>JASVEL010000704.1:0-614312 GCA_032618575.1 Nicotiana noctiflora
ATTATACATGTATTATTATGCCATGAGGACATGGCATGATTTTAAGTGTGGGGTGGGAGACTTATCTTGTATTGTATATTGTATATAGTAGATGTAGCTGTAAATTATATTAGCTAGCTTGGCCCGATGATGGACACTTGGCGACGGCTTTCTTAAGGGTCTAAGTCGGAATAAAAACACAAAAAAAAATTAGAAAATTTGAAAAAATACAAAAATATGAGTAGAGGACTCTTCCTTATGACCGACTATTTAGGACAAGTACTCTTGAAGGAAGTAGTCCACGTAGGAATTTTTCTTTCTTTTATTTTCTTTTTCTAGGTAGTGTATCATCTCCCCCTTAGTTTTTCTTTTGAGCACGGTTCTTTTCCAAGGGTTTTTATTTGAACCGGGTTAGGTAGATTTTCCTTTTCCTAGGATTAGAGGACAAAGGGCAACATGTAACCCCGAATATGCACATTAGGAAAAGCGTAAATTGAACTTGAGAATGTATCTTCTAAGCTTGATTGTAGAATCTCAATATGCCTTAAATTGCACAATAATGCTTGCTTGGACATCGATAGGACTTTGTAGATAAACTGAATTCCAAATGAGTTGCATGCCATGTGTGTGTGAGGTTTTTACTTACATTGTATGTTGTACATGATGCCTAGAACTTGCCCTGTGTGTTTGCAAAGCGAAATAGAAGTTGTTTGGTTGTAGAAAGGATAGAGACATTTCTTTGTGTAACCCCATATACCAATAAACATGAATTCACCCATACATTATATCTTAGTTAACCCCTTGAGCTTAAAGCCTATTCTTTGATAACCCTTGAATGTTCTTCAAATTATTGTTCTACTTTATCTCCTAGAAGCACTTGTATTGTAACGAATATGCAAAATATTAAGTGTGGGGTGAAGGGAAATTGAAAAGGGAAAAATGAAGAATGAATGTAAAAATAAAAAATAGTGAGCTGGCCAAAATAATGTAAATGTATTGCAAATCAATGAAAAGATGAGCTGTATTGAATAAAATCTTAAAAAAGCCAGTCACATCAATAAAAGAAAATGTGGGGGTAAAAGTGAAGGAAGGTGAAGGTATGTTTATGGGAGACATAAGGAAGTAAACAAAAAGGGAAGTTGTGAAAAAGAAAAAAAAAATGCTTAGGGAGGCTAGTCACTATAACCAAAAGTATCCTACTGTAACGACCCGGCCGGTCGTTTTAGAAAATTACGCCCCAATCCCCAATTTAACTGTTCCCCTAACTTCATTTATGCTATTGTGGTTTGCCGGGAGAGTCGGTTCTGAAATTTGGAGTATTTTGGGACACTTAGTCCCTAAATGAGAGCTTTAAAGTTAGAAAATGGCTCGTAGCCGGAACAGTGTTAAGACGACCTCGGAACGGAAATCCGATGGTTCCATTAGCTCCGTTAGGTGATTTTGGGGTTGGGAGCGCGTTCGGAAAGTATTTTGGAGGTTCGTAGCTCAATTAGGCTTGAAATGCCGAAGTTTGAAATTTTGGCGAATCCGAACGATAGGTGAGATTTTGATCCGGGAGTCGGAATGGAATTCCGACAATTTCTGTAGCTTCGTTATGTGATTTTGGATATGCCTGCAAATTTTCAGGTCATTCGGACATCGTTTGGTCGGGTTTTTGATCGAATGTGAATTTTTGAAGTTAAAGTTAAACTTAAGCTTAAAATTGTTGAAAACGGACGATTTTGATGTTAACGATAGAGTTTTGATGATTGGAACAAGTTCGAATAAGGTTATAGGGCGTGTTGGTTCTTTTGGTTGAGGTCCCGGGGGCCTCGGGTGAGTTTCGGGGTGGTTTCGGACCATTTCTAGGCCATTTTTAACTGCTGGTTTATGTCTGTAGCAGTGTTCTACGCGATCGCGGACAATGGGACGCGATCGCGGTGAGTAAAATGTGCGAAAATTATTAATGAATCGCGATCGCGTGAAATGCTCCGCGATCGCGAAGAAGGAAAATTTCTGTGCACTGATCCTACTTCGGAAGCTCATAGCTTTTTATCTACAAGGAATTTTAAGATGATTCAAAAATGAAAGTTGTAGCCCATCGTGTCTAGTTTTCCGAAAGATAAAGAAATCATGATTTGGACATCTATGCAAAGAGTTATGGACGTTACACTATAGGGTGTCCGAGAAGGATCTCTAATACACATGTATAACTTGGGAAGCTTATATCTCGCAATGTATAAGGATTCAGGAAATGATCAACAAATGAAAGTTATAGCCCCGTGTGTCTAGTTTCCAGAACATCAAACCATTCATCATTTGGAGTTGTGTGTAAAAAGTTATGGCCATTTTACTGAAGCCTGTCCGGAGGAACTGGAACTTGTTCACCGCGATCGCGAGGCGTTTCCCGCGATCGCGAAGGGTTATTTTTGGCCAAGAATTTGTTCTCCGCGATCGCGAAGCATTTCCCGCGATCGCGGTGAACAAAATACCTGGGCAGAATGTTTAAAAACATTTCATCCGCGAACCAAACCCATTTTTCCACCATTTTTGGTCATTCTTGAGAGCTTTTGGACGAGAATTGAAGGGGTTTTTGCAAGAAGTGATTAGAGGTAAGTCCTATGAACTAAATACATGATTTTATTGAAGAATCATCCTTGAAATTTATGAAAACATAGCAAAATTGTAAGAAATTAGGGCTTGGAGCAAAAACTTTAAATTTGGGATTTGAAGGGCCATTCGTGGTCCGATTTGGGAGATTTTTATATGGTTAGACTCGTGAGAGTACGAGGGTTCTGAAAACATAAAAATATTTTAATTCCGAGCCGATGGATTCAGGGGTATTTTGGTCATTTCACCCACTTTCGCGCCGTAGCTGTAATTTTATCATTGTAGTTAGTTACTTGCGATGTTATTTATACTGTGTAATTGGTTTGACTAGATTTGGGCCACTCGGAGTCGGATATTCGCGGCAAGAGGGTTGTCTCTTAGCGGTTTTGTACCGGAATCGAGGTAAGTGGCTTGTCTAACCTCGTGTGGGGGAACCTTTACCCCTAGAATATTATGTGATAGTTTAAATGCCTTGTACGCGAGGTGACGGGCGTGTACATGCGCTGGTTGTTGTAACTCACTTTACTTGAATTGTTCAATTCGTGATATTCCTGTTCTTAATTTATTAAATTGTGACATTTACCTGGTATTCGTTAGGGAAGCATGATTAGGTAGGATTTATCTGTCTAATTGCCTAATTGTCCTACTTGAACTTCTTGATAATTGTTGGCACTAGTCCTCGGTGTAGTTGTAGTTAAGCATATTATATTTTCCATGTGCGTTTTCTTTATTTGTTGTGTTGGTGGACTGCGGGTTCAATTCCCGGAGATCCCAAGGCTGTGGGTTCGATTCCCAGAGACCCGGATTTGCTATTTGTTTGTGGACTGCGGGTTCAATTCCCGGAGATCCCAGGGCTGTGGGTTCGATTCCCAGAGACCCGGAGTGATATTGTTGTGGACTGCGGGTTCGATTCCCGGAGATCCTGAGTTAATGAGATATGGACTGCGGGTTCGATTCCCGGAGATCCTTGAGATTTATTGAGATGTGGACTGCGGGTTCGATTCCCGGAGATCCTGAGATTTACTGAGACATGGGCTGCGGGTTCGATTCCCGGAGACCCATGGGTACTATCAATGGGACTGTGGGTTCAATTCTCACGGGTCCTGGACTTGTTTTATTGAGTTGGTTACTTGTTGTTATCTTAATTGTAGACGGTTGCAGTAATCATTTTATTGTTGCTATTTCGGAATTATTATCATTTAAACTGCTTATTATTGTTATTACCATTGTATTATTGTTTCTCAGTAGGGCCCTGACCTTCCTCGTCACTACTCCATCGAGGTTAGGCTTGGCACTTACCGAGTACCGCCGTGGTGTACTCATGCTACTCTTCTGCACACTTTTGTTGTGCAGATCCAGGTACATCGGGACAGGCTCATATTAGGTGATTCAGCAACATTTTGGGAGACCTCGAGGTATGATCTGCTACGTCCGCGGATCCGGAGGCCTTCCTTCTATTCTGATAGTATTAGTAGATGTTTTCTCTCATGTCGTTATTAGATACTCTTTACACATAGAGCCACAGTTGTATATTCTCTTTTAGTCTGTGTTACCCGTGGGATTCCGGGTCTTGGTGGTGTGTTATACAGTGTATTTGATGGATGTATGTGTCAAGCGGCACGGATTACATTCCTTTGTTATTATTTTCCGCTAATTCTTATTAAATGTTCATAAACTTGTAAAATCTGCAACGTGTTAGGCTTACCTAGTCGAGGAGACTAGGTGCCATCACGACATGTTCACGATTGGTGAACTAGGGTCGTGACAAGTTGGTATCAGAGCTCTAGGTTCGTAGGAGTCACGGGACACGGACCGGTTACTTAGATTCTCGTTGATCGATACGGAGACGTCTATATTTATCTACGAGGGGCTATGTAACTGTTTAGGAAACTCTTCAATTCTTTGAATTCCTTATCGTGCGTCATTTATTCAGTTGGAGCTTATGTTATATTTTCTTTTGCATCCACTCGTGTATTGAAATTGCGCACTCGGTATCAAGTATGCGCCGACAGTTCGTGACACTGTAGATAGATCTCAAGGGACTCAAGAATTTACTCAACCATTGTTACCGCGTGTCATCCATATCGATAATGCAAGAGAATTGAGAGATCTTCAATTGTGCACATGGGGGTGCACTAAGTTCTGACATTCGATTGATAAGTACGGTCTTGAGAAGGTTTACTGAACTGCCTAATCGTCACAGCAATGGTAGAATCACAAGGTGGATGTAGATCTAAAGATAGTATGTGGTAATAAAGACTATATGGTTCATATGAGATATCTATTTAGCGAAGGATTCAGCCAGCAGAGATACTGGGGGATATGAGTTTAACTGTCTTAAGAAGGACATGTGCCAAACGAATGTCTTGGGTTGTCTTATGATGAAGACGTACAAATGATAAAGGCTATTGTCATGGATTAGCAAGATGTGTCTTATGGCTTCGTGCCAAGTGAAAGGATTTTACTATCAACGACCAAATTATGGGTCATGTATCATATCGGATTTGGCTTGCGCCGTATTTAAGTGCTATTCAAAAGTTCTTTGAAACTGGCGCATAGGCAAGAGTTGAGGCTTGTATGGTATGATGTTGGGACTTTTGATGTTCCTGTATCCCTAATAAATTCTACCTTTCATTATCAGCAGGGAAGATTTCGGTGAAGGCTACATGGTGCTTCGTAGGTGTGAGAATCACAATATGTATTAAGCTGTCGCGGTAAATAATGCTCGATGCATGGAGCGAGAAGATGTTTGGTTGTATTGGGATGAGGTCATACCCTATGGTGTTAGAGTGCTAATAGAGCACGGGTGGTTATATTCGTTGGATCAAGTGAGTTGCAGTTGAATAATAGTAAATGACTCGAGAGAATGGTTCTAATGTGTTCGAGAGTCGTGTAATAGTGGCTTTGGGCTAAATGGGAGAGTCCCACCGCTTAAGATTGGGTTGCATGGTTAATTACCTGTGTGAATTATGGATATTAGCGTATTAATGGGTTATTTGCAGCTACGGAAAAAGACCATGAGTGGTAATTTAAGTATATGAATTGTTGAATGCATGTTATGGTTAGCCTTGCTGGCTCATGTTCAAACTTGAGGGAAAATTTATGATTTATGCCTCGTATAGGTGCAGGCTTCGCGGGAAGTGATTCCGCTGGGTGCTTTATCGAGAGGGTATTCATATGTTATAAAGAAATTCAGTAGAGTTGGTTGCGTACTGGGGCAAGTTAGAACCGGATGGTTCTCAATAGCGGTCCTAGTGAATTCAAGAGGTAAAGTGTAGTGCTTGATAATTTTGAATCATATAAGTACAGTTGAGGCTCAAGCCTTTAAAGCAACTTAGGAAGAAAGTACAAAAACAATCTATGATGTTTTGACTTGTGGTGTAGCATTTGAGAGGCGTGAAATGGTCGTCGTTCTTGAGATAGCATGGCCTCGTGATTTCAGGTCATTCGGGGTGAGTGTGGTTGAAATAAGTTAGGTATTGAAGGGAGATATTTACATTATAGGGCAATCCAGGATAAACTGGAAGAAAGTAGATTGATTAGCCAAAGTTGAGTTGGCATATTGGTGCCAATGATCGAGTTCATGTAATGTGATCGAATTATGCATGTGATTTGTGGCGGTGCATTTGAGGTTTGTCAGCCGCAGTGTTTGATGGTATTCTGAAGTATTCTTCTGTTAGAGCCTGTTATGAGTAGGCAGATCTCGGAAAGGGTTATGGTGACTTAGACCACTACTTAGAGATTGGCATATTCGATGGTTATGAGAATTCGCCGTATGTTGTTATAGTTCTCCTGCAGTGAGCTAAATGAAAAGTCTTATGTGATGTAATATTAGCCTATCGTCAGTTCTAGAGCTATGATGGAAATTGTGTCTATCGTATATCGGCACGTGATATGCAGTGAGTAGTATGAAATTTGAAGTAAGGACCCAGGGTCACAGTTTGGTCAATGTATGTGATATAAAGAGCTCGGATGAGCAGGAAAGGAGTTTCAGTGTTTTGAGTAAGATGGGTATTAACATCGGTATCATTTGAGATCGGTGTTCTATGAGAAAGGCTTTGCATCCCGGTTAGGGACTCCTGATCGCTTTTCAGTGTTAGTGCAGCCGGTGGGCTGAATGTGCAAGTCCGTTTAATTATTCGGAAGATGGTGGGAGCTTGACCCACAAGAAGATTGTATAGGTGTGACTTGTAGTCACTTGATTGGTTAGAAATTTAAACCAAGTATGAGGAGTTTGGTGATATCATCCATTTGAGAACTTATGCCCGGAGGGAACTCTGCTTATTGGGTTATAGACCTGTGAAATATTATTGACTTAGCTTAGCACGACCAGAATAGACTTAAGGTCGGTGGATAGATTTAAATGTGGGAGTTAGCCTTGCGTCAGGCCGGTTATGTTTCTTCCAACAATGCGCCCTTTATGGAGGGATAGTCGCGGTCTTATTTCGCGGTTAGTTAATTCAAGTAAAGATATATTACGCCGTATGAGTGTGCGACGGCTTGGTAAGTTCCTTATGTGTTGAGGTTCCGCTCAGCGGTGATGTTATATGAGCATGATGGCTCTTGAGGCTCATATCTTATGTCGCACCTCAGTTGTGCTTGAGTTCATAGCCTATAGCGCTATATGTTTTCATTGAGTCCTATATCATGCACCTTAGTGTGCTTATGATCGATATTCAGTATTTTGATGTGATGAGCTATTCAGCTCGACATATGACTCTTTGTGTGAGTCTATATTGTTGGGATCGGGTGGCACGCCGCCATGGTTATATTGTTGGGATCGGGTGGCACGCCGCCATGGTCATATTGTTGGGATCGGGTTGCACGCCGCAACAGTGTGATGTTTATTTCAGTGTCTATAATTGCTTTTATGTGTTCCGTTTCCTATTTTCTGAGGAAGTACATGTTAGTGTGAGAGTTGAATAGTTCTCTCTAGTGTTCGCCTTCCTTTTGTAACACGTACGAATTAGTAGCCTACTGGCACATTGTGTCATCTTGTGGAACTTTTGATTATGTCTGATGTGGCTTATCGCCCGAGCAGTTCGTACTGGGTGAGATGAGATTATGTGATTTGGGGTCAGTGCAAACTGATTATATGAAGTATATTATAGAGGAAAGGATCATCCTCTAGTTTAGGACAAGGTAATGGATCCTGTCAGGAGTATATATCCAATGAATTGTTGATTCAGTAGTTGGTTATGGATATCGGCACATCTCTTCCGTCGTGTCGGTATTGTAAAAGTTGGAACGAGACCTATGTAGATCGTGAGGTGCAATGGGAGCATCCGATTCGTTGAATTTTTGGCTAATTTGATCATGAAATATTATCGTGGTCCTGTGGATTTTGTGTTGCAAGGTAAGAATCCAGCAAGGTTATGTAGTCATGTTTGAGGACGGCGTTTGAGGAATACTGAGTGATCTCTTGATGAAAACAAGCCTGACATAGAATTTCGGATGTTGGAATTAGGCTCTAAGACTTAATTGTTGAACAAGAGGGAATATCTTCAGATTATATCAGGCTAATGTGCCCAGCTGAGTCCTAGATCTATTGGCCCTTTTGAGATTTTGAGGCATGTTGGGGAGGTTGCTTATGAGTTGGCCTTACCTCCGAGCCTAGCCGGAGTCCATCCCGTATTTCATGTCTCCATGCTCCGGAGATACCATGATGACCTGTCGCATGTGTTAGATTTCACTTCTGTTCAGCTAGACAAGGATCTGTCTTATGTTGAGGAGCCAGTAGCCATTCTAGACAGGCAGGTCAGAAAGCTAAGGTCAAAGAACATCGCTTCGGTAAAGGTTCGGTGGCGGGGCCAGCCGGTCGAGGAGGCGACTTGGGAGACCGAGCAGGATATGCGCAGCCAGTACCCTCATCTTTTCACTACTCCAGGTATGTTTTCTATGCCCGTTCGAGGACGAACGAATCTTTTAAGTGTGGGAAGATGTAACGACCCGGCCGGTCGTTTTAGAAAATTACGCCCCAATCCCCAATTTAACTGTTCCCCTAACTTCATTTATGCTATTGTGGTTTGCCGGGAGAGTCGGTTCTGAAATTTGGAGTATTTTGGGACACTTAGTCCCTAAATGAGAGCTTTAAAGTTAGAAAATGGCTCGTAGCCGGAACAATGTTAAGACGACCTCGGAACGGAAATCCGATGGTTCCATTAGCTCCGTTAGGTGATTTTGGGGTTGGGAGCGCGTTCGGAAAGTATTTTGGAGGTTCGTAGCTCAATTAGGCTTGAAATGCCGAAGTTTGAAATTTTGGCGAATCCGAACGATAGGTGAGATTTTGATCCGGGGGTCGGAATGGAATTCCGACAATTTCTGTAGCTTCGTTATGTGATTTTGGATATGCCTGCAAATTTTCAGGTCATTCGGACATCGTTTGGTCGGGTTTTTGATCGAATGTGAATTTTTGAAGTTAAAGTTAAACTTAAGCTTAAAATTGTTGAAAACGGACGATTTTGATGTTAACGATAGAGTTTTGATGATTGGAACAAGTTCGAATAAGGTTATAGGGCGTGTTGGTTCTTTTGGTTGAGGTCCCGGGGGCCTCGGGTGAGTTTCGGGGTGGTTTCGGACCATTTCTAGGCCATTTTTAACTGCTGGTTTATGTCTGTAGCAGTGTTCTACGCGATCGCGGACAATGGGACGCGATCGCGGTGAGTAAAATGTGCGAAAATTATTAATGAATCGCGATCGCGTGAAATGCTCCGCGATCGCGAAGAAGGAAAATTTCTGTGCACTGATCCTACTTCGGAAGCTCATATCTTTTTATCTACAAGGAATTTTAAGCTGATTCAAAAATGAAAGTTGTAGCCCATCGTGTCTAGTTTTCAGAAAGATAAATAAATCATGATTTGGACATCTATGTAAAGAGTTATGGACGTTACACTATAGGGTGTCCGAGAAGGATCTCTAATACACATGTATAACTTGGGAAGCTTATATCTCGCAATGTATAAGGATTCAGGAAATGATCAACAAATGAAAGTTATAGCCCCGTGTGTCTAGTTTCCAGAACATCAAACCATTCATCATTTGGAGTTGTGTGTAAAAAGTTATGGCCATTTTACTGAAGCCTGTCCGGAGGAACTGGAACTTGTTCACCGCGATCGCGAGGCGTTTCCCGCGATCGCGAAGGGTAATATTTGGCCAAGAATTTGTTCTCCGCGATCGCGAAGCATTTCCCGCGATCGCAGTGAACAAAATACCTGGGCAGAATGTTTAAAAACATTTCATCCGCGAACCAAACCCATTTTTCCACCATTTTTGGTCATTCTTGAGAGCTTTTGGACGAGAATTGAAGGGGTTTTTGCAAGAAGTGATTAGAGGTAAGTCCTATGAACTAAATACATGATTTTATTGAAGAATCATCCTTGAAATTTATGAAAACATAGCAAAATTGTAAGAAATTAGGGCTTGGAGCAAAAACTTTAAATTTGGGATTTGAAGGGCCATTCGTGGTCCGATTTGGGAGATTTTTATATGGTTAGACTCGTGAGAGTACGAGGGTTCTGAAAACATAAAAATATTTTAATTCCGAGCCGATGGATTCAGGGGTATTTTGGTCATTTCACCCACTTTCGCGCCGTAGCTGTAATTTTATCATTGTAGTTAGTTACTTGCGATGTTATTTATACTGTGTAATTGGTTTGACTAGATTTGGGCCACTCGGAGTCGGATATTCGCGGCAAGAGGGTTGTCTCTTAGCGGTTTTGTACCGGAATCGAGGTAAGTGGCTTGTCTAACCTCGTGTGGGGGAACCTTTACCCCTAGAATATTATGTGATAGTTTAAATGCCTTGTACGCGAGGTGACGGGCGTGTACATGCGCTGGTTGTTGTAACTCACTTTACTTGAATTGTTCAATTCGTGATATTCCTGTTATTAATTTATTAAATTGTGACATTTACCTGGTATTCGTTAGGGAAGCATGATTAGGTAGGATTTATCTGTCTAATTGCCTAATTGTCCTACTTGAACTTCTTGATAATTGTTGGCACTAGTCCTCGGTGTAGTTGTAGTTAAGCATATTATATTTTCCATGTGCGTTTTCTTTATTTGTTGTGTTGGTGGACTGCGGGTTCAATTCCCGGAGATCCCAGGGCTGTGGGTTCGATTCCCAGAGACCCGGATTTGCTATTTGTTTGTGGACTGCGGGTTCAATTCCCGGAGATCCCAGGGCTGTGGGTTCGATTCCCAGAGACCCGGAGTGATATTGTTGTGGACTGCGGGTTCGATTCCCGGAGATCCTGAGTTAATGAGATATGGACTGCGGGTTCGATTTCCGGAGATCCTGATGTTATTGAGATGTGGACTACGGGTTCGATTCCGGAGATCCTGAGATTTATTGAGACATGGGTTGCGGGTTCGATTCCTGGAGACCCAGGGGTACTGTTGACGGGACTGTGGGTTCAATTCCCACAGGTCCTGGACTTGTATTTGAGTTTTGTTACTTGTTGTTAGCTTAATTGTAGACGGTTGTAGTAATCTCTTCATTGTTGTTATTTCAGAATTATTATCCTTTAAGCTGCTTATTATTGTTATTATCACTATATTATTGCTTCTCAGTAGGGCCCTGACCTTCCTCGTCACTACTCCATCGAGGTTAGGCTTGGCACTTACTGAGTACCGCCGTGGTGTACTCATGCTACTCTTCTGCACACTTTTGTTGTGCAGATCCAGGTACATTGGGACAGACTCATATTAGGTGATTCAGCAGCATTTTGGGAGACCTCGAGGTATGATCTGCTGCGTCTGCGGATCCGGAGGCCTTCCTTCTATTCTGATAGTATTAGTAGATGTTTTCTCTCATGTCGTTGTTAGATACTCTTTACACATAGAGCCACAGTTGTATATTCTCTTTTAGTCTGTGTTACCCGTGGGATTCCGGGTCTTGGTGGTGTGTTATACAGTGTATTTGATGGATGTATGTGTCAAGCGGCACGGATTACATTCCTTTGTTATTATTTTCCGCTAATTCTTATTAAATGTTCATAAACTTGTAAAATCTGCAACGTGTTAGGCTTACCTAGTCGAGGGGACTGGGTGCCATCACGACATGTTCACAATTGGTGAACTAGGGTCGTGACACCTACCCGTCCCATAGCCTACATTACAACCCTTAAAGACCTCTTGATCTATGATTGAATAACTCGATTAGTGGAGTATTACACTAGGGCAAACCTATGGTGTGTCTGTATGCATATGAATGTTCTTTGTTGAGAGTGAGTGAATTTTTCTTCTATATCTATAAGATCCATGTTTTTGAATTGTTCATGTGTGGGAACTTCTCTCAATAAATTTTGTGAGGGCATGTAATTCAAGAGGACAAAGGTAAATTTGCAAGTTTTTGGTAATAACTAGAGTAAGTAATAATGTGCTGGCATGAGAGATTACGGTTAAGTAAAGATCATACATATCTTAGGTTGTTCATGTATAATAGCTTTTGTGACATAATTTGGGGGAGACAAGTTTTTTGGGAATTGGCCTAAAGTGTGATTAAAGATTGCTCGAGGACGAGCAAAGGTTTAAGTGTGGGGTATTGATAATAGGTGAATTTGACTATAATTGTACCCTAAATAATCACACTTTGTTATGGAATTAATGTTGTTTATGAGGACAAAATGCTTTGATTAGTGTTCGATTGTGTTTTACAGGTACATGTGATACATTGGATGCCATAAAGAGCTATTTTGGAGTCCTAGGTTGATGAAAAGGCCAAAAGAAGAGCTAAAGTGAAGAGATCTGGAACCAACAGTGAAGAACCAGAAGTCCTGTTCATCCGCGGATCACTCGCGGCCGCGGATGAACCGCGAAAAAAGTAGGCCTCTAAAGTTTGACTGTTCGCGGTCCGCTCGCGGCCGCGAACGAACCGCGGAAGGCTCCGCGACAGCAATCCCAATTGGACTCAAACTTAGTTTTTAAGTCCTAAAAACTCTATATAAACTCCTAGTTTGCCCCATAGAGGCATGTAATCTATTATTCAATATTTTTACAAGGTTTTTAGTATGAGAGATTCATCTCAAACTCTTTCTTTTATTTTATATCAAGCAATTCTTTATGATTTCAATTATTATTCTTGTTTCTTCAAGCATGAGTAGCTAAATTCTTTTCTAAGGTTTTGATGGAACCTATTGAGTGATGAACTTATCGTTTATGTGATTACAAATTGTGACTTAGATTTCTATTTGTTCAACTTCATTCTTATTGTAGTTAATTGGTAGGATCCCAAATTAGCTGTGCCTATTTAGTGTGCATAACTTGGAAAAGAGTGCATATTTAGGTTTATTGTTGAACAACACCACACCTATGTTATTAGAGGAATCTATAACTTTAGGCGTAAAGACGGGGTTAGGAATAACGATGTCATGGGTGCAATCTTAAGTGAACTATTCAAATTAAACCTAGCTAGGGCAGCTCGGGAGAGTGCACTAGTAAATTATTGTAATTGCTGGGGAGAGGGTTACGATACACATAGCGTTCATGATTGATAGAATATATTAACAATTTGTAAGAGCATAACGATAAGGGATTCCATCAATAGGGGAAATCAATACCTTAGTCTTTCTCATAATATTCTTTTTACTCTCAATTCAATTCTTTCTTTTAAGCATTCTTAATTATTGCAAAGTAGATTTTAGAAAACCACACAAATATATATTCAAAGTTTGGGAACTTGATTTAGAAGTACTTTTGGGGTTGTGATAGTTGCAATTGGTAGGTTAATTCTCTGTGGGATCGATCTTGGACTTATTAAACCAAGTTATATTGACTACGACCGTTGCTTGGACGTGAATCACCGACACATATGACTTCGTCCACGGGTAGCCAACCAAATGTCCATTTCTCTCTAGCTGAGTATACTTTACCTCGTAAGATGTGAATTTCTTACTAAGGTAATATATAGCTTGTTCATTCTTGCATGTCTCATCGTGGTGTCCTAGCACACACC
This sequence comes from Nicotiana noctiflora, assembly GCA_032618575.1. NCBI lineage: Eukaryota > Viridiplantae > Streptophyta > Magnoliopsida > Solanales > Solanaceae > Nicotiana > Nicotiana noctiflora. Next base: position 13,522 of record JASVEL010000704.1, read on the forward strand.
CGAAAGAATTGTCAAGCACCGTTAGATATAAGATCAAAGGTCTTCCCGGCTCTGGAGGAACTAGCACTAGAGGATTTGCTAAATATTCCTTGATTTTGTCGAAGGCTTCCTGACATTCATCGGTCCATTTCACTGCTGCATCTTTCTTTAACAACTTGAAGATCGGCTCACATGTTGATGTCAACTGAGCGATGAACCGGCTAATATAATTCAACCTTCCCAATAAGCTCATTACTTCCTTCTTGTTCTTCGGTGGAGGTAGATTCTGGATGGCTTTGATCTTTGATAGATCTAGTTCAATACCCCGCCGACTCACTATAAACCCCAACAGCTTCCCTGAAGGTACTCCAAAAGCGCATTTCGCAGGATTGAGTTTAAGATTGTACCTCCGGAGTCTTTGGAAAAACTTCCTAAAATCCCTAACATGATCATGTTGCTTCTTGGACTTTATAATGACATCGTCCACATACAATTTGATTTCTCGATGCATCATGTCATGGAAAATTGTGGTCATTGCCCTCATATAAGTAGCTCCGGCATTATTTAACCCAAACATCATCACTCTATAGCAATATGTTCCCCAAGGCGTAATAAAAGCAATTTTCTCCGCATCTTCATCGTCTATTAGAATCTAGTGATAACCCGCATAGCAATCTACAAATGAACCGATCTCATGCTTGGCGCAATTGTCGATTAATATGTGGATGTTTGGCAATGGGAAGTCATCATTTGGACTGGCTTTGTTAAGGTCTCTGTAATCTATACACACTCTGGGTTTTCCATCTTTCTTTGGGACTGGCACAACATTTGCTGACCAGGTGGGGTACTTAGTAACTCATATGACCTTTGCTTCAAACTGCTTGTTCACCTCTTCTATTATCTTAACGCTAATGTCCATTTTGAACTTTCTCAACTTTTGCTTAACTGGCCGCCATTGAGGATATGTAGGCAACTTGTTGTAAGGCCCCGTAAAATTTTTGTGCATAAAACCTAGTAGCTATAGTGTCATGGTCCGAATAATGTGTTAGGAATGCGTGGAATCCTTCCGCAAGCTCGCCGCGGTTCAGACCCTTGGTAGTGATTTAAGTTTCAAAAATGTAGAGAATTAACTTTTCCGAAAAGTGTCAAATATGCGGTCAAGAATGCGACCGCAAACCTGATATGCGGACCGCATTCTTGCCGCAAAACATTCTAGAAAGTCTCCCAAAAATCGTGTTGAAAATGCGGTCGATATGCGATCGCATAGTGAATCTGCGGTGCACTTTGCGACCGCAGATCAAGAATGCGGACCGCATATTGGTCGCATTCCGTAACAGAACTTGTGCAATTTTGAGGTCATTCCGCGGTCACTTTGCGGACTGCATGTTGATTCTGCGATCGCATATGCGACCGTAGAATTGACCCCGACCCAAATTTTTGTAACATTTTGACCCGATCTCTTCTTTAATATAACACCTTTCACCCTTATTTTCCCATATCATCTTACCAAAACTAGAGAGAGAAGAGAGGGGTTTTAGAGAGAGAAGTTCTTCATCTTCAAAGATTGTTCCAACCACTTAATTCCAAGGATCCTAGGGCAAGGATTCAACTTCCCCAATCTTTTCAAGGTAAAAACCCTAACTATTTTCTTTGATTTTCAGTTTTAAATTGGGTAAAGAGAGGTTTGCATATAATAGCTTTTGAAAATAGAATTTTTACACTCATGCATGATTATTGAACTTGATTTCTAGTAAAAGAAGTGAGTAGAAGTAAGAGTCTTCAAGAACAGGGTTGGCAAGAGTAGGATAACTTGGGTAAGCATAAAGTAGGAAGAAAAATCATCACCAGGTATGTATGGCTAATTTTGATTCTTGTGAAATCGCCTATATGTGTGAAATTTGTTTGGTTAGTGTTAATTTGACAAATTGTGTGAAATTCTCAAAGTTGTTGTTGAAATATGAGTGATGTGGTATAGAATAATGATTATGATGGCCTATATGGCACCTTGTGTAAAACAAACGAAATGCTTGAGAATTTGTTTATTGTGGAAAGAGATGAAACACTTGAATTGTGGAAATATTGTAACATGGTTGTGATATTGATTTGAAAAATAATTGAGAACATGAAACAATGTGCAAGTTGCTTATTTGAACTTGTTGAAATTGTGTGTAGTACCTTATCTGCTGTTTGAAATTGTTGTGTTTTAAACTGTAAGGCGGGGTCGTGTTGCGCGCCGCAACGTGAGGAAATAAGGTGTGGGTTGTGGTGATAAGGGTGGCCGAGGTAATAAGGGTGGTCAGGGGCAATAAGGATGGAAAGCGATCGAAATCGCTATTGAAAATTGATACAAAAATCAATAATGTGAAATTGTGAAAGGAGACAGCAGGAGAGTTTGCAACCTGTGGGGCACTGATTGCCCCTTTGTTTGACTACTTGTGCTTTACGTGATTGGTTGGTTATTGTTAAATTGGTTGATCGTAGAAAGTGCTTTGTGTTGAGAATTATTTGAAATGAGGAAAATGTGGAAACATGGTTGGCTGGCTTAATTAATTGTTGATGTAATTCAATGGCTTGAGTTTACTTGGGACAAAGTTTGTCCATACATGCCAGTACAATTCAAGTGTACTGACGTCCCTTTTGCCGGGACGCTACATTCGTGTTATGATTGTAGGTGGATCAGTAGCAGGCACTTCAGCTCATCGGCAGTAGTATCCTTCTCCTTCCACTGCCCGTTTTGGTGAGCCCCTTTTCTTCCTTGGGGCCCCGTGTGGTTCATGCCACTTTTGTTTAGATTTCATTTTGGTTTTGTAAGGTATAGCCGGAGCCTTGTTACCGGCAAGTATTGTATTCACCTTTTTGTATCCTAGAGGCTCTGTAGACATGTAAACCGTGGGACTCCAGTCTTATGTATATGTATTGTGTTATGTCGGGCGTTGTAAAAACTGTAAACTTGTTAATGAATCACTCGTATGGTTTTATTTGTTTAATGTGAAATCATTCATGGTTAGTAAGATATTTGGTTAATGAAAAACAATCAACACGGGGGTAACGCGTGGGAATGAAAGGCACCCAGGTCCGCTTGACTGGGGAAACCCGGTCAGGCGCCGGTCATGTTCCCGATTTGGGGCGTGACACTTGTGTACCACCTAATCAGTGCTAAGTCTGGGCATGTCATCATAGGACCAAGCAAAGATGTCCTTGAATTCATGCATTAACTTTATTAACTCTTCCCTGAGGGAGGTTTCCAAATGTACACTGATTTTTGTTTCTCGGACACTATCTTCGCTCCCCATATTTATAGGTTCTGTTTCACTCAGGTTTGGTTTGGGTTTTTCCTCGTATTGGTTCAGGTCCTTACTTATTTCCTCCAAGGTTTCCTCATCCTCATATTCTATCTCACTATCATTCTCAATTTCTTGTATAATAATTCGATTGTCGGAACTGGGCCGGGAATTCTTCATGCATGACATATCATCAGAATCAGCACATATGGAACTACACAAAAGAAAAGATAAAAATAAGGCAAAAAAATGAAAAAAGAAGAAAAACTGCATTTCATTGATATTCCAAAGATGAACAAAGTTTTTGGGTACATTTTGATTTCCATGGGGGTAGGGGACTACAAAAAGTAAAATTGCTTTTTGGGGAAATGATGATGAATTTCAAAAGCTAACTACCAAGATTCCTTCCTGATCGGGAAAGGAGTGGCTTCCCAGTTGTTGAGCGCAACACCAGATCCCACGAACTGAACGTCTATCTTGCTAGTACCCTCTCCCATTTCTACCATGTTCACGTCCCCAAATAACATTTCAAACCTCATCAAGAGCTCCTCATCAGGCCTGGTCTCAGCATACCTAGACGCAGCAGATGTCAGATGTCGTTTCGTACTAAGCTTGGCAAAGGTGTCGGACGGTTTTGGGATGGGTTTAGGAAGGGTCCAATTTTCCTTTTTGGCTTTCTGGGCTTTTTGGATGTCGGCGTGGGTGGGTTTGAATCCCAAGCCGAAGGAGTCTTTGTTCACTGGTAGATGGACTGGTTGGGTTATTCCTTACAAAGCTATTCCTAGCCCTTTCCCTGGTGTAAATCCATTTCTAAGCATCTCCCTGGCTACCATCACAGCGGCAGGTGCCATTGTAGGGATTGGCAATTTCTCACCCTCAGCAATCTTGTTCACTGTTACAGTATCTGTCACCTGGTACACCCAGGGACCTTTGTCTCCATCAACATCATCGAATGGTATTATGGCATTGCAGGTGTCTCCCTCTCCATGCACTGTGATTTCTTGTTTCTCCCATTCAAACTTGAGCATTTGGTGCAAGGACAATGGCACGACTTTGGCTGTGTGGATCCATGGTCGACCCAGCAATAGATTGTAAGACACATCAATGTCTAACACCTGAAACTCCATCGTAAAGTCTACAGGCCCAATGATGACCTCCCAGATGATATTCCCCAAAGTGTTCTTACTTTCTCCGTCAAACCCTCTCACATTCACAATGTTCCTTCAAATTCTTTTAGGACTGATATTCAGCTTTCCAAGAGTCAAAAGCGGACAAATGTTTACATTTGAGTCATTATCTATCAACACCCGAGTGACCACTGACTCCTCGCTTTTCACAGTAAGGTAGAGTGCCTTGTTATGCTCAGTCCCTTTAATGGGCAATTCGCTGTCTGAGAATGTAATCTTGTTGGACTCAAAGATCTTGTTGGTAATCTTCTCGAGATGACAGACCGAGATCTTTTCAGGGACATATGCCTCATTCAATATCTTCACCAGTGCTTTTCTATGTTACTCGGAATAGATCAACAATGAGAGCAAAGAGATCTCTGTGGGTGTCTTCCTCAGCTGCTCTACTATGGAGTAGTCTTGGGATTTTATCTTCTTGGGGAATTCTTCTGCTTCTTCTTCGGACACAGGCTTCTTCATATGACTCTCTTTCACCACCTTTATTTTCCTTAACTCTTCCGGGGCAAAACACCTCCCAGAATGAGTTAGACCGTGCATCTCGTTGATCTCTCCAGTCACTTATTTCCCCTTGTACACTACTGCTACCTTGTTGTAGTTCCAAGGTACAGTCTTGGTATCTACCACCGGCATCTGTACCACTGGCCTTATAATTAACGGTTCCATGCTTGCACCTTTCACTGTCAACACTGGTTTCACACCTGGCACTACAACTTTCAAAGTTTCCACCGCTGGTTGCTTTTTCGCTGGTATTTCAACTACTGCTTCCTTTTTTCTCAACTTCCTTTTCTGTTTTACTGCTGGCCTTTATCATCATGACCGACTGGGATGGCTTCCGGCTGTTCTCCTGTTGTGCAAACTCTATCATATGTGCTTTATGATGAGCCGGAAGTGGATTCTGAGTAATATTCGGAGCCTCTGGAGCCTGTACCTCAATCCTCCGGCTATCAATGAGCTCTTGAATAGCATTCTTCAAATGCCAACATTTCTCAGTGTTGTGTCCCGGTGAGCCAAAGCAATACTCACACCTGACTGACTGATCGATATTCTTTGGAGGTGGATTCGGAAGCTTTGACTCGATTGGGCTCAGCATCCCCAATTCCTTCAATCGGTGATAGAGGCTAGTATAGGATTCCCCCAATGGGGTGAATGTTTTCTTTGGCTGGTTTCTATTCCTCATCTCCGGGTCGGGCCTGAAGTTGGGTTTGTTCGGGTTTCTATAAGTTCTAGAAGAGGGGTAAGTATTTTGTGTGTGATAAACATTCTACGGGGCTTGGGCTCGCCATACCTGCGGTGGTGGTGGATAAATTTTGGGTTGTGGATTATAGTAGTGTGGGGTAGTGTGTGGGTAGTATGGAGGAGGTGGGTTGTATGATGTTGGTTGGTTATATGGGGTTGGTGGGTACGGCTGATATGGTCGTGGTGGGTGATGGTATTGGTTATGGTTTGTAAGGCCCCGTAAAATTTTGTGCATAAAACCTAGTAGTTGTGGTGTCTTGGTCCGAATAATGTGTTAGGAATGCGTAGAATTCTTCGCGGCTCGCAAGCTCGCCGCGGTTCGGACCCTTGGTAGTGATTTAAGAGTCAAAAATGTTGAGAATAAAATTTTCCAGAAAAATATCAAATATGCGGTCAAGAATGCGACCGCAAACCTGACATGCGGACCGCATTCTTGCCGCAAATCGTTCCAGAGAGTTTCCCAAAAATCTGTCAAAAGTGCGGTCGATATGCGATCGCATGTCAAATCTGCGGTGCACTTTTGCGACCGCAGAATCAACATGCGGTCCGCATAGTGACCGCATTCCTTAACAGAACCTGCATAACTTTGAGGCCATTTTTGCGGTCACTTTGCGGACCGCATGTGGATTCTGCGGTCGCATAGTGATCGCATATTTGACCCCGGCCCAGATTTTTGTAACATTTTGACCGGATCTCTTCTTTAATATAACACACTTCTTCTTCATTTTATCATATCATCTCACCAAAAATTAGAGAGAGAAGAGAGGGTTTTTAGAGAGAGAAATCTTGCATCTTCAAGGATTGTTCCAACTACCTTAATTCCAAGGATTCTAGGGCAAAGATTCAACATCCCCAATCTTTTCAAGGTAAAAACCCTAACTATTTTCTTTGATTTTCAGTTTTAATTGGGTAAAGAGAGGTTTGCATATAATAGCTTTTAAAAATAGAATTTTTACACTCATGCATGATTATTGAACTTGATTTCTAGTAAAAAGAAGTGAGTAGAAGTAAGAGTCTCCAAGAACAAGGTTGGCAAGAGTAGGATATCTTGGGTAAGCATAAAGTAGGAGGAAAAATCATCACCAGGTATGTATGGCTAATTTTGATTCTTGTAAAATCGCCCAAATGTGTGCGAATTGTTTTGGCATGTGTCAAATTGAGAAATTTTACGTAATTCTTTGATTTCCTTGTTGAGCATTTGATTGATGTTGAACTACGTGTAGTGTGGTATGAAATATGAATTGAAAGATAAAAAGGTAATCGAGATTGGTAACGAATTGGGAACAACCATTATGATGGCATATTTGGCTTATTGTGAAGGAATTTGAAACACCTTTATTGTGGTAAATTGTTGAACATGATTATGTGGGCATTTTCGATTTTGGAATACTTGTAACTTGGTTTTGATATTGGCTTGAGAAGAAATTGAGAACATGAACCAATGTGTAAGTTGCTTATTTGAACTTGTTGAAATTGTGTGTAGTACCTTATCTCCCTGTTTGAAATTGTTGTGTTTTCAACCGTAAGGCGGGGTCGTGTTGCGCGCCGCAACGTGGGGAAATAAGGTGTGGGTTGGGGTGATAAGGGTGGCCGAGGTAATAAGGGTGGTCGGGGAAATAAGGATGGAAAGCGATCGAAATCGCTATTGAAAATTGATACAAAAATCAATAATGTGAAATTGTGAAAGGAGACAGCAGGAGAGTTTGCAACTCGTGGGGCACCTGATTGCCCCTTTGTTTGACTACTTGTGCTTTACGTGATTGATTGGTTATTGTTAAATTGGTTGATCGTACAAAGTGCTTTGTGTGAGAATTATTTGAAATGAGGAAAATGTGGAAACATGGTTGGTCGGCTTAATTAATTGTTGATGTAATTTAATGGCTTGAGTTTACTTGGGACAAAGTTTGTCCATACATACCAGTACAATTCAAGTGTACTGACGTCCCTTTTGCCGGGGGCGCTACATTCGTGTTATGATTGTAGGTGGATCAGTAGCAGGCACTTCAGCTCATCGGCAGTAGTATCCTTCTCCTTCCACCGCCCGTTTTGGTGAGCCCCTTTCTTCCTCGGGGCCTTGTGTGGTTCATGCCACTTTGGTTTAGATTTCATTTTGGTTTTGTATGGTATAGCCGGAGCCTTGTTACCGGCAAGTATTGTATTTCCCTTTTTGTATCCTAGAGGCTCTGTAGACATGTAAACTGTGGGACTCCAGTATTATGTATACATTATGTTATGTCGGGCGTTGTAAAAATTGCAAACTTGTTAATGAATCACTCGTACGGTTTTATTTGTTTAATGTGAAATCATTCATGGTTAGTAAGATATTTGATTAATGAGAAACAATCAACACAGGGGTAATGCGTGGGAATGAAAGGCACCCGGGTCCGCTTAACTGGGGCAACCCGGTCAGGCGCCGGTCATGTTCCCCGATTTGGGGCGTGACAAACTTGGTATCAGAGCTTAAGGTTTTAAAGTGTCCTAGGATGTCTCGGAGCCGTGTGTAGTAGTGCCCTTCTTATAGGTGTGTTGTCGACCACATCATATAAGTAGGGGGCTACACGGGCATTTAGGAATTTACCTATTTCTCTGTTAATCTATATCGTGCGGTAAAGTGCAATGTGGAAATATCCGTGTCTAATTCGTGCCTTGTTCCCAAATTTTCAGAATATGGCACCTAAGAAGAAGGCTAGACTCGGCCTTGGGGCCAATGCCGGCCCAAGTGTGGTTGTTAATCATGTACCCGATGCAGTGGGAGAGAATGACCCACCAGTCCTGAATTTGCCTGGCCCATCTATTCAAAACCCAAGTGTCCCTATTCCAGCTACGGCAGAGGATGCCACCATTCCTCCTGCCGGTGTTCTTGACTCAGATACAGTTCCCGCTTCGGGCTCTGGTATCTCTAATGAGGATCTTAGGGGAGCCGCCCAGGCCCAGAGATCTAGTGGCCGCCCAGGCCCAGAGATCCCATGATGCCCCTGCATCCTCCAGCGGACAGGGAGATTCCTTTGGCTCCGGAGTCCATCAATTCTTGCGATTGGCCCCTCCAGAATTTTCAGGCACCGATCCAGAGGCTGACCCACAGGAATTCCTTGATGAGATATACAAGACCCTCAGAGTGATGAAGGCTACAGATATAGAGGGGGTAGAGTTGGCCTCTTACAGGCTGAAGGGAGCGGCACGTTCATGGTTCGAAATGTGGGAGGATTCCCGTGAGGAAGGGAGCCCTCCGGCCAGATGGGATGAGTTCGTAGATGCATTTATGGACCACTTCTTGCCTACCGAGGTGATGGCAGCCCGCGCCACGGAGTTCGAGGTCCTCAAGCAGGGCAGTATGAGTGTTTGGGAGTATCACATGGAGTTCGTAAGGTTGTCCAAGTACGCTCCTCATTTAGTGTCGACCATGGATGCCCGGTTCGACGGTTTGTTCAGGGCCTTAGCCCTTTGGTAGTGAATGAGGCCGCCACAGCAGCTTTGCACTCAGATATGAACTATGGGAGGATCGTGGGGTTTGCTCAGGCCACAGAGGCCGGGAAATTAAAGATTCGTGTAGAAAGAGAAAGTAGCAACAGGGCCCGGTCAATGGGTCGTTCAGGGAGATCACTTCCAGGGAAGGGGTCATCAGGGCCATCCCGGTCATATGCTCAGTCCTCCGCGAGTGCACCGCCATCCGTGCACAGTCATCAGCAGGGCAGTTACTCGAGACCTGGTTCAGACAGCAGGAGGTCTCGTCAGTCTGGTCATCCTGGGGTGAGATCCCGGCAGCAGGGGAGACCTATATGCCCCAAGTGTGGGAGATTTCATACAGAAACTTGCTACCTTGACCTTCCAGTGTGCTTCGGGTGCGGGGTGAGAGGTCACATTCAGCGGGACTGCCGTGCACCCCGTCAGGGTATAGGTAGGGGATCTGCTCAGTCATCCGGTTCTTCGGCTGCTACATCATCAGCGCGTACTCCAGCAGCAGCAGGGCGTGGTGCAGCTAGGGGTGGAGCTCAGGGTAGGGGTGGACCTAGCCGATTCTATGCATTGAGTGGCCGCCAAAATGCCGAGGCTTCTCCAGATGTTGTTACAGGTATCATGTCTGTTCGGACTATTGATTGCTATGCCCTTATTGATCCAGGGTCCTCCTTGTCTTATGTTACTCCATTCATTGCTTCAAGTTTTGGGATAGTACCCGAACGGCTTCATGAGCCGTTCTCTGTGTCGACTCCAATCGGTGATTCTATTACAGCCTCACGAGTCTATAGGAATTGTGTTGTTACGGTGGGTGGCCGTGATACCACAACCGATCTTATTGAGCTTGGGATGGTAGATTTTGATGTAATTATGGGGATGGATTGGCTCTATTCGTGCTTTGCCAAACTTGACCGTCGAACGAGAGTTATGAGGCTCGAGTTCCCTAACGAGCCAGTTATTGAATGGAGAGGAAATGGTGTAGTGCCAAGGGGTAGGTTTATTTCCTACCTTAAGGCTTCGAAGATGATTAAGAAGGGGTGTATCTATCACCTGGTTCGGGTAACGGACACCACCTCGGAGGTGCCTACCCTCGAGTCCGTGCCAATTGTGAATGAATTTCCTGAAGTGTTTCCAGATGAGCTTCCAGGCATCCCGCAGGATAGGGAGATTGATTTCGGGATCGATGTAATGCCAGATACTCAGCCAATATCCATTCCACCATACAGAATGGCGCCAGCAGAGTTAAGGGAGTTAAAGGAGCAGCTGAGGGATTTATTAGAGAAAGGGCTCATACGACCGAGTGTGTCGCCGTGGGGTGCTCCGGTTCTCTTTGTCAGAAAGAAGGATGGGTCACTTCGAATGTGTATTGATTATCGGCAGCTCAACAAAGTCACCATCAAGAATAAATATCCTTTGCCTCGAGTGGATGATCCGTTTGACCAATTGCAGGGAGCGAAGTTCTTCTCAAAGATTGATTTACGGTCTGGGTACCACCAGTTGAAAATCAGGGAGCAGGATATTCCTAAGACCGCCTTCAGATCACTTCGAGTTTTTGGTCATGTCTTTTGGGCTAACCAATGCCCCAGCAGCTTTCATGGACCTTATGAATCGGGTTTTCAAGCCATTCCTAGATTCCTTTGTGATTGTATTCATTGACGATATTCTCATATACTCTCGGAGCAGGGAAGATCATGCCGTTCACCTCGGGGCAGCATTGCAGACCCTTCTTCAGCATCAATTGTATGCCAAGTTCTCAAAATGTGAGTTTTGGTTGGAGTCCGTAGCTTTTCTAGGGCATGTTATTTCCAGTGAGGGAATTATGGTGGATCCTCGGAAGATTGCGGCAGTGAAAGATTGGCCTAGACCCACGACCCCGACAGAGATTCGCAGCTTTTTGGGTCTGGCAGGGTACTATCGGAGGTTTGTAGAGGGATTCTCAACCCTTGCCTCCCCATTGACTAAACTGACGCAGAAGGCAGTGAAGTTCCAGTGGTCCGATGCTTGTGAGAAAAGTTTCCAAGAATTGAAGTCAAGATTGACCTCGGCACCGGTATTGGCCTTGCCAGAAGGCACAGAGGGATTTGTGGTTTATTGTGATGCCTCCAGAGTCGGTTTGGGATGTGTATTGATGCAGCACGGAAAGGTTATAGCTTATGCTTCCGGGCAACTCAAGAACCATGAGAAGAATTATCCGACGCATGATTTGGAGCTTGCAGCTGTCGTGTTTGCCTTGAAAATATGGCGGCACTATCTTTATGGAGTGCATGTAGATGTGTTTTCGGACCACAAGAGCCTCCAGTATTTGTTCAAGCAGAAAGAGTTGAATCTGAGACAGCGACGGTGGTTAGAACTACTCAAGGACTATGATATGGACATATTGTACCATCCAGGGAAGGCAAATGTGGTAGCTGACGCTCTTAGTCGGAAATCCATGGGTAGTTTGGCTCATTTGGGTGTGGATCGGAGACCCCTGGCTCGAGAGGTCTACCAATTAGCCAGCTTGGGGGTTCGTATTTCGGCGTCAGACGAGGGGGATATCTTGGTGCATAATGGAGAAGAATCATCATTGGTCGCGGAAATCAAGGAAAAACAGTTCATGGATCCAGCATTGGTTCGGGCGAAGGAAGCAGTCATGGATGACAAGACCTCGGCATTTGTACTCAGCAGCGAAGATGGTGTATTGCGGTGTCAAGATAGGCTATGTGTTCCGGATGTGGACGAGCTTCGGGAAAGAGTGATGGCAGAGGCTCATACTTCCAGGTATTCTGTGCACCCTGGTTCAACGAAAATGTATCACGATCTCAAGGAGATTTATTGGTGGAACGGTATGAAAAGGGATGTGGCAGACTTTGTAGCTAAATGTCCGAACTGTCAACAAGTGAAGGCCGAGCATCAACGGCCTGGTGGATTAACTCAGCTTATAGAAATACCAAGGTGGAAATGGGAGATGATCAATATGGATTTCGTGGTGGGGTTACCTCGCACTCAGCGTAAGTTCGATTCAGTATGGGTGATAGTAGATCGACTCACCAAATCAGCTCACTTCCTGCCAGTCAAGTCCACTGATACTGCGGAGCAATATGCAAGGTTGTACATCAAGGAGATAGTAAGACTTCATGGCACTCCACTTTCTATCATCTCAGATCGCGGGGCTCAGTTCACCGCTAACTTTTGGAAGAAGTTTCAGCAAGGTTTGGGAACTCGGGTGAATCTCAGCACAGCTTTCCATCCACAGACCGATGGACAGGCCGAGCGGACCATTCAGACGCTTGAAGATATGTTGCGGGCTTGTGTCTTAGATTTTAAAGGTAATTGGGATGAACACTTGCCACTGATAGAATTTGCTTACAATAACAACTATCATGCTAGCATTCAAATGGCCCCGTTTGAGGCATTGTACGGGAGAAGATGTAGATCGCCAATCGGGTGGTTTGAGGTAGGTGAAGCGGAATTGCTAGGGCCAGATATGGTGTACGAAGCTATGGAAAAGGTCAAGGTTATTCAGGAGAGAATGAAAACAGCACAGAGTCATCAAAAGTCCTATGCGGACGTTCGTCGAAGGGATTTGGAGTTTCAAGTCGATGATTGGGTGTTCTTGAGGGTATCTCCTATGAAGGGAGTCATGCGATTCGGAAAGAAAGGGAAATTGAGTCCTAGGTATGTCGGGCCATATCGGATCGTTCAAAGGATCGGTCAAGTTGCTTATAGGCTAGAGTTGCCTCCTGAGATGTCATCAGTGCATCCGGTATTCCATGTGTCCATGTTGAAGAAAGTGATTGGAGATCCATCCACCATCATGCCAGTCGAAGCTATAGAGGTTAATGAAGATTTGTCATATGAAGAAGTTCCAGTTGCCATTCTCGATAGGCAAGTCCGTAAGTTGAGAAATAAGGAAGTTGCCTCTGTTAAAGTATTGTGGCGAAGTCAACAAGTTTGAGGAGGCCACATGGGAAGCGGAAAAAGAGATGAAGGAAAAGTACCCCCATTTGTTCGATCAAGCCTAGAAGAAATTAGGTGACCCTCCTACTCCTAGTAATTGTCATCTTGTCTAAGTTGTTTCCCTCTTAGTATCAGTAAAGTCCCCTTCATCTTGTAATGAGTTAAATGTGTTGTTACCTTGGGTCACTTGAACCGTTCTTGACAAATGAAAGCCTTATAAAGATTTACGTGTTTAATAAACAACTAATAGTAAGCTTAGATTGGTAATGGTTTGTTAAGTGTACATGGTGTGTTAAAATGGTTAAATAAGGTAAGAATTCATTGAAGTGACTAGTTTATGTGCAATTGTAACAATGTGATAGAATATGTGCATTCGTTGAGGTAAGAAAGTGTATACCAGTTGTGAAAAGTGTTGTAGTTGTATATTGTTGTTTGGTAATGTGTTTCGGGGCCCTCTGACAGGTGGATATGCCCATAATACAAAGGAAACTCTGGCGAAATTTTTCTAAAATATAAGAGTTAGTCAAAATCTTGATAGCTTGCATACCATGTCTTTCAAAACTCATTTATTTCAAAATCCTCATTCGAGGACGAATGATCTTAAGGGGGAGGATGTAAGGCCCCGTAAAATTTTGTGCATAAAACCTAGTAGCTATGGTGTCTTGGTCCGAATAATGTGTTAGGAATGCGTAGAATTCTTCGCGGCTCGCAAGCTCGCCGCGGTTCGGACCCTTGGTAGTGATTTAAGAGTCAAAAATGTTGAGAATAAAATTTTCCAGAAAAATGTCAAATATGCGGTCAAGAATGCGACCGCAAACCTGACATGCGGACCGCATTCTTGCCGCAAATCGTTCCAGAGAGTTTCCCAAAAATCTGTCAAAAGTGCGGTCGATGTGCGATCGCATGTCAAATCTGCGGTGCATTTTTGCGACCGGAGATCAAACATGCGGACCGCATTTTGGCCGCATTCCTTAACAGAACCTGCATAACTTTGAGGCCATTTTTGCGGTCACTTTGCGGACCGCATGTGGATTTTGCGGTCGCATAGTGACCGCATATTTGACCCCGGCCCAGATTTTTGTAACATTTTGACCCGATCTCTTCTTTAATATAACACACTTCTTCTTCATTTTATCATATCATCTCACCAAAAATTAGAGAGAGAAGAGAGGGTTTTTAGAGAGAGAAATCTTGCATCTTCAAGGATTGTTCCAACTACCTTAATTCCAAGGATTCTAGGGCAAAGATTCAACATCCCCAATCTTTTCAAGGTAAAAACCCTAACTATTTTCTTTGATTTTCAGTTTTAATTGGGTAAAGAGAGGTTTGCATATAATAGCTTTTAAAAATAGAATTTTTACACTCATGCATGATTATTGAACTTGATTTCTAGTAAAAGAAGTGAGTAGAAGTAAGAGTCTTCAAGAACAAGGTTGGCAAGAGTAAGATAGCTTGGGTAAGCATAAAGTAAGAAAACTCATCACCAGGTATGTATGGCTAATTTTGATTCTTGTAAAATCGCCCAAATGTGTGCGAATTGTTTTGGCATGTGTCAAATTGAGAAATTTTACGTAATTCTTTGATTTCCTTGTTGAGCATTTGATTGATGTTGAACTACTTGTGGTGTGGTATGAAATATGAATTGAAAGATAAAAAGGTAATCGAGATTGGTAACGAATTGGGAACAACCATTGTGATGGCATATTTGGCTTATTGTGAAGGAATTTGAAACACCTTTATTGTGGTAAATTGTTGAACATGATTATGTGGGCATTTTCAATTTTGGAATACTTGTAACTTGGTTTTGATATTGGCTTGAGAAGAAATTGAGAACATGAACCAATGTGTAAGTTGCTTATTTGAACTTGTTGAAATTGTGTGTAGTACATTATCTGCTGTTTGAAATTGTTGTGTTTTCAACTGTAAGGCGGGGTCGTGTTGCGCGCCGCAACGTGGGGAAATAAGGTGTGGGTTGGGGTGATAAGGGTGGCCGAGGTAATAAGGGTGGTCGGGGGCAATAAGGATGGAAAGCGATCGAAATCGCTATTGAAAATTGATACAAAAATCAATAATGTGAAATTGTGAAAGGAGACAGCAGGAGAGTTTGCAACCTGTGGGGCACTGATTGCCCCTTTGTTTGACTAATTGTGCTTTACGTGATTGATTGGTTATTGTTAAATTGGTTGATCGTACAAAGTGCTTTGTGTGAGAATTATTTGAAATGAGGAAAATGTGGAAACATGGTTGGCTGGCTTAATTAATTGTTGATGTAATTTAATGGCTTGAGTTTACTTGGGACAAAGTTTGTCCATACATACCAAGTACAATTCAAGTGTACTGACGTCCTTTTTGCCGGGGGCGCTATGATAATAGGTGAATTTGACTATAATTATACCCTAAATAATCACACTTTATTATAAGAACAATGTTGTTAAAAGGACAAAATGCTTTGATTAGTGTTTGATTGTGTTTTACAGGTACATGTGATGCATTGGATGCTTTAAAAAGCCATTTTGAAGCCATAAGTTGATGAAAAGGCCAAGAGAAGAGCTAAAGTGAAGAGGGCTGGACGAAGCAGTAAAGAAACAGAAGCATTGTTCATCCGCGGTCCACTCGCGGTCGCGGATGAACCGCGAAAAACGAAGCCCTCTGAATCTTGGTTGTTCGCGGTCCGCTCGCGGCCGCGAACGAACCGCGGAGGTCCCAGCGGCAGTTATCCTAATTGGACTCTAATTTGTTTTCTTAGCTCTAAAACCTCTATATAAACTCCTAGTTTGCCCCATAGAGGCATGTACTTTATTTCTTCAATACTTTTGCAAGGTTTTAGTAGGAGAGATTCCTCTCAAACTCTTTCTTTATTTTTATATCAAGCAATTCTTTATGATTTCAATTATTATTCTTTTTGTTTCTTCAAGCATGAGTAGCTAAATTCTTTTCTAAGGTTTTGATGGAACCTATTGATTGATGAACTTATAGTTTATGTGATTACAAATTGTGACTTAGATTTCTATTTGTTCAACTTCATTCTTATTGTAGTTAATTGGTAGAGCTCCCAATTAGCGGTGCCTATTAAGTGTGCATAACTTGGAAAAGAGTGCATATTTAGGTTTATTGTTGAACAACACCACACCTAGGTTATTAGAGGAATCTATAATTTTAGGCGTAAAGACGGGATTAGGAATAACGAAGTCTTGGGTGCAATCTAAAGTGAACTATTCAAATTAAAGCTAGCTAGGGTAGCTCGGGAGAGTGCACTAGTAAATTATTGTAATTGCTCGGGAGAGGGTTACGATACACATAGCGTTCATGATTGATAGAATATATTAACAATTTGTATGAGCATAACGATAAGGGATTCCATCAATAGGGGAAATCAACACCTTAGTCTTTCTCTATATTGTTTTATTCAACATTCAATTCTTTCTTTTAAAGCATTCTTTAAATTCTTGCAAACTAGCTATTCGAAAATCATACACAAAGATATTCTAAATTTTGGGAACTTGATTCGTAAGTACTCTTGGGTTGTGAAAGTTGTGATTGATAGGTTAATTCTCTGTGGGATCGATCTTGGACTTATTAAACCAAGTTATATTGACTACGACCGTTGCTTGGACGTGAATCAATTTTGGCGCCGTTGCTGGGGAATTAACGGAATTATCAATTGCCATTGCCAGAACTTCAAGATTCTTGTGTATTCAGGTTCTTTCTACACTCTACATTGAATATTTTGACGTTTGTTGATTTGGGTATTCAGGTGCATGCCTAGAAAATCTGCAAGGACTGGAGAACTAATCGAAGGACTCTCGGACCCCGAGCAAACTTTCCGGGCACGTAACAAAGCCATCAAACAAATTCAACAATCTCAACAACCAATCAAACTAGACTTCGACATGGGTGACATGAACGCTCAAAACCAGCAAGCAGGGCTAAACATTAAACATGCAAGAGGCACAGGAAGGTGCACTATTTGACTGGGCACAACCCACATCGGATAATTTGGCAACTGCCATCGTTGTGCCAGCAATTCAAGCCGAGTCTTTCCAGATTACTAACAACATGCTACACTTGTTGCAAAACAAGGGATTATTCTCTGGGTCTCAGGTTGAAGATCCACAGCAGCACCTCAAAAACTTTCTATCAATATGCAAAACACAAAGGCAACCGAATGTAACTCCGGAAGCTATCGGATTACTACTTTTTCCATTCTCAGTTATAGGAGCAGCACAGATATGGCTAAACTCACTCCCAATAAACTCCATTGCAACTTGGGATGAGTTAGTCAAACAATTCCACAACAAGTTTCATCCACCCAACAAAACAGCTCAACAAATTGATGAGATTGTGAGCTTCAAACAGAAACCATTGGAAACATTACATGAAACTTGGGGGAGATTCAAAGGCATGCTTGTTATGTGTCCTCACCATGGAATCCCTGAACAGATGTTGGGTCAAAGGTTCTACATGGGACTTTCAGACAGTATGAAGAATATTGTAGATGCTTCAGCAGGTGGGGCTTTTCTGAGCAAGACTTGGAGAGAGGGCCAAAATTTGCTAGACAAGATGGCTCAAAATTCCGGGTGGACGACCAGAAATGCTCCTATCACTCCAGTGGTACACTCTGTACCTCTGGATCCATCCAACACTCTGGAGGAGAACGTGGCAACTTTATTGACACAAATGAGCATCCTAACAAAGAAGGTGGAAGAATCAGGGGTTAAGAAGCAAGTTCACATTGTAGATACTACCAATGGTGGTTTATGCACATCTTGCATTAGCCAACCCATAGGTAATCCATGGGCTGCAGACCAAGAACATCATCATCAGCATGAAGATATGAACTATGTGGCTAACTATGGAGGACAGCGACAAGGTAATCAAAACTCGGGCCAACAGGCTCCAATGCAATACAGACCTCCCCAGCCACAATTCAATGCAGCAGGTATGAGGCCACCACACAACATGGCTCCATATCCTAGACCTCAGAATTTCGGCAATCAGCAGCAGGGATATCATCCACCCCCACCACCACATGGGGGCAGGCATGACGATGGGTTTGCAAGGTTGGAAGCTATGATGCAACAGGTAATCGGGTCAAATGCCAAAACCAATGAGAGAATAGATGCACATGACGCAGCAATCAAAAATATGGAAGTGCAGATGGGGCAGATTGCTATGTCACTAAACAATCGGCCTCAAGGGAAATTACCTGCAGATACTCAAACGAACCCAAAGGACCAAATCCCAAAGCAAATAATGGCAGTGACTCTGAGAAGCGGTAGAGATCTTGATGCTGAGAATGAAAGTGAAAATATTGACAGACAGGCTGAGACACCTGCGCCATTGCACATTGAACTGGATGAATTCACAGGGTTGACAGAAGTCACAGTCCAGCCAGTTGCTGAAAATAAAGAAGCAAAACAGGGAACGGAGAAAGTAGCTGAACAGGTAGAGCAGCAGATTGATGAGAAAGTGATAGAAAAAGAAAAATCCCAAGTCACCGGGAAGAAGAGGCCTCCACCACCATTCCCCCAAAGGTTGGCCAAACACCAAAAAGAGGAACAATACAAAAAGTTCTTCGAGATGCTCAAGCAAATCCAGGTAAACATTCCATTAATTGAAGCTTTAAAAGAAATGCCTGGTTATGCTAAGATGATGAAGGATTTAATGTCACGGAAATTTGATTTCCAAGACTTGGCCACAGTTACACTCACACAGACTTGTAGTGCAGTGGTTTCCAGACCCATTGCTGAGAAGCTATCTGATCCAGGTAGTTTCACCATCCCATGCACTATAGGGAATTATGCCTTCACTAAGGCTTTATGCGATTTGGGGGCAAGCATTAATCTCATGCCCTTAGTTATCTATAAGAGGTTAGGTATTGGGAGGGCCAGACCCACCTCTATGCTTTTACAGCTTGCCGACAGGACGGTTAAGCGTCCATTTGGTATTATAGATGATGTGCTAATCCAGGTTGGGAAGTTCGTGTTTCCCGCCGATTTTGTTATTCTTGATTGCAAGGTCGACGAAGAAATTCCCCTAATCCTGGGAAGACCATTCCTAGCTACTGGAAGAGCTATAATTGACCGTGAAACTGGGGAACTCAAGATGAGGTTGAACGATGAGGAGATCATCTTCAATGTGCAAAAATCCATGAGGCGCCCTAGCGAGTTCGCAAATTGCTCTCTAGTCGATGCGGTTGATGTAATAGTGGAAACCGACGATGCAGAATTGACTATCGAAGACCCACTGCAAGCATGCCTGATGAACATGGAAGAAGTAAATGGTGAATGTCTGGCCGAATGGGTATTATCCTTGGAAGGGAAGGGATTTTGGAAGCGAGAGATCGAATTCGAACCCCTACACCTAGAAAAAAGAGAAAACCCACCAGCAAAGCCATCCATAGAAGAGCCACCAAAGCTTGAACTTAAACCACTACCATCACATCTCAGATATGAGTATTTAGGCCCTAACTCCACATTACCTGTTATTATCTCATCTAGTTTGTTAGATGTGCAGGCTCAAAAGCTTATACAAGTACTCAAGGAATGCAAGACTGCCATCGGGTGGACCATGGCAGACATAAAAGGGATCAGCCCAGCCTATTGCATGCATAAAATCCTCCTGGAAGACGGACATAAACCTTCCAGGGAACATCAAAGAAGGCTGAACCCCAACATGAAGGAAGTGGTGAAGAAGGAGGTAATAAAGTGGCTAGATGCATGAATAATCTTCCCAATCTCAGACAGCAGCTGGGTGAGTCCGGTCCAATGTGTACCCAAGAAAGGAGGCATGACGGTGGTGAAAAACGACAACAATGAACTGATCTCAACAAGAACCGTCACCGGATGGAGAATATGCATGGACTACAGGAAACTGAATCTAGCCACTCGCAAGGATCACTTCCCACTTCCCTTCATTGATCAAATGCTTGACAGGTTGGCGGGGAGATCTCACTTTTGCTTTCTGGATGGATACTCGGGGTACAATCAAATCTCCATAGCCCCCGAAGATAGAGAAAAGACCTCCTTCACATGCCCTTATGGTATCTTCGCCCTCAGGAGGATGCCATTCGGACTATGCAATGCACCTGCTACTTTTCAAAGGTGCATGATGGCTATTTTCACTGACATGGTAGAAGACATTATGGAAGTGTTCATGGATGATTTCTCAGTGGTTGGAAATTCATTCGACGAATGCCTAGCCAATCTGAATAGAGTATTACAAAGATGCATGGAAACAAACTTAGTACTAAACTGGGAGAAGTGCCACTTTATGGTTCAAGAAGGTATAGTACTTGGGCACAGGGTTTCAAGCAAAGGCATTGAGGTGGACCGTGCTAAAGTTGACATCATTGCAAAGTTGCCTCCACCAACATCCGTCGGGGCCATAAGAAGCTTTCTTGGACACGCCGGTTTTTACCGGAGGTTCATTAAAGACTTCTCCAAAATATCAAACCCTCTCTGTAAGTTACTAGAGAAAGACCATTCTTTTGTTTTTACCTGACGAATGCAGGATTGCTTTTGAGGAATTGAAAAAGAGGTTGGTCACAGCACCCATCATCATTGCCCCAGACTGGGATCAACCGTTTGAGTTAATGTGCGATGCAAGTGATTATGCAGTGGGGGCAGTGCTGGGCCAGAGGAAAGATAAACCGATGCATCCAATATACTATGCAAGCAGAACTCTGAATGGAGCATAGCTAAACTACACAGTGACGGAAAAGGAGATGCTAGCGGTTGTGTTTGCATTCGACAAATTTCGGTCCTATCTCATAGGATCAAAGGTAATCGTCTACACGGACCATGCAGCTTTAAGATATCTAATTGATAAAAAGGACTCTAAGCCACGCCTAATTCGTTGGGTGTTGCTTCTCCAAGAGTTCGACCTCGAAATCAGAGATAGAAAAGGCACTGAGAATCAAGTAGCTGACCATTTGTCAAGACTTGAAGGAGCTGAACTTGTCAAAGAGAGTGGGGAAATTCTGGAAACTTTTCCAGACGAGCAATTGCTCACAACTACTCTCCTGGAAGCTCCATGGTATGCTGACTACGCTAATTATCTGGCCGGTGGCATTGTTCCTTATGACCTATCATCGGTCCAGCGGAAAAGATTTTTTCGTGAAAGTCGGCATTATTATTGGGATGAACCATACTTGTTTAGGATATGTCTTGATAACATGATCCGGAGATGCGTCCCCGAGATAGAACAATCTTCTGTTTTGCAGGCATGTCACGCTTCAGCATACGGCGTGCACTTTGGAGGAATTCGTACAGCTGCCAAAATACTCGAGGCCGGTTTCTATTGGTCGACAGTATTTAAGGATGCACACTTGTGGGTGAAAGGTTGCAACGAATGTCAACGCACCGGAAACATCTCTCGGCGTCATGAGATGCCAATGAATCCAATCCAGCAGGTGGAAGTATTCGATGTCTGGGGAATAGATTTCATGGGGCCCTTCATTAGCTCATACGGAAATAAGTACATACTTGTTGCTGTTGATTACGTGTCCAAATGGGTGGAAGCTGCAGCACTACCTACCAATGATGCTAAGGTGGTAGTGGGATTTTTGAAGAAGAATATTTTCACCCGGTTTGGGACTCCAAGGGCCATCATTAGTGACGGGGGCACACACTTTTGCAACCGAGCCTTTGAGAAATTATTGGCCAAATATGATGTTAAACACAAGGTGGCCACTCCATATCACCCGCAAACTAGCGGACAAGTTGAGGTCTCCAACAGGGAGATTAAAAGTGTACCGACCAAAACAGTGAACGCTACAAGAACCGACTGGTCCAGGAAGCTCGATGACGCACTATGGGCATATAGAACAGCATTCAAAACACCCATTGGCATGTCTCCTTATAAATTGGTGTTCGGAAAAGCTTGTCACTTGCCGGTTGAATTAGAACATAAAGCGTGGTGGGCACTGAAACAATTGAATCTCAACTTGGAGGAAGCAGGTAAAGCAAGGTTGACCGGATTACATGAGTTGGAAGAATTTCGGTATCTAGCATTTGAAAATACAAGATTGTATAAAGAGAGGATGAAGCGGATCCATGATCAAAATATAGTTGAGCGTACCTTCAAAAATGGGGACAAGGTACTACTATACAATTCAAGATTACGACTGTTCCCAGGTAAATTGAAATCAAGGTGGTCAGGACCCTTCAAGGTAATTGAGGCATTTGAGTCCGGAGCTGTGGAAATTCAAACTATGGATGGATCACGTACCTTTAAGGTAAACGGACAGAGGTTGAAACAATACATAGGCCTGGATGACATGGAGGACAAGATAGAATTGCATTTGAATGAACCTCAAAGGTCCAGCGAGCCGTAAAATGCGCTAAGCTGAGTCGTGCCGCGACGTTAACTCAGGCGCTACGTGGGAGGCAACCCACGAACATGTTGTAAGTAATTTAATATTAGTAGTAAGTAATAAGGATTAAAAGAAAAAAACAAATAAAAATCTTTTGCTGAAACAGTCGAATTTTTTTTCATAACAGAGCACTGTCCGCGGTCCACTCGCGGACCGCGGCTGAACCGCGAAAAAATACCCTCTCTGAACTTCTCTGTTCGCGGTCCATCCACGGTCGCGAGCCAACCGCGAAAAAATGCCTCCTCTGAATCTCGACTGTTCGCGGTCCGCTCGCGGCCGCGAACGAACCGCGGACAGTCGCGGTCAGTTCCGCGGTTGGCCAAATTTCAAGTTTTTTTTTTTAATTTTTCCCTCCCCCCTTTTTCTAAACCCTAAATAACTTAACCCCCCTTCCCCATAACCCAAAACAGCCGCCCCTCCCCTCTCAAATCTCTCTCTCTCTAAATTCAAAACCTCTCCCTTCTCTCTAAAAATCCCCATCCCTCTCTTCTACAAATCATCCCTTTCTTCCACCTCACTTCTCCATTACTATAACTTGTAAGTTTCTTTACTTATCTCTTTTATTTTGATCCATTTTTTTTAGGTTTTGATTGTTTAGTTTGTATAAATATTTAGTTAGTCTTAGTTAGGGTCTATTCATGAATGTTGCTTGATTTATCATTGTGCTTTTAATCTTGCCATGAAATTACTTTAAGGAACATTGTTCTACGATTGATGTTGGAAGATGAATGGGTGTTGGGTTGTTATTTGTGTTGATTTTATGACTTGGAAACCCTAATAGTAGTTCTACAAGATATATGTGTTGGTTGGTTAAGTTAGGGCACATTACATTGAGCCTAATAGACTAATGGTAAGTAGGAGACATAATGCCAACTTTTACAATGGTTATTGAATAATTTTTGGGATGGACTAAGTAAATAACATGTGTGCCAAGAACTAAGTGTGGGGTTCGCAATTGGGCATGTAGGGAATAGTGAGATAAAGAGTTTGCGGGAATTACACATAGTTGATGGTCAATTGTGAATTATCAAGGATGGCGAAGTCTGAGTAGCCTTCCACTAACTAACAGTTTATACACTTTTTGGCTATCTTAATTGTACAGGATCATGGCTCCAAAGAGATCACGACATGGTGCTAGCTCATCCAGGCAACCAACTTATGATGAATCTCGGTTTGCCGATGAAGGGGCGGAAAATGCATTTAACATCAAAGCAAACAAAAAGTGGCTTCAAGAGGTTGAAGTGGACAGAATAGCCATCCGCTCGGAAAAGCCGGAAATGTATGATGAGATCCGACGGCGAGAGATGGAGTTCCTTTTTGAAACACCCACTACAGTAAACAAGATGCTGGTCAGAGAATTCTATGCCAACGCCCCGTACTCCTCGTTGAGATGAGTTTTCGTCAGAGGTAAGCATGTAGATGCTCATATTCCCACCATTCGGCAGTACTTCGCCTACCACTACACACGAGTGATATTGATTATTACCATGATAGGCCCGGTGTCACATGGGACATGTTAATTGAGGCCTTATGTGTAGATGGTGTTCCCGTATGGATTCGGAACCAAACTCTGCATTCTAACTGTTTCACTCACATTGCCAAATGTTGGTTTTCTATAATTTGCAACCGCATTCTGCCCTCAAGTAACACTACAGATGTTACCTTTAATAGGGCTCTGTTGACTTGGTGTTTGGTAACACACCGGGATGTTGATATTGCCCGGGTTATTAGTGACGAGATGGTATTGAGGGGATCCCTCACTGCCAAGGGTTTCTATTACCCATCTCTTGTCACTTCCTTGTGTCTCCTCAACCACACCCCAGTTCATGAGACTGACGGTGAGTTACTACCAAAAGCTCCATTTAGAGCTGCCACTATTAGGGTTGGACGAGACACCACACCCATTGACTTAGATGATGATGATGATCCTGTACCGGAGGCCCGGCCAGCCACTCCATGGATTCAGCTGGACCCTCCAGACCTGCTCCTCGCGGAGCAAGCATGTCTAGATCCAACTCCACACGACCTATGCTGAGGTCAATGGAGGAGGAAGTGGCTGCTCTACGCACTTCAGTTGACGGTCTACACACACGACTAGATGCCATGTCAACTAGGCAAGCCCGGTCGGAGAACAAATTTATGGCATGGTTCAGAGCACTTGGGAGAGCATGCCATGTCGACCCATCCACTGTTTCCGACTCCGAGTGAGTCCCAGGTAAGTTTTCTTAAACCTCATTGTGCTTTCATATTGTTTATACCATGAGGACATGGCATATTTTTAAGTGTGGGGTGGGAAACTTATCTTGTAGATGATGTATATATTAGTGTAGTAAGTAATATAAAATAATAAAAATACAAAAAAATCAGAAAATTTTAAAAATCCAAAAATATGAGTAGAGGACTCTTCCTGATGACGGACTATTTAGGACAAGTACTCTTGAGGGAAGTAGTCCACGTAGGAATTTTTCTTTCTTTTATTTTCTTTTTATAGGTAATGTATCATTCCCCCTTGGTTTTTCTTTTGACCACGGTTCTTTTCCAAGGGTTTTTATTTGAACCGGGTTAGGTAGATTTTTTTTAGGAGTAGAGGTAAAAGGGCAACATGTAACTCCAAATATGCACATTAGCAAAAGCGTAAATTGAACTTGAGAATGTATCATCTAAACTTGATTGTAGAATCTCAATATGCCTTAAATTGCACAATAATGCTTGCTTGAACATTGATAGGATTTTGTAGATAAACCGGATTCCAAATGAGTTGCATGCCATGTGTGTGTGAGGTTGCTACTTACATTGTATGTTGTACATGATTCCTAGAACTTGCCCTGTGTGTTTGCAAAGCGAAATAGAAGTTGTTTGGTTGTAGAGAGGATAGAGGCATTTCTTTGTGTAACCCCATATATCAATAGACATGAATTCACCCGTACATTATATCTTAGTTAACCCCTTTGAGCTTAAAGCCTATTTCTTTGATAACCCTTGAATGTTCTTCAAATTATTATATTTGTTCTACTTTACCTCCTAGAAGCACTTGTATTGTAATGAATATGCAAAAGTTTAAGTGTGGGGTGAAGGGAAATTGAAAAGGGAAAATCAAGAATAAATGATAGAAAATAGTAAGCTGGCCAAAATAATATAAATGTGTTGCAAAGCAATGAGAAAAAGAGCGATATCAATGTATATATGAAAATTACAAAGGCCAGTTACACCAACAAAAGAAAAATGGGGATTAAAAGCCAATAAAGGTGAATAAATGTTTTCGGGAGACATAAGGGAGAAAACTAAAAGGGAAAGTGGTGAAAGAGAAAAGAAAAGTGCTTAGGGAGGTTAGTCACTACACCCAAAAGTATCCTACCCGTCCCATAGCCTACATTACAACCCTTAAAGACCTCTTGATCTATGATTGGATAACTCGATTAGTGGAGTATTACACTAGGGGCAAGCTTATGGTGTGTCTGTACTCATATAAATGTTCTTTGTTGAGAGTGAGTGAAATTTTCCTGATATCTATAAGTTCCATGTATTTGAATTGTTAATATGTGGGAACTTCTCTCAATAACTTTTGTGAGGGCATGTAATTCAAGAGGAAGAAGGTAAATTTGCAAGACTTTGGTAATAAGTAGAGTAAGTAATAACGTGCGGGCATGAGAATTTACAGTTAAGTAGAGATTATACATATCTTAGGTTGTTCATGTATAATAGCTTTTGTGACATATTTTGGGGGAGACAAAAATTTTTAATTGGCCTAAGGTGTGATTAAAGGTTGCTCGAGGACGAGCAAAGGTTTAAGTGTGGGGTATTGATAATAGGTGAATTTGACTATAATTATACCCTAAATAATCACACTTTATTATAAGAACAATGTTGTTAAAAGGACAAAATGCTTTGATTAGTGTTTGATTGTGTTTTACAGGTACATGTGATGCATTGGATGCTTTAAAAAGCCATTTTGAAGCCATAAGTTGATGAAAAGGCCAAGAGAAGAGCTAAAGTGAAGAGGGCTGGACGAAGCAGTAAAGAAACAGAAGCATTGTTCATCCGCGGTCCACTCGCGGTCGCGGATGAACCGCGAAAAACGAAGCCCCTCTGAATCTTGGTTGTTCGCGGTCCGCTCGCGGCCGCGAACGAACCGCGGAGGTCCCAGCGGCAGTTATCCTAATTGGACTCTAATTTGTTTTCTTAGCTCTAAAACCTCTATATAAACTCCTAGTTTGCCCCATAGAGGCATGTACTTTATTTCTTCAATACTTTTGCAAGGTTTTAGTAGGAGAGATTCCTCTCAAACTCTTTCTTTATTTTTATATCAAGCAATTCTTTATGATTTCAATTATTATTCTTTTTGTTTCTTCAAGCATGAGTAGCTAAATTCTTTTCTAAGGTTTTGATGGAACCTATTGATTGATGAACTTATAGTTTATGTGATTACAAATTGTGACTTAGATTTCTATTTGTTCAACTTCATTCTTATTGTAGTTAATTGGTAGAGCTCCCAATTAGCGGTGCCTATTTAGTGTGCATAACTTGGAAAAGAGTGCATATTTAGGTTTATTGTTGAACAACACCACACCTAGGTTATTAGAGGAATCTATAATTTTAGGCGTAAAGACGGGATTAGGAATAACGAAGTCTTGGGTGCAATCTAAAGTGAACTATTCAAATTAAAGCTAGCTAGGGTAGCTCGGGAGAGTGCACTAGTAAATTATTGTAATTGCTCGGGAGAGGGTTACGATACACATAGCGTTCATGATTGATAGAATATATTAACAATTTGTATGAGCATAACGATAAGGGATTCCATCAATAGGGGAAATCAACACCTTAGTCTTTCTCTATATTGTTTTATTCAACATTCAATTCTTTCTTTTAAAGCATTCTTTAAATTCTTGCAAACTAGCTATTCGAAAATCATACACAAAGATATTCTAAATTTTGGGAACTTGATTCGTAAGTACTCTTGGGTTGTGAAAGTTGTGATTGATAGGTTAATTCTCTGTGGGATCGATCTTGGACTTATTAAACCAAGTTATATTGACTACGACCGTTGCTTGGACGTGAATCACGCTACATTCATGTTATGATTGTAGGTGGATCAGTAGCAGGCACTTCAGCTCATCGGCAGTAGTATCCTTCTCCTTCCACTGCCCGTTTTGGTGAGCCCCTTTCTTCCTCGGGGCCTTGTGTGGTTCATGCCACTTTGGTTTAGATTTCATTTTGGTTTTGTAAGGTATAGCCGGAGCCTTGTTACCGGCAAGTATTGTATTTCCCTTTTTGTATCCTAGAGGCTCTGTAGACATGTAAACTGTGGGACTCCAGTATTATGTATACATTATGTTATGTCGGGCGTTGTAAAAATTGCAAACTTGTTAATGAATCACTCGTACGGTTTTATTTGTTTAATGTGAAATCATTCATGGTTAGTAAGATATTTGATTAATGAGAAACAATCAACACATGGGTAATGCGTGGGAATGAAAGGCACCCAGGTCCGCTTGACTGGGGCAACCCGATCAGGCGCCGGTCATGTTCCTCGATTTGGGTCGTGACATGGTTGCAGGGTTTGCTCTCCACAACTGACACTTCCTCTTTCTTCTTCTTCCTAATGGTTCCTCCACTCCCTGTCTGGATGGCCTGATTTAGTGGCCTTGATCGCTGAAAAACTCATAATCTTGTTAGTTTTCAATCCTTCTTCCACGAAACTTCCCATTTTTACAACTTCATTAAAATTCTTTCCAATGGCTGACACCAGATGTCCATAGTAGGTAGTCTCCAAGGCCTGCAACAAACAGTCTACCATTTCTCTTTCTTTCATCGGCGGATCCACCCTCGCCGCCTGCTCACTCAATCTAAAGTCGTATTCTCTAAAGCTTTCACCAGGTTTCTTTTCCATTTTAGTGAGTGACAACCTATCCGGTATGATTTCCAGATTATACTGGAAATGGTTAGCAAACGTTTGTGCGAGATCATCCTAAATAAACAACCTGGTGTGATCTTGGCGCGTGTACCATTCCAGTGCAGAACCACTTAGACTTTGGCTAAAGTACGCCATCAGAAGCTCATCTCTTCCCCCTAGGCCCTGCATCTTGCTGCAGTATCCTCTAAGATGGGCCACCGGATCTCCGTGTCCACTGTACATGTCAAACTTCGGCAACTTGAACCCGATAGGGAGTTTCACTTCTGGAAATAGACATAGGTCTTTGTACGCCACACTTAGTTGTCCCCCTAGCCCTTGCTTGTTATGAACGGACTGCTCCAAACTCCTTATCTTCCTGGCCATCTCCTCCTGTTCTAAGTTCCTGACAGGTTTCTCTTTGATTGCCTCCATCAATGGAGTGTGGGATTCATGCTGCCGAAAGGTTGGTTCGGGTGGGTAATAGTGAGTGTCTTGTACATGAAACAACGGTTCACTGGATGACTTATGCAAGGCGGAAGGTGGAGGTGCTACATATACCAGGGCAACCTGGGGTGGCTGGGGTGGGCACTTGTTTTGTTAGTGGCGGTGGTACCTAAGAGGTGGAGGCATAATAATGGTGATAGTCTGGATATGTAGAGGACGAGTTCATAGTGGGTGGCTCAGGGTTGGGATTGGCTGGAGGGATGTATGCTGGGTTAGCGGGATAAGTGGGTAAGGGTTGACCCCTCGACCAAGCCTGGTACATCTCAGCCATCTGCTATTT
Organism: Nicotiana noctiflora; assembly: GCA_032618575.1. Classification (NCBI taxonomy): domain Eukaryota; kingdom Viridiplantae; phylum Streptophyta; class Magnoliopsida; order Solanales; family Solanaceae; genus Nicotiana; species Nicotiana noctiflora. Next base: position 42,647 of record JASVEL010000704.1, read on the forward strand.
AAGCTTGTACATTTCTTCTTTCATTCCCGTCACCTCCACAACTTCCTCCTCCTGGACGGGATCCATGACTGTTGGTTCAATTTCTTGAGATACGGCCTTTGTCATTGTCTTTAGATCTTGTATTATAGGGATGAGTAGCCAGAATGCCAGTTGCCAGCTAGAATCTGAATCTCATAAACAACACCCGTTAGTGGTTAGCACATAAAGAGATAAGATGCAATGATTTGGAATAATCACATTTTTGCCTTCGATCGTCATGCATCATCCCGACCTTCGTTTTATTTTGAACCAATCTCATCATTCTCTTTTTTTTCTTTTCTCTTTTCTTTTCTTTCTTCTTTTTCTCTCTCTTTTTTTTCTTTTCTTTTTTTTTTCTTTTTCCTTTTTTTTCTTTTTTTTTCTTTTTCCTTTCTCTCTTTTCTTCTTTATTCTCTTTATTGATTCGCGTTCCTATTTATTTTCCTATTGTAAATAAAGAATTGACATAAAGCAAAAGGATTGACAACAACTCTTGATTTCTCATTGATAGTTCAAAACATTGGTTTACAAGATGGTGTTTTACCACTAATGCAAAGAAATATGAATATAGAATGCATGCCCTATGAGTACATTAATGCTCCTAGTGCCCACGAGACATCGTTCGGTCTTGCCGCGGGCCTATATGCTAATCCCTTTTGGAGCCTATCTAGGTCGGACATGACTTGCTGCACAAAGAACTTCACAGCTGACACAAATGTTGCCCGGGACATTTCTTCACATAGCTGGCTCTTCCGGGTGATGTACTGAGCAATATGAACAATTTTCTCTCGAATAACCCCTTTCTCTTGAAGCAATCAGCTGATCTGTTTGGTGCGAGCATCTAAAGTGCGTTGATTATCCTTTTGTATTTGTTGTAGCTCAAACTCTAGCCGAGCCACAGTCGTGTAACAATGTTCTCTTTCTTCTTCGAGATCTTTAATGACCTTGTTACTTTTGACAGTGGCTGTAACAATCCTCTTTCTCAGTCGCGCTACCTCAAATTCATGCTTATCCTGTAGCTGCTGATCCAACTTGGCTCCTTCCTCGGCATCTCTGGCAATTTGCTTCCGAGCCCTAACTAACTCCTTTTCTGCTTTGTCTAAGTCGAAGTTGTAGTCATTCACCTTGAGCCGAAGAGTTTCAATCAATTTCTCGTCTCGGGCTAAGCGAATAGGGGTCTCAGATGCAATTTTCATTTTAGCAACCTGAGCCTTCAGCATTTCATTCTCTTTTCTCAGCTGCTTTTTCTCTCCTTCGTCGGATGCTGCCTGCAAACCGCTCTCAAACTGGAGATCTCTTAACTGTTTTTCCAGCAAGCTGATCTTGGCCTTATCTTTACTTTCTTTGGCTGCCCAATTTCTGTTAGATTGCTCCACCAGATCCTGCAAGTAAGGTCTTTTCGAAGGCCTGTCATGCTCAATACCCCGTCAATACCATGCGGAATACCCTGACGACACTTCAGCTCGAGCTCTGTTCTGCACACAAGTCTCTACCTTCAAGTTCTGACATTCATTCCAAATCTGACGGACCTTTGCTTCCGGGAATTGCCCATTATGACTAATCTCTATTACTTGCGAACTGAGGTCCCCATCCTTTGGTATCACTTGACATCTACCAAGCTGTCGCAGGGCCCTGTACGGGTTATAAGGCTGGACACTTTTTAAACCCATGATCAAAAAGTGTGACCCTTCCGTCGGCATATAAATCACCTCGTCGAGGGGCAACCAATCATATGTCCAATCAATCTGGCCGTCAGTCAATGATCGTAGATGCCAAATCCAGTCCTTTACTCCCTCTTGCAACTTAACTTCTTTTGTTATCGTGTAAAATTCTTCAAGGCACGTTCTTCGAGTTGGCCCACAGCTTGAGAACGAAGGATGATGGCATAGATATTCGATTAACCATATTTGCAAAATCAAGTTGCATCCCTCAAAGAAGTTGGCCCCTACTTTGCATGCAGTCAAGGCACGGTAGATGTCTGCTAAAATCATTGGAGCTAGAGTACAATTGTCTTGTACTACCAAAGTGCTTGCTACCTCGGCAACTTTTATATTGATGTGCCCATCTTTTCTCGGAAATATGATAACCCCAAGAAATGCCACTAAGAAAGCAAACCGTCGATGCTCCTCCCATTTTGCTCGGTTGGACTTGCTACAAACCTTGTTCGTGGAGTCGTTGAAACCCCCGACATGTCCATATCTACTATAAATGAAGTTCAGAGAGCAAAATCCATTGGCTAAGTCCTCATTGTGGACGTTTCAAGCAATTTTCAAATAATCCAAGAAGCGGTGCACCGTTATTGCTCTCGGGGCCACCGAGTATTTTTCTTTCAAGGGGACCTCATTCTTCCCTATGTAGAAAGCAATTTCCTCCAGAGTGGGAGTGAGTTCAAAGTCCGAAAGATATAGTACATTGTGTGTAGGATCCCAATGTGTGACCAGTGCTCTGATTATGTCGCCTCGGGGGATTATGTCCAATAAACCCGTGAGGTCTTTTAAGTAGCCTTTGTACCAATTTTGACCTTCAATTCCCATGTCATTCCACCAGAGTCTTAGCTCCAAAGGGATTTTATTCATTAAGGCGAAAGGTTCATTCTGTACTGTGCTCATCCTGCACATTTATTAAGGCAATTTTATTTAGAAAAGAGAAAAATATGTTTCAATGCAAATTTTCATTTTTGAAAGAGACATGACTCTCGAAGTGGCCATTTTTGCCAAAACAGCCTTCCGGCGTCCTTTCAGAACATTCGGCCGTTTCCAAAAATAGCGATCACTCCGCTTATTTGAAACAAAAATCATTTTGGTCTTTTCTAAAAAGTTGTGGTTGGACCCGTTCAAGGGTTGCCTATGTATCTCGCCTAACGGCGAGAATCAAACCTGCGTAGTTCGGTCAGATTAGTTGACCAATTATTTCAACAACAAAGCCATTTTTTTCCAAATTTTTAGATTTTCCAGATACACTAACTTTTATTTCTCTCTTTTCGTTTGAATACTTTTCTATACTCGGGAATTTTGCCGGTCCACATAACGATCAAGGACAATAAAATGCAACACATAATATGCTCGGTCTTTTAAATTTCGGGTCACCTGTCCTAGACGGACCCAACCCCTGTGTTGAGTCCCCTAAGTTAGATATGATGCAAATAATCATCCTAGACCTATGTTCAACATCTTGTAGTCCCATAGAGTGCTAGACCGTGCACCCGAGCGGCAAACTCGAATCAAGGAGGGGGCTACGTACCGGTGACTCGCGGAGTCAATCGGCTTTGTAACTTATCCGGCCTCTGTTTCTGAATTTGGTGTAACTTAACAGAAAGGGGAGTCTCAACCAGTAAGCAGATCCCCGGAGATGAAGAAGAGAAAGGTTTTCGGCACAGTTTTATATACAATCCACGTAGTATCAAAGCGGTGAAACACATAGCATATTGTTCAAATCATATAACAAAGTCAAATAATATCGAAAACGGCGATTCTAACGAGCTCAAGTCCTTAAACCCTGAAACCAAATTTCAGGGTTGGGTTCCCCAGCAGAGGCGCCAGAGCTGTCACACCTCCCTTTTTACTACCCCACAAAGGTTCGCCTGAAAAGAGGCTTTTGTACCGATCCGTTTCGAAAGACACGTAGGGTATACCTCGATGTTCAAATACCTGAGACGGATATAATAATAAATAGGAAGGAGTTTTTGCACTTAAAGGACAGTCGGAACTGGATCAATTTATTTAATTTTTTCAGAGTCGCCACTTGGGAAAATAATGGTGTCCCAAGTCACCGGTTTAATCCCGAACCGAGGAAATTCATGACTCTGTAATACAGTCCACGAAACAAAGACCTGGATAAGGAACTCTGTTAACCCGCGAGAAGGTGTTAGGCATTCCCGGATTCCGTGGTTCTAGCACGGTCGCTCAATCATCGTTCTCGAATCTTACATGACTTGTTATAGATTTTAACAATATGTATGTTCTTTTACTTTTAATATTATACAGAATTGCGACATCGTGAAAATGCACCTCGAGTCACACCGCAACCAGTACGCCTGTGACCTTTAGTACATTTAGGCTTTGCCGGGATTTTGGATTTGAGTCGCACCAAGTGCACACTCATTTATAAGGAAGGTATATTAAACCGTGCCTAATAGAGTCTATCGTCTTTTAAATCTTTTTGGGAGAAGCTATGAAATTTGCTAGTAGCCTCCCCCGATTCTATTTATAAATTATTTCACTACTAAGGGGGCCCCGCTGTTTAGTGTTGTGCGAGGCTCGTCCCAATTACATTTTGAAAAAGGTCCAATCTTAATGTGTACGTGCTAGGTTATCTATACTGGTTTTTCCTTAGTCATATCTCAACTTCTATTTTCAGACTTGGGCCTAGGCAATTGTCATAGCTTTATTGGATCTGGGCCTCTGCGTTCATATTTAAATAGGCACTGGACCTGCCCAGGCCTCAAAGACCCAGGCTATCCTCAAGCTTCTGTTCAACAGCCTAGTTAATTTCGTATCACAGTTCAAGCCCACGTTACATGTTGGGCCCAAACCAAATGGGAACAATAGTGATAAGAATAGAAATGGAAAACATATAACAGAACAATCATAAATCACTAGGAATGAATTCAATTGCATTTTTTATTCATCAAAAGGGACAATCACAATACAAATTGTTAATGTTAACTACATATCACAACTATCTAATGTAGACGAGGCTTGAATTAACAGACTGTTTCTAACTTCGATCTCTACTAATGAATTTACACTAATCATTGAATTACTTACTAGTTGAGATTAACAGGTTACTTAAATATATATATATATATATATATATATATATATATATATATGTGAAAAGACATAAGGATTATCTAAGAATAAGATGAGTACTTACAACTACACTGTTATACTACCTAATTAATAGGAAATAAGCCTGTTTAATATTTTTCAAAGCCAATCCTATTCTAATTGTTACTTCAGCTAATTGTTTCTCTTTTAAATTACATCAACTCTGGGTATTTATTTTTAAACAGACTATCTTCATGAGTATGATTTAGACAGCATAATTACTCAATTGTACAACTCCAGTACCTACATTCAAGTGGCTCAAAGACTTAAGCATAACTATACTACTGATTTTACTATGACTTAGCTCATTACAAAGTTATTAACCCAATTATGAATGAATTACGGTTTTATCTAACGTTTTTTTGTTTTTGAAGCTTATCTATGTTTATATGCAGATCTACATTATATGATTAGCTATGTGTTTAGGACTTACGATACTACTGTGAATGAACAATTAACGATTTGAAACTATGATTATCTAACTTATATTTTAAAGTTTTACCTATTTAAACTAGGTGATGTACTATCTACACTACTCTACCACTATTAAACTATCTATTATACTGTTTTTGTCTTTGTTCTTCTACTAGTACATACTATACTACAATTAAAACTACAGATCCTCACTAATACTAAACAGCTAATGACAATATGAAACTACAAAATACATAATAATGTAAGAATTAAACTGGAACTTCATTTTTATTCAGCCAAATCATCATTACAGCTTCATTTGAACAGAAGTGTACCTGAATCAGCAAGTAGAAAGAGCCAATGGGTTCTAAGGGATTAAGAAATAAGCACATCAACAGAATCGAACAAAGGCAATCCAACAGTGAGATTGAATATCAACGAGTAGCAAACCACAACAACAACGAATGTGAAATCCTAGAAAAAGCTCGATCAGAAAACCCACACTCCAACAAGCTTAACTAGTGGCTGCTACTTCAAATGCAAGAAAAAACTAATTGCTATTTAATATATTTTGTGAGGCCCCGTAAAATATTTGTGCATAAAACCTAGTAGCTATAGTGTCATGGTCCGAATAATGTGTTAGGGGAGACCTACATGCCCCAAGTGTGGGAGATTTCATACAGAGACTTGCTACATTGACCTTCCAGTGTGCTTCGGGTGCGGGGTGAGAGGTCACATTCAACGAGACTGTCGTGCACCCCGTCAGGGTATAGGTAGGGGATCTGCTCAGTCATTCGGTTCTTCAGCTGCTACATCATCAGCGCGTACTCCAGCATCAGCAGGGCGTGGTGCAGCTAGGGGTGGAGCTCAGGGTAGGGGTGGACCTAGCCGATTCTATGCATTGAGTGGCCGCCAAAATGCCGAGGCTTCTCCAGATGTTGTTACAGGTATCCTGTCTGTTCAGACTATTGATTGCTATGCCCTTATTGATCCAGGGTCCTCCTTGTCTTATGTTACTCCATTCATTGCTTCAAGTTTTGGGATAGAACCCGAACGGCTTCATGAGCCGTTCTCTGTGTCGACTCCAATTGGTGATTCTATTACAGCCCCACGAGTCTATAGGAATTGTGTTGTTACGGTGGGTGGTCGTGATACCACAGCCGATCTTATTAAGCTTGGGATGGTAGATTTTGATATAATTACGGGGATGGATTGGCTCTATTCGTGCTTTGCCAAACTTGACTGTCGAACGAGAGTTATGAGGCTCGAGTTCCCTAACGAGCCAGTTATTGAATGGAGAGGAAATGGTGTAGTGCCAAGGGGTAGGTTTATTTCCTACCTTAAGGCTTCGAAGATGATTAAGAAAGGGTGTATCTATCACCTGGTTCGGGTAACGGACACCACCTCAGATGTGCCTACCCTCGAGTCCGTGCCAATTGTGAATGAATTTCCCGAAGTGTTTCCAGATGAGCTTCCAGGCATTCCGCCGGATAGGGAGATTGACTTTGGGATCGATGTATTGCCGGATACTCAGCCAATATCCATTCCACCATACAGAATGGCGCCAGCAGAGTTAAGGGAGTTAAAGGAGCAGCCGAGGGATTTATTAGAGAAAGGGTTCATACGACCGAGTGTGTCGCCGTGGGGTGCTCCGGTTCTCTTTGTCAGAAAGAAGGATGGGTCACTTCGAATGTGTATTGATTATCGACAGTTCAACAAAGTCACCATCAAGAATAAATATCCTTTGGATCGAGTGGATGATCTGTTTGACCAATTGCAGGGAGCGAAGTTCTTCTCAAAGATTGATTTACGGTCTGGGTACCACCAGTTGAAAATCAGGGAGCAGGATATTCCTAAGACCGCCTTCATAACTCGTTATGGTCACTTCGAGTTTTTGGTCATGTCTTTTGGGCTAACCAATGCCCCAACAGCTTTTATGGACCTTATGAATCGTGTTTTCAAGCCATTCCTAGATTCCTTTGTGATTGTATTCATTGACGACATCCTCATCTACTCTTGGAGCAGGGAAGATCATGCCGTTCACCTCAGAGCAGCGTTGCAGACCCTTCTTCAGCATCAATTGTATGCCAAGTTCTCAAAATGTGAGTTTTGGTTGAAGTCCGTAGCCTTTCTAGGGCATGTTATTTCCAGTGAGGGAATTCAGGTGGATCCTCAGAAGATTGCGGCAGTGAAAGATTGGCCTAGACCCACGACCCCGACAGAGATTCGTAGCTTCTTGGGTTTAGCAAGGTACTATCGGAGGTTTGTAGAGGGGTTCTCAACCCTCGCTTCCCCATTGACAAAACTGACGCAGAAGGCAGTTAAGTTCCAGTGGTCCGAAGCATGTGAGAAAAGTTTCCAGGAATTGAAGTCAAGATTGACCTCGGCACCAATATTGGCCTTGCCAGAAGGCACAGAGGGATTTGTGGTTTATTGTGATGCCTCCAGGGTTGGTTTGGGATGTGTATTGATGCAGCACGGGAAAGTCATATCTTACGCTTCCAAGCAACTCAAGAATCACGAGAAGAATTATCCGACGCATGATTTGGAGCTTGCAACTATTGTGTTTGCTTTGAAGATATGGCGGCACTATCTTTATGGAGTTCATGTAGATGTGTTTTCAGACCACAAGAGCCTCCAGTATTTGTTCAAGCAGAAGGAGCTAAATCTGAGACAGCGGCGGTGGTTAGAATTGCTCAAGGACTATGATATGAACATATTGTACCATCCGGGAAAGGCAAATGTGGTAGCCGACGCTTTTAGTCGAAAATCCATGGGTAGTTTGGCTCATTTGGGTGTGGATCAGAGACCCCTAGCTCGAGAGGTTTACCAATTAGCCAGCTTGGGGTTCGTATCTCGGCGTCAGACGAGGGGGATATTTTGGTGCATAATGGAGCAGAATCATCATTGGTCGCGGAAATCAAGGAAAAACAGTTCATAGATCCAGCATTGGTTCGGGTAAAGGAAGCAATCATGAATAACAAGACCTCAGCATTTGTACTCAGCAGCGAAGATGGTGTATTGCGGTGTCAAGATAGACTATGTGTTCCGGATGTGGACGAGCTTCGGGAAAGAGTGATGGCAGAGGCTCATATTTCCAGGTATTCGGTACACCCAGGTTCCACGAAAATGTATCATGACCTTAAGGAGATTTATTGGTGGAACGGTATGAATAGGGATGTAGCAAGCTTTGTAGCTAAATGTCCGAACTATCAACAAGTGAAGGCCGAGCATCAACGGCCCGGTGGATTAACTCAAGCTTATAGAAATACCAAGGTGGAAATGGGAGATGATCAATATGGATTTCGTGGTAGGGTTACCTCGCACTCGGCGTAAGTTTGACTCAATATGGGTGATAGTGGATCGACTCACCAAATCAGCTCACTTCCCGCCTGTCAAGTCCACTGATACCGCGGAGCAATATGCAAGATTGTACATCAAGGAGATAGTAAGACTTCATGGCACTCCACTTTCTATTATCTCGGATTGCGGGGCTCAGTTCACAGCTAACTTTTGGAATAAGTTTCAGCAAGGTTTGGGAACTCAGGTGAATCTCAGCACAGCTTTCCATCCGCAGACCGACGGCCAGGCCGAGTGGACCATTCAGACGCTTGAAGATATGTTACGGGCTTGTGTCTTAGATTTTAAAGGTAATTGGGATGAACACTTGCCACTGATAGAATTTGCTTACAATAATAGCTATCATGCTAGCATTCAGATGGCCCCATTTAAGGCATTGTACGGGAGAAGATGTAGGTCGCCAATCGGGTGGTTTGAGGTAGGTGAAGCGGAATTGCTAGGGCCAGATATGGTGTACGAAGCTATGGAAAAGGTCAAGGTTATTCAGGAGAGAATGAAAACAGCACAGGAGTCGTCAAAAATCCTATGCAGACATTCGCCGAAGGGATTTGGAGTTTCAAGTCGATGATTGGGTGTTCTTGAGGGTATCTCCTATGAAGGGAGTCATGCGATTTGGAAAGAAAGGGAAATTGAGTCCTAGGTATGTCGGGCCATATCGGATCGTTCAAAGGATTGGTCAAGTTGCTTATAGGCTAGAGTTGCCTCCCGAGATGTCATCAGTGCACCCGGTATTCCACGTGTCCATGTTGAAGAAAGTGATTGGAGATCCATCCACCATCATGCCGGTCGAAGCTATAGAGGTTAATGAAGATTTGTCATATGAAGAAGTTCCAGTTGCCATTCTTGATAGGCAAGTCCGTAAGTTGAGAAATAAGGAAGTTGCCTCTGTTAAAGTATTGTGGCGAAGTCAACAAGTTGAGGAGGCCACATGGGAAGTGGAAAAAGAGATGAAGGAAAAGTACCCCCATTTGTTCGATCAAGCCTAGAAGAAATTAGGTGACCCCCTACTCCTAGTAACTGTCATCTTGTCTAAGTTGTTTCCCTCTTAGTATTAATAAAGTCCCCTTCATTTTGTAATGAGTTAAATGTGTTGTTACCTTGGGTCACTTGAACCGTTCTTGATAAATGAAAGCCTTATAAAGATTTACGTGTTAAAATGGTTAAATAAGGTAAGAATTCATTGAAGTGACTAGTTTATGTGCAATTGTAACAATGTGATAGAATATGTGCATTCGTTGAGGTAAGAAAGTGTATACAAGTTGTGAAAAGTGTTGTATTTGTGTATTGTTGTTTGGTAACGTGTTTCGGGGGCCCTCTGACAGGTGGATATGTCCATAATACAAAGGAAACTCCGGCGAAATGTTTCTAAAATATAAGAGTTAGTCAAAATTTTGATGGTTGCATATCATGTCTTTCAAAACCAACTCATTTATTTCAAAATCCTCATTCGAGGACGAATGATCTTAAGGGGGAGGATGTAAGGCCCCGTAAAATATTTGTGCATAAAACCTAGTAGCTATAGTGTCATGGTCCGAATAATGTGTTAGGAATGCATAGAATTCTTCGCGGCGAGCTTGCTCGCCGCGGTTCGGACCCTTAGTAGTGATTTAAGTTTCAAAAATGTAGAGAATTAATTTTTCCGAAAAGTGTCAATTTTGCGGTGAAGAATGCGACCGCAAATCTGCTATGCGGACCGCATTCTTGCCGCAAAGCTTTCCAGAAAGTCTCCCAAAATCATGTTGAAAATGCGGTCGATATGCGATCGCATAATGAATCTGCGGTGCACTTTGCGACCGCAGATCAAGAATGCGGACCGCATATTGGTCTCATTCTGTAACAGAACTTGAGTCATTTTTGAGGCCATTCTGCGGTCACTATGCGGACCGCATGTTGATTCTGCGGTCGCAAAGTGCACCGCAGATTCGCCCCGGCCCAGATTTTTGTAACATTTTTACCCGATCTCTTCTTTAATATAACACCTTTCACCCTCATTTTCTCATATCATCTTACCAAAATTAGAGAGAGAATAGAGGGGTTTTAGAGAGAGAAGTTCTTCATCTTCAAAGATTGTTCCAACCACTTAATTCCAAGGGATCCTAGGGCAAGGATTTAACTTCCCCAATCTTTTCAAGGTAAAAACCCTAACTATTTTCTTTGATTTTCAGTTTTAAATTGGGTAAAGAGAGGTTTGCATATAATAGCTTTTGAAAATAGAATTTTTACACTCATGCATGATTATTGAACTTGAATTCTAGTAAAAAGAAGTGAGTAGAAGTAAGAGTCTTCAACAACAAGGTTGGCAAGAGTAGGATATCTTGGGTAAGCATAAAGTAGGAAGAAAACTCATCACCAGGTATGTATGGCTAATTTTGATTCTTGTGAAATCGCCTATATGTGTGAAATTTGTTTGGTTCGTGTTAAATTGACAAATTGTGTGAAATTCTTGATGTTGTTATTGGATATTCAAAGTTTGTTGTTGAGCTATGAGGGATGTAAAATGAGAGTTTAATTTGTTAAAAGAATTGTGAATAATGGCTATAATGGCATATATGGTACTTTGTGGAAAAGAAACGAAACACTTGAGGATTGGTAAGTCATTGAACAATACGGTATGGATACTCTTGATTTTGGAACACTTGTAACTTGGTTGTGATATTGGCTTGAGAAGTAATTGTGAACATGAACCAACCTGTAAGTTGCTTATTTGAACTTGTTGAAATTGTGTGAAGTACCTTATCTGCTGTTTGTGATTGTTGTGTGGAAAACTGTACGGTGGGATCGGGTTGCGCGCCGCAACATGAAGAAATAAGGTGTGGGTTTGGGTGATAAGGGTGGCCGAGGTAATAAGGGTGGACGGGGTAATAAGGATGGAAAGCGATCGAAATCGCTAATGAAATTGAAATAAAAATCAATAATGTGAAATTGTGAAAGGAGACAGCAGGAGAGTTTGCAACCTGTGGGGCACCGATTGCCCCTTTGTTTGACTACTTGTGCTTTACGTGATTGATTGGTTATTGTTAAATTGGTTGATCGTAGAAAGTGCTTTGTGTTGAGAATTATTTGAAATGAGGAAAATGTGGAAACATGGTTAGCTGGCTTAATTAATTGTTGATGTAATTCAATGGCTTGAGTTTACTTGGGACAAAGTTTGTCCATACATGCCAGTACAATTCAAGTGTACTGACGTCCCTTTTGCCGGGGACGCTACATTCGTGTTATGATTGTAGGTGGATCAGTAGCAGGCACTTCAACTCATCGGCAGTAGTATCCTTCTCCTTCCACTGCCCGTTTTGGTGAGCCCCTTTCTTCCTTGGGGCCCTGTGTGGTTCATGCCACTTTTGTTTAGATTTCATTTTGGGTTTGTAAGGTATAGCTGGAGCCTTGTTACCGGCAAGTATTGTATTTCCTTTTTTTGTATCCTAGAGGCTCTGTAGACATGTAAACTGTGGGACTCCAGTCTTATGTATACATTATGTTATGTCGGGCGTTGTAAAAACCGCAAACTTGTTAATGAATCACTCGTATGGTTTTATTTGTTTAATGTGAAATCATTCATGGTTAGTAAGATATTTGGTTAATGAGAAACAATCAACACAGGGGCAACGCGTGGGAATGAAAGGCACCCAGGTCCGCTTGACTGGGGCAACCCGGTCAGGCGCCGGTCATGTTCCCCGATTTGGGGCGTGACATATTTTTACTCTGATTTATCTATTGAAAACCCAATCTATATATATCTATATTTCTCTGAACTTTTCTTTTCAAAAGCCAGCCTTTATTTCACTCTTTTTGGGGGTATATATAGGTGTAGAAATGACAGATTTCTTGGGGAGAAAGAATGGGATCAAATCCCACTTCTCCCGCTTTAAAATTGCTAAACTTACACATATACCCCATTTTCAGTTAAAAGATCCCTTCCAGCATGTGCTGGAAGGTTCTATTTGATTCCCTTTTAAGTCTTTTACCAAAGTATCCCTAATGGTTAAAGATTTTTACTGATTTCCCTTTTTAGAGAGACCATTATACCCTTTAATCTCTGCAAAATTGCAGAAATCAGGGGTACAAATGACTCCCATATCCCTATGTGTTCTATGTAATTCACTATTTTACCAATTTGGTTTCATTTTATACCCTTAGTGACATTATTGATTTACTCGTCCTACCTAGGACAGGTTTTCAGCATTTTTGGGTTTATTTAACTAATGGCCAGTCCTTGCATTAGTATTTAAGGACTGGCTAGTTCTACTTTAAGGGATTATTTCAATTTTAACCTCTTTTGTTTCAATTTTAGTTAATTAAGACCTTTTAATTCATTTTTAAACTAATTGCAGGACTAGCCTGCTTTATTGTTGTACTTAAACTATTTGAGATTTAGCCAGTCTCAAGTTGAGACTTGGCTTGGGTAATTGAAACCCATTTGCTGAACAAAGGCTGGGCCAAAGCCTTTGCAGACTTAGCCACTTGTGATTCAGGGCTCAAATGAGCCTTGGTAAGTCTGAACTTGCAGACTTAACCAATCAATTGCATAATTAGCCTATTTAACTGAACACGGGCTGGGCTAAGGTCTTTGCAGACCTAGCCACTTGTGATTTAGGGCTCAAATGAGCCTTGGTGAGTCTGAACTTGCAGACTTGCACAACTTGTTACACAACTAGCCTTTTTAAGGTAGGCCAGTGTGTTGGACCTTGTAGAGTTGGTCAATTTGCAGAATTGACCACTCTTTTGTCACTTATTTATCTTATAACCTATGGTTGTTTGATTTTCAGTTTTAAACCTATTTCAAAACTAGCCATTTTATGGAACTTAGTACTATGACAGCTATAACCAATCCCCTAAAGTTAATGAGAATTAATCATATGCTCACACCAATAAGAACTATTGCAAACTCAGTCATTTCAACATGCAATTGCACTCATAGCCACATGAGATCAAATAGTGTGCATCAATCAAGTAAAGCGCAGAAGGGGAAATTTGATAGTGTTGAATCTTAATCAATCAATTCACATAACCCAATTCCATGTGGCAAAGTTTCAATCAATATCAATTAGACTTAATTACAACTAGTTTATGTTAGATGATACATTGAAAAACCCCAAAACCTTCAAAGTTCATGAGCATGGACATACACAGAAGCTAAACTCTAACAAACATGAAACATGACTCATTTTAGACACAAGGACCACAGAATAACATAGACATGGTAGCCAGGATCTATTTTCAAGTACTAACCCTAGCTTTGATATATATAAGATGAAAATAAAGAATAGAAGAATCATTCAAACTAATGAGAGTTAACAAATAACTTTGATATATATAAGATAAAAATAAAGAATAGGAAAGTCATGGGGAGACAGTGAAGAAAAATCCTAAAGTCTATCATGCCAAGTAACAGAGAAAGAAGCAAAATCATATAATCATGCTTATTTCAGCAGATGAAGGAACAGAAGAAGTGGCATAAACCAATCATTAAATAAGAATCCTGGTTTTAATCAGGATATTTAGGGGAATAGATAAAGATAAAGTAAAACAACCTTAATATAGGAGAAGAGCTAATTCTAGCACTAAAACTAAGCATGAAAAGAACCAGAAGAGAAGAATCATTCAAACTATTGAGAGCTAACAAAGATAGACTAATACAGAATAAGAGTCAAAATTTAAACATGCAAAGGAGATATCGAAGACCAACAAGATGAAGAGGCCTAATAGTAACAGAGGACAAAAAAAGAAGAAAGATATCAAGGTCAAATCTTTAAAACAGAGAATCAGAACAAAAATCCAAACAAACGAGATAAACCTAGTATAAGAGATGAATAACGATGACTAGACAACTAAACATGTAAAGAATCATAAAGAGAGGAACAGTCATGTTGTTGAAAACTAACAGATCGATAATCACAATACAAGAAGATGAAGAAGAAAGGGTGAAAGATAGATCTTTTAACTCAGAAGAAACATAACATGATTTAAAACAAACAAAACAGAAGAAAGATATGAACAATGAACAAGTTGAAAAACCCTAGTAATATAGAAGATGAAGAAGCACAGGATGAAAGATAGATCTTTTAAGAAGAACAAAAACAATCAAAACAGGGAAACAAACAAGATTCAAGTAATGAAAACAGAAGGAGAACATGCGAATACACAGACAAGGAAAGCAGTAAAAATACAAAAAAGGGTAAGGGGACTTAGCTTTGTAGGGCCGGTCCCCTGAGCTTCCCTTTTCACCCTTTTCCTTCTTTTCTTTTTCAGTATCTTTCAGACCTTTTCTTTATTTCTTTTTTCTTTATTTCTTTCTGGTTTTTCTTTTTAGACTTCAAGGTGAAGTCTTTGTGGTTTTTGGTTTGGAGTGGGATGTTCAGGGGAGGGAAAAGGCTAGATCTTGATAGCGGTTTAGTTTTGAGTCACCGGAGTTAGGGTTCCGGTGACCGGACAATCAAGGACAGGGGAGGTTTCAAGGTTCTGAGGGGTGTTTGAGTAGGGTTTGTGGTGAAAAAGAAGGAAAGAAGGGTTTTGTGGTTGAGATCATGGTCGGAGACTGCCGTGGAGATGGATAGTCTCCATGGCCGGCCAACTTAATGGAGAAGATGAAGAAATGGAGAAGAAGAAGAATGGCGGCTAGGGTTAGGGCATTATGCAAATGAGCCGGTCTCTCTTAGAGATGCGGTTTAAATACCCTCCCACTGTTGACTTGTCCTTGGCAGTTGGATCAATTAAGATCAATGGTCAAGATCATCCGACACGAAACGGTGTCGTCTCCTTAAAAGAGAGACAAATCCCCATCCGTTAGATCAACAGGTTTGAATGGCTAGGATTAGATCTCGGATTTAATTAATTAATTAACCATCAGTTAATGTCTCAGCCGTTGGATTTGAATTGATGAACGGCTGAGATTTCTTTGTTTTAAACCAGTTGGACCGGCTCAATGGGCCAATGTGTTTGGGCCAATGTTTCAGACTCTTTGGCCCAAATTTATTGTATTTTTGTATTTTCTTGGTATTTCAATTATTTTTGTGGTAATTTTATTTTTTTATTTCATTTTTTTCTTTTTGTAATATTTAAATTACTCGATTTCCTACTTTCACTAATTTTCTGATATTTTTTGGCAATTTTTTACTATTTTTCCCATAATTTCCCCTATTAATGGTCTTTTTGTTGATTTTTCTTTTTAACTACTTAATTCAAAATGCATGTATTTAGCCTATATTGTTTTTGATTTTTTCTAATTTTAATTATTTCAACACATAAAATGCATTTAATTTCAAACAAGACATGCAATTACACTCAAAAATATTATTTTATTTTAATTTTGGAATTTTGTTTGCCTAGTGCATAAATCATTTGCTCACAACTCCCCTAACGGAGTAAATGTTTTCTTTCTTTGGGCTCTATCTCCTCTTACTTTTGGATCTGGATGGAAATTGGGTCGATTTGGATTTCTGTATGTTTTGGAAGGTGGGTAGGCATTTTGTGCGTGGTAGACATTTTGTGGAGCTGGGGTACGCCAGGCATGTGGAGGCGGTGGGTAAGGTTGAGCATATGGGATAGAAAAATGTGGATTGGATGGAGGATAATATGGTGGAGGTGGGTTATATGGTGCTGGTGGATATGGTTAGTATGGGCGAGGTGGATGATGATATGTATTGGGGCCCCGGGACCATGTTCTACCTTCAATAATCGCAACTTCCTCCTTCTTCTTCTTGCCAATTGATCCTCCAGTTCCAGTCTATATTGCTTAGTTTGTGGCCTTAAAAGCCGAATAAATTATGATATTATTTGTCTTTAGCCCTTCTTCTACAAATCTTCCCATCTTGACCACCTCGTTAAAGGTTTTTCCAATTGCCGATACTTAGTGGCCATAGTAGGTTGGCTCTAAAGCCTGTAGAAAACAATCCATCATTTCTGTTTCTTTCATGGGAGGGTCTACTCATGCAACCTGCTCCCTCCACCTGAATCCGTATTCCCGGAAACTTTCCATGGGTTTCTTCTCCATTTTAGTCAATGATAGCCTGTCAGGGATAATATCTAGATTGTATTGGAAATTGTTGGCAAATGATTGAGCTTGGTCATCCCAAATGAACCACCTGGTATGATCCTGTGGAGTATACCATTCCAACGCTGAACCACTTAAGCTCTGGCTAAAATAAGCCATAAGTAACTCGTCCATTACTCCTGCTCTGTGCATTTTACTACAGTAACCCTTCAAATGGGCTACTGGATCCTCGTGACCATCATACATATCAAACTTGGGTAACTTAAACCCGGCAGGGAGCTGTACCTCCGGAAACACGCATAAGTCTTTATACGCAACACTCACTTGGCCTCCATCTCTTCCTGTTACAAAATTCTGACAGACTTTTCCTCTTATGTCATGTCTATGAGCGGTGTGTAGGAGTCATGTTGCCTGAAAGTTGGTTCTGGTGGATAATAATGAGTGTCCTGAACATGGAACACAGGTTCGCTGGAAGATTTGTGTAGAGCAGCAGGTAGCGGTGCCACGTATACTGGAGCAACATGAGGTGGTGGTGGTGGAACTTGTTTAGACAATGGTGGAGGTGCTTGTGAAGTTCTAGCATAGTAATGTGGGTAAGTTGGGTTTGTGGAGGATGAATTCATAGTGGGTGGCTCAGGATTTGAATTTGTAGGAGGGATGTATGCTGGGTTGGCTGGATAGGAGGGCAAAGTTTGACCCCTAGACCATGCCTGGTACATCTCTGACATCTGCTGTTTTAATTTGTACATCTCTTCTTTCATACTAGCCACGTCCACAACTTCTTCCTCCTGTACCGGATCCATAATAGTGGGCTCGATTTCCTGAGTCACTGCTTTGGTTATAGCTTTTGAACGTGTATTTTAGCTGTGATGTGCCAGAATGCCACTTGCCAACTGAGAATCTGATACTCATCAACAAAAAAACTCGTTAATAGTTAGCTCATAAGGGGTAAAATATCACAATTAAGAATCACAACTTTTGCCTTAGTCATTATGCATCATCCCGGCATTATTCCTCTTTGAACCACCGATTTTCTTTTTTACCTCTGTTTTCATTGTTTTACTATTTGTTTCTTTTTCTTGTTTTTTTCTTTTCCATTTCTCTTTTTTTTTTCCATTTTTGTCTTTACGTTCCTACATGTTTGCCTATCACCCAAACATTATACATAAAAAGGAAGAAAATAACAAATGATGTTGTATTACAAATGCAAAAAGAAAAATACCAAATGCATGCCCTATGAATACATTAAAGCTCCTAGTGCCCGTGAGACATCGGTCGGTCTTGCTGTGGGCCTATATGCTAATCCACTTTGGAGTTTGTCCAGTTCGATCATTACTTGCTTTACAAAGAACTTTACTACTGATGTGAATGTTGACTTGGACATATCATCACACAATTGGCATTTCCTTGTGATGTACTGAGAAATGTTGATGATTCTTTCCCAGATGACCCCTTTTTCTTGAAGCAATCTACCAATCTATTTGGCACGAGCGTCTAAGGTTTGCTGGTTCTCCTTTTGTAGTTGTTGCAGCTCCAACTCTAACCGAGCCACAGCCATGTAACAATGTTCTCTCTCTACTTCGAACTCTTTGGTTTGTTTTCTACTTTTCACTTAGGCTGTAATGATTTTCTTTCTCAATCGGGCTACCTAAACATTATGTTCATCTTGTAATCGCTGAACCATTTGAACTCTTTCCTCGGCATTTCTCGCCAGTTGTTTCCAAACCCTGACTAACTCCTTTTTAGCTTTATCTAGATCAAAGCTATAGTCATTCACTTTGCGCCGAAGATTTTCAATCAATTTCTCATCTCGGCTAGGCGAACTGGGGTTCCGGATGCTGTCTTCATCTTTGCAATTTGAGCATTCAATATTTCGTTCTCTTTACTCAGCTGTTTCTTCTCTCCCTCTTTGGATGCCACTTGTAAGCTGCTCTTGAATTTGAGGTCTTGGAATTGTTTCTCTAACGAGCCGAGTCTTGCTTGGTACTCTTTTTCTTTGGCCACCCAATCTTTGTGCTCCTTAGACTGCTTGGCCAACTCTTGAATGTGAGGCCTCTTCATTGGTCTATCATACTCGACATCCCCGTGATACCATGCGGCATACCCTGGTGATACTTCACCTCGAGCTTGGTTTCCCACACAAGTGTCTACTCTCAAGCATTGGCATTCATTCTAGATCTGTCGAATCTTTGATTCCGGGAATTGTCCGTCCGGACTGATTTCTACGGCTTGTAGGCTGAGGTCCCCATCTTTTGGTATGACTTGATATCTCCCGAGCTGCTGTAGTACCATGTACGGTGCATAAGTCTGAATGCTTTTAAGACACATTATCAGAAAATGCGACCCTTCTGTTGCCATGTATATCACCTCGTTGAGGGGCAACCATCCGTATACCCAATCAATTTTGCTAGCAACCAACGATTGCAAGTATGTAATCCAACCTTTTGATCCTTCTCGCAGCTTAACTTCTTTTGTTCTCATAAAAAACTCTTCAATGCATGTCTTTTCAGACAACCCGTAAATTAAGAACTGAGGGTGACGACACAAATGTTCTATCAACCACATCCGGAGAAGCAAATTGCATCCCTCGAAGAAGTCATGGCCTGCTTTACAGGATGTGAGGGCACGGAAGATATCAGCTACAATCATCGGTGCCAGTGTGCTATTATCTTGCACAAGAAGGGTACTGGCAACCCCGGCGACCCTTATATCAATATTTCCATCTTTCCTCGGGAATATGACTAATCCCAGAAATGCTACTATAAAGGCGAATCGCCTATGCTCTTCCCACTTGACTCGGTTAGATTTACTGTAGAGTTTGTTCGTAGGTTCGTTAAATCCCCTAATATGACCATATCTGCGGTAGATGAAATTCAAAGTACAAAATCCATGATCCTAGTCTTCATTATGAACGTTCCTGGCGATTTTCAAGGAATCGAGGAATCTGTGCACTGTAACTGCCCTCGGAGCCATCGGGTATTTATCCTTCAGGGGAACCTCACCTTTACCGATATAATAAGCAATTTCTTCTAATGTAGGAGTGAGCTCAAAATCTGAGAAGTGTAGAACATTATGCGCAGGATCCCAACAAGCAACGAGAGCTCGAATGATATCACCACGGGGTATTATATCCATCAACCCAGTAAGATCTTCCAGATATCGGTTTACCCAAACTTGTCTCACTTGGCCTAGATGATTCCACCATAACCTCAACTCCAACGGGATTTTGTTCATTAAAGAAAAGGGTTCATTTTGTACTATGCTCATCCTGCACATTTATTAAAGGCGATTTTTTTCCGAAAAAAGAAAAACTATTTTTAAAGATAATTTTTCATTATTTTTTTGAAAGAATTAGCCTTTCCGGGCTATTTATGTAAAAAGAAAATGACATGACTTCAAAGTGGCCATTTTTGCAAAAATAGCCTTCCAGCGTCCTTTCGGAACATTCGGCTATTTCCAAAAATAGTAATCACTTTGATTTATTGAAAACTAAAATTTGACATTTTTTGGTCATTTTCTAAAAGGGTGGTTGGACCCGTCAAGGGTTGCCTACGTATCCCACCTAATGGCGAGAATCAAAACCTGCGTAGTTTGGTCAGATTATTTTGTGACCAATTATTTTAACAACATTGTTCCACTTTCTTCTCAAGTTCCTACAGAGTTTCGATATTTTCTATTCTAAAATATTTCTTTCTTTTTGTTTTTCAGGAATTTAGCCGGTCCTCATAATAATCCAGGACAAATAAATACAACATATAATATGCTCGGTCTTTAATATTTCGGGTCACCTATCCTAGACGGACCCAACCCCTGTGTTGAGTCCCTTAAGTCAGATATGATGAAAATAATCATACTAGATCTAGGTTTAATATCTTGATGTTTCATATGGTGCTAGACCGTGTACCAGAGTGGACAACTCAAATCGAGGAGGGGGCTACGTACCGAGGACCCGCAGGGTCGTTCGGCTTTGTAACTTATCCGGCCTCTATTTCTTATTTTGGGTATAACTTAACAGAAAGGGGAGTCTCAACCAGTAAGCGCATCCCCGGAGGTAAGAAGAGAAGGGTTTTCAGCACAATTTTATATATACAATCTACGTAATATCAAAGCAGTAAACATGTAACACATTGATCAAAGCATATAATGAAGTCAAATAACGTCAAGAACGACAATTGAATCGAGCTCGAATTCTTAAACCCTGAACCGAAGTTCTGGGTTACTTATCCCCAGCAGAGTCGCCAGAGCTGTTACACCTCCCTTTTTAATACCTCTTTTTCTCGGAAAGGGAATAAGGTATACATCACTCATTACTAATACACCCCGGGAAAGGATATAATAATAATCAACGAGGAAGGAGTTTTTCCACTTTAAGGACAATCGGAACGAGATTTTTATTTAGAGTTTTAGAGTCGCCACTTGGGAAGATAATGGTGTCCCAAGTCACCGGTTAATCCCGAATGAGAGGAAATTGACTCTGTTTAAACAGTCCGCGCAACTAGAAATCTGGATAAGGAATTCTGTTAACCTGGGAGAAGGTGTTAGGCACTCCCTGATTTCGTGGTTTTAGCATGGTCGCTCAACTGTCATTTTTGAATTTATTATTTCATTATATGCTTTTATAAATTGTGAATGTTTTGTTTTTGACATTTTAACAACATGCGACGTCGCGAAAACGTATTTTGAGTCACACCGCAACCAGTACGCCTGCGACTTTAATACGTTTCACCTTCGTTGGGATTTAAGATTTGAGTCACATTAGATGTGCACTCCTATTAAGAAATGTGTATTTTAAAATCAGGCCTATAACGACTAACGTCTTATTATCCTTTAGGAAAAATCGTGAAATTCACTAAACGGTCTTCACGATTCTTTCATTTATTAACGTTCATATGGAGGCCCCGCGTATTTTGTTCTTATACGAGGCTCATCCCGTTATTTTAGGAGTCCAATCCTAATAAATGCTATATTCTCTAATTTTGTTTTTTTCCTAATTATTTTGCTTCTTTTGTATTTTTCAGAACTCTGTCCAGGCCTATTATTCCATTTCCAGGCCTGGACATTTGTGGACTGAATTTAATAGTCCAGTTTACACAACCGGGTTTCAGAAACAAAGTATATGTCAAAGTCGTTATTCAGAGGCCCAGAGACGAATCCAATTGGATCTGGGCCCATACTATTGATTATGCCCAAATCAGACGAGAAGAGTACAAAATAAAATCGATATTTCATAACCAAAATACAAACATTCATCAAACGGTAGAGTAAATTAACCAATGACATTTTATTTAATAAGGAACTGGAGTACAGGTTTAACAATACTAATTCTGAATTCTAATTGCCAATTACTAATAGAACTTAAACAATAAACTACTATTTTCACTATTTTGAACAATGATACGTTACTTAAGAGTACCAATTTGCTTTGTTATTAATTGCTGATTCTAACCTATATTATTCGGGATTGTTATTAGGTTAATCTAAGTGACAGAACATACTATAACTTGATTACTCCTTTACGAATTATCATTATCTAATTAAGCGAGTTAAATTAAATTGTTGTTTTTAGATTGTTAAGCATGTTTACTAAGTGAGTTAAGCTCATATATCATCATTTTTCTTTTTTAACCTAGTTTAATGATGATTATAACTATATCTACTCTACTTCTACACTATCTATAATATCATTCCAGTCTCATACATATTTAGCAATTACACATATTCCTATCAAATTACAGAAGGTCTAACACACAATAAACATAAAAATCTATAAAATACAGCAGGAAATTTCTTCTGAACAACTCATGGAATTTTCATTTCTTCAATTAGCTGGCAATTACATTTCTGGATAGGGAATTTGTACATGATTCAGCAAATGAAACTTATGAGTCTAAGAAGCAATGAGATGAGGAATAGTCAGCGATTACAGCAGCATAACAGTAGAAGAACAAATCATAGCAAAGCATCAATAACAGCCAAGTATAATCTTCAAACCCAGCAATTAAGCAAGCCAACAAACAGAATTAAGAAATCCAATTGAGTCCAGTAATATAGAACATCAAAAGACTCTAGTTGAACTCCAGAATTTGCACCACTCGACTTAACTTAGAATTTTACTCATTATCTATGGTGTATAACCCTTAATTTTGTACTCCAGAATGTTCAACCTCTGAATTTCTAGAATCCAGCCCGTTTTTCAGGCTAAGTGAAAGTCTATCTATAGGTGATTTGGGTGAAATTTCGATGGGGAAATTCAAAATTCATATTCTTAGTTTCCTCCTCTTAATTCTCTTATTAGTTATAGTTTGGTACCTTTATTTTAAGCTCAAAATGCCTTCCATCCCTTGCGGGAAGGTTCTAGGGAATTCATTTTTATTCTATTAAGGGCATATTACAATGGTGCCCTCACTTGCTAAGGATTATCACAGTTATACCTTTTTACTAGGCATGTTTTACCCTTTATTTTATGTCAAATTACAGAAATACTAAGCCTTAAAGTCTATTTTGTCCCTATAGGCTCTATTAAATTCACAATACCATTTCGTATTCCCTTTGTACCCTTATTGTTACTTGTTATTTACCCGACCTACTAAGGTCAGGGTATCTTAGGTTTAATACTGTTTAACTATTAGCCACTATCTTATAAACCATTTAAGACTTGACCAGATTTTAACCCTAGTTCCTTTTCAATTTTAGCCTCTTTTAATTGACTTAGACTTATTTAAAATGTAACCTTTTATTATCACTTAGCTAATCAGAATTAGATTGCAAAACTAGCCTACTTTAATGTTTCAAAAAAGGCCAAACTAATTACATAGTCCAAATTATTTCAACAGTAGCCTGACTAAGTCATTTTCAATAATAGCCAGATTACTAACTATACTTGTCTTTATAACTATAACCAATACCACAAAGCATAATAGAATTTAACACAGTCTAACATATGAATCAATTACAAATATAACCAATTTATGTTGTTTTGCACACATAACCCTAATCATAAATCAATCTTCAATTAACCAGAACTCAGAGGGAAATTTGATAATGGTTGAATCCCAATTAAGTAAATTGTAATTTTAGACTAGACACAGTGAACAAATCATACATAAAGAAACATATTCAAACAGATTCATGTGTTGAACTTATAGAAAACCCTAAAAGGAGCTAAAACAAATCAGTTATGTGCGAAGAACAGGATAGATGAGATTATCATAGGCTAATGATAGAAATACTCAGAAGACTAACAGTCAAGAACATACGAAGAATATATACAGAAATCTTAGACGACGAACAATAGAAAGCATGCTAGGAATCATATACATGAGTTTTTTAGAAGACAAATAAACAGAAAACATGCAAGAGATGCAATAGAGAAAACTTAGAAGACGAAATTAGCAGAAAACATGCCAGACATAAAATACAAAAAACTTAGAAGATAAAAGCAAAGAAAACATGTAAGAGATCAAATACAGAAAACTTAAAGCAAAGAAGGCAAAAAAAACATTTAGCTTGCAGGATGTGTCTCTTGTTATTCTCTTTTTTCTTTATTTCCTTTCTTTCTTTCTTTTCTTTTTCTTTTCTTTTTTCAGGCTTCAAGATTTCAAAGATTCGAAATCTGATTTTTCTAGATTTTCCCCGAATGGGTCTATTTTTGTGTTTTTGGTGGTAGAGGGGTGTTCCAGGTGTTTTGGGGACATATTTGGGGCTGGGTTGTGTTTGGGTGTTCGCCGGAGGTAGGGTTCCGGCGAACTTCTTTGCACGATTCAAACAAATCCAGGGTTATTCGAAGCACACTAACTACATAGGGTGAAAGATCCCCTCAAAGTGGTTATGGGGTGTAAATCTGGAAGGCTGAGTCATAAGTTGAAGGTCACCGGCAAAAGCTCCGGTGACCGGACTTTCAAGAACAAGGGTTTTTTCTAGTTTCCTAAGGTTTCCAGGGAGGTTTTGGTGTGTGAGAGTGAAGGAAAGAGGTTTGAGGTTGGTTTGTGACAAGAAATAGTCATGGATTCAAGCTGGTCTCCATTGGAGACGGTTGAAGAAGATGAAGAAGAAGCGAGAGATAGGCGGTTAGGGTTTGTATAAGTGTGTGTTTGGTCTCTGAACTGAGAGACGAAGTTTTTATACTCCTTTAGGCCTGGGCGATGCCAGACTTTGGATAGTTTATGATCAATGGCAAGGATTAAATCCTATTAGACGTTGTCATTTTGTTAATTGAGAGATTGCATGGCCTCCGTTAGATCTCCAGACATGGACGGCTAGGATTTGTTTAGTATACTGTGTCGTTTAATTATTTTAAGAGACTCAACAGCATTCGTGTGATCAACTTATTTGGATGGCCAAGATTAGGGCTTATAACAGGATGTTGTTTCTTTTATTTCAAACCACCTTACATGGTCCGTTAGATCAATATATCAACGGTTGAGATTTGATTCTTTAATACACCGTCGTTTCATTTAAGCAATTGGACTGGACGATTGTTTCCTCTGGGTTGTTTACACTTTGGGTCTGTATTTTGAATTGTTGCCCATTTTAATTGTATTTTTTGTATTTCCTCTTGTATTTAATTATTTTCTTTGTATTTTCCTTTTGTATTTTATTTTCTCTTGTTTGTATTCATTTTCAATTGTTGTTTCTATTTTATTTTCCTTTTTTTTATCTAATTTTATGGTATTTTTATGACATGTTTTGCTATTTTCTTTAATTTTCCAGTATTTTTGTTTATTTTCTTTAATTTTCCTTATTTTGTGACATTTTCTAATTAACTCTTTTTGTAGTTTTTTTTAATTTCAAATTATTTCAATCACAATCACATGATTATTTTAATTAAACACATAATTGCACACAAAAAATCTTATTTTATTTTCATATTGGAATTTGTTTGCTTACGGCAAAAATCACGTGATCACAGTGATTACTAGCCGTCCCGAGTTGAGGCTAGTCCTTACAGGCGATACCATCCGATCGGAGAGGGCGGCCCTCTTGAGAGAGGTTGCAGGAAGTATCGCTTCTCCACATGTTGAAGATAACAGCGCGCCGGCTATCACCGGCCCGGCTGCTGACGAGAAAAGGACATCTCCCGGACAGGCTCCTGCTTCCGCGGACGTGCCGCAGGAAGACTACGCTCGGGTGGATATGGCAATGATAGGTCCTACCTGTCGGCTCATGATACATACGGGATACAATCTGCTGCTGGACAGCGAGCGGGCTGCGGCGGACATGTCCTTGCTCTGTGGAGCTGCCGAGACAAAGTCTTTTAAGGCCGTAAGCGACGGAGATTTGTCTCGTCGAGTCGCCGGCGTTGCCTTGGAGGTATGACTTGGTTATTTTTTTTCATAGTTCTCTTATGAGCCCTGAGGCGTTGTGTCATTTTGAATTATGTCTTTTCTTTATCTTTTTCTCAAACCCTCATCTTGGAGTTGGAGCGAGGCCGACGCGAGCGAAATAAGAATGCCGCCCTCAGGAAAGTGTCGAAGAAATATCGGGGGCCCCGTAGTAAGAATAAAAAACTGGCGGACATCTACACCCAGGACCCTCAGTTTCGAGTTTTCCGTGAGGCTTTGAAGGCAGCAAAGGATCAGTTGCGGGAGCTAACGCCCTAGCTGAAGAAGACGGATGCGGACTTGATGGCCGCTGTGGCCTGAAATACCGAATTGGAGAGTCTCCTCCAGCAGCAGGAGGGAGAACTGGAACTGGGCCGCGTTGTGATGGCAGAGGAAGTGGAGTTACGTGCCAGGGTTGATGCCCTTACAGCCGAGCTTAGGTCTTCAACGACTGAGGTGGTCGCCCCTCAGCAGGTGGAAACTATTGTTCTAGTTGGCGATATGTCTCGCGAGGCTCACGATATATTTGTGTATGTTGAGGTGAGGCGGACTGTTTTCAAGGAGCTGCTGGCCGTCGGTAGAGCCACTGAGGTAGAGATCGAAACTCAGCGTCGCCTTGTTAGGGTCGCACGTAAGGCTTGTGGGTATAACCCCGATTGTCCGAACCAAGCGGGATGTACCTTTGCGGATGTGGACCAATTGGGCACAGGGTCTTGGATTTTTATGGCGTTCCGAGCCAAAGGCGATGGTGATCGTGTTGACGGTATGTCCAGTGCAGAGGAGGATGGCGGGGGCCAGGACGGTTAGATAGGCTTTTTTTTTCTTTTTGTAATTGAGGCTATGTTGTAAATTCGTAATCTATTAAATGATTTATGATGACTTTGTGGGAACTGTTGTGTTTTTATGTCTTCTTCTGCAATTTCTATTTTGCATGTGGCGTGGCCTTATATTTATCGGAGACGACCGTAGTATTTTTATACGCTGTTAGGGCCTTAGCCCTTTATGTTTATTGGTGG
Source organism: Nicotiana noctiflora (assembly GCA_032618575.1). Taxonomy (NCBI): domain Eukaryota; kingdom Viridiplantae; phylum Streptophyta; class Magnoliopsida; order Solanales; family Solanaceae; genus Nicotiana; species Nicotiana noctiflora. The sequence continues at coordinate 69,591 of JASVEL010000704.1, forward strand.
TCGTGGCCTCTTGTTTTTCGGAGTGACTGTAGTCTTTTTATACATTGTTAAGGCCTTAGCCTTTGGCGTTTACGAGTGGCTGTGGCCATTCGTTTGTCGAGGATGTCCGTAGTCTTTCCTCACGTTGTTAAAGCCTTACGAGTGGTCGTGGCCATTCATTTTTTCGAGGATGGCCGTAGTCTTTCCATTCGTTGTTAGGGCCTTAGCCTTTTGCGTTTATAAGTTACCGTAGCCATTCGATTGTCGAGGATGGCCGTAGTCTTTCCTTACGTTGTTGGGGCCTTAGCCTTTTGCGTTTATGAGTGGTCGTAGCCATTCGTTTGTCGAGGACAACCCTAGTCTCTCCTTAAGTTGTTAGGGCCTTAGCCTTTTGCGTTTATGAGTGGTCGTAGCCATTCGTTTGTCGAGGATGACCGTAGTCTTTCCTTACGTTGTTAGGGCCTTAGCCTTTCATATGTCGGAGATGGTCATAGACTTTCATACATTGGAGATTGTCGTAGCCTTTCATACATTAGAGATGGATGTGGCCTTTCATACATTGGAGATGGCCGTAGCCTTTAATACATTGGAGATGTCCGTAGCCATTCGAACATTGGAGATGGTCATAGCCTTTCATACATTCGAGATGGTCGTAGCCATTCGTACATTGGAGATGGCCGTAGCCCTAGTTGATGACCGTAGTCTTTCCTTCGTTGTTAGGGCCTTAGCCTTTTGGGTTTATGAGTGGACGTAGCCATTCGTTTGTCGAGGACCACCGTAGTCTTTCCTTAAGTTGTTAGGGCCTTAGCCTTTCATACGTCGGAGATGGACGTAGCCTTTCATACATTGGAGATGGCCGTAGCCTTTCATACATTGGAGATGGTCGTAGCCTTTCATACATTGGAGATGGTCGTAGCCATTCATACACTGGAGATGGCTGTAGCCTTTCATACATTAGAGATGGCCGTAGCCATTCGTACATTGGAGATGGCCGTAGCCCTAGTACCTGTGATATGCCATTTGTGCCGGTCGTTGGTACATTTGGTGTATCAGATTTAAACTTCTAAGCATTCCCGAGCGTCTCCTTCATCACCTCATTAAAAACCTCTCCGAGAAAACACAATTGGGACAAAACGCGGATGAGAGAAAAATAGTACGACTTGGGGGATACTCTTTAGAAATGGAAATGCTTACGGTGAGAGATGTTCTAGTTATTCTAGAGCATTTTCCCGTTCATGGTCTCTAGCCTGAAGGAGCCTTTGTCTGCTGTTGCGGTGATTATGTAGGGTCCGTCCCAATTGGTGCCTAACTTTCCTTTGTTAGGGTCTTTGGATGCCAATGTCTTGGATTTTAACACATAGTCGCCTACTTTGAGTGGCCGAATTTTTCCTCTCTTGTTGTAATATCTCTCGATCCACTGTTTTTGGGCCACTAGCCTAATGTGGGCCATTTCCCTTCTTTCTTCGGCTTCATCGAGATCTTGTAGTCGATTTGTGTTTTTCTCCTCTCTGCTCGTGTGCAAGTACTTTAGGCTTGGCTCAACGACTTCGACCGGTATGACGACATCAGTTTCATAGACTAATGAGTAAGGAGTTTCTCCTGTGGAGGAGTTGGGGGTAGTTATGTGTGCCCATAGTACTTATGGCAGTAGCTCGGGCCATAATCCTTTTTGTCCTGTGGTAGGATTCCATCCTACAAATATGATACAAATTGATTACGCCAGTCCCAAGTCAGATGCAGGGAGAGTACCTCGGTGTGGTCGATCACCGAGTAAAGGAGGGTGACGGTGCTTTCTTTATTCAGGTTGGTGGCGGAGGTGGACAGTTTAGCCAGTCCATATGCTTCGGCGTTATGCACCCTAGGAACTTGTTCAAAGCGACATTCGTCGAGCTATGCCATTATTTTGCAGATTTCTATTCGGTATTTATGTAGTCTTTGTTCCTTGACCTGATAAGTCCCGGTGACTTGATTTACCACGAGTTGAGAGTTGTAGTGTAGGACCAGTCGGTGAGCTCCGTACCTGATGGATAATTTTATACTTGCAATAACAGCTTCATATTCTACCTTGTTGTTAGTCATCTTGGGACATCGTATGGAATGGCGAATGACTTCGCCTGTCAGAACTTCGAGGACAAGTCCCGGTCCCGATCTCGAGGCGTTTGCGGCCCCATCAATGTGGAGAATCCAGGAGTCGGTGTTTGAAGCGGCCTGCAGGGCTTCCTTCTCCACCTCTGGTAATAGTTTGACACTGAAGTCGGCCACAAAGTCGGTGAGGACTTGTGACTTGATGGAGGTTCTGGGAATATAAGTGATATCGTGCTCGCTGTCCTCTATGGCCCATCTGGCGAGATGGCCCGATAGTTCGGGCTTGTGCAGGATGCTCCTCAGAGGGAAAGTGGTCACTACTATGATGGGATGGCATTAGAAGTAGGCTCTCAGCTTTCTGGAAGCCGTGACCAGTGCCAAAGCCAATTTCTCGAGGTACGGGTATCGAGTTTTGGCATGCACTAGGGTTTTGCTAATGTAATAGATAGGCGATTGCATACCTTTTTCTTCACTAACCAGTACCGTGCTAACCGCAACTTCTAATACGGCTAGCTATGTTAGTAGAGGCTCACTTGGTTTGCTTTTGACAGCAAAGGGGGTGACGATAGATATGCCTTCAGCCCTTGCAGGGCTTTGACGCATTCGTCAGTCCAGTGGAATCCGTTGTCCTCTCTCAATACGCTGAAGAATTTGTGGCATCTGTCTGAGGATCGGGAGATGAAGCGGGAGAGGGCGGCTATTCGACCTGTCAACTTCTGGGCCTGTTTCTTACTGTTGAGTGTTTCGGGTATTGAGGCGATTGACTTGATCTAATCGAGGTTGACTTCGATCCCTCTTTGGGATACGAGAATCCTAGAAACATTCCTGATGCCACACCGAAGGCGTATTTCTCAGGATACAGCTTCATCCCATATTTTTTCAGTATTTCGAAGGCCTCTCATAGGTGGTCGATGCAGTCTTCCTTCCTTGCCGATTTCACTAGCATGTTGTCGATGTAAACCTCCATGGTTTTCCCAAGTTGCTCTTTAAACATCTTAGTGACCAGTTGTCACGACCCCAAATCCGGTCGTGATGGCGCCCAGCACACTGCTAGGCCAGCCTGACCAATCAATAACAACAACGGAGCTAGGAGCTCGTTTTATCCCATTTTAACATATCAAATCATAAAACAACAATGACATACATATCGAAAATGGGGAACTAGTCCCAACACATACCAACTCCCATAGACCGAAGTGTCAAGAGTCATGAGCCTCTAATGAACATAAGTGAAATAATGGTTTACAAGATACCAAGTGCGGAAATAAATATCAATACAGAATCAAAAGATAGTAGGAAAGAATATCGGGTCTTGCGAACTCTGCAGCTACCTCGAATATCCTACAGATGTCGCCTCGAACAGCTACCGGATCACTGCTGAGAGGTACCTGGATCTGCACACAAGGTGCAGGGAGTAAAATGAGTACTGCCAGACTCAGTGGTAATAAACAGGGTAAGACAGCGCAGATAAGAAATCCGCAATAAAGCACTATGTAAAGCTGTAATCAAATACCCTGTCACCGAACCGATATCAACTGTACCTGTACCAACAAGTACCAGCAAAACAGTATAACAGCTATCAGATGTAGCTAAATGCAATGCAATGCATGATATGACCGCTACGGCGTGTAGCCCGATCCAATTTGGGTACCCGTGCTCACTGTGGGGGTTTAGACTCCGGAGGGGCTCCTACAGCCCAAGCACAATATTACTGTGGCGTGCAGTCCGATCCAACATATATACTGCTGCGGCGTGCAGCCCGATCCACTACCAATCAACTAATATGCAAATACGGCCTCACAGGTTCCAAAGTAGTTTTGAAAACCTTTTTATCATTTTTCAATTGGAAAATAGTAATACCAAGTTCCAGGGATTGGAAATAACGTGATAACAGAAATAGCTACGGACTGGTAGTAACTAACATGTCACTATGAAAAGACAATGATAACGATCCTCGCGGGATCCAATAACTGGCTCACGGCCCACAAGTATACTCGACCACCCAAGAAGGGGGTTCCTCGGCTCAAGAGTGGCCAATATCACAATATATTGTATGCAACCATCCGAGAAGGAGGTTCGACGTCTCAAGAATAGCCAATATCATAACACAGTGCCACCAAGTCGGACTAAGCCATAGTCCCCAATCACACTCGAACCCGCACTCACAAGAGAGTATGTGACTCGCAGCTATACAGCGTCACAAAGTGGTTTACCGGGGTTTCGAACCCGCTGGTCATCACCCACATCTATTACTCACCTCGATACCGCGCGACGACTACTCCGCAATGCCCTTGCCACGAGAATCAAGCTCCGCACGCGTAGAATCTGATCAAATATAGTGGAAATACATCAAATTAGGCCGATGGGACATAACCCAATCGAAAGAACTCGAAAAATACTCAAAAACACGAAATTGGCAAAGCCCGAGCCCCGGGCCCACATCTCGAAAAATTTTGAAATTCATATTTCCGGAATCCTCGTCTCGCCACGAGTCCATACATATAAAATTTATCCAATTCCGACACCATTTGGTCCTTCAAATCTTTATTTTACATTTTGGGAGATTTCATCAATTTTCTTCCCAAATTCCATCCCAAATCACAAATTAAATGATGGATTCAATGATATATTCATGTAATCTAGCCAAATCTAAGTTAGAATCACTTACCCCAATGAATTTCTTGAAAAACCTTCGAAAAATCGCCAAAATTCGAGCTCTCTAGGTCCAAAAATCAAATAAAACATAAAATCTCATATATATAGAGTAACCCTCGGATTCCAGCAGTGCTGACCGCACAAAAGCGGCCGCGGGCCGCGCCCAGTCTCCGCGGCCGCACAAAAATCGCCGCGGTCCGCGCCCAGTCTGCTCTGCAGTGACACTCTTTGGTATATTGACCATAACATTCGCTACATATGTCCAAATTATGATTTCATTTGTGTTCCGGAAACTAGACATGAAGGACTACAACTTTCATTTTTGCATCACCTCAAAATTTCTTGTAGATAAAAAGATATGAGCTTCTGAAGTAGGACCAGTGATCTGAAGATTTTTCCAGCAGTGCGGACCGCACAGAAATGACCGCGGTCCGCGCCCAGCCAGCGCGGCCGCGCCAAAAGGACTGCGGTCCGCGTCCCAATGACTGCCCCTTCCATTTTATATGTTACGGGATGTCCGTACTCACTCGAAATACACCCGAGACCCCCGGGACCTCAACCAAAAGCACCAACAAGTCGGAAAACACATCACGGACTTAGTCGAGGCCTCAAATCACATCACATATCATCAAAATCATCGAATTACCACGGATTCAAGCCTAAATTTATCAAGTTCTTCCAAAACTCACATTCGATCAAAAACCCGACCAAACGACGTCCGAATGACCTGAAAATTTGCGGACATATCCAAAATCACATAACGAAGCTACAGGAATTATCGGAATTCCATTCCGACCCCCGGATCAAAATCTCACCTACCGTTCGGATTTCGCCAAAATTCAACCTTAGCCAATTCAATCCTATTTCTACACCGGACCTCCAAATTCAATTCCGAATGCTCCCCTAAGTCACAAATCACCTCCCGGAACTGACCGAATCATCAGAATCCGATTCCGAGCCCTCTAACTAAATAATCAACTCCAGGTTGACTTTCCATATTCAAGTTTCTTTCAAAAAGGCTATATGCCTCATTTTCAATCCAATTCACTCCTAACTCACCCGATAGACTCTAACACTGATATAAAAGCAAAAAACATATAATTACAACATGACGGGGTGGTAATTCCCGTGACGATGGGCCAGGTCGTCACATTCTCCCCACCTTAAACAAACGCTCGTCCTCGAGCGGACCCAGAGTTGTACTAGAGCAACCCAATAGCTAAATGACCTTACCAAACATGAATTCGGCGTGATACCACGTCACCCTATCCATCATAAGTCCGCTAACATGATATAGCCGAAATTTCACAAACCATCTGAATCATAAACTACATTGCACTTTCCGAAATCATATACCAATTACTAATCCCATGCCTATACTCAGGATACACTAGAATCCACTGCAATAAGCCATACTCACCACTCCGGGTGAGATCATATGATGTATCAAACAACCCAATCACTCGAGACGATAGTCTCTAATCACAACAATTTCCCACGGTAACCAAATACCAACTGAAAAACCTTTTTCATTAGCTAAAGTCTTATTCCAGCACTTTCATATCATGCCCACGGCAACCGAACACGCGATATATCGAACCCATCTCTCAGGTCAACCATTCATGAATCCATTTCACTTTTAACTGATACCACAACAGATTTCGGACCCAAATCTCGGTATTACCTTTCTAACCAGCTGAAATCACATATACTCACACTCATTATTGGCTCCAACGGTCATTTCGATTATAACACACCGCATTGGTGATATGACACCTCAACACCGGCCTAAGCCACGACGAGCACAACATAGGCTCCAATAGAAATGTCCGAACACACTCGAATCATGACAGCTCAAATCATGACAACTGTCTCCAGCAAAAGAGCTGCAATTCAATTCCTCTGTGCCATCATAACATAGAACTGAGATCGCGTCTCGTATTATAGAAATAGAGTACCTGAATCCTCCTCGAGAGGTCATAACATCACGTGGCCTTGCCACGATTCGTGATTCTATCCAAACACTATTACTCAAGAAGCACATCAAGCCACCAAACTCAAAACGGTTAGCCACGCGTAGATCTAGGTTTTGGACCCAAGCAATCAACCTCACTCACGGTGAAACAATTAACGTATGCATTCAAATCCTGAAAGGACACAACCGATGTGCCATTTGCCGAGCGATACTCAATACGAACTTTTCCTCAGAATCCAGGAGGTATTGTATACCAGGTAACATATAAGTAACTCTATTTTTGCATTACACTATTGCGGTGTGCAACCCGCTCCAATGACATACCCGTGGCGGCGTGCCACCCGATCCAAATACCATACCCGTGGCGGCGTGCCACCCGATCCAAACAACAATACCTGTGGCGGCGCGCCACCCGATCCATATAGAACCCTCGCCAAAGAAATGTGCGTCGAGTCAAGTTGCTCATTATGGTAAACATATATAGCCTCAAGTTCGGCCACAAGAAACGTATCCGACAAAGTTACTCAATACCAAAACCAAATCAACGATAGAAACCTCTGCACTGATATCCGCCACGAAGGCCCAACCGACAAAGCAATACCCACCAGCCGTCCACTGGTCCTGAGGTACAACTACCCCGCTGGAGCATACTCTGATGCACTCTGCTACACAATTTGCGACACACCATCATAGTCTATATCACATTAGTCTAGACAACCTGGCCCAATGATGACCAGTCAACAATCAAGTATCATAATCCAAATTCGTCATATCAAGTTGAGAGAGAAAGCCACTAGAGCTTCCGATTTCCAATAATCACAAAACGGTGCCAATACACACGATATACGACTACTGCATAGGCAGACTAACGAGAACTTCAAGTCTCCAACATATATATAACACATGAATCACCATGCCCGATTCCGTACTTCACACTGTACAATTACATAATGCACATCAAGCGTCCATTCATACCACAAAAGCCATTCTGAAATTTCACTGTGCCATTAGAGACTCAATTATTACAGTCGATTCAACAAGAGAGTGCTACCATACCACTAGATATTATTACATTACCTTGTCCTTTTCGACCACATTCCTTGCCAATTTACTAGAATAGCTGTACCATTTTCCTTAATCACCAAAAAGATCGATTCTTAAATCACCCGCAGCTGCCCCGCGCTGCTCAATAATTTTAATGACTTCCCATATATTATGAACTGATCTCAAAACCTTGAATATGCCATTATCAACTTTTCCATAACACATCGCATATACAATACCATACTAAGATAACATGGAAATTCTTATCCCATTCCTACGCCGCAAACATCGACACACTCAACTAGTCAAGGACTTTCATGATCCCATATAGAGAAAACTCATTACACCTTCCAAGCTTTGCATACCAACAGGAAATACACTCATTTTCAAACTACGGTAAAGCACTTCACCAACTCTTTCTCCCAATTACATTGCATAAATTAAACTGCCAGGATTGAGTCCTTATTCCCATATCGAGTTACACAACTTCCAGCACTCATAAGCTTTATTGCACAATATCTGCGAGACTCATTACTCAAAACATATACCAGGAATTAATCGTATTCCTTCTCATACCGTTTCGATTTATTAAAAAGTTGATCCATTTAACCAGTTTCCTTTCTGATTCATCCTTAATTTAATATTAGCCAATACTGTAGCACCATAATACATCAACTCATGTTACCACACAAGACTCGTACATAAGGCCACACTGTCTAAGACACAAAGGCCACTTAATACTCTCTCAATGTTTCCCAAAAGTACCACATTCTATAATACATCATTTTGGAGAACTTTCTGCGATTTGAATTCGTTATCATTATTACATAGAATCCTCATCATTCACATAATATAACACAAGTCTTGATCTCTTTTAACGAAACCAACGTCTTTAGCCATATGCACAATCTTAAGACACCTGACTGTTACAAGTAAAATCTTAAACACCGTAAAACAAATTCTCGGGCGTCATTCACCCTCATTCAACTGTAATTCAACTGTCTTATTTTACAGAACCACTCGTGCCTTCCTAGAACTCTGACACCGCAGAATATAATCACATACAACTACAATTAGTTATCTTTCTTTTCTATACACCGAACATTCTTTACCAACACAAGTACACAACATCCTAGTATTTCTTCAAATCTACGAAGCACCATAAGCCTTTATCAAAATTTCCCAACATACCTAGAGACAGAGCCAACACAACACACGACAGTGCAATCAGTTAATCAATAACAACCTCCCCAACTTAGCTCGGAGTCATACATCAAAGCACTTTTAGCCACTCATAGCCTTTTTACTCAAATGATTCCACAATGTTATGGTGAGATTAAACTCAAGTCATTTACAAGCTTGACAAAGACTCGAATCATTAGAGACCTTAACCCTTCTGCAATTCTTGCATTTATACACACATCACAGTTAAGCCTACTCTCTTTAGGTGACGGAAATATTTTCTAAGTCCCAACTTATTCAAAAATTTCGGCAGAGTTTCCTTTGTAAATTGGCCTATCCACCTGCCAGAGAATCACCAAACCATTCTAACAATACATCCACAACTCAACAAGATATCACAATGTATTTCGACATCATTAAATCTCAATACTATACGAATCATATTATCACAATTTATACTTGAACCTGCGCTACACCTGCTCGCATCATAACCTATCAAATACCTTTCAATTACACATAAGAATTAACCCACCTACTTCTTCTCAATTTAGCATTTCAACACAATACCTTCCACCAGGATACACATGGCATAATCACTTTAGTCTTCCTGAGTTTAAACTCGTTCCACTACACGTAAGACACTTTACCTTCCAATTAAGAGATATGGTATATATTCACCACGCCCATAGCTCGGGGCTACACAACATATTAGATAAGAGTCGAACAATTAACAGCTCATCCATTAGTAAGCCTCCCTAATACTCTACAGATCGGCACAAGGCCCCAAACATGGCTACTAGCCCAAATACATAGATATAAGCCAGTCTCAGTTATTATACACAGTAATCTATCAATCGGGAAGGATCAAGTCCAAATCCCTAGTCACAATACCACCACACTCGTCATATGACGTGTGTTCCATCTCAGCACAGCACTGTATATTGCAAATACGGGGTTTCAAACCCTCAATACATTATCTATTGCCACCACTCACAAAATCAGCACCTCCATGCTCAAGTCATAAACAAGGTCCAGCCTCAAGTCTTTCCGACTGGCCCAACATGATATCACAGAGATTATATCTTGCCTCTCGTTCGGGGAAATCACAAGCCATAAGGCAATTATATTACTAAGCGCTCGATGCGTACACAGACGTGCGGAAGGAATTTCAAAAAGTATATCTCAAGCTGAATCAAGTGAGCACGATAAGAATTCCAAGAAATGTGAAGTGTTTCCTAAAGGTTCGCAGCCTCCCGAGGATAAGTACAGGCGTCCCCGTACCGATCCACAAGACTCTACTAACCGGCTCAAGACTCATGAGGCCTAGTAAACCTAGGCTCTGATACCAACTTGTCACGACCCCAAATTCGGTCGTGATGGCGCCCAACACACTGCTAGGCCAGCCTGACCAATCAATAACAACAACGGAGCTAGGAGCTCGTTTTATCCCATTTTAACATATCAAATTATAAAACAACAGTGACATATATATCGAAAACGGGGAACTAGTCCCAACACATACCAACTCCCATAGACCGAAGGGTCAAGAGTCATGAGCCTCTAATGAACATAAGTGAAATAATGGTTTACAAGATACCAAGTGCGGAAAGAAATATCAATACATAATCAAAAGATAGTAGGAAAGAATATCGGGTCCTGCGGACTCTGCAGCTACCTCGAATATCCTACAGATGTCGCCTCGAACAGCTACCGGATCACTGCTGAGAGGTACCTTGGATCTGCACACAAGGTGTAGGGAGTAAAATGAGTACTGCCAGACTCAGTGGTAATAAACAGGGGTAAGACAGCGCAGATAAGAAATCCGCAATATAGCACTATTTAAAGCTGTCATCAAATACCCTGTCACAGAATCAATATCAACTGTACATGTACCAACAAGTACCAGCAAAATAGTATAACAACTATCAGATGTAGCTAAATGCAATGCAATGCATGATATGACCGCTATGGCGCGTAGCCCGATCCAATTTGGGTACTCGTGCTCACTGTGGGGTTTTAGACTCCAGAGGGGCTCCTACAGCCCAAGCACAATATTACTGCGGCGTGTAGTCCGATCCAACATATATACTGCTGCGGCGAGTAGCCCGATCCACTACCAGTCAACTAATATGCAAATACGGCCTCACAGGCTCAAAAGTAGTTTTGAAAACCTTTTTATCATTTTTCAGTTGGAAAACAGTAACACCAAGTTCCAGAGATTGGAAATAACATGATAACAGAAATAGCTACGGACTGGTAGTAGTAACTAACATGTCAATATGAAAAGACAGTGATAACGATCCTCGCGGGATCAAATAACTGGCTCACGACCCACAAGTATACTCGACCACCCAAGAAGGGGGTTCCTCGGCTCAAGAGTGGCCAATAACAAAATATATAGTATGCAACCATCCGAGAAGGAGGTTCGACGGCTCAAGAATAGCCAATATCATAACACAGTGCCAACAAGTCGGACTAAGCCATAGTCCCTAATCACAATCAACCCCGCACTCACAAGAGAGTACGTGTCTCGCTGCTATACAACGTCACAAAGTGGTTTTCCGGGGTTTCGAACCCGCTGGTCATCACCCACATCTATTACTCATCTCGATACCGCGCGACGACTACTCCGCAATGCCCTTGCCACGAGAATCAAGCTCCGCACGCGTATAATCTGATCAAATATAGTGGAAATACATCAAATTATGCCGATGGGACATAACCCAATCGAAAGAACTCGAAAAATACTCAAAAACACAAAATTGGTAAAAGCCCGAGCCCCGGGCCCACATCTCGAAAAATTTTGAAATTCATATTTCCGGAATCCTCGTCTCGCCACGAGTCCATACATATAAAATTTATCCAATTCCGACACCATTTGGTCCTTCAAATCTTTATTTTACATTTTGGGAGATTTCATGAATTTTCTTCCCAAATTCCATCCCAAATCACAAATTAAATGATGGATTCAATGATATATTCATGTAATCTAGCCAAATCTAAGTTAGAATCACTTACCCCAATGAATTTCTTGAAAAACCTTCGAAAAATCGCCAAAATTTGAGCTCTCTAGGTCCAAAAATCAAATAAAACATAAAATCTCGTATTTATTGAGTAACCCTCGGATTCAGCAGTGCTGACCGCACAAAAGTGGCCGCGGGCCGCGCCCAGTCTCCGCGGCCGCACAAAAATGGCCGCGGTCCGCGCCCAGTCTGCTCTGCAGTGACAAGCTTTGGTATTTTCACCATAACATTCGCTACATATGTCCAAATTATGATTTCATTTGTGTTCCGGAAACTAGACACGAAGGACTATAACTTTTGTTTTTGAATCACCTCAAAATTCCTTGTAGACAAAAAGATATGAGCTTCTGAAGTAGGACCAGTGATCTGAAGATTTTTCCAGCAGTGCGGACCGCACAGAAATGACCGCGGTCCGCGCCCAGCCAGCGCGGCCGCGCCAAAAGGACTGTGGTCCGAGTCCCAATGACTGCCCCTTCCCTTTTCTATGTTCCGGGATGTCCATACTCACCCGAAATACACCCGAGACCCCCGGCACCTCAACCAAAAGCACCAACAAGTCAGAAAACACATCACGGACTTAGTCGAGGCCTCAAATCACATCACATATCATCAAAATCATCAAATTACCACGGATTCAAGCCTAAATTTATCAAGTTCTTCCAAAACTCACATTCGATCAAAACCCCGACCAAACGACATCCGAATGACCTGAAAATTTGCGGACATATCTAAAATCACATAACGAAGCTATAGGAATTATCGGAATATCATTCTGACCCCCGGATCTAAATCTCACCTACCATTCGAATTTCGCCAAAATTCAACCTTAGCCAATTCAAGCCTATTTCTACTCCGGAACTCCAAATTCAATTCTGAATGCTCCCCTAAGTCACAAATCACCTCCCGGAACTGACCGAATCATCAGAATCCGATTCCGAACCCTCTAACTAAATAATCAACTCCAGGTTGACTTTCCATATTCAAGTTTCTTCCAAAAAGGCTATATACTTCATTTTCAATCCAATTCACTCCTAACTCACCCGATAGACTCTAACACTGATATAAAAGCATAAAACATATAATTACATCATGACGGGGTGGTAATTCCCGTGAAGACGGGCCAGGTCGTCACACCAGTCTTTGGTAAGTGGCCCCTGTGTTCTTGAGCCCGAAGGGCCTCACTCTGTAACCGTAGGTACCCTACTATGTGATGAACGTGGTTTTCTCTTGATCTTCCTCGGCCATCAGGATTTGGTTATAGCCAGAGTATGCGTCCAAGAAACTTAGTAGTTCATGTCGGGCGGTGGTGTCGATTAGTTGATCGATGTGAGGGAGGGGGAAGGAGTCCTTAGGTCAGGCCTTGTTCAGGTCAGTGAAGTCCACGCACATCCTCCATTTTCCGTTCTTCTTTTCGACCATCACCACATTGGTGACCCATTGTGAATATTTTGACTCCCTGACAGAGCCATTGGCTAGTAGTTTGTCTACTTCTTTGCGGACTGCCTCGTTGATTGCGGCGTTGAACTTTCTCCTGATTTGCCTTACCAGCGGGTGTAGTGGGTCCACATTGAGCCTGTGCGTGGCGATATCTGGTGAGATCCCTGGCGTGTCTACATGGGAAAAAGCAAATGTGTCTACATGGATAGTCAGAAATTCATGATACTTACCCGGGTCGGCGAGCCCGTGGCTGATGTACGCCTTCCTTTCGGGGTTGTTACGATCCGGCTGAACCGGGTCGAGATCCTCGACCATAGATTTACAAGCTTCCACAACGTCTGGGTCTTTGATAGCGTCGGTCGTCGGGTCCGCTTTGGTCCCGGACACGGCTGATTGCTATGCTTCTGCGCTTGCCCCGCTCAGTTGTCGGGTGTGGGCGCAGTCTTGTATTATTTTATAGCATTCTTGCTCTTTGCGTGGTTCTCCCTTGATGCTGAATATTCCCCATGGATTAGGGAACTTGACCATTTGATATAAGCTCGCGGGGACCGCTCGCATGGCATGTATCCATGGGCGCCTGATGATGACATTGTATGTTCTCTCTTGATTCATCACATGGAAGGTGGTTTCCAAGGTGCCCCCCCCCCCCCGCAAGGACGGGTAGAGTCACTTCTTCTGATGTGCGCTCCACTACATTGTTAAAACCAGTTAGAGTTATCCTATCCTCGAGTCCCATCTGTGAGAGGACTCTCAGATGGATAATGTAGGCGCAACTTCCGTCATCGATCATGACTCTCCTGACGTCCATATCAAGGATACGTAAAGTAATAACTAAAGCATCATAATGACGAAAACACAAACCGTCGGTGTTAGACTTATCGAAGGTGATACTTCTTTCGAGGTCATCGTACCGTTCGTGAGAGATGGTCCTCTTTAGTCTGTGTGTGTTGGTGAATTTGATATGATTGATGGCGATATCATTCCCTTCTCCGACGATCATGTTCACTGTGCCCATCAGAGAGGGTGTTTTTAGGGGTCCACGAGAATGTTCTCGTCCGCATGCAAAACTAGTTTTCCCCTTGTCGCTGAGAAGCTCCTTCAGGTACCCTTGGTTTAGCATTTTTATGACTTTTTGTTGTAGGCCAATGCTGTCTTCGGTCAAGTGCCCCTGTTCTTGGTGACATTCATACAAAACATTTGATTTTCTTCTGGCAGGGTCCGATTTCATTTGTTGAGGCCATTGCACCTTGGTGACGAGCTTCTCTAGTGCGTACACAATCTCTAATAGAGAAACACAGAAGTTATGTGATGAAAGTAAAAGGGGTGTACCTCGTTCGTTTCTGAGTGGGGCGAAATGGCGTTGTAGTGCGTCTGCATGGCGAGGAGGCGGAAGGGGAGACCTCATGTATGGATGGTGTCATTCTTTACTGGGGCGAGGGGGGACTTCCCGACGTCCCTCGTGTCGTCGATCTCTCCTTGTGTCAGGATGTATGGTTGTCAGCAGTCAGGTCAGTCTGTTGAGGTCCTCTTTGTCTACCCATACCTCGGTGCTGTAGGCATTATGGATCCCGTCCCACATTGTAGGGGAACACTTCATGAGCCGGCTTAGCAGTTTCTTGGTTGCTCTGGAGCCGTCCCTGCTGAGTCCGTTCTGGAAAGATGCTACCGTCATGCCCTCCGACACATTTGGTAGGCTCATTCTTACCCTGTTGAACCTGGCGAGGAAGTCCCTGAGGCCTTCGACCATGGTTTGACTGACGGAGAAGATGTCGTTTACCCTTGCTTCTGCCTTCTTAGTACCGGCTTGTGTTGTGATGAACTTATCCGCCATTTCTTCGAAGGTTGAGATTGCTTTGGCGGGTAGTTGGGAATGACAGGTCAGGGCTCCTCCGATCAATGTTTCACCGAACTTCTTCAACAGCACAGATGGTACATGTTCCTTAAACAAGTCGTTATGTTTCATAGCAGTGACATAATGGATGAGATGATCCTCCGGATCGGTGGTTCCGTCGTTTACCCTCAGGTAGGGGGGCATCTTGAAAGTCTTCGGGATGGTATAAGGGGCGGCTTCCTCGGAGTAGGGTTGCTCTACAAACCTTATTAAATCCTATTTGGGTAGCAGTTTAGTTCCTCCGGGGATCTTGTCAACTCTATCCTGGTGTTCCTTGATTTGGTCATGGAGGGCCTGATTTTTGCTTTCCATTTATTCCATCTTTCTCAGAATGGAGGCCAATGTGTCATCGTGCGTATGCGTTTCCACAGGTTGGCTGTTGGTTCGCGTTTCTTCCGACTCGTCTACTGCGGCGGTGTTGCTTGTTCTTGGTGCTGCATTTTCCAAACTCCGCGGTGGTTTTTCCACTAAGCCGCTCAGGGTGCTGGATAGCCTGAAGAACGTTTTTTCTATATGCAAGACGCAAAGGCAACCAAACGTGACACCGGAAGCCATCAAATTATTGATATTTCCATTCTTAGTTACAAGAGCTGCGCATGTATGGCTAAAATCACTCCCCATAAACTCTATTGTAATATGGGATGAGTTAGTCAAGCAATTCCACAACAAGTTTCATCCACCTAACAAGACAGCTCAGCAAATTGATGCGATTGTGAGCTTCAAGCAGAAACCAATGGAGACATTACATGAAACTTGGGGCAGATTCAAAGGAATGCTGGTTATGTGTCCTCACCATGGGGTTCCTGAAGAGATGTTGGGTCAAAGGTTCTATATGGGGCTTTCAGACAGTATGAAGAATATAGTAGATACCTCAGTAGGTGGGGCTTTTCTGAGCAAGACCTGGAGAGAAGGCTAGAATTTGCTTGACAAGATGGCTCAAAACTCCGGGTGGACGACTAGAAATGCTCCTATCACTCCAGTGGTACACTATGTACCTATGAATCCTTCCAACACTATGAAGAAGAACATGGCTACTTTATTGACACAAATGAGCATCCTGACGAAGAAGGTGAAAGAAGCTGGGGTCAACGAGCAGGTTCACATTGTAGACACTACCAATGGTGGTTTATGCACATCTTGCATTAGCCAACCCATAGGTAATCCATGGGCTGCAGACCAAGAACATCATCACCAACATGAAGACATGAACTATGTGGCTAATTATGGAGGGCAGTGACAAGGTAGCCAGGTTGGGGTCAGCAGGCTCCACAACAGTACAAGCCTCCACATCCATAATATAATGTAGTAGGTATGGGGCCACCAAACAACATGGCTCCATATCCTAGACCTTAGAATTTCAACAATCAGCAGTAGGGGTATCATCCACCTCCACCATAGCATGGGGGTAGACATGACGCTGGGTTCGCAAGGTTGGAAGCTATGATGCAGCATGTAATTGGGTCACATGCCAAAACCAATGAGCAGATAGATGCACATGACGCAGCTATCAAGACTATTCAAGTACAGGTGGGCCAGATTACTATGTCACTTAACAATCGTCCTCAAGGGAAATTTCTTGTAGGGACACAAACAAACCCAAATGATCAAATCCCAAAGCAATTGATGGTGGTTAATCTGAGAAGCGGAAGAGATCTTGATGCTGAGCAAGAAAGAGATAGAGGCAATTTGCAGGCTGAGACACTCACTCCAGTACCCATTGAACTGGATGAGTCCACCGGGTTGACAGAAGTTACAGTCCAGCCAGTAGCTGAAAATAAAGATGTGCAATAGGGAACGGGGAAAGCAGCTGAACCAGTAGAGCAGCCAGTTGTGGAACAGGTTATAGAAAAAGAAAAATCCCAAGTGATTGGGAAGAAGAAGCCTCCAGCCCCATTTCCCCAAATTTTGGCCAAGCACCAGAAAGAGGAGCAATACAAGAGATTTTTTGAGATGCACAAGCAAATCCAGGTAAACATTCCCTTAATTGAAGCTTTAAAAGAAATGCCTGGGTATGCTAAGATGATGAAAGATTTGATGTCGCGGAAATTTGATTTCCAAGACTTTGCCACCGTATCTCTTACACAAACATGTAGTGCAGTGGTCTCTAGACCCATAGCTGAGAAGCTATCTGACCCAGGTAGCTTCACTATTCCATGCACTATAAGAAACTTTGCCTTTGCTAAGGCATTGTGTGATTTGGGGACGAGCATAAATCTTATGCCCTTGGTAATCTATAAGAGGCTGGGCATCGGGAGAGCCAGGCCTACTTCTATGTTATTATAGCTTGATGACAGGACGGTTAAGCGTCCATTCGATATATTGGATGATATGCTCATCCAGGTGGGGAAGTTTGTGTTTCCCGCCGATTTTGCTATTCTTGACTGCAAGGTAGACGAGGAGATTCCTATAATCTTAGGAAGACCATTCCTAGACACAGGGAGAGCACTGATTGATTGTGAGATCGAGGAACTCAAGATGAGGCTGAATGATGAGGAGATCATATTCAACATACAAAAATCCATGAGGCGCCCTAGTGTGTTCATGAATATCTCTCTCATTGATGCAGTAGATGTGATAGTGGAGACAGATGATGTAAAATTGACAGTTGAAGATCCACTTCAGGCAAGCCTGATGAACTTAGAAGAGGTAAACGGTGAAAGCCTGGCAGAGTGGGTGCTATCTCTGGAAGGTAGGGGGTATTGGGATAGAGATTTGGAGTTTGAACCTCTACACTTAGAAAAGAGTGAGGCCCCTCCAGCAAAACCATCCATTGAAGAGCCACCAAAGCTGGAACTTAAGCCACTACTAGTTCATCTCAGGTATAAATTTCTAGGCCCTAACTCCACTTTACCTGTTATTATCTCATCTGGTTTGCTAGATGTGCATGCTCAAAAGCTTATACAGGTACTTAAATAATGCAAAACTGCCATTGGGTGGACTATGGCAGACATAAAGTGGATCAGCCCCGCATATTGCATGCACAAGATTCTCCTGGAAGAGGGGCACAAACCTTCCAGGGAACACCAAAGAAGGCTGAACCCGAACATTAAGGAAGTGGTGAAGAAAGAAGTGATTATGTGGCTAGATGAGAGAATTATTTTCCCAATCTCTGATAGTAGATGGGTTAGCCCAGTTCAATGTGTGCCAAAGAAAGGTGGCATGATGGTGGTGCAAAATGAGAACAATGAATTAATCTCAACAAGAACCGTCACTTGGTGGAGGATATGCATGGACTACAGGAAACTGAATCTACCCACCCGCAAGGACCACTTACCATTTCCTTTCATTGACCAGATGCTCGACAAGTTGCCAGGGAGGTCACACTTTTGCTTCTTGGATGGGTACTCGGTGTACAATCATATCTCAATAGCCCCCGAGGATAGAGAGAAGATCTCCTTCACATGCCCGTATGGCATTTTTGCCTTCAGGAGGATGCCATTTGGATTTGCACCTGCCACATTCCAAAGGTGCATGATAGCCATATTCACCGACATGGTGGAAGATATAATGGAGGTATTTATGGATGATTTCTCAGTGGTAGGGAATTCATTTGATGAATGCCTTGTCAATCTGACAATAGTGCTGAAACGGTGCATGGAGACCAACTTGGTGCTATACTGGGAGAAGTGCCATTTCATGATACAAGAAGGTATAGTCTTAGGGCTCCGGGTTTCAAGAAAGGGTATTGAGGTAGACCGAGCCAAAGTTGATGTCATTGCAAAGTTGCCTCCACCAACATCCGTCAAAGCCATTAGAAGCTTTCTTGGACATGCCGATTTTAAATGGAGGTTAATTAAAGACTTCTCCAAAATCGCCAACCCTCTCTGTAAGTTGCTTGAAAAAGATCACTCCTTTTTATTTCTTGATGAGTGTAGGATTGCATTTGAGGAGATGAAGAAGAGGTTGGTCACAGCGCCAATCATTATTGCCCCCAACTGGGAGCAACCATTTGAGCTTATGTGCAATGCAAGTGACCATGCAGTGGGGGCAGTGCTTGGCCTGTGGAAGGACAAGCTGATGCATCCAATCTACTATGCTAATAGAACAATGAGTGGAGCACAGCTGAATTACATGGTGACGGAAAAGGAAATGCTGGAGGTAGTGTTCGCGTTCGACAAGTTCAGGTCCTATCTTATAGGATCCAAGGTAATAGTATACACTGACCATGCAGCACTAAGGTACTTAATTGACAAGAAAGACTCTAAGCCGCGTCTAATTCGTTGGTTGCTGCTTCTACAAGAGTTCGATCTTGAAATTTGTGATAGTAAGGGCAACGAAAATCAAGTCGCTTATCACTTAACAGGACTTGAATGAGATGAAATTGTCAAAGAGAGTGGAGAAATTCTTGAAACCTTTCCAGACGAGCAGTTGCTCGCTACCACTCTCCTTGAAGTGCCATGGTATGCAGATTATACAAATTACCTGGCCAGTGGTATTGTTCCTCATGACCTGTCATCGGTCTAGAGGAAAATATTTTTTCGTGAAAGACAGCTTTATTATTGGGATGAACCCTATCTGTTTAGGATATGCCTTGATAACATGATCCGGAGATGCGTCCCCGAGATCGAATAATCTTCTATTTTGCAGGCGTGTCATGCTTCAGCATATGGTGGCCACTTCAGAGGAGTTTGAACAGCTGCCAAGATACTTGAGGCCGGTTTCTACTGGCCAATGGTATTTAAAGATGCACACTTGTGGGTGAAACGGTGTAACGAATGTCAATGCAATGGGAACATCTTTCGGCGTCATGAGATGCCTATGAACCCAATCCAACAGGTGGAAGTGTTTGACGTTTGGGGGATAGACGTCATGGGTCCCTTTCTTAGCTCCTACGGTAATAAGTACATTACCCAGCAATGATGCTAAGGTGGTGGTGGGATTTCTAAAGAAGAACATTTTCACTCGTTTTGGGATGCCAAGGGCAATCATTAGCGACGGGGGCACTCATTTCTACAATCAGGCATTCGAGAAATTGTTGGCTAAGTATGATATGAAGCACAGGGTGGCTACTCCATATCACCCCATAGACCAGTTGGCAAGTTGAGGTCTCCAACAGGGAGATAAAGAGTGTATTGACAAAGACGATGAATGCCACGAGGACCGACTGGTCCAGAAAGCTCGATGATGCATTAAGGGCGTACAGGACAGCTTTTATGACACCAATCGGCATGTCACCATACAAATTGGTATTTGGTAAAGCTTGCCACCTACCCATTGAACTAGAGCACAAAGCATGGTGGGCACTCAAGCAATTAAATCTCAGCTGGGATGAAGCGGGTAAATCAAGAGTCACCGGATTACATGAGATGGAAGAATTCTAGTATCTGGCTTTCGAGAGGACAAGATTATACAAGTAGAGAATGAAGCGGCTACATGACCAGAATATCATAGAGCGCAACTTCAAAACCGGGGACAAGGTACTTCTATATAACTCAAGGTTACGGTTGTTCCCAGGCAAACTGAAATCATGATGGTCTGGCCCTTTCTAGGTGATTGAAGCATTAAAGTATGGTGTTGTGGAAATACAAACTATAGATTGCTCTCATATTTTCAGAGTCAATGGACAACGACTGAAATTATATGTTGGCATGGATGACAACAATGAGAAGGTTGAATTGCGGTTGGATGAACCTTAAAGGTCTAGCGAGCCTTAAAATGCACTAAGTTGAGTCGTGCCGCGACATTCAATCAGGCGCTACGTGGAAGGCAACCCACGGAATTTTTGTAAGTGTAAATCATTATAGTTAGTCTATACAAAAAAAAAACTGCTGCAGCCCAGGCGAAAAATTCATAGGAGCCATTTCACCGCGGTGAGACCGCGGTGGATTGGCCCCTCTGAACCTTCTGCTTTGCGGTTCAACCGCGACCGCGATGGACCGCGGACAGAACTGGGCAGGGGCGAAACAAATTTCAAAACTTTTTAAATTCCCCCCCCCCCCCACATTCTGAAACACCCAGTCGACACTCCTCTCTCTCTTCTCTCTCTAAACACAAGTTCTCCTCCTTCTCTCTACCAAAATCGTCTCAAATTCTCTGCTTCTTCCTCCACCACTTCTCCAACTTCATCCCTTACAACTCTCCTTCCTTCCTTCTATTTACAAGTAAGAATTTATTTTTTTTATTTTTATTTTTCTTTTTAATTTTTGTACTTTAATTGGTTTAGTAGACTTTATTTGTAGTAATTGCTTACACCCATTCTAGGCCTAGTGTAAAAATATGTTAATATACCCTATTAATTTAGTAATAATGTTGTATAATTGATTTTTGGGATTTTGTTGTTATTTAAATTTTTTGGGTCTCCATTGTGTTAAATTGTGATTTATTATTGTGGTTTGGAGACCCAATTTTGTGGTTGAATTGATTGGTATTGTTTTGGGCCATGGTTTGGCCAAATATGTTGTAGTGTATGTTGTTATATTTTTAGGGGATATAATACTTAGGTTTGGGTTGATTGTTGGTGTATATAATTGGAGATGGTATATGTATATGTAGTTGATACTGGAATGCCAAAAGGAGTAAGTGTAGGGTGCACTAGGTAGACTTGGTGAAATTGTTGGAAATATATGGTCAAAAGTAGGGGTTATGGTATGATAGCACTAAAGCAAATACCTTTGTAGTCAACGGATGGTGAAGACTGACTAACCAACCGATGTACTAACGTAATGAAAATTTTTGGTTGCTTCTTTTGTGCAGGCTTATGGCCCCCAAACGATCCAGGAATGCTGCGAGCTCGTCTAGGAAGCCGACCTATGACGAGTCTCGTTTCACGTGCGAGGAAGCTGAAGCTGACTTTCATGCCAAGTCTACTAAAGCTTGACTACAGGAGATCGCCATTGATAGGATGGCTCTTTGGGCTGAAAAGCCCGACATGTACGAGGAGATCAGACGCAGGGAGATGGAATTCCTATTTGATGAACCTGCCCTCGTAAACAAGATGCTTGTCAGGGAATTCTACAAAAACGTGACCTACAGCATGGCCAGGATTGTCTTCGTCAGAGGTAAGTATGTTTGGGCCAAAGAGCCTACTGTTAGGCAGGCTTTGAGATTCCCTGCTTTTACTAGTGACGTGGATTTCTACCACGACAGGCCCGGTGTCACTTGGGACACCATGATAGAGGCCTTGTATGTCAATGGTCGTCCTATCTGGATAAAAGACCAAATAACTCTTAATTCTAACAGTTTCACTCATATTGCCAAGTGTTGGTTTATGGTTGTCTGTAACTGTTTTCTGCCATCCAGCAACACAACCGATGTTAACTTTAATCGGGCATTACTGACCTGGTGTTTTGTCACCAAACGGGACGTTGATGTTACCCGCTTGATAGCTGATGAGATGGTGCTGAGGGGACCCCTCAAATCCAATGGATTTTACTTCTCGTCCTCAGTCACTTCTATGTGCCTCTCCCACCAGACTCCCATATTACCTACGGATGGTGAGCTTCCTCAAAAAGCTCCATTCAAGGCTTCTTTTATCAGGGTGGGAAGAGGCACTGACCCCATTGACATAGATGACGAGGATGACCATGTGCCGGTTGTCCAGTCCCGAAGATCCAATGACTCAGCAGGCACTTCTAGGCATGTGTATTATGGAGCTGGTCTATCCAGGTCCCAGTCCACTAGACCTATGCTTTGGTCTTTGGAGGAGGAGGTTGCGGATTTACGCACCTCCGTGGACGGCCTGCACACGCGCATGGACGCGATGTCTAAGTTTTCTCACCCTTCTGTGCTATACATTGATTATTATGCCATGTGTGGGGTGAGAGACTTATCTTGTATTGTATGTTATACATAGTAAATTTAGCTGTAAATTATATTAGCTGGCTTGGCCCGATGATGGACACTTGGCGACGGGTTTCTTAAGGGTCTAAGTCGGAATAAAAACACAAAAAAGAATCAAAAACTTGAAAAAATCCAAAAATATGAGTAGAGGGCTCTTCCTGATGACGGACTATTTGGACAAGTACTCTGGAGGGAAGTAGTCTATGTAGGAATTTTTCTTTCTTTTCTTTTCTTTTTATAGGTAGTGTATCATCTCCCCCTTGGTTTTTATTTTGACCATGGTTCTTTTCCAAGCGTTTTAATGGACCGGGTTAGGTAGATTTTTCTTTTTTGGATTAGAGGGTAAAGGTTAACTTGTAATGCGAAGTATGCACATTAGCAAAACTAAAATAAACTTGAGAGTGTATGATCTATGCTTGACTGTAGATTCTAGGATATGCCTTAAATTGCACAATACAACTTGCTTGAACATTGATAGGACTCTATAGATGAACCTGATTCTAAATGAATTGCATGCTAAGTGTGTGTGAGGTTTTACCTGCATTATATGTTTTACATGATACCTAGAACTTGCCCTGTGTGTGTGCCAAGCGAAATAGAAGTTGGTTAGTTATAGAGATGATAAAGGCATTTCTTTGTGTAACCCCATAAATCAATAAACTGTGAATTCACCTTAAATAATATCCTAGTTAACCCCTTTGAGCCTTAAGCCTGTTCTTTGATAACCCTTGAATGTTCATAAAAATCTATATCATAAATTGTTGTACTTTACCTCCTAGAAGCACTTGTGTTGTAATGAATATGCAAAAATCAAAATGTGGGGTGAAGGAAAATTGAAAAAGGAAAAATCAAGAATGAATGGTAGAAAATGGTGAACTGGCAAAAATACAGTGAATGTTTTACAAAAGAATGAAAAAAAATCAATGTATATATGTAAATGAGAAAGCCAGTTACATCAACAGAAAAATGGGGATTTAAAGTGAATAAAAGGTGAAGATTGTTTAGGGGAAGCATAATGAAAAAGCTTAAAGGGAAGTTGTGAAAAGAAAGAAAGTGCTTAGAGAGGTTAGCCACTATAACCTAAAGTATCCTACTCATCCCATAGCCCACAATACAACCCTTAAAGACCTCCGGATCTGTGATTGAATAACTCGATTAGTGGAGTATTACACTAGGGGCAAGCCTATGGTGTATCTCTATGCATATGAATGCTCTTTGTTGAGAGTGAGTGAAATTTTTCTACATCTATAAGTTCAATGTTCTAAATTGCTTATGTGTGGGAACTTATCTCAATATAATTGTGTGAGGGCATGTAACTCAGGAGGAAAAAGGTAAGTTTGCAAGTCTGTGATAATAATTAGAGTAAGCAATAATGTGATGGCATTTGAGTTTACAGTTGGGTAAGGATTGTGCATGTCTTAGGTTAATCATGAAAGATAGGTTCTGTGACATATTTTGGGGGAGACATTAATAAAATTGGCCTAAAGTGTGATTAAGGTTTCTCGAGGACGAGCAAAGGTTTAAGTGTGGGGTATTGGTAATAGGTACATTTATATATTTAAGCCCTAAATAATCACACTTTATTGTTGTTTTGATATTGTTTATGATGACAAAAAGCTCTTATTAGTGTTTTTAGTGTGTTATAGGTACACATGAGCTAATGAAGACTAACGGAGCAGTTTTGGAGTCATAAAATGGTGAAAAAAGGCCAAGTGTGGAACAAGTTGAGAGTTTGTGCTGAAAACAGCTTGAAGATTCCGCAACACTATTTGACCGCGGTTCCACCGCAACCGCGGTAGAACCGCGGTAGAAGAAGCCTGCAGAACTTCTGAAGATCAGAGAACTTGATCCAGCGCGGTTGCATCGCGACCGCAGTTGAACCTCGGTGGAAGCTGAGATTTTGAAGGCCAAACTTGTCAAAACGTAAATTATGTAACCTAAACCCTATATATAATATTAGGATTTGCCCAAGAGAGGCAAGTATTGTATTATTCACTACTTTTGCAAGCAAACTAGTAAGATAGAACTCTCTCAACATCTTTATTTCTTTTACATTGAATCTTTGATTATGAATTCAATTATCTATCTTGTTTCTTTGATTATGAGTAGATAAATCTTTATCTAAGGTTTTGATGGAACCTATTGAGTGATGAACTTCTGGGTTATGTGATTATAAATTGTTAGCTAGAATTATATTTGTTCAACTTCGTTCTTGTTGTAGTTAATTGATAGGATCCTCAATTAGCTGTGCCTATTTAGTGTGCATAATTTAGAAAAGAGTGCATATTTAGGTAAATTGTTGAACAACACCACACCAAGATTATTGGAGAAATCTATAATTGTAGGCGTAAAGGTAGGCTTAGGAATAATGAAACCTTGGGTGCAATCTAAAGTGAACTATTCAAACGAAAGCTAGCTAGGGTAGCTCGGAAGAGTGCAATAGTAAATTATTATAGTTGCTCGGGAGAGAATTACGGTAAAAATAGCGTTCATGATTGATAGAATAATATTGACAATTTGTATGAGCATAAACAGAAGGGATTCCATCAATAGGGGAAATCTATACCTTAGTCTTTCTCTCTATTCTTTAAATCACATTCAATTATTTCCTTCAAGTCTTTAGTTTCTTGCAAAAGTTAGTTAGTAGAAATCATCCACAAAAATTTATTCAAAAGTTTGGGAAGCTGATTCAGGAGTATTATGGAGTTTTGGAAGTGGCAATTGATAGGTTAATTCTCTGTGGGATCGACTCAGGACTTAATAGACCGGATTATATTGATAGTGACCGTTGTTTGGGTGTGAATCATGTAGTATCAGTACAACCGACCCCATGTCCTGGTAAGTGCCTAGCCTAACCATTATTGACGAGGCTAGGACTAGACCACCAAATAAATATGTGCAGTTGTATAATATACAATGGATTGTAAAGCAGAAATAAATAAATAACGATGGGAGGGGGAAACATGCTTCGGGAGATAACAAATAAAGCACAATCTCAAGAGAATTATCAGGAAACCAAAATTCAACTTCTAACAAGGATAAGGAAAACAAAGGCAGATTTTACTCTTGGTTCATAACTCGTTGTAGACGTGTAACCCGATCTCATTTCTCATATCTTGTGGTAGGCGTAACACCCGCTCCCATTTTATTATATCTTGTGATAGGCGTACCACCCGCTCCAATTTTATTAAATCTCGTGATAGGCGTACCACCCGCGCACATTTCATTTAATCTCGTGGTAGGCATACCACCTACTCCTATTTAATTAAATCTCATGGTAGGCGTACCATCCGCTCCTATTTCATTATATCAACAGTTCTTCCAATTTAAATTTACTCTAACAAATGCAATAATTAATACGAATTCAGAAGACAACAAGTACACAATAATTATGATTCATTAAAGAAAATAAATAATGACTAGTAGCAATTAGTTATGGACTTTAAGGAGCAATTAGATGATTTAATATTTATTATGGCTAAATATAAAGTACCAATTAAGTCACATAAACGTGTAGCAATTATGGCATAAATTCAAGGCATAATGTTGCACAAGGATACTTTGATTCAATAATAACAAATAACACAATAAAGGAAAATGGTAACATAAAGAATCACAGTAATAGTGGAATAAGACAATTAATGCACTTGAACTGATAACAACAAGGAATCATAACAAATGGCAATAAGTGTACGACATCACCCTTCGTGCTTTAACACTCTCGCACTAAAATAATACACGACATCACCCTTCGTGCTTTACACTCTTCTCACCCAAGAAACAATTATAAAGCAATTAGGGCAAGGGAATCAATGACATCACCATAAAGTCAAGTAACAACAACAAATCAGTAAAATAAATGTGAAGGACAACAAACCTCAATTATCAGCAAGAATCAGGAAAATCAAGGACAAGTGCACGACATCACCTTTCGTGCCTTTACTCTCGTCCTCGCCATAAGAATCACTATAATAGGCACTGAATGGTACATCATGCGGCACGACATCACCCTTCGTGTTTTTACTCTTTTTTCTCACATAAACAAACAATGTGCGGCATCACTCTTCGCGCTTTAACACTCTTTCTCACCCAAAAATAATCACAAACAAGGGGCAAGAGAGTAAATAGAATAATAATAGAAATCCCGGTAAGGGAACATAATTTGAACAATTAAAATTCGGTAAGGGTACAACATTAATAATCTCAATATCCCGGCAAGGGAATTAATCAACAAAGTAATCAACAAGGGAATTCTCTTTCTTTAGCTTTTATTTCACAACTCACTTTACCACTTGAGCCAGTGCTCCAAAGGGTTCAATCATTTCATATATTTTCACAATTGTAATATAACTTGAGCCAATGCTCCTCGATG
This sequence comes from Nicotiana noctiflora, assembly GCA_032618575.1. Lineage (NCBI taxonomy): Eukaryota > Viridiplantae > Streptophyta > Magnoliopsida > Solanales > Solanaceae > Nicotiana > Nicotiana noctiflora. The sequence continues at coordinate 97,013 of JASVEL010000704.1, forward strand.
TTCAGAGGTCATAATTTTCTTCCACAAGTTTTTCATAACAATTAGGAATCATCACCGAGGTAAGAAAATACAAAGAAATCAAGATATTCACAATTTAGGGACTCGCGGTCATGCTAGACACCAACATATAGATACTTATCACCATGCCTATACGCTGTACTCGACAATTACTACATAGCAAATATGACCCAACTCCTAATCCCTCAAGCTAAGGTTAGACCAATCACTTACCTCAATGCCTTAAATACAACTCAAGGCTCAATTATAGTTTTACCCAGCGATTCCACCTCCAATTCGCTCATATCTAATAAAAAATTACTTAATTATATTAATAAACACTAAATAAATCAACCCCCATGCATGAAAATAAGTTTTCCAAAGTTTTACCCGAAAAGTAAAAAATCGCCCCCGGGCCACATGGTCAAAACCCGATTACCCATTCCTACGAACTCAAATATATAATTTGTTTTGAAATGGACCTCAAATTGAGGTCCAAATCCCCAATTTTTGAAAAAAAGAACCTAGGTTCTACCCAAAACACCCAATTACCCCCATAAAACCATTCATTTGAAGTTGAAATCATGTTAAAAGATGTTGAGAATTGAAGGAAGTTAGTTAAAAATGACTTACAACTGATTTGGAGAAGAAGAAATCCTTGAAAAATCACATAAGTGCGTTTAGGTTTTAAGAGAATATGAAAAATGGGTTTAAAATCATCTAAGTATAAAAGTTGCAGGTATCTGATATTGGAATTTTGTGAACAAAGGTTTGCAATTGCAAACCAACCTCTGATGGCTTGGGAATTGCGAAAAAAGTTTGGGAATTGTGAACCAGAGAATTGCAAAAAACGTTCGGGAAATGCGAACAAGCCTGGGAATTACGAAAATAGTTTGCGAATTGCGAACCTGGGAAGCGAAGAAAGTTTGAGAAATACGAACATTCCTGGTAATTACGAAAAATGTTTTGGAAACGCGAAACTCGTAGGCCTGCAATTCCTTAAGTCTAAATTTTCACCTCGTGGCCTATCCAAAACTCACCCGAGCCATCGAGACTCCAAACAAAATATACACACAACCTCAAAAATATCCTACGGACTTATTCTTGTACTCAAATAACCAAAACAACATCGTGAACATCGAATTAAACCTCAAGATCAATGAAATTTCTCAAAACTTTTTTAAACATCACATTTTCTTTTAAGGTTCGAATCATGTCAAATGGATTCCGTCTTTCACCAAATTTCACAAAAACGTCTTAAATCACAGCGTCGGAACCAAAATAAGGGCCCGATACCATTTAGGTTCTAATAAATTTTAATTTTCAAAACCTTATAAATAATTTCAAAAAATAATTTATTTCAAAAATTAATTTCTCGGGCTTGGGACCTCGAAATTCGATTCCAGGCATATGCCCAAGTCCCATATTTTCCTACGGACTCTCCGGGACCGTCAAATTACAGTTCCATATATGTTTACCCAAAACGTTGACCAAGTTCAAATTAATTCATTTTATAGTTAAAACTTATCATTTTTCACACAGTTTCTCATTTAAGCTTTTCAACTACGCGCCCGAACTGCGCAGGAATATCAAGGTGACTCTAAATGAGTTTTTCAAGGCCTCGAAATGTGATGACCCGGCCCGTCATCATGTGAGTTATCACCCCGTTACCCCCGTTATATGCTTGTTGATGTTGTAATATGCATGTTGGGTGAGTTTGAGTCAATCCGTTTTGAGTTTGATTGAAATTGAGATAGAAAGTCTCTTAGAAGAAGGAATAGTTGGGAAAAGTCAACTGGATGTTGACTATTTAGTTAGAGGGCTCGGAATCGGATTCTGATGATTTGGTTAGTTCCGAGAGGTGATTTGTGACTTAGGGGAACAATCGGAATTGAATTTGGAGGTCCGGTGTAGAAATAGGCTTGAATTGGCTAAGGTTGAATTTTGGCGAAATCCGGACGGTAGGTGAGATTTTGATCCGGGAGTCGGAATGGAATTCCGACAGTTGCAATAGCTCCGTTAGGTGATTTTGGATGTGCCTGCAAAATTTCAGGTCATTCGGAGGTCGTTTGGTCGGGTTTTTGATCGAATAAGAATTTTGAAAGTTATAGTTAAACTTAAGCTTGAATTTGCTGAAAACAGACGATTTTGATGTTAACTATAGTGATTTAATGATTCGAGCAAGTTGGAATGAGGTAATAGATCATATCTGTATATTTGGTTGAGGTCTCGGGGGTCTCGGGTGTGTTTCGGATGTCCAACGGGTCATTTTTGGAAAATTTTTGTAGTTTTGAGCGTAAATGTAATGATCCAAAAATCTATTTTTAGTTCTAGAGATCCAAATTTAACTTCGAGACTTCGAGAATTTAAATCATGAATTATAGGACTGATCTGGAAATTTTGGTTTAATTTCACCAAGTCGCGATTGGGTTTTTGACGCGATATGTGAGTTAATTGTTTAACGAGCGAAATTGGTATTGAACTAAGCAAATGAGCTCCAAATTCAGTTTTGTTTGAACCACTAGATCCGTATCAAAATTACGGAGCCATAGGAAAAAGAATCGTCTAATTTCGAGTTCGTATGATGGAGTTAGAGCTATTTTAGTAAAACATGACTGTGCTGCAATTTAGATAAAAAACTGCTGCAATGAACAGTACCCGTAAATAGTACCCCGAGAATAGTACCCCGTGAACAGTACCTTGTGAACAGTAACACGGGTGAACAGTAACACGGGTGAACAGTATTTTGTTAAAAATTCTGGACAGAAGGCTTTTAATTGCATTTCATCCGCGACTCATTAATTGAAAACCTCCATTGTTGAGTCTTGGAGAGCAAAAGTGAAGGGAAATTGCTGGGATTTCACCGGGTTATCATCGGAGGTAAGTTTTATGGTTCAAATATGTGTTTTTATCTTAGAATCCTTCTCTATTTCACTGAAATTGGAAGAATTAATGGGGGATTTTAGCCCTAGGCCTAAATTATGGAAAATCAATGATTTGAATGGGCAAACGGAGTCCGATTTTGGTAAATTTTATATGCATAGACTCGTGTTGAGACAAGGATTCCGAATATGTGACTTTTGTAATTTTTTTAGAAGCGTACCAAAAGTTGGGTTTTGACAACTTTGTGGGTTTTGATGCAATTTGGATTATTTCGAATGGGTTACGTGAATTTAGCATATATTGATATATTATCATTGATTTTTAGCAGATTTAGCAACCGAGGAGATTGATTTGCGAGGCAAGCGCAAGGCGGACCGAGGCTTCTACCGGTTCGAGGTGAGTGGTAGTAGTAAACAATGTACTGAGGGTTTGAAACCCCGTACTAGCACTTCACATTGCTATATTGAGATGAGACACGCGTTCTCTGACAGGCGTAGTGACATTATGATTAAGGGTTCGGACTTGGTCCTTCCCGGCTAATAGAATATTGTGTTGTATGACTGTTACTGAGATTATAACTGTACAATAGGGCTAAAAGCCATGTTTGGGGCCTTGTGCCGATCTGTAGAGGATTAGGGAACCTATAGAGCTAGGTGACCCTTATATCGTGTTGGAAACATACACTCAGCCGTAGCTCTAGCTGTATAGCATAATATGAGTCCGTACTAGATGTGTACATTGACAGAGATTATCTAAGGTGGAATTCCCTGTTCTAGCTGAGTGGGCCTGAAAGGCCAAGTCTATACCGATTGAGATGAGATAGGGTCAAAGACCCACTATGAGATGTTATATTGGGCCTGAAAGGCCAAGTCTATATTGACTGAGACAGGGTCAATGACCCAATGTGATATATTATATTGGGCCTGAGAGGCCAAGTATATACCGACCGGAATAGGGTCGAGGACCCATTATGAGGTATTATATATATATATATACCTATATTGGATCGGGTTGCACGCCGCAACAGTATATATATTGGATCGGACTGCACGCCGCAGTAATATACATGTAATATACATGTGGGACGGACCGCACGCCGCAGTATTATTGCGCTTGGGCTGTAGGAGCCCCTTCGGAGTCTGAGTCTGCACACATTCTCAGTGAGCACCGGTGTATATTATGGGATCGGGCTGCACGCCGCAGCAGTATAGAGATATATACATATATATATTGGATCGAACTGCACGCCGCAGTAATATTTGTGTGGATCGTGCTGCACGCCGCAGTATTATAGTGCTTGGGCCTAGGGAGCCCCTCCGAAGTCCGTATACACCCCCAGTGAGCGCCGTCGACGTTAAATGGAGCGGGCTGCGCGCCACAGCAGTATATGTATTGGAGCGGGCTACACGCCGCAGCGGTATATGTATTGGAGCGAACTGCGCGCCGCATCATTATACTTATTCATATTCATATATATACTAAAATATTTATATGTTATAGACAGAGATGTATATGTCTCCATATATTGTGATGGTTGTATACCGTAGTGGTACGAGCGAGGATGTGGTCAGTGTGGGACCTAGATGAGATAGATGTGGATTGGAGATCAGGGTACTCATTATAGTGATGACTAACCTGTGGGGGTTGCCTTAGAACTGTTTAGTGATAGTACATAAGTTCTTATTTTCAGTTATTGTTTATTATTATTACTCACTGAGTTGAAATATACTCATCCCACTCCCTTGCACTTTTTGTGCAGATATACAGGTTCAGGAGGGCAGTTGAGCTATCGCAACTGCTTTATTATCCCCATTCTGTGGAGACTTCGAGGTAGCTGCCAACGTCCGCAGTACCCGACCTCTTTCTTTTTATCATTTTGTTGTCTCCATTCTGGTTAGACTTGATTTTGTAGTAGATCTCATTTGTAGAGGCTCAGACTTGTGACGCCACGATTTGGTTGGGACCGTGTTCTTGTATTTCAGTTCTACACTTCTTGATTTGTTATGAAAACAGGCTAATCACGCCGATTAATCAGTATTAATTATACTTGGATGGTTTAATTGGATAAGACGGTCGGGCTTGCCTAGCAATGTGTTGGGTGTCATCACGACCGGGGTTTGGGGTCGTGACAAGTTGGTATCGGAGCCTAGGTTAACAGGTCTCGCGAGTCATGAGCCGGTTGGTAGAGTCTCGTGGATCGGCACGGGGACGCCTGTACTTATCCTCGGGAGGCTGCAAACCTTTAGGAAAGTTTCAAATTCTTGGAATTCTCATCGTGCGTGTTTTATTCAACTTGAGATGTAATTCTTGAAATTTCTCCTGCACATGGATACGCGCACTCGAGTGCTTAGTGATAACTTGCCTTGCTGACTTATGATTCCCCAATCGAGGGACGAGATATAATCTTTGTGAATTCATGTTGGGCCTGTCTGGAGGACTTGAGGCCGGATCCTTGTCTATGGCTTGTGCATCGAGGTGCTAACTTCGCGAGCCGGTATTATGAAATTCATGCGATCGGTATTGATCTTAATCGTGAAAATGGCAGTTTGATAATGGGTGAGCTGCAAGGTATTCAATCCTTATATTTGTTACGTAGCCCTAGCTATGGGCATGGTGATTATGTTCATGTTCCTTAGTGGAAAGGTAAAGTGCATTAAGTGTGGTAGTATGAGTTCAGACGCAAGGAAAACCAAATTGGTTGTACTAGGTGTATCATGGTGAAAGGTATATGTGTTATGATTTGAGCAGGTGCAGCGCATGTTCATGTACTAATGTTGATGATATAATTCATGTAGTATTGAGATTTATGTTGTTGAAATACATTGTGACGTCTTGTTGAGTTGTGGGTGTATTGTTAGAATGGTTTGATGATTCTCTGGCAGGTGGATAGGCCAATTTACAAAGGAAACTCTGCCGAAATTTTTGAAAATTTTGGGACTTAGAAAAGATGTTGTGGCCTGAGGAATGGGCTTAGCTGTTGCGTGTGAATGAAAACGAGAATTGTAAAAGAGTTAAGATTTCCGATGATTCGAGTCTCCGCCAAAGTTTGTAAATAGCTCGAGTTTAATCTCACTGTAACATTGGAGCATCAATTGAGTAAGAATGCTATGAGTGGCTAAAAGTGCTTTGATGTATGGCTCCGAGCCAAGTTGGGGAGGTTGTTATTGACTAACTGATTGCACTATTGTGTGCTATGATGGTTCTGTCCCCAAGCATATTGGGAAAAAATTCTGACGAAGGTTATTGTGCTTCGTAGATGTGAGAAAATACTAGGAGGTTTTGAGCGGTTGTTGCTAAAGAATGTTTGATGTATAGAAAAGAAAGATAGTTAATTGTATCCGTATGTAATCATGTTCTGCGGTGTCAGAGTTATAGTAAGGCCCGAGTGGTTCTGTTTAATAAGGCAGTTGAAGTATAACTGGTTAATGGTGAATGACGCCCGAGAATAGCCTTGCGGTGTTCAAGATTTACGCTTGCAACAGTCAGGTGCCTTAAGATTGTGTACGTGGCTAAAGACCATGGTTTCGTTAGAAGAAATCAAGACTTTTGTTATGTTATGGGGATGGTGAGGTTCTTTGTATCCGTATTGAAAGGTAATGATAACAAATTCAAATTGCAGGAAGTTCTTCAAAACAAAGTATAGTAGAATGTGGTATTTCTGGGAAACAATTGAGAGAGTATTCAGTGGCCTATGGGTCTTAGACCGTATGGTCTTATGTACGAGTCTTGTGTGGTAACATGGGTTGAGGCATTGTGGTGCTGCAGTAAAGACTAGTATTAAATTAAAGATGAATCATAAAGGAAATTGGGTAAATGGATCAACTTGTTATTAAACCGAAACGGTATGATAAGGAATACGATTAATTCCTGGTATATGTTTGAAGTAATGAGTCTCGCCGATATTGTGCAATAAAGCTTTTGAGTATTGGCAGTTGTGTAACTCGGTATGGGTATAAGGACTCAGTTCCGGCAATTTAACTTATGCAATGTAATTGGGAGAAAGGGTTTGTGATGTGTTTTACCGTGGTTTGAAAAGGAGTGTATTTCCTGTTGGTATGTAAAACTTGGAATATGTAATGAGTTTTCTCTATATGGGATCATGAAAGTCCTTGACTAGTTGAGTGCGCTGATGTTTGCGGCGTAGGGAAAGGGATATGAATTTTCCCCGTTGTCTTAGTGTGGTATGGTATATGCGATGTGTTATGGAAAGTTGATAACGGCATGTTCAAGGTTTTGAGATCAATTCATATTATATGGGGAGTCATTAAAATCCTCAAGCAGCGTGGCAGCTGCAGATAATCTGAGAATCAATCTTCCTGATGATTTAGGAGAATGGTACTGCTATACTAGTATTTTGGCAGAGTCTATGGTCAAAAAGGGGCCAGGTAAAATAAACTAATATTATCTAGCGGTATGGTGGTATACTCCCGTTGGATCGACTGTAATAATTGAGTCGTTGATGACATAGTGAAATTTATGAATGGCTTTCGTGGTATGAATGGACGCTTGAGGTGCGTTATGTAATCGTACGGTGAAGTACCGAATCAGGCATAGTGATCCCTGTGTTTTGTATGTGTTGGAGACTAGAAGTTCTCGTAACCCGCCTACGCAGTGGTGGTATATCGTGTGTATCGACACAGTGTAGTGGTTATCGGAAATTGGAAGCTCTAGTGGCTATCTCGTTACTTGATATGATGAATTTGAATAATGATATACGATTGCTGATTGGTTGTCATAAGCCAGGTTGTCCAGACTAATGTGATATGGACTATGTCAGAAACATGTCGCAAACTGCATGGCAGAGCGCATCAGATCATGCTCCAGCAGGGTGGATGTACCCTAGAGCCACCGGACGGTTGGTAGGTATTGCTTTGCCAGTTGGGCCTTCGTGGCGGATGTCAGTCTAGAGGTATCTACCATTGATTCAGTTCCGGTATTGAGGAACTTTGTCGGATGAGTTTCATGTGACCGAGCTCGAGGCTATATATACATGTTTGTTGCAATGAGCAACTTGAGTCGATGTGCATTCCCTTTTTCTAGATTTATGCGTGGATCGGGTGGCACGCCGCCACATGTATAGTATCTGGATCGGGTGGCACGCCGCCACATGTATGGTATCTGGATCGGGTGGCACGCCGCCACAGGTATGCTATTGGAATAGGTTGCCCGTCGCAACAGCGTGATGTGGGAAATATAGCTTCCTATATGTACCTTGTACACAATACTTCCTCTCTTCTGAGGAATAGTCCGTATTGGGTATCGCTCGGGGAATAGCACATCGGTTGTGTCCATTCAGGATTTGATAGCATATACTAAATGTATCACCGCGTGTGATTGATTGCTTGATTTCAGACCTAAATATGTGTATGGATGACCGTTTTGAGCATTGCGACTTGAGGTGCTCCATGAGTAATAGTGTTTGGATAGAATCATGAGTTGTGGCAAGGCCACGTGATGTTATGACCTATCGAGGAGGATTCAGGTACTCTAATTCTATGATGTGAGACGAGAATCTCAGTTATGTGTTGTGATGGTATTGAAGAATTTGAATTATGGCTCTTTGTGCGAGTCAGTTGTCATGATTCGAGTGTGTTCAGATCGTTCTTATTGGAGCCTGTGTTGTGCTCGTTGTGGCCTAGGCCGATGCTGAGGTGTCATGTCACCAGTGTGGTGTGTTATAACCGAAATGATCATTCGAGTCATTAATGAGAGCGAGCATATATGATTTCAGCTCGTTAGAAAGGTAATATCGAGGTTTGGCTCCGAAACTTATTGTGGTATCGGTTTTAAAAGGGAAATAGATTCACGAATGGTTGACCCGAGAGATGGGTTCGGTATATCGCGTGCTTCAGTTGCCGTGGGCAGGATATGAAGGTGTTGGAATAAGACTCTATCTAATGAGAAAGGTTCTTTCTGCTAGTATTTGGTTATTGTGGCCAGTTGTCGTGATTAGAGACTATCGTATCGAGTGATCGGGTTGTTTGATACATCATGTGATCTCACCCGGAGTGGTGAGTTGGCTATTACAGTTGGATCGTGTGTACTCCGAGTATAGATGTGGGATTCAGACTGGTATATGATTTCGGAAAGTGCAATGTGGTTTATGATTCAGTTAGACTATGGAAATTCAGCTATACTATGTTATCGGACTTATGAAAGATAGGGTGAAGTGGTATCGCCCCGAATATATGCTTGGTAAGGTCATTCGGCTATTGGGTCACTTCCAATAGACCTCTTGGTCCGCTCGAGGACGAGCGTTTGCTTAAGTTGGGGAGAATGTGATGACCCGGCCCGTCATCATGTGAGTTATCACCCCGTTACCCCCGTTATATGCTTGTTGATGTTGTAATATGCATGTTGGGTGAGTTTGAGTCAATCCGGGTTGAGTTTGATTGAAATTGAGATAGAAAGTCTCTTAGAAGAAGGAATAGTTGGGAAAAGTCAACTGGACGTTGACTATTTAGTTAGAGGGCTCGGAATCGGATTCTGATGATTCGGTTAGTTCCGGGAGGTGATTTGTGACTTAGGGGAACAATCAGAATTGAATTTGGAGGTCCGGTGTAGAAATATGCTTGAATTGGCTAAGGTTGAATTTTGGCGAAATCCGGATGGTAGGTGAGATTTTGATCCGGGAGTCGGAATGGAATTCCGACAGTTGCAGTAGCTCCGTTAGGTGATTTTGGATGTGTCTGCAAAATTTCAGGTCATTCGGAGGTCGTTTGGTCGGGTTTTTGATCGAATAAGAATTTTGAAAGTTATAGTTAAACTTAAGCTTGAATTTGCTGAAAACGGACGATTTTGATGTTAACTATAGTGATTTAATGATTCGAGCAAGTTGGAATGAGGTAATAGATCATGTCTGTATATTTGGTTGAGGTCTCGGGGGTCTCGGGTGTGTTTCGGATGTCCAACGGGTCATTTTTGGAAGATTTTTGCAGTTTTGAGCGTAAATGTAATGATCCAAAGGTCTATTTTTAGTTTTAGAGATCCAAATTTAACTTCGAGACTTCGAGAATTTAAATCATGAATTATAGGACCTGATCTGGAAATTTTGGTTTAATTTCACCAAGTCGCGATTGGGTTTTTGACGCGATATGTGAGTTAATTGTTTAACGAGCGAAATTGGTATTGAACTAAGCAAATGAGCTCCAAATTCAGTTTTGTTTGAACCACTAGATACGAATCAAAATTACGGAGCCATAGGAAAAAGAATCGTCTAATTTCGAGTTCGTATGATGGAGTTAGAGCCATTTTAGTAAAACATGATTGTGCTGCAATTTAGATAAAAAGCTGCTGCAATGAACAGTACCCGTGAATAGTACCCGTGAATAGTATCCCGTAAATAGTACCCCGTGAATAGTACCCGTGAACAGTACCTTGTGAACAGTAACACGGGTGAACAGTAACACGGGTGAACAGTATTTTGTTAAAAATTCTGGACAGAAGGCTTTTAATTGCATTTCATCCGCGACTCATTAATTGAAAACCTCCATTGTTGAGTCTTGGAGAGCAAAAGTGAAGGGAAATTGCTGGGATTTCACCGGGTTATCATCGGAGGTAAGTTTTATGGTTCAAATATGTGTTTTTATCTTAGAATCCTTCTCTATTTCACTGAAATTGGAAGAATTAATGGGGGATTTTAGCCCTAGGCCTAAATTATGGAAAATCAATGATTTGAATGGGCAAACGGAGTCCGATTTTGGTAAATTTTATATGCATAGACTCGTGTTGAGACAAGGATTCCGAATATATGACTTTTGTAATTTTTTTAGAAGCGTACCAAAAGTTGGGTTTTGACAACGTTTTGGGTTTTGATGCAATTTGGATTATTTCGAATGGGTTACGTGAATTTAGCATATATTGATATATTATCATTCATTTTGAGCAAAGTTGGCAACCGAGGAGATTGATTTGCGAGGCAAGCGCAAGGCGGACCAAGGCTTCTACCGGTTCGAGGTGAGTGGTAGTAGTAAACAATGTACCGAGGGTTTGAAACCCCGTACTAGCACTTCACAGTGCTATATTGAGATGAGACACGCGTTCTCTGACAGGCGTAGTGACATTATGATTAAGGGTTCGGACTTGGTCCTTCCCGGCTAATAGAATATTGTGTTGTATGATTGTTACTGAGATTATAACTGTACAATAGGGCTAAAAGCCATGTTTGGGGCCTTGTGCCGATCTGTAGAGCATTAGGGAACCTATAGAGCTAGGTGACCCTTATATCGTGTTGGAAACATACACTCAGCCGTAGCTCTAGATGTATAGCATAATATGAGTCCGTACTAGATGTGTACATTGAGAGAGATTATCTAAGGTGGAATTCCCTGTTCTAGCTGAGTGGGCCTGAAAGGCCAAGTCTATACCGATTGAGATGAGATAGGGTAAAGGACCCACTATGAGATGTTATATTGGGCCTGAAAGGCCAAGTCTATATTGACTGAGACAGGGTCAAGGACCCACTGTGATATATTATATTGGGCCTGAGAGGCCAAGTATATACTGACCGGAATAGGGTCGAGGACCCATTATGAGGTATTATATATATATACCTATATTGGATCGGGCTGCACGCTGCAGCAATATATATATTGGATCGGACCGCACGCCGCAGTAATATACATGTAATATACATGTGGGACGGACTGCACGCCGCAGTATTATATGGGATCGGGCTGCGCGCCGCAGCAGTATAAATATATATACATATATATATTGGATCGGACTGCACGCCGCAGTAATACATGTGTGGATCGGGCTGCACGCCGCAACATCATAGCGCTTGGGCCTAGGGAGCCCCTCTGAAGTCTGTATACACCCCCAGTGAGCGCCGTCGACGTTAAATGGAGCGGGCTGCGCACCGCAGCGGTATATGTATTGGAGCGGGCTGCGCGCGCGCAGCGGTATATGTATTGGAGCGGGCTGCGCGCCGCAGCGGTATATGTATTGGAGCGGGCTGCGCGCCGCAGCATTATACTTATTCATATTCATATATATACTGAAATATTTATATGTTATAGACAGATGTATATGTCTCCATATATTGAGATGGCTGTATACCGTAGTGGTACGAGCGAGGATGTGGTCGGTGTGGGACCTAGATGAGATAGATGTGGACTGGGGATCAGAGTACTCATTATAGTGATGACTAACCTGTGGGGGTTGCCTTAGAACTGTTTAGTGATAGTACAGGAGTTCTTATTTTCAGTTATTGTTTATTATTATTACTCACTGAGTTGAAATATACTCATCCCACTCCCTTGCACTTTTTGTGCAGATATACAGGTTTAGGAGGGCAGTTGAGCTATCGCAACTGCTTTATTATCCCCATTCTGTGGAGACTTCGAGGTAGCTGCCAACGTCCGCAGTACCTGACCTCTTTTTTTTTATCATTTTGTTGTCTCCATTCTGGTTAGACTTGATTTTGTAGCATATCTCATTTGTAGAGGCTCAGACTTGTGACACCACGATTTGGTTGGGACTGTGTTCTTGTATTTCAGTTCTACACTTCTTGATTTGTTATGAAAACATGCTAATCACGCCGATTAATCAGTATTAATTATACCTGGCTGGTTTAATTGGATAAGACGGTCGGGCTTGCCTAGCAATGTGTTGGGCGCCATCACGACCGGGGTTTCGGGTCGTGACACGAAATCATAGAATTTAATTTAAAATAAGTGATGACAATTTGGTTCATCACAACTGTTAGAGAACAAAGCAAGTCTATATTGAGAGACTAAGCCCCATATGAATATTAGCCAGCAGATTTTTAGTCATAGGATCAACAATCATCAAAGTAGTACTAACATGCTCAATACTCATATCTTGCTTCTTCACATAGTCCATAGCCATCAAGTACTTTATGTCAACATGCTTGTTTCGGATGCCGCTCTTATTATTCTGAGAAAATAACACGGTAGCTGAATTGTCACAAAAGATTCTCAATGGCCATGAAATAGAATCGACAATCCTAAGGCTAGAAATAAATTTCTTCAATCATACCGCCTGTGATGTAGCTTTATAGCATGCTACAAATTTAGCTTCCATTGTGGATGTTTTAACTATAGTCTTCTTGACACTTCTTCAAGATACAACACCTCCAGCAAGAAGGAAAATGTATCCTGAAGTAGATTTACCAGTGTCTTTGCATCCACCCAAATCAGAGTCTGAATATCCAATCACTTCCAATGAGTTAGAGTATTTGTATGTGAGCTTAAAATCTTTGGTTCCTTGCAAATATCTCAAAATCCGTTTACCAGCTTTCCAATAGTCAAGACCAAGGTTACTTTGATATCTGCCAAGCATTTCTATGACAAAAGCAATATCAGGTCTAGTACAGACTTGTGCATACATAAGGCTCCCAACAGGTGAAGCATATGGAATGCCTTTCATTTTCTCCTTTTCAAACGCATTTTGTGGACATTGATCCAACGAGAATTTGTGACCTTTAATTATGGGTGCTGCTATAGGTGAACAGTTCTTCATCCTAAATTTTTCCAAAATCTTTTCAATGTAGGCCTTTTAAGACAGTCCAAGTAATCTTTGGGATCTGTCTCTTTGTATCTCTATGCCAATGACATAAAAGGCTTCACCCATATGCTCATCTCAAAATTATAGATAAAGAACTATTTAGTCTCGTGCAACAATCCCAAATCACTACTTGTAAGTAAAATGTCATCCACATATAGGACAAGAAAAATATATTTGCTCCCACTTATCTTAAGGTATATACACTGATCAATGTTGTTCTCCGTAACTCCAAATGAAGAAACAACATTATGAAATTTAATATACCATTGACGGGAAGTCTATTTTAGCCCATAAATGGATTTATTCAACTTGCAAACAAGTTGAATTTTGTCCTTATCAAAAACTCCTTCAGGGTGACGCATGTATACCTCCTCTTCATGATCTCCATTCAGGAAAGCTGTTTTCACATCCATCTAATGTAACTCTAAATCAAAATGAGCTACTAATGCCATAATTATTCTCAATGAATCCTTCTTTGATACTGGAGAGAAGATTTCATGGTAATCAATGTCTTCCCTTTGAGAAAAAACCCTTGGATACAAGTGTTGCTTTATATCGTTTGATATCATCCAATGAGTCTCATTTAGGTTTAAAGACCCATTTGGAACCTATAGTAGAGGATCCCTTTGGTAATTCGATGACATCCCAGACTTTATCTTTAGCCATAAATTCTAACACTTCTTTCATGGCATCATACTAACGTGTGGAGTTTTCTCCACTCATGACTTGTGAAAATGATCATGGATCATCTTTTAGTCCAATACCATAATCAGACTCTTGGAGATACACAATATGGTCGATAGAAGTTGCTAATTTTCAAATTCATGAAGATTTTCTCACTTTACTGGTTCAGACACTTCTTCAGTGGGTTCAGGTAAAATGAGTTGATCTTCATGTGGCTCCTCAAGTGGTGGTGGCTCTTGAACTTGTTGTTGTTCAGATAATTCATGAGAATTTTTCTGAGCAACATTGAAGTTCCCAATACATAAAGGTACACAGGTGGTTCCTTTATTTCTTCCAATTCCACCCTTTGAGTCAAACTACTCCCACTCTCTTCTTGCTCCTCAAGCAATTTAGCATTTCCAGCTTCAACAATTTCAGGAGAATGAGAAGGTCAATAAAACCCGAATCCCTTAGAGTTAACCGCATAGCCTATAAAATAACCGCTTATTGTTCTTTCATCCAACTTCTTTAGTTTTGGGTTATAAACCCTCATTTTAGTTGGACATCTCCAAACGTATAAATGGTTTAAACTAGGTTTCCATCATTTTCGTAACTCAAGCGGTATCTTGGGGACAACCTTGGATGGAACACTATTTACAATATATAAAACGGTTTTTAAGGCTTCACTCCATAAGGTTATAAATGTGATCTGCTAATCCTGATTCTTACCATGTCTATTAATGTCTGATTCCTTCTTTCTGCTACACCATTTTGTTGTGGTATTCCTGGCATGGTATATTGAGCAATTAAACTTTCACTTTCAAGGAACTCAACAAATGGACCCTTAACTTGTCCCTTATCTGTGTACCTACCATAATATTCTCCACCCCTATCAGATCTTGCAATTTTAACTTGAGCACTCTTTGTTTTCGCTACTTCTATTTTGTAAACTTCAAAAGCTTCAAGTGTTTCTGATTTATTAAACAGAAAATAGAGATACATATATCTTGAATAGTCATCAATGAACGAGATAAAATATCTCGCACCATTCAAGCAATGGGTAGGAAAAGGTCCACATATGTTTGTATGTATGATCTCAAGCAATTGAGAACTCTTTTTGGCATCCTTAGTTGATTTGTTGGTCTGCTTACCCTTTATGCAGTCCACACAAGTCTTAAAGTCAGAAAAATAAAGAGCTTTTAGAACTCCATTATTAACCAACCTTTTGACTCTATCAATAGAGATGTGTCCTAATCTATTGTGCCAAAGACTTGATAAGTTTTCATTGATAATACATCTCTTAGTGCCAATTTCTTTATCATGAAAAGTTAAAACATTGCATTCGAACGTGGGGTCTAGCTCAAGTTTATATAAATTTCTATTCAAATTTCCAAAATCAATAACTTCATTATCTTTCAAAAGTTTCACAAAAGAATAATAAAAATTCAAACAATATCCACTAATTGATAGTCTTTAAAGAGAAAACAAATTTCTAGAATATTCTGGAATATAAAAATATTTTCTAAATCTAAGCGAAAAACATGCTTCAAATTAGTCTATAAGTCCTCACGCCTTCCACACGTGAACGTGTCCTATTGCTAGAATAGACGTATTGTTCACTTCATATCGGCTTTCTCTAAGTTAGAAAGTCCTGCATGATTTTGGCAATGTGAATTTAGAACCAGAATCAATTCACCATGTATTATCAGAAACTTCAGTAAAATTAGATTCATAACATAAAAAGTTAAAATCACCTTTCTTCTCAAGCCATTTCTTGTATTCAAGCACTCCTTCTTCCAGTGTCCCTTCTTCTTATAGAAACGACAAGCATCTTTATCAAATGTGTCTTTCTTCTTCATGGGAACACTTTTGCCCTTATTTTCATTTCTCTTACCACGAGTCACCATGTTAACATCTTCAGGTGTCTCATGCTTCAACCTTTCTTCTTCTTGAACACACATAGTCAAAAGTTTATTGATTGACCATTTATCCTTATATGTGCTACAAAAATCTTAAATGGACCATATTTAGCAGGAAGTGAGTTGAGAATGAAATGCAAAAGAAATGGTTCAGACATCTTAACCTTAAGGGACTTGAGTTTAGCAGCAATGTCTCTTATCTCCATAATGTGCTCAAGCACTGTACGACTCCCGTACAAATGCCTCTCATCTCAAGGGCCAATGCCTTGTGAGAGCTGAAAAATTGTTCATCAATTGCCTTCATGTAATCTTTGACCATATCTCTATTAGGGATGGAACACCTAAGCTTTAGCTTATGTGAGCTTTTATGAGTATTAAACTTAAGCGATTAGATCGCTTCCATGACTCATAATTAGCCTTTGCAGTTGGCGTACTTGATTCCGTAGGAATATGTATTTTATCCATACAGAGTGCTAGGTCTAGATCCGAGCACCCTAAAGTGAGAAGGACTTTGTCCTTTCATTCAGTATGATTGTCACCAGAAAGCATTGGAATTCGAGCATTCTCATTAAAAATAGCGGTAGGAAAAGCTGTAAATACTGCAAAACAAGGATAAATGTACATAAGCTATGAAGTACAATCTATCAAAAGGTGAATCGCGTAAAATACTGATTCTAAGTAAATTCTAGACCTTCCTATGGGCAGAGGTTGCAACTCATGCATAGAATTTACTTTACTTTAGTAAACTAGTAAACCAAAACACATAGAAAGTAATATGTACCTGTGGGCATAAGATAATTTTAACCTAAAGATTTACTATCTCATTCCAATTAATCTTACCAAAATGGTTACCTCCTTGTAGGACCGGGTTACCATTTTAATAAGATAACTAGATTAAATAGATTTCATTATAACCTTCAACCACTAAACTTTCTGCGATTAAATAAATCAATTTCTTTTATATTAAGTATTCAAGATGTTGTGGCGACTCCTACATCACACAAAGGAGAATCAAGTATTTGTCAATGTCTCACTAGAAAATTTCTCCAGATTATTAGTACCTTGAATTGATCAGTGCTTTGAGAACACTTCAAAAGTCTTTTTTTTAAAATGCAGCAACTAAATACTTGTACCAAAAAATAAAGTTTAACTTTTAAAATTAATATACGAATTCTTCCAAATTTATGAAGAAACATAAACACATAATGAGTAGATACGAGGCAAATCATATTTGCACTGTCTTAGTAATATAGACAAAAACGTGATAATCAAAAGCAAACATATCGTGATTGACAATTTGTCAATGCATCTACTATGAGGGAGTATTTAAATAATCAACAAGTGGGCAAGCTCAAAGAATCTGAAATTTCTAATGTCTCAAATTTGTTGCTTTTTTACTCTTCAAAGCAACTATTTTAATCTAGTCTAATCTTTCTACATCAATCAATGCCTTAAAGAGCAAGACTACACAATATCTATTATGAATTAAATCAAGCTCTCCTTTTAAACTAAGGATAAAATCATAAGTTCTACTAGATCACACGAGAGTCAAACCCATTCTCTCATGTGGATTAAAACAGTTCGAGTAGTTGAGACATAATTTAAAAGTTAGAACCAATTTCATCTAATAGAATATAACTCCATAGTCGGCAAATCAAAGACCGCATGTGTTATATATATAAATACATACACCGATTGGTATGTAATTCATTTGGATGACAAACGGAACCATTGTATTCGATTTTCTTTTCAGATATACTATCGACAAAATGTTTGGAATTTATGTAAAATGTTTTTGAAAGATTAAACATGGGGGTTTTTTTTTTCTTGTGGAAATTAGGTGATTTATATATAGACATTTTTTTCCCTTTCATTTTAAATAATACTAAGTTCAACATTGTTTCCCTTGCTCTGGAGGGAATTTATACCTTTTGTTTTGTGTGTGTATTCCAATCCTGTTGCGGTGGCCAAGATTGAAAATCCAAGCTTGATAATAGAGAAGTTTCTTAGTATTCCTAAAAGATTAGTATCAAAAGCAATTAATGTCTTGCAAAGTTGCAATCTATATTTGAAAAGTCGTTTAAGCAGCCTAAAAAATAATCAGGTCTATATATATATATATAATATAGCCGTTCTTAAAATATTAGCCGAAAAACTATATACTTTTTGATTTTTTGATACATATACATTAAAAATTATAAACTTTTTTACTATCGAATATAAATAATTTCTAACAGGGGCTAAAACTAAAAAAAGCCTTATATAAACAAGGGAAGAGGACTCTAACTGACCATAAATTATATACAGCGGCGGAGCTAGAGTGACGAGAGCGGGTTCGGCCGAATCCAGTAGCTTTGGTTCAAACCCTGTATTTGTCTTAAAAAATTCATTGAATATGTATAAATTATTAATTTAGAACTCAGTAACTTAATGCAATTAAAATTCCGAACTCATAAACTTAAAATCATTGCTCCGCCTTTGATTATATATGTCGTTAATAGCTTCTTTCAAGCAAGTGAGACAAATTCTAGAACAAATTAATTAATAATGTCTTTGAAATCTTAAAAAAGTTGTCAATCCTGTCATTAACACTAGAAAACTAGAATTTATTCCCAAATGTTGGATCGATCCAGCAGATTATGTGCAATGACATTAATAACATCTTTGAAGAAGGGAGAAAACTACCAATACTTGTCAATTTTTTTGTTTAAACTGACATCGGTCCGTTTTTTCTACCAACTAGTATTTTTCGACCCATCTAATTCGATCAGTTTTTAATTGGTAATAGTTCAAAAATCGCCTTCGGACGATTTTTGTAGGAAAAATATATTTTTTTAGTAGAGACTTATTTGATTTTTCTTGACAAGTTTAGGTTATATATAGCCCTAGTTTCTTGCAATGGTTTTACACCAATATGGTTGTACCATCATTTTTTTTCCCTGTCGAGAATAATTTGATCAAATTTTGGAACTAAAGGATAGTAATTTTTTTGTTAGCTTATTGTTTGATCCAAAAGCAGTCGGTTGCTTTGTGAGTTAGGGACAATCAAAGATTAAAAAAGGGTAAATCAGAATCAATGGTAATAAACTCAAAGATAGATCTATGATTCGTATTTTGTTTGCTCTAGTACGATTGTAATAAAACTTATTGGAATAACAAAAACTGATCAACAATAGAGAGATAAGATAGAGAGAGAATGATAGTGAGAAGTTGTATTATTAATGAAAATAACACTTGTCTTACAAATGAGGGTGGCCTTTCCTTATATAGAAGAAAGGCCCCTCGCCAGAAAATTACTTTATTCCAGAACTATTGTTGTTACAAAAACATAAACGGGCGGAGGGGACGGAACGCTTGCACGGGCGAGTTTACCAAAGCGCCTTTATAGTCAGGAGTGTACTCCTTCTCGTTGTATGGGCGTGGAGGAAGGTATATTTGACTTCAGTGGCCGTGTCAGGAGGCATGTTTGACTTACATCAATCGTGTCCGATTCGACCTCATACAGTTAGTCCCTCTGCCTGCTGGAGATGTATTTGACATATATCTGCAATGGGCGGAAAAGATTGATCCATCTCGGATCTATCCTCGTATGCATACGTGGCACATTCTTTTGATCGTCGTTTGCTGACGACATGCATCATGATTACAACTACTCCCGATGCAGGCCAGAAGGTGATTTGATGTTTCGGTTTCCCGCCTCCTTTTCTGACACTAAACTCTTCTAATGCCGTGTACTGGTTCGCTATAAACAGGGAGGAATTTCAAGTTTTTTCATTTTTCGGATCCCTACAAAAAGTTCTTTGCACTTTTGTCATTTATATTTCCTTATAGCAATATTTAGCAACTTTTCACATTGACTTCGGAGCTTGTTAGTATACCATAAATTTGATAAAAAGGTTAACAATGGCTAAAGGTGGTCGTCGCCGTGGGACAAATGAAGATGAGGCCACTTCCAGGATCCCTCCGCCCTCGGAAGGTGGGAAGAAATACCACAAACCTCTCGTTCCTCTTTCTGTAGACAACGTGCTTCCCCGCGAACTATATGTCGAAGGGATTTTCCTACGAAGGGAGCTACCCCGGCATGGGAAAGGTCCGAATTCATTGAAACTCTTTTGGATGAACTCCGAGTTTCTTGTCAGATTCCGGAGATGGTCGTCATGCAAACGGCCGAGGGGGAATTCGCTAACATACACAAAACACGCTTCTATGCTTTCTACGACTATCCCTTCATAATAGGGTGTGGCCTCCCTATTTATCCATTGGCGGAAGAATTGTGCAGGTTTTACAATGTATGCCCGGCCCAGCTTACCCCTTACAGGTGGAAAATATATCGTATCTTGATGACTTATGCTGAGAGGGCCGGATTAGACGTCACGGTATACCACCTGCTGCAGCTATTTAGTCCCGGGTTTAGGAGGGGGACAATTATTCACTTGAAGAATCGTGAGACGAAGGGCTTGGTTGTTGAGACGGACGATAGGCCTAATCGCTAATTCTGGCTGAAATATTTCTTCGTCCAAACCTCGGATCTGGTGTCGGACCCTACTGGATTCCCTGAGGCATGGAATACCGAGCATAAGTGTTATCCCTCATGCTTAGTTATTTTACACTTTCTCGACTTTTTGTCACCTTGTTATATTTTATATCTGCGGCAAGGGTGCACATGCCTCAATCTGTTCCGGATATTAGATCATGGGTTGGGTGGTTGGTTCCCTTCGCAGAGGAGTGTAGAACGTGGGTCGCATTTACCACAAGATATGGTCTCCCAGGTATTATATTGGTTCTAGGTTTGGTGACCACATATTTTATTAGACGTCCTATTTTCTGTTGCATCTTTTTTATAACTGTGTTGGCAGCCCGGAGTGCACTGCGGAGGAGGAGACGTTGTGCTACCGCTTCTTTGTTGGCAGATTCCGGCTTTGAACTCGTAGTTCATGTGAGCGAGATCACTCCTGAGACTGCTCGTCCTAAGGGCACCCAAGCGGATGTGGAAGCATCTAATGCTGATGTTTTCGATGCCGTTCGTTCCGAAGGCGAGGCCGTGATTCGGGAGCCGGCTTTTGAGGACGTCCCCGGGACTTCTCGTCCTATGGTTGAGTCGGTGAATGAACCAACGTCTAGAGAGGGCCCCTCGCCTCCATCTCCTCTTGTTGAAGAGGACGCTTCTAAGGACGATGAGCCTCTGGAGCGAAAGAGGCAACGACTACTCCTTGGTAAAGGTGTGGTTGTGGAACAGAGGAAGGCGATCACTCGCCGTCCTGAGTCCAGGCCAGTCTTTATGGGCGACGCCATTCAACCGGAGAGGGCGGCCCTCTTGAGGGAGGTTGTGGTAGATACCGCTTATCCTCATGTTGAGGATGATAGCACGCCGGCTGTCGTCGGGCTGGCTGCTGACAAGGAAAGGGCAGCTCCCAAACAGGCTCCTGCTTCCGCGGACGTGCCACGGGTGTGAGCACGTGATTTTTACCCTATATGAGAATCACTCCAAAAATTCAAAATAAAAGAGTTTTGTGTTGTTGGCAATATTTGTGGATTTTATGTTACATTTTCTCTTATTGTTTGCATTTGTGAGTCCTTATCTATTTGTTTAAATAAATAAAAATACAAAAAAATATTGCGTTTGTATATAAGATTCAAGTTCTCAATTAAGAGTAATTAAGTTTGTTTTACAAGAAAATGAAAATCGTAAAAATAATATATTTTTTTGCATTTTTTGTGTTTAGTGTTGAATTATGTAATTTTCTTTTAATTCGATATCTCGTTATTTATGATAATGACTAGTTAGAGTCAATCAGTATTTTTGGTAAAATTTGATCAAGAGTTAATCTAGGATGTAATTTTTTTTAGAATTTTTAAGGAAATAAAAGAAAAGAAAAATAACACAATATTAAGAGGAAATCACATTTGGGCCATCTTTCACATTAAATCAAGAGAAAATTACCCTCTATAGCCACTCAAAATTTTAATAGCCCATATTTTATCCTACTTACAAAAAATGGCCCATCGGCTCAAATATATTGCATATAGTAGCCGAAAGGATGAGTATTACAAGATAAACGCCTGTAGCCCAATGGTTTGAGCGCTTGTTACCTAAGATAAAGGTCATGGGTTCGACCCTTGCTTGGCGCAATAGAGCAACTTTTTTTTGCAATGTATAAATATTGTTTCCTAAGTTTGACAATATATCTTTGGCGTATATTGAGCATATCTCGAGTGTACTTGTGTATATATTTATGTACCCCAAATATATTTTTTATATTGTAATAGTTTATGTTGTATAGTGACACTTTATTTTGTATAGTGACACTCTATTTTGTATATTTTTTATATAGTGATAGTCTATTTTGTATATATTTTGTATAGTAACAGTCTATTTTGTATATTTTTGTATAGTAACAGTCTATATTGTATAGTGACACTCTATTTTGTATATTGTTTGTATAGTAATAGTCTATTTTGTATATGTTTTGTATATTAATAGTCTATTTTGTATAGTGACAGTCTATTTTATATAGTAACAGCCTATCTTTGTATATTTTTTATATAGTAACGTTCTATTTAGTATATATAATTGCATAAAATTTGTATATAGAGTGTATCGTGCATCTTGCAATGTATCCATAATATACCATTAATGTATCCCGTGCGCTTGTGTGTATCTAAAGCGTATAGATTATTCTACAAGTATATATATAAAGTGTATCGTGCATTTTACTACGTAGTGATGTAGTAAAATGTATATATGAAAGTTTTTTTAGAATTTAATGTTGTGTTAAAAATTATGATGATGATAGTTATTGACAATTTATGCCTATTATATAGTAATTATTTGAATATGCGTTTACTCTTTGTATAGGATATTTCATTTAAAGAGTAAAACATATATTATTGCGTATAAATAAACCCATAAAATAAAAATTATATTAATAAAGATATATTACTTTTGAAGATGACCGACTACTTTCATTTAGGTAATTAAGAGTCAACAATAACAATAAATTAAAAATAATTTATATATAAAGTGTATTGTGCTTCTTGCAATGTATCCATAATATATCATTAGTATATCACGAGTGCTTTTATGTTTTCAAAGGGTATAGACTGTTTTACAATGTATAACTTTTATATATATAATGTGTATTGTGTATTTTACTACGTAATGATGTAGTAAAATATCTAAAAGAGAAGACTGAATTTGTCAGGTGTATGGATTGGGGTATGAACATAAACCTCCAGAAAGTGTTTGATAGAATTTTGGAAGTGGCAGTAGAAGGAAAACTAAGTGAGGATCAAATGATAAAGAGGTTGTTTGTGTTCAGTGATATGGAGTTTGATCGGGCATCTGAAAATGCATGGGAGACGGACTATCAAGTAATACAACGGAAATTTGTAAAGAAGGGATATAAATTGTAATTAATTAAGTTTTGGCTAGTCGATGTTAAAAGTTTGGCCCGAGCGGCCAACAATGATAATTGCTATTAAATCAACCAAACCCAATCCAAATTCACCCAAAAAAAACCAGCCCAAATTCACCCCTTAAACCTGCCGACCCGCCCCGATCCGGTTGCCCCATGACCCAAAACCCCTCATTTCATTTTCATTACACACCTAACACTCAAAACAAACCCTAATTAGACCTAGACACCCCCACCCCTTCTCTTCTTTTTCAAACCACCCCACACCAACGACCACCCCCCAGCCGCCCAACCCAGCAGCCCCACGACACCACTGTTGCATCTCCATCAGCCTCACGATCTCCAAACCATCACCGCCACCAACCTAGTTCCAGCCATGTCCAGCAAACCAGTTCAGTCCGTAGACTTCTCGCCACCAAACGCCCAGCCCGTCACCCTCACCCCAAACGACCTCCCTCCATCGACGTCGGTCGTCTTCCTCAACAAAAACACACAAACTAACAGAGCAAATAACAGGAAATGGAGGCAGGCAACGAATGGAAGTTGATTGTTCTAATTCCAGATTTGAATCTTTTTGAGTTTCATTTTTACTTTTAGCCTTCTTCCTCTGATTTCTGATTTTGAAACCATGGAATTAATCTAATTTTGGAGCCATTTCAGAGTTTGGAGCGTGACGAGGTCACGATTGAAGGTAGTCTGTTCCGAATTCGACGAGGTTTCCGGTTCGATGTTTCGATTTCGCTTGCAATTTCTCGCCTAGCTTTGCTATTTTGTGTTCGCGTGAATGTGGAAGCTTAACAATTAAATCAGGCAACTGCGAAGCCTTTATCTGGGTCAAAAATTCTGTTGTTCTGTACTATAGGTATGTAGAAATTTACCTATTGTCATGTATTATGTTTTATGGCTGTTGGTTTCATCATGTAGAATGGTGGCCTTTGTCGGATTTTCACTTTGGTAGACTAGCTCGTATGTGTTAGCATTTGTTTAAAGAGAAGTCCGATTCAAATCAATGTTCGATTCTTGTGCTGCTGTATTTCAGCTTTCTTTGTGAGCTGAATAGTCAAAGATTCAATTATGTTGAAAATCGATTCATGATCATTTGTTTGCCCATTTTTTAACATGTTGTTTGAATTTCATGGTGATAAGCATGATTTGTTCTTGTTTTGTTTTTTCTTCAGTAATTGTGACGATTACATTTTTTATTTAGTTTTGATTATAAACCATTTCTGAATTCCAGTAATTTTAATGCTTATTTTGATAGATGTTATTCTTATATTGATTTGATTCTGTTTATATTCAGTTTTAATTTCGATTGGTTAAGTACTTTTTAGATTTCCTATTAGTTTTTATCTTTAAATTAGTCTGATTTTGTATTTCAAATCTGTTTTGGGGTTTATTTGATTTTGGATGAATGGATTAATACTTCTGTTGGTTTATTTGGTTTAGTTTTATTTGTTCATTCAATTTAGTGTTCAAATCCAATTCAATTGGGCTTAAGGTTTGGTTATAGCTGATTAGTTTTGAAGGTTTGGGGGTAGGATTGCAATAATAGTAATTTCAGGGGATAATCATGTGGGTTAATTTAAAATTTGAATCTTTATTGATTAAGAGGGTCAAAGGGCATTAAATAAAGTGTTGGTCTTTTAGTCAAAAGGAGGAAACATTTTTAGTAGAGTTTTGAATAATTGGTAGACAATTAGTAGTGGAAGACTACTTTTCCTTAAAAGAGGTGATTGGTTACTAATTAGGCTTAATAATCCGGAAGAAAGAGAGCTGATTGAAATATGGGAGTAGTATAAAATAAAATATTCTGCCATGTAAAATATAAACGAAAAATATAAAAAGGGGAGAAAAAGCTAAGGTTTTAAAACATCTGAGTTCTTTATCCTCCTTCTCAATTGAATTTGCTTGAAACTTCTTTGAATGGTTCTTGGTCTACTATTAGTTGAACCCAAGTTCAATTATTTTGGTTTAAGTATTGGCTGTCATTGCTGGCTCTTAAATTGTTACACATTTTTCTATTCGAAGTGTGTTTCGTTTGGCATTGCTACTGGTGTTACTGTTACTGTTGTTGCTTTTGTTTTGAGCTGCTACTAACTTCCTCCTCTTTCATTTCTCTGGTTAAATATCAGGTATTTATTCCTCTCCCGATGTAATGAAGCTGAGATTAAAGTGGAAATACAAATGAAATACCTCCATTTGTTGTTTATTGAGTTCTGCATGTTTTGTACCATTATGTGTTGATGCTCAAATAATTTAGACATAATAGTTTGATGTAACCCAGTTATAATTTGCGCATAATTGTATAATGGACTGAAATTGGATTATAATTGTGCTGTGTCAAAAGATAACTGTCCAGTCCATGTAGTTTGAGATATGGGCTATTTTAATTAATTGCATTATCAATATGGTGTAGCATAGTCAAACTTGCTTTCAATAAATTATAGAGAAACAGGTCACGTAACATAGAAGCATTTTTCCGAGATAACAGAGGTCAATTCATTCTTCTCGCCCAGCATTATTTCGTAATAATTCTTATACACTATTAGAATGCGATTTTTGTGTAAACTTCTATTAGTTATAAAAATATTGAGTTTAGGAGCTTTGTATCAACATGTCATTTACTTTCTTCTACATCTTCCATTACTGTATTGGTAATAATTTTTTTTTAGATTTTGTTGGGTTCAGTAGATGTCTAATTCAATTGTTAGACATAGTGAATTAGTTTTAAAGGCGTGTATGTTTGGTTATAAATTGGATTCACATATTAATGAAGCCTTTGTATCATAGTCTTCTTCTTATTCGGGAATCGAAGTATGCAAAGCTCTGAGATTTAGCTTCTGCTTTTGCGGTTTTAAAATATTGAATATAGAATGGTGAATGTTAGTAATAAATTGTTATTAGTAATCACTCTTAATCTTTGGTCTTGTTCTATAGCAAACTCAAGCAGCAGTAGTGCATTATTTTTACGGAATCCCGTTCATTAATTATGCCAATTCGGCCAATTTTGTTTGTCTTGTAAAGATTAGAAACTGGAGTGGGTATGCAAGAATTTAGTTTGTGAAGTTTAAGCCTCCTTAATTAATTAGTTGTAAAAAGAAATATCCGTAGTTTATTTAATTGATTCTTTTTATAAAATGAAGGTGTGTCATGCCAAACAAAAAAAATGACAATTGCATGGACTTAACTTAATTTAAATTGTATTAATACTTAGAATTCGGGATGGGCCATTTAGCGAATTTCACGGTATTTCCCAAAAAATAATAACACCCTTTTGCTTTAATTTCTGCTTTTGCTTTAACTTTAACTTTTGCTTTTGTCTTTAGTTTTAGTTTAAATAAGTTTCGACATGTTTTAAAATTAGAAAATAAGCCGAATATGACAATTAAGCGACCGTGCTAGAACCACGGAACTCGGGAATGCCTAACACCTTCTCCCGGATTAACAGAATTCCTTATCCGAATTTTTGGTTTGCGGACTTTAATACAGAGTCAATCTTTTCCTCGATTTGGGATTTAACCGGTGACTTAGCACACCATAAATCTTCCAAGTGGCGACTCTGAATCTCTTAATAAACGAATCCCATTTCGATTGTCCTTTAATTGGAAAAACTCCTTTTGCCACGCCCTTCGCGGGGTGCGAGTAGCGCTAAAAGGAGGTGTGACAGCTCTGGCGACTCTGCTGGGGATACAAACCCAGAACCACTGGTTCAGGGTTTAAGAATTTGAACTTTCAATAATTGTTGTATTTGGCTTATTTATTATCTGATTTTATTATATGTTTGTATTTAATGTGCTAAATGTTGCTTTTATCGCTTTGATATTTTGTGAATTGTACATAAATTGTGCCGATACCCATTTTGCTCTTCTGAGTCTCTTTAAAATATAATATTGGGCATTTGCTGGACATAGCCCGTTTTCTTAAGATAGCTGTGGTGCTTGGCACCCGGTGAAGGATTTTTTGTCACACATGTTTAGGCGGGTAGTATTGTCAATTAAGCTGGAAAGTCATGCTACCGGTGCACTGACACTCCTCGGCTCGAGTTGTCCGCTCGAGTAAAGACAATCTAGACACCTTTTTCAACAGGATGATGACTTAGAATAACAAAACCTCATGCCGGATCCCCGATAAGAACGTCAATTTGTATCATGTGCATATTTGACTTAGGAGGCTCAACACAAGGGTTGGGCCTGTCTAGGACAGGTGTACCTGAAACAAAACACCAACTTGATGCATCTTTGTCTGTGCATTTATTTGTTTCGATCTTACATGCTGACCGGTTTATTAAAAATAAAGAGGGAAAGAAGTGGAAAATGTCCGGGTATAGAGTCAAAATAATTTTATGGAAAATAGTTTGTTTTCTTTGAAAATGCTGCAAAAAAAAACCTTTCCAAATATATTTTGCTAAAAATAGTGTGTTTTCTTTTTGTTAAGAGGATTTAGTTCATTTGTTTTCGAACTACGCAAGTTTGATTCTCACAAGACGTGGGATACGTAGGCAACCCATATCGGGCCCAACTAATACTTCTTTTTTCAAAAAATGAAAAATAAAAAAATATATATTAAAATTAGGAGATTTGTCCTTAGTCAAGAGTTAGGAAATTTTGCGAAAATAGCCAAATGCTTCGAAAGGGGCGCCGAAGGACTAATTTCGCAAAAACAGAACATAGTCATCACACCGGTATTTTGTTACACAGCCTTCAAACCTTCTTTAAGTGCTGAAAGGCCGTTACAACAAGATTCGTATTTTATAAATTAAAAAAAAATGGAAAAATCTTAAGTTTTATTTTTATCTTTTCTAGGATCAGCATGGCTACATCGCAAAGAATCGGCCAGAAAAGGGCGAGAGGCGAAATACCTCCCATGTTCATGGTTCAAGATAAAACCCCAGATAATCTCTATAAATTGTGTCTTAGCTTTTCTGCTTGGGAAAGAAATCAAGTCCACAAACATCTCAAGTTTCTCCCAAACATTATGATAATAAAACCGGATAAAAATCTGATCAAGGCTTTGGTGAGTTTGTGGGACCCAACAAATAATGTTTTCAGATTCCGAGATTGCGAAATGATGCCCACTTTGGAGGAGTTAGGCGGACTCACATGGTTTGGGAAAGATCTGCACAAAAAGAAACCCGCTGCTGCTAGGAAAATGGGTGTAAATAATTTCCTGCAAAAGTTAAGTCTCCGACGAGTTCCAATGTGTTGTTTGAACGAAGGTTGGGTGCCGTTGGAGTATCTCTACGACAGATTTGGTGATAATAAAGGGTTCGAGAAGTTCTCAAACACCGAATTTGTTAGCCAGTTAAATTATGACACATGGGGAGATCTAAGGATCTACGCCTTCATAATCGCTTTTCTGGGAACCATGGTTTTTCACGAACGTGACAAACGTATCAGAATCCGTTTGTCTACGGTGGTCTCATATTTACAGAGTAGCGAAGAACACAATATTCTTCCTATGATCTTAGGAGACATTTTTCGGGCCTTAACTCGATGTCAAGAAGGAAAAGATTATTTTGAAGGTTGTAACATTTTATTGCAAATGTGGTTTATAGAGCATCTCTATCATCACCCAATTATGATAAACTTCAACGTGAATTGGTTGATTACATTCGTTGTCATATGAACAGAACCGCCCGTTGTAATCTTCCAAACAACTTAAGGACCTAGCAAGAATTTCTTAACTCTTTGAAAGCAGACCAACTCACCTGGAATTACTATTGGTTCCCTTCTGCTAAAATCATGCACATGTCAATATATAGCCCATTCTATATATAAATGGGTTTCAGGGGTTTCCAACCGTACGCCCCGCTACGTGTCATGCGCCAGTTAGGTAGAGAACACAAAAGGCCACCGATCGAAGATATACGATCATTTACATGGGAATTCACAACGGAGGAGCTCCCGAGAGAGACTTATGCACAAAATGTGTGGTTCGGTAGTCGACTCTCTAACATCGACGAAATAGTTGCCGATTGAGAACGAGGAAAAGTGAGCCTCGCATACCTTGAATGGTTCCACAACCAATCAATGCCCGAGCAAAGAGCAGAAAGGTCGGTAAAATACGCCGTCGATTGGGAAAAAGAAATAGAAACTATAGTCAGGGAAGCTAGATGTGAAACAACGCAAGAGTTCCAATCTTGCATTAACACCTTAAAAGAGGACAAAGGAATTCTAGAACCCGCCATGGACATACAACAGGCTGATTTCAATCAGGAAAGGGCCGGCTGGGAGCAAGAAAGAGAAGCACTCTGAACCCGAATTCAGGAGATGCAATTGACCGTAGGAAGATCGAGGAGAAGTCGGAATGATGAAATGCTCATAAATGACGTGGAAAGAAACGCCTTTGAGCACCAAGAAGACTTGGAAAAAAAAGAAGCGTCTTTAGTTGCAATTCGGACAAAATGGAGAATAACGGCCCACCAAGAAGCACTTCGTCTACAACAAATAGAGAAAGATTATAGGAAGATCATCACTGACTTAAGAGAAGCAAATGCCACTTCTAGAGAGCAAATTTTCAGACAAGCCCGGGATGCCAAGGCAGATAGAGACCGTTGCCATGACTTAATGACGCGGATGAAAAGGCAAATAGCTAGGCTTTTGGACCAAGTCGCCGGTAACGCTCAGGTATTGGGGGCAAAGAACCGACATATAGGGCAACTGCATAGAGAAAAAGATATGATCAGTGCTAGGATCGATTAAATTGGGCACTATATCACTATAAGATGCCTAACATGCGAACAGGTGCCCCGGACTACCCTCTTTTCTTCAGTCATGGAATATGTCCACCAAGTAATGGCGGAGTTGAGAAGTCTGTAGAGGGATCTCACACCGAGAACCGCAACAAGGCCAAACAATGCCTCACAGACGCAAAGATTCAAAACGTTGGAGCATGCTTAGAAGAGTCTGTATTTTCATTTAAGAGTCTGTTTGTGCTTTTTAAGTTTTTTATTTCCGTTGTTTTTTTTTCTTCGCAAGTGTTTTAAGTAAAATTTGTCAAATAAAATCCAAAAATATGTTCCATTTGTATCTTACCTTTTTTGCACACGAACTACGCTAGGATCTGATTCATGCGGGGACATGAACGTAGGCAATCTACATAAGATTCAACCACTGTTTATATTAAAAAAAGGAAAAATAAATAAAAGAAGTGAGAGAAATAATGGATAGGCATAGAAGCCCTTGAAAATGATAAGCCGGGATGAAGCATACGGTCTGAGCAAAAGCATAATAGAAATGGTTCATTGCATAAGGACATTGCATCCCCAAATGTGCTTTTACCATATCTGTTAAAATTTTAACACTAACAAGTTTGTTGTTTTTCAAAATCAGTTAGTGTTAGAGTGTACTGGCATCACACAGATATCAAACAAGATCGAAGGGACCTATACCTAAAAGTATGACTAGGTCAGATCATAGCAGTGAGTCAGAAAAGGCAATGAGCCAGATGATCAAAGAAACTCTAGAAAAAATGGAACAAATGCCGTTGAAAATGAGCGAAATGCAAACGGCGCTAGCCAAAGCACAAAAGGGTCCTAAAGCACCCACTACTCCTACCTTCCCACAAGGATTTACCCCAGAATACCTTTCTCCCGGTCCCTCAACAAGAGTCACAGACCATCATTACCACCAGGGAAGGGATGCTTATGACCACCCAGCTCCACCACTAAATCAAAACCCTCCTGTACCAAAGGTCCCTGTCTTTGTGGCACCCCCCAGCTCCATTGCACAGATCATCAAGTGAGCCATTATTACAGGTTCACGACACTTAGTATTACCCCCCTGAACCCACGTTCAGGGCACCCGAACCACCCACTTATACTTCTCCTTTTGAGGTCCCAATGGAAAAGCCGACCAAGAGCTCAGAACAGGATGCGATGATATGGAAAGTCAAGAGCCTGGAGTAGTCCTTCAGGAGCATGCATGGAATAGGGAATCAAGTCAGTGTGTCTTATAAAGACTTATGCCTTTTCCCCGACGTACAACTGCTAGCTGGGTTCAAAATGCCCAAATTTGATCTATACGAAGGGCACGATGATCCCATGTATCATCTGCAAGGATTTTGCAGCACGATGAGGGGAGCAGGCGGAAAAGATGAGCTACTGATAGCTTATGTCAGACAGAGTTTGAGCGGGTCTGCCTTAGAATGGAACACAAGGCAGGATCCAAGTAGATGGTATACTTGGAATGATTTGGCGCAGGCTTTCGCTGGGCACTTTCAATATAATCTGGAGATAGTGCCTGACCGTCTCACACTATTGAAGCTGGAGAAGAAACCAGGGGAGAGCTTCAGGGAATTTGGATTTCGTTGGAGAGAACAGGCGGCTAGAGTTGATCATCCTATGAGAGAGGGTGAGATGGTAGATTACTTTCTACAAACTCTCGAGCCAACCTATTTCGGTCATTTGGTAACATCAGTAGGAATATCCTTCAATGAAGTGGTCAAAATGGGAGGAATGATAGAAGAAGGTCTCAAGACCAACAAAATATTGAGTTATTCAGTGATCAAGGCGACAACACAGGCTATTTAGAGCGGCACATGAGGTGCGCTCGAAAAGAAGAAAAGAGAGGATGTGACAACGATAGAGCCTGGCAATTGGTCCCGATCTATAGGTCCTTACCCCTATCACCAATTCAGACCCCCTCACCCAAATTACCCCTACATGCCGAATTATCCTCCACAATCCTATTACCCACCTCAAGAACATCATTTTTTAGTCCATCAAGAACAAACATACACCCAACCTCCAGTGCGCCCGTAATGGCGCGTGCCAACTCCAC
The DNA here is from genome assembly GCA_032618575.1 of Nicotiana noctiflora. Taxonomy (NCBI): domain Eukaryota; kingdom Viridiplantae; phylum Streptophyta; class Magnoliopsida; order Solanales; family Solanaceae; genus Nicotiana; species Nicotiana noctiflora. The sequence goes on from JASVEL010000704.1 coordinate 129,200, forward strand.
ATAATACCTACCCAGCTCCCCGTAACAAGTACCCACAACCAAGGGCTTACAGAAATCCCATAGGGCCACGTTTCCGGGGGAATCTGACTTTCAGGAACGAAAGGGTTCAGAGGCAGAGATCATTAACAGAATTAGGAGAAGCCTATACTGCTTTATTCCACAAATTGAAGCAGATAGGTTTGTTGTGTCCTATTGAACCTATATTACCGAATCCCTTACCTTAGAATTTGGACCACTCAGTAAAATGTGAATATAGTTTGGGGCTCCCGGACATACTATAGAGAGATGTTGGAAACTGAAGCACGCAATCCAAGATCTTATCGCTGCTAATAAGATTGAGGTTCAGGCACCCGAGGTACCCAACATTAACCAAAACCCACTACCAACCCACCATGAAACCTGTATGATCGAGATTGTATAAGGAAAGGGAGAACCCAAGAAGCCATCACAGACAGTGATGATGATCAGGGGCAGTACAAAAGAGAAATCGACCAGTGTGGAAGTGGAGGTACCAACTAAGAGAGAGGATGTCAAGCCAATAGTAATTTTGGGGAAAAGCCCATCTGCCACTACGGAGAAACCAAAAACAACGAAGTTGGTAGTGTCTGGAGCGTCGTCTATGCCAGTAGTGATTATGAAAGGAGTCTGTAGGGAACTGGTCATCATAAAGCCAGTAGCCCAGTTGCCAGTGACTGATAGCAAGTCTTTGCCTTGGAAGTATGAAAAGGCAATGGTGATTTACAAAGGGAAGTTAGTGGAGGAAGTTAGTTGTGAGGCCCAGGGTTTGACTCGATCGGGACGGTGTTTTGCTCCCGTAGAGTTGAGGAAATCCAATCCCGCAGTGGTGAAGAAGCCAGTAATTGAAGAGGAAGTTGAGGAGTTCTTGAAGAAGATGAAAGCCCAGGACTACTCTATTGTGGAGCAGTTGAGGAAAACCCCAGCCCAAATTTCATTACTATCCTTGTTAATCCATTCCAGTGATCATTGTTAGGCCTTGATGAAGATCCTGAATGAAGCCCATGTTCCAGAAAAACTCTCTATAAATCATTTGGAGAAGATAGTGCATTAAATCTTTGAAGTCAACCGAGTGACATTCTCTGATGATAAATTGCCGAAAGAGGGTATGGAACATAACAAAGCCTTATACTTGACCGTGAAGTATGAAGACTCGATGGTCAACCGAGTATTGGTGGATAATGGTTCAAGTGCCAACATTTGTACTTTGGCTACTCTGAACAAACTGAAGATTGATCATGACAGAGACCATAAGAATGGCGTCTGCATCAGAGGTTTTGATGGAGGGATTACTAGCTCAGTGGGCGATATCATACAGGAACTAACCATTGGTCCAGTAGATTTCACCATGGAGTTCCAAGTGGTGGACATGGTCGTATCATACACTCTGCTATCGGGACGACCCTGGATTCATGCTACCAAAGCAGTACCTTCTTCATTGCACCAAATGGTGAAGTTTGAGTGGGACAGGCAGAAAATAGTGATGCACGGGGATGATGGCACATGGATTATGAGTGATGACGTGGTGCCATTCATAGAAACAGAGAATGACAACGGACCATAGGTATACCAAGTCTTCGAGGGGTTTTTAGTGGACAAGATTTTCGAAGGCAAGGACCTCGCATTTCCTAGGATCTCAGCTTCAACCTTCATGATCTCCTTAGTAATGATCAACTGTGGGTTTATACCAGGAAAGGGTTTGGGGGCCAAACTCTAAGGTATCATTCAACCCGTTTCTTTACCTGAGAATTTGGAGACATTCGGGTTAGGGTTCAAGCCGACGGTAGCGGATGTGAAGAAAGCTCGAAAAATGAAGAAGAACGTATGGGTCCTTCCCAAGCCAGTTCCATGCCTCTCCTGGTCTTTTGTTAAAACATGTTTCAGGAGGATATCGAACTCAAAGATTCTTGGACCATCGATTGGACCAGATGGAGATCTGGATCGGAGTTTTGAAAGGTTATTTGCTGATGTCAACATGATCGATGCTGGAGAGGGTTCCAGTAAAGCGGACATACAATATATGGGGCCCAAGGCCAAAACCAACAATTGGACGGCTACTCCTCTTCCCATCTGGAAGGAGTCTTGGTAGTAGGCTCTGGATTTTCTTTTTGTTTCCTGGATTATTCCAGAGTTGTAATCTAGTTTTGATTTTATTTTTAGTGTGAAACTCTGTTATTCCTCATTTTAAATAAAAACGAAAGTTTCCATTCTTTTTTTGATTTTTGATTTTTGTTTCTTTTCATTTTTGAGCAGTTCTCTTTTTGCCGGTTCCAATGACATGGCATGCACAACGGATCTGCAACCTATTCTAAGAAGTCAATCTGAATCCGAATTAATTGTGCACGAGGTCGATTGTGAGGATGAATCAGAATATGAGGAAGATGAAGCTTTTGAAGAGATAAACAGGGAATTAACTCGTTTTAAAGAAAACCTAAGCCTAATTTAAATGATATTGAAGCTGTCAACTTAGGAGATGATGATAATGTTAGGGAAACCAAAATCAGCATTCACATTGAGCAGAGTATCAGGGAAGGAACTAATCGAAGCACTCATTGAATTCAAAGATGTTTTTGCATGGTCGTATGATGACATGCCGGGTTTAAGCACAACTATATGGGTTCACAAATTGCCCACTGACCCGGCATGCCCTCCCATCAAGCAGAAATTGAGAAAGTTCAAAATGGACATGAGCGTAAAGATTAAAGAAAAAGTAACCAAACAGTTGCTAGCAAAGGTTATTCGAGTTACTCGATATCCCGAATGGTTGGCCAATGTGGCGCCAGTGCCGAAGAAGGATGGGAAAATTTAGGTATGTATCGATTATCTCAATCTGAACAGGGCAAGCCCGAAAGATAACTTCCCACTTCCCAACATCCATATCTTGATAGACAACTGCGTTGGGCGTGATATTGGATCCTTTGTAGATTGCTAAGCAGGATACCATCAAATCCTAGTGGATGAAGAAGATGCAGAAAAGATAGCTTTCATCACTCCTTGGGGGACTTATTGCTACATGATAATGTCTTTCGGTTTGAAGAACGCTGGGCAAACATAAATGAGAGCAATGACTACTGTGTTTCATGACATGATACACAAAGAGATTGAGGTGTATGTAGACTATGTGATCATAAAATCCAGGCGTCAGGAGGACCATGTAGCAGATCTGCGGAAGTTTTTTCAGAGACTTCGAAGGTATGACATTAAGCTCAACCCAGCCAAATGTTCATTTGGGGTTCCCTCGGGAAAAATATTAGGATTCATTTTCAGTCGGCGAGGTATTGAGTTGGATCCATCAAAGATCAAATCCATACAAGAATTGACAGCACCAAAGAACAAAACTGAAGTAATGAGTCTTTTGGGAAGATTGAACTACATTAGTCGATTCATTGCTCAGCTCACATCGACATGTGAACCTATTTTCAGGCTGTTAAAGAAGGATGTTGTAGTCAAATGGACTGAAGAATGCCAAGAAGCTTTTGATAAGATAAAAGAGTATTTTGTCAAACCCACCTGTGTTGGTTCCTCCTGAACCCGGGAGGCCTCTGATTCATTATCTAACAGTTTTGGACAATTCGTTTGGCTGCGTATTCGGGCAAAATGACATCACTGGCAGAAAGGAATGGGCCATCTATTATCTCAGTAAGAAGTTCACATCATATGAAGTTAAGTACACTCATCTTGAGAAGACATGTTTCGCCCTAACTTGGGTGGCATAGAAGTTGAAGCATTATTTGTCTTGCTTCACTACTTATCTCATTCCACGTTTGGATCCATTGAAGTATATTTTCCAGAAACCGAAGCCTACAGGGAGGTTAGCAAAATGGAAAATATTACTCACGGAATTTGACATCATCTATGTGATGAGGACAGCTATGAAATCCCAAGCACTAGCCGATCATTTAGCTGAGAATCCTGTTGATGATGAATACGAACCTCTAAGGACGTATTTTCTAGACGAAGAAGTGTTGCAAATTGATGAGTTAGAGTTAACCAAGGCGCCAGGGTAGAAGCTTTTCTTTGACAGAGCTGCAAATGCAAAGGGAGTAGGGATAGGAGCCGTACTTATTTCTGAAACAGGACAGTATTATCCTGTTACGGCTCAACTACGCTTCTATTGTATCAACAACATGGCTGAGTATGAAGCATGCATTTTGGGGTTACGATTAGCCGTGGACATGGATGTCCTGGACGTCTTGGTCTTGGGAGACTCGGACCTTCTGGTACATCAGGTTCAAGGAGAATGGGAAACAAGGGACTTGAAGCTTATCCCATATCGTCAATGTTTGCATGATCTAATTAAGCGTTTCAGGTCAGTAGAATTCAGACATATCCCAAGAATGCATAATGAGGTTGCCGATGCTTTGGCTACTCTAGCATTGATGTTGCATTACCCGGACAAGATTCATGTTGATCCGTTTCATATTCAAGATCGGGATCAACATGCTTATTGCAATGTGGTGAAGGAAGAAATGGATGGCGAGCCATGGTTTCATGATGTCAAAGAATACCTCAAGATGGGGATATACCCAGAGCAAGCAATTGGGGATCAAAAGAGAGCTATTCGGTGATTGGCAAATGGATTTTCCTTAGTGGAGGAGTGTTGTACAAAAGAACCCCGGATTTGGGATTGCTAAGATATATAGACGCAGGTCAAGCCACAACAGTGATGACAGAGGTACATGCCGGAGTTTGTGGGCAACATATAAGCAGATATGTATTGGCGTAGAAGATTCTTCGAGCAGGATATTATTGGATCGCTATGGAGCGTGATTGTATATGTTTCGTACGAAAATGCCATCAGTGTCAGATACACGAAGATTTGATTCATTCTCCGCCGACAAAATTGCATACAATGTCAGCACCATGGCCATTTGTTGCTTGGGGTATGGATGTTATGGACCTGTAGAACCTGCAGCTTCCAATGGTCATAGGTTCTTTCTGGTAGCCATTGACTATTTCACCAAATGGGTGGAAGCTAAAACTTTCAAGTCAGTGACCAAGAAGGCAGTGGTGGATTTTGTTCATTCCCATATCATCTGCAGATTTGGGATTCCAAAAATGATCATCACGGACAACGGAACTAATCTTAAAAGTGGTTTGATGAAAGAAGTATGTCAACAGTTCAAGATTATACACCGTAATTCCACCCCGTATCATCCCAAAGCAAATGGCACGGTTGAGGCAGCGAACAAGAATATAAAGAAGATATTGAAAAAGATGGTAGAAGGGTCTATGCAATGGCATGAAAAGATACCATTTGCATTGTTGGGTTATCGCACTACTGTCCGCACTTCAGTAGGTACAACTCCTTACTAGTTGGTGTATGGAACTGAAGCAGTGATACCAGCAGAATTCGAGATTCCATCCCTCCGAATTGTCGCTGAAGCTGAAATTGACGATGATGAGTGGGTCAAAACCCAGTTGGAGCAGTTAAGCTTAATTGATGAAAAGAGATTTGCAGCAGTATGTCATGGCCAATTATATCAAAAGAGAATGGAAAGATCATATAATAAAAAGGTGCGTTCGAGGAAGTTTGAAGTGGGACAACAAGTGCTGAAGCGAATATTGCCTCATCAAGCCGAAGCGAAAGGCAAGTTCACACCAAACTAGCAAGGGTCGTATATTGTGACCAGAGAGCTGTCCAATGGTGCTTTATGTCTGATAGATGTCGAAGGAAGATGTATCGACAAGGCTATCATCTGATGCGTTCAAGGGATATTACGTGTAATTTCTTTAAGTATAATCTTTCTTTCATTTATTTGCTTGTACTTGGTGTTTGTCGGATAATGAAATGACGGAGGCAATTCTTTCTTCTATCCAAACACTTTAACCTTTGCTTTCACCCTTTTGAGCCTTATTTATCCTTTCGTATCCCTCTCTTGGAATCAACAAAGGAAAGAGAAAAGACAAAAAAATAAATAAATAAATAAATAAAAGAAAGTCACAAGAGATTTAAATGAATCAAATGAACTACGTTTGACCCGATTCCTCAAATAGGATATGTAGGTGCCTTACGGCTCTGTCATAGAATAAATAAATGTTAATCCTTCCCCAAACAATAAACTGGGGCAGAAGTTATGTTGTTTTTATGAAAAGATTTTTGATTCCGAGAGTTGTAATATTTCACCCATTCAGAGTTGTTTTGAATTTTTGATACTCTTTTCTTTTTAAGACCCACACAAAAACCCATATGAGATATCCGAAAAAGACCTCCCGATCACTATCCGGGAAATGCCCAGTCAGGCAAGTAAAGACCAAGAGTAACACGCTGATCCCCAATAGAAAGGGAATAAGCTAAAGGAATTGATAGCCTAAAGAATCCCCAGTGAAGAGAATCTTATCGGTGCCATTCCAATCTCCAGCGAAGAAAAAATAAAATGAGAGAGTCTTATCGGTGAAAACCTTTACAAGCACCATAAGGCCACGAAAGGAAAGAAGAACTAAAAATGAGAGTCTTATCGGTGAAAATCCTCACGGGCACCATAAGGCGAAGGGAGTTGAGAGAAATGAGAGAGTCTCATTAGTGAAAACCCCTCCAAGGGCACTATGAGGCGACAAGATAGAGTGGCGGAAAAGACCCGCATATGACAAAGAGTCATGCACCTGTTCATCCTCAGCAAATAAGGCCATCAGAAAGATTGATTGATACAAATAGACTGGGTTGATTAATCTGGAATGCACGACGTGATCGTTGGGACCGGTTATACCATTCAGATAAGTTCCTTTTTTGCTTTTTCTCAACATTCATTCAGAAAGCTTCCTTCTTTTTTCTATCTTTTCATTTTCTTTGTTTAAAGATTTTTGTCCAAGTTTATTTTGAGAAAGACGTTTCAGAGCTTACTATCAATTGCCGAGTTGGTGCGAAGCAAAACGAGGGTAGGACAGACCAAATTCGTCTGGAATGTCAGGAAATGGAGAAGACCTGAAAGATGCAGTCGAGAAAATCACGGACCAAGTTCAAAAAGAATCCCCATTGGATTTTCAAGATACGTGAATAACTCCAACAGATTGTCAACCGAGTCCCAAGATGATCGGAAAACACCAAGCAGGGAAGGAAAAGGGAAAATGCATCCCAGCTGATAACATTTCTATCTCTAGCAGTATTGAAGGAAAATGAAACCTTTTGAAGAAAGTGATTTTTGAGTTTCACCAGCAAGTTTTGAAACACAAAAAAGGGAATGGATAAATGGAAAAACCATCCCCTGGCATAAATATCATTCCCAGCAAATAACATCATCCCCGACAAGTTTCGGGAACTTAGAACAGGAAGAAGGAAAAGCCATCCACGGCAGGAGTGGCACGACCATTCACCGCATTTTAAACTAACAGATTTTCTTTGATTTGAAGCAGGTGAAAGGAAATTTTGACGATATAAGAAAGACATGCCACAAGTAATATTACCAAAACTGGGGCAGAAACTTTTCGCCATTGTCTAAAATTTTCTCAAAGAAGACAAGGAAATCAATTCAAGAGATTTTTTGAAGAAGTCAGGAGCCCGCCTATAGAATGGAGGTTATTATTTTAAGTTGAAGAAGTCAGGAGCTCGCCTGTAGAATGGAGGTTTTTATTTTAAGTTGAAGAAGTCAGGAGCCCGCCTGTAGAATGGAGGTTGTTATTTCAAATTGAAGAAATCAGGAGCCCACGTATAGAATGGAGGTTGTTTGCCCGCTTGTAGAATGGAGGTTGTTATTTCAAATTGAAGAAATGAGGAGCCCACTTGTAGAACGGAGGTTGTTATTTCAAATTGAAGGAATCAGGAGCCCGCCTGTAGAACGGAGGTGTTATTTTCAGTTGAAGAAGGTTAGGAGCCCGCCTGTAGAATGGAGGTTGTTATTTTAAGTTGAAGAAGCCAGGAGCCCGCCTGTAGAATGGAGGTTGTTATTTCAAATTGAAGAATTTAGGAGCCCGCCTGTAGAATGGAGGTTATTATTTCAAATTGAAGAAGTCAGGAGCCCGCATGTAGAATGGAGGTTGTTATTTCAAATTGAAGAAGTCAGGAGGCCGCCTGTAGAATGGAGGTTGTTATTTCAAATTGAAGAAATCAGGAGCCCGCCTGTAGAACAGATGTGTTATTTTCAGTTGAAGAAGATCAGGAGCCCGCCTGTAGAACGGAGGTTTTATTTTAAGTTGAAGAAAATCAGGAGCCCGCCTATAGAATTGAGGTGTTATTTTAAAGTTGAAGAAGATCAGGAGCCCGCCTGTAGAACGTATGTGTTATTTTAAATTTGAAAAAGATCAGGAGCCCGCCTGTAGAATGGAGGTGTTATTTTAAAGTTGAAGAAGATCAGGAGCCTGCCTGTAGAACGGAGGTGCTATTTTAAGTTGAAGAAGACCAGGAGCCCGCCAGTAGAATGGAGGTGTTATTTTCAGTTGAATAAGATCAGGAGCCCGCCTGTAGAACAGAGGTGTTACTTTCAGTTGAAGAAGATCAGGAGCCCGCCTCTAGAACCAAGGTGTTATTTTCAGTTAAAGAATATCAGGAGCCCGCCTATAGAATGGAGGAGTTATTTTCAGTTGAAGAAGATCAGGAGCCCGCCTATAGAACAGAGGTGTTATTTTCAGTTGAAGAAGATCAGGAGCCCGCCTGTAGAATAGAGGTGTTATTTTAAGTTGAAGAAGATCAGAAGCCCGCCTGTAGAATGGAGGTATTATTTTAAAGTTGAAGAAGATCAGGAGCCCGCCTGTAGAACAGAGGAATACATTTCAAGGTCAAAGTAGAATTCAATAATACCAAAGAAGAAATCAAGAACCCCCTGCGTAACAATCTTTAAATCAAGGAAGTCGTGTCCCCAGCAACAAGAACAAAGTAGAATATATAGAGGAAATAAAAGAAAAGAAAAATAACACAATATTAAGAGGAAATAACATTCGGGCCATATTTCACATTAAATCAACAAAACCCAATCCAAATTCACCCAAAAAAAACCAGCCCAAAACCACCCCTTAAACCTGCCGACCCGCCCCGACCCGGTTGCCCCATGACCCAAAACCCCTCATTTCATTTTCATTACACACCTAACACTAAAAAAAAGCCAATTAGACCTAGACACCCCCACCCCTTCTCTTCTTCTTAAAACCACCCCACACCAACGACCACCCCCCAGCCGCCGAACCCAGCAGCCCTACGATGCCACTGTTACGTCTCCATCAGCCTCACAATCTCCAAACCATCGCCGCCACCAACCCAGTTCTAGCCATCTCCAGCGAACCAGTTCTGTCCGTAGACTTCTCAAACACCCAGCCCGTCACCCTCACCCCAAACGACCTCCTTCCATCCATGTCGGTCATCTTCCTCAACCAAAACACACAAACTAACAGAGCAAATTACAAGAAATGGCGGCAGGCAATGAATGTAAGTTGATTGTTCTAATTCTAGATTCGAATCTTTTCGAGTTTCATTTCAACTTTTAGCCTTCTTCCTCTGATTTCTGATTCTGAAACCATGGAATTAATCTAACTTTAGAGCCATTTTTGAGTTTGGATCGTGACGAGGTCACCATTAAAGGTAGTCTGTTCCGAATTCAACGAGGTTTCTGGTTCGATGTTCCGATTTCGCTTGCATTTTCTAGCCTAGCTTCGCTATTTTGTTTTCGCGTGAATATGGAAGCGTAACATTTAAATCAGGCAATTGCGAAGCCTTTATCTGGGTGAAAAATTATGTTGTTCTCTACTATAGGTATGTAGAAATTTACCTATTATCCTGTATTTTGTTTTATGGCTATTGGTTTCATCATGTAGAATGGTGGCCTTTGTCGGATTTTCACTTTGGTAGATTAGCTCGTATGTGTTAGCATTTGTTTAAAGAGAAGTTCGATTCAAATAGATGTTCGATTCTTTTGCTGCTGTATTTCAACTTTCTTTGTGAGTTGAATAGTCAGAGATTCAAATATGTTGAAAATCAATTCATGATCATTTGTTTGCCCATTTTTTTAAGTTGTTGTTTGAATTTCATGGTGATAAGCATGATTTGTTCTTGTTTTGTTTTTTCTTCAGTAATTGTGACGATTACATTTTTTATTTAGTTTTAATTATAAACCGTTTCTTAATTCCAGTAATTTTAATGCTTTGGTTTGATAGATGTTATTCTTGTATTGCTTTGATTCTGTTTATATTCAGTTTTAATTTCGATTGGTTAAGTATTGTTTAGATTTCCTATTAGCTTTTATCTCTTAAATAGTCTGATTTTGTATTTCAAATCTGTTTTGGGGTTTATTTGATTTTGGATGAATGAATTAATACTTCTGTTGGTTTATTTGGTTTAGTTTTATTTGTTCATTCAATTTAGTGTTCATTTCCAATTCAATTAGGCTTAAGGTTTGGTTATAGCTGATTAGTTTTGAAGGTTTGGGGTAGGATTGCAATAGTAGTAATTTCAGGGGGTAATCATATGGGTTAATTTAAAATTTGAATCTTTATTGATTAAGGGGGCCACAGGGCATTAAATAAAATGTTGGCCTTTTAGTCAAAAAGAGGAAACATTTTTAGTGGAGTTTTGAATAATTGGTAGACAATTAGTAGTGGAGGACTACTTTTCCTTAAAAGAGGGGATTGGTTACTAATTTGGCCTAATAATCCGGAAGAAAGAGAGCTGATTGAAATATGAGAGTAGTATAAAATAAAACATTCTGCTATGTAAAATATACATGAAAAAATATAAAAAAGGGAGAAAAAGCTAAGGTTTTAAAACATCTGAGTTCTTTATCTTCCTTCTCAATTGAATTTGCTTGAAACTTCTTCGAAGGGTTCTTGGTCTACTGTTAGTTGAACCCAAGTTCAATTATTTTGGTTTAAGTATTGGCTGTCATTGCTGGTTCTTAAATTGTTACACATTTTATATTCAAAGTGTGTTTCGTTTGGCATTGCTAGTGGTGTTACTGTTGCTGTTGTTGCTTTTGTTTGGAGCTGCTACTAACTTCCTCCTCTTTAATTTTTCTGGATAAATATCATGTATTTGTTCCTCTCCCGATGTAATGAAGCTGAGATTGAAGTGGAAATACAAATGAAATACCTCCCTTTGTTGTTTATTGAGTCTTGCATGTTTTGTACCATTATGTGTTGATGCTCAAATAATTTAGACATAATAGTTTGATGTAACCCAGTTATAATTTGCACATAATTGTATAATAGACTGAAATTGGATTATAATTGTGCTGTGTCAAAAGATAAGTGTCCAGTCCTTGTAGTTTGAGATATGGGATGTTTTAATTAATTGCATTATCAATATGGTGTAGCATAGTCAAACTTGCTTTTAATAAATTATAGAGATACAGGTCACGTAACATAGTAGCATTTTTTAGAGATAACAGAGGTCAATTCATTCTTCTCTCCCAGCATTATTTCGTAATAGTTCTTATACACTATTAGAATGCAATTTTTGTGTAAACTCCTGTTAGTTATAAAAATATTGAGTTGAGGAGCTTTGTATCAACATGTCATTTGCTTTCTTCTACATCTTCCATTATTGTATTGGTAATCATTTTTTTTAGATTTTGTTGGGTTCAGTAGATGTCTAATTCAATTGTTAGACATAGTGAATTAGTTTTAAAGGCGTGTATGTTTGGTTATAAATTGGATTTACATATTAATGAAGACTTTGGTTTCGTAGTCTTCTTCTTATTCGGGAAACGAAGTATGCAAAGCTCTGAGATTTAGCTTCTGCTTTTGAGGTTTTGTTGATTGAATTAATATGGTGTGATTTGTGTTACTGATTAGTATTTGTGGTTATAGATTTTAAATTCTATGACGATGTTAAAATAATGAATATAGAATGGTGAATGTTAGTAATAAATTGTTATTAGTAATCACTCTTAATCTTTGGTCTTGTTCTATAGCTAACGCAAGCAGCATTAGTGCATTGTTTTTACGGAATCTCATTCATTAAGTATGCCAATTCGACCATTTGGTTTGTCTTGTAAAGATTAGAAACTGGACTGGATATGCAAGAATTTAGTTTGTGAAGTTTAAGCCTCCTTAATTAATTAGTTCTAAAAAGAAATATCTGTAGTTTATTTAGTTAAAGTTTTTTATAAAATGAAGGCGTGTCGTGCCAAACAAAAAAAAATGACAATTGCATGGACTTCACTTAAATTAAATTGTATTAATACTTAGAATTCGGGATGGGCCATTTGGCGAATTTCACGGCATTTCCCAAAAAATAATAACACCCTTTTGCTTTAATTTCTGCTTTTGCTTTAACTTTAACTTTTGCTTTAACTTTCACATTTGGATTTAGTTTTAGTTTAAATAAGTTTTGACATGTTTTAAAATTATAAAATAAGCCGAATATGACAATTAAGCGAACGTGCTAGAACCACGGAACTCGGGAATGTCTAACACATTCTCCCGGATTAACATAATTCCTTATCCAAATTTCTGGTTCGCGGACTGTAATACAGAGTCAATCTTTTCCTCGATTCGGGATTCAACCGGTGACTTGGGACACCACAAATCTTCCAAGTGGCGACTCTGAATCTCTTAATAAACGAATCCTGTTTCGATTGTCCTTTAATTGGAAAAGCTCCCTTTACCACGCCCTTTGCGGGGTGCGGGTAGTGCTAAAAGGAGGTGTGACAACGGAAAGACTATGCCCTGGTGGATATGGCGACAATAGGACCTACCCGTCGACTTGTGATTCCTATGGGATACAACCTCTTGCTGGACAACGAGTAGGCTGCGGCGGACATGTCCTTGTTAAGTGGTACTACCGAGATAGAGTCTTTGAAGGTCGTAAGTAATAGAGATTTGTCTCGTCGAGTCGCTGGTGCTACCTTGCAGGTAAGACTTTGTTATTGTTTTTCGTTGTTCTATCATGAGCCCTGAGGCGTCATGTCATTTTGAATTATGTCTCTTTTTTGTCTTTTTCTTAGATACTAATCTTAGAGGTGGAGCGAGGCCGGCGGGAGCGGAAGAAGAGCGCCGCCCTTAGGAAGGCGACAAAGAAATACAGGGAGGTCCGCGGTATGCATAAGACACTGGCGGACCTTTACACCCAGGAACCCTCAGTTTCAAGTTTTCTGTGAGGGATTGGAGCTAGCAGAGGATCAACTGCGGAAGCGTACAACCCAGCAGGAAAAGACGGACGCAGACCTGATGGCCGCTGTGTCTCGAAACACCAAACTAGAAATTCTCCTTCAACAGCAGGAGGGGGAGTTGGAACTGAGCCGTGTGGCGATGGTGGAGGCAGCGGAGTTACGTGCCAGGGTTGATGCCCTTACTGTCGAGCTTGGGGCTACGACCACTGAGGTGGTACTCCTCAGCAGGCGGAGGTTGTTGTTCCTGTTGACGACGTGTCCCGTGAATCTCACGATATGTTGGTGTATGCTGAAGTGAGGTGAGGCGGACTGTATTCGAGGACCTGCTGGAGGTTGGTAGATCCACTGAGGCAGAGGTTGAAAATTAGCGTCGCCTTGTTTGGGTCGCGCGCGAAGCTTGTGGGTATAACCCTGACTCTCCAGACCCAGTGGGCCGCACCTTTGCAGATGTGAACTAGTTAGGCACGGGGTCATGGATTTCTTTGGCGTTCCGGTCCGAGGGCAGTGGAAACCGTGTTGACGGTATGACCGATGTGGCGGAAGATGGAGGGGGCCAGGGTAGTTAGATTAAACTTTGTCTCTGTTTTTTTGTAATCGAAGGGACGTTGTAAATTTGCAATCTATCAATGATTTATAATAATTACGTGGGAATTGTTGTGTTTTTATGTCTTCTTTCGCAGTTTCTATTTTGCGTATGGTGTCGCCTTTTATTGAGTTAATTTGTCGTAGTTAGGTTGGATTGACTCCGATCACGGTTGCTTGTGTGTTTTCATGCGGCTATTATTTTCCCTTTGGTTGTTTATGCATTCGGAGGTGGCCATGGCCTTCCGTGTTTGTGGGCGCTCGTAGCCTTCTGCCTGTTGGAGAGGACCACAGTCTTTTTATATGTCGTTAGGGCCTTAGATTTTTATGTTTATGGGTAGCCTTGGCCTCTTGTTTATCGGAGATGATCGTAGTCTTCTCATACGTTCTTAGGGCCTTAGCCTTTGGCGTTTATGGGTGTCCTTAGCCTCTTATTTATCGGGGTCGACCGTTGTCTTTCCTTACGCCGTTAGGGCCTTAGACTTTTGCGTTTATGGGTGGCCGTGGCCTTTTGTTTATCGGAGATGACCGTAGACTTCTCATACGCTGTTAGGGCCTTAGCCTTTTGTGTTTATGGATGGCCGTGGCCTTTTATTTATCGGAGACAACTGTAATCTTCTCTTACGCTGTTAGGGCCTTAGCCTTTTACGTTTATGGGTGGCCGTGGCCTTTTGTTTATCAGAGACGACTGTAATCTTCTTATACACTGTTAGGGCCTTAGCCTTTTGTGTTTATGGATGGCTGTGGCTTTTTGTTTATCGGAGATGATCGTAGTCTTCTCATACGCTGTTAGGGCCTTAGACTTTTATACATTGGAGGTGGTCGTAGCCTTTCATACATTGGAGATAGCCGTAGCCTTTCATACAATGGAGGTGGTCGTAGCCTTTCATACATTGGAGATGGCCGTAGCCTTTCATACATTGGAGGTGGCTGTAGCCTTTCATACATTGGAGATGGTCGTGGCCTTTCATACATTGGAGGTAGACGTAGACCTAGTCCCTGTGATATGCCATTCGTGCCGAACGTCGGTACGCTTCGTGTATCAGATTTAAACTTCTAAGCACTCCCGATCATCTCTTTCGTCGCCTCATTAAAAACCACTATGAGAAAACCCGATTGGGACAAAACTTGGATGAGAGAAAAAGAGTACGACTTGGGGGATACTCTTTCAAAAAATGGAAATGCTTGAGGTGGGAGATGTTCCAGTTATTTTGGCGCGTCTTCCCATTCATGGTCTCTAGCCGGAAGGAACCTTTGTTTGCTGCTGTGGTGATTTTGAATGGACCATCCCAACTGGTGCCCAACGTTCCTTCGTTAGGGTCTTTGGATGCCAGTGTCTTGGCTTTTAGCAAATAGTCGCCTACTTTGAGTGGTCGGATTTTTGCTCTCTTGTTGTAGTATCTTTTGATCTACTCTTTTTGGGCCACTAGCCTAATATGGGCCATTTCCCTTCTTTCTTCGGCTTCATCATGGTCTTGTAGTCGATTTATATCGTTCTCCTCTCCGCTCATGTGCGAGTACCTTAGACTTGGTTCACCGACTTCGACTAGTATGACGACATCAGTTTCGCAGACTAGTAAGTAAGGAGTTTCTCTTATTGAGGATTTGGGGGTAGTTCTATGCGCCCATAATACTTCTGGCAATAACTCGGGCCATAGTCCTTCACCGGCTTCGCATTTTTTCTTCTAAATATTCAGTATGGTTTTGTTGGATGACTCTGCTTGGCCGTTGGCGGCAGGATGATATGGTGTTGAAAGTATTCTTTTGATGCGCCATTTAAGAAGTCGGTTATTTTTTGCCCTATGAATTGTCGTTCATTGTCGCATGTTATCTCTTTGGGGATGCCAAAGTGACATAATATTCTTCCAGATGAAGGCGTTGACCTCTTGCTCGCGAATCTGGGTGTAGGCACCTGCTTCCACCCAATTGGATAAATAGTCAGTTAAAACAAATAAAAAGCGTACCTTTCCTCTTCCAACGGGTAGTAGTCCAATTATGTCCATTCCCCATTTGATTAAGGGCCATGGTGAAGTGACCGAATGGGGCGGTTCCCCTGGTTGATGTATCAAAAGGGCAAACTTTTGGCATTTCTCGCACTAGCGAACATATTCTGTCGCATCTTTTTTCATAGTGGGCCAGTAGTACCTAGCCCGTACTAGGCATTAGACGAGTGCTCGGTTGCCTGTGTGAGTGCCACAATGACCTTCGAGAACCTCGGCTAATACTGGCGTCATTTGGTTGGGGCCTAGGCACTTAGCCAGGGGTCCTCCAAAAGTTCAATTGTAGAGGTCGTTGTTTATTAGACAATACCTTGCTGCCTACATGCGAAGCTTTTTTGCTTCCTTTTTGTCGGGTGTCAGATTTGCATCATGCAGATATGATACAAATTGGTTGCGCCAGTCCCAAGTTAGATGCAAGGAGAGTACCTCGGTATGGTCGATTGCTGAGTGAAGGAGGGTGACAGTGCTTTCTTTATTTAGGTTGGTGGCGGTGGCGGCCAGTTTAGCCAGTCCATCCTCTTCGGCGTTATGCACCCTAGGAACCTGTTCGAAGCGGCATTTGTCGAGCTATGCCATTAGTTTGTGGATTTCTGCTCGGCATTTCTGTAGCCTTTGTTCCTTGACCTGATAAGTCCTGGTGACTTGATTTACCACGAGTTGTGCATCGCAGTGTAGGACAAGTCGTCGAGCTACACACCTGATGGCTAATTTTATACCTGCAATGACGGCTTCATATTCTGCCTCGTTGTTAGTCATATCGCGAATGATTTTGCCCGTAGGGACTTCGAGAATGAGTCCCAGTCCAAATCCCGAGGTGTTTGCGGTTCCATCGGTGTGGAGGGTCCAAGGGTCGGTTTTTGAAGCGGCATGTAGGGCTTCCTTTTCCGCCTCTGGCGATATTTTGAAACTGAAATCACCCACGAAGTTGGCGAGGACTTGTGACTTGAAGGCGGTCCTAGGAATATAGGTGATATCATGCTCGCTGAGATTTATGGCCAATCTGGCGAGCCGGCTCGATAGTTCAGGCTTGTGCAAGATGCTCCTCAGAGGGAAAGTGGTCACTACTCTAATGGGATGGTATTGGAAGTAGGGTCTCAGCTTTCTAGAAGTCGTGACCAGTGCCAAAGCCAATTTCTCGAGGTGTGGGTATCGAGTTTCAGCATCCACTAGGGTTTTGCTAATATAATAGATAGGTGATTGCGTACCTTTTTTTTCACGAACCAGTACCGCGCTGACCGCGACTTCCGATACGGCTAGGTACGTCAGTAAAGGCTCACCTGGTTTCGCTTTTGACAGCAGCGGTTGATCGATTGTAAACTCAACCCAAAGGAAGAGCGGGCACAACTAACTTTTACCCGAATAGTGGTTCGGGGTCAAGCCACAGGGAGTTGGAATTTGGAGTGAGAAATTGCGATGAACCAGAATTGCGAGTTCGCTTCTAATTTATCTTCAAACATATTTGTGTTTTCTTTTTAATAACTAATTTATCAACAACTAATAAGAAGTCTAAATTATACTAAGGATGATTTAAAAGTGTAATGCAAGTAGGAAAAGAACTAGGGTAGTAGCATTTACCTAGGTGGGTAACTAACGGGTAATGAAATTAAATACAAAGATGATATGATGGGATGATTGGATAACCGTTGCTTTATGCTCTCATTCTCACACCTCTCGGTAGAGAGAACAATTTTGCCCAATTGACTCTCTCGAGACCAATTGGGTAGGCTAATTTGACCAAGCAACTTTAGGTTCAAGTTGGGTAATTACTCTCTCGAGGTTTTTACCCGTTACTTGGGACTACCATTCTCATGGGTCTATCCCAAATCCTTGTTGGGATTGATTGAGAAGTTTTAGACTCTCTTTCTCAAGAAGAGTCCAAACCCACTAAGCTAGACTTAGTCTCTTCAACCACCAAATCCAAATGAAAAGCATTCAATCAACCCAAATCCTAACACCCATAATCATCTAAGCATTAAATAGTTCAACCCATTAATTACCCACACTAAGGTTAGCTACAACCCTAGCTATGAGTTTAGCTAGCCATGAACAATGAAGAAAATGAAGAAATTAAAGATGAAATTGACATAATACTTGATTACAAATTAAATCTAGAAGTTTCAAAGATAAAAGACTAAGAAAATTGCCCAAAATAGGCAAAAATAGCTTCTCACGAGCTCAGTCGTTAGTATCTAATATCAGACATATCCTAAAAAAGTAAAAGAAGCTATTTATGCTGTACAAAAATTTTCGGACAAAAATACCCCTGAGGGTCTGATGCGGACCGCACACTTTTGACGTGCGGCCGCGTAGGGCATTTGGTCTTCGGATAAGCTGGCACCTGGGCATGTCACGCGGACCGCATACCTTTGTCACGCAGCCGCGTAGGCTCAGCAACGCGTACCGTGTAGAAATGGATCGCGGCCGCATAGGCTCAGCAATGCGGACCGCGTAGAAATAGAGTGCGGCCGCACTATGTAATTCATCCGCTTGCGAACTATCTGAATCTTCACCCACGCGGGCCGCACTATTTTGGCACGCGGCCGCGTGGGACTTTGCCTTGAATTGTCTCTTCTCTGATCTTCATTTCTGCAGATCGCATGTAAATGGACGCGGTCTGTGTAGATTTGCCTTCTATTTCCGGCCTCTCTGAACTTGTCTGCACGTCCGCACAACAAATCAGCATGGTCTGCGCAGCTGAAGGTAAGCCTGGTCTCCTCTCTGAATCACCTTGTGCGGCCGCACAACAAAACAGTGCGGTCCGTACAGGTCCCTTTGGTGCCCTTCTATTTCTTCATTTGACGCTTAGCCGATTTCACTCCATTTTGAGCTGATTCAATGGTATCCGTCCTTTTGTTGCTCAAACCTGCAGAATAGCGCACTTGTAAGAAAATCAAGACCAGACTAACACATTTTATGCACAAAGCTCAGGCAAGAGGGGGTCTACAAGTATGCAAAATTCCTAGTTATCAACTCCCCCAAACTTAAACCTTTGCTTGTCCTCAAGCAAGTCAAAATGAGACCTAACTTTCAGAGAAAAGACATCAAAACAAGCCCTATTTGTCCGAGGGTAACCTCACAAACATCAATTGGGACTAACAGTTGTCCCTAATGCAAATGTAACATTGACACCTTTTTGAAAATTTGAAGCTTTGTGGATCAAGTGTGACACAAGAGCCTCGAGGGTTGACTCGATTCATCAAGGAGCCTTTCTCAAAACACTTTTGTTATTGTGGACGCCAAACTCGTACATACTCGGCTCTCCCTAAGTGCACCTCACCTCTTTGAATATTTGCACACAAATCAATGTAGGAGGATTTCACACTCACTCTCTCAAAGAAGAGACCCTAAGCCCGACGCTAGGTACCATAGGCTTGCCCTTCATGTAAGTATCCACTAATGTAGGCTTTTCTCAACTTGAGATCATATAGGACTTTTTGGGGAGTCATTGTGAAGAATTTTTGGGTAGGATAGGAATTTGGCTCTTATTGGTTCAATCTTCCCTAAGCGCTTCTTTTGATTCCTTGATGGCACACTTTTTTGACTCTTTTTTAGTACTTCTTCTTTCAAGGATTGAAGGAGGGACACCATGGCACTCTTCCTTTTTCCGATTGACACATTTTCCTTTGATCACTTCATTCACATTTTTCCTTTTTCCTTTTCGCTTTTCAATTCTTTTTAGTTTCCCCTTTTTGGGTCTTATTCATCTTTTTGTTTGTTTTTCTCTTTGTTTCCTTTTTCAATGCCTTTCTTTCCTTTTTGCTTTTGTGCCTTTTTACCACATTGGTGCCTTTCTTGTCTTCCCCCCCCCCCAAACTTGTACTTTTGTAATCACTTTAAGGGAAGATTTCTGGGTGCCAATAGAAGGTCTAAATTGAAACGGGTATAGGCTTGCAACTTGGTTTATGAAATAATAAGGTTTAAGGCACAAAGGGGTGAACTAGGGATCCTTGTATTGGTAGGTTGGAAAGAATGGTTCAAGGTACGTTCGTTTGGATCAAAGATGGCCTACACTCACTTCTCAAGTCAAGTTTCACATACAATTTCTCCTCAACAAACATTTGGGGCAAGTTCTAGACCATTGGTACGGTACTTGGGCTCGCAAATCTATTTGTTACCACACCTACACTTAGAGATCACCAAAAATGGAGTTGAAGGCCCACGACAACCTCGGATAAGATTCAAGAACGCGTTGGTTTACATGACCAATCGATGGTTGTTCGGTCAACACAAGATTCTCAAGGCCACAACTTTCACCATTCTAGACACAACTCGATGTCTTTGATCATGAGATCAGAGACAAATGTGCTAGGCCCAAGTGAAGTTTTCCTGAGGTACCCTTAACTAAAAGATAGAAAAAAGAAAAAAACTGACTCAACCCTTAAGAAAGTTGTCACGCTATCTATCATAGGGAAGAGTCACCCGGTTCGCACAACACTTTACCCTTGGAAAGAACCGTGGCATTAAGAAAACCAAGGGTTTATTAAAAACTTAAAACAAAGCCTAATGAGTTTTACGAGAATAATGAAAACGAAAAGAAATCGAACTAAAACCAAATGAATATGTACAAAGATAGATTACAATATACAGACCCAAGGGGTTCAAAATGAAAGCTAAAGTAGATAAACTAAAGTAGATCAAAGTAACAAAATATATACAAACCACTACTACTAATAGTGTACTGATGAGTAATAAATATATACAGTCCGAATAAAAAATAGTAAGGCACACCCCCACGAATAAAAGCTAGCATTGTCCCCAATGCTAACTACCAAATAAGCACCAAAAAGGATATCAATGGCCCCTCAAGCCTCGTCAACTGGACGACTATGCTAAGTGGCTCCCACATTCGTTGTAGTGGTAGGGACCTCAGACTGGTCCCCAACCTGCTGCTGTGCTGCTGTGATGGATGCCTGTTCTAGAGGTGGCTTATCTACTACAGAGGCACTGCAAGGCCCCTCCTGCTCAGGAGCTACCATAATGACAACTCCCTCAGTGTTGGGGAGTTTCCTCTTCTTCCGTGGCCTGGGCTCCTCTTGTGGCTGCTCAGCTCGTGGCTCTACGGCCGGCTCCTCCAATAGCAAATCAAGTGGAAACTGGTCTGCTATGAGCTTGTCCACCTGCTCCATTAAAACTGCAACTGACTCTCTGGAGGCCTTGGTCTTCCTCAATTTCATGTGCTCCCTAGCAACGCTCTTGAGCTGCTTGTTGTGCCCTTCAACTGCCTTGGCCAATTCGCATTGCTTCTTCATCATCAACTCCTGGTTAGCCAGAATATTCTTCAATGTCTCCTCAATAGAAGCAGGAACCTCCACATTCACTGGTGCACTATGAGCCTGAACAACAGTCGTCAATGTGGACAACTTAGATGTCGCTGCCGACATCCAGTTGTTCAAACTAGCAAATGAATATGTGAGCTGGTTGGCTGTGAACCTGTGAGTTTTGGAGACTGGGATCTCCGGATCAGCAGTAGAGGAGGAAGGTGCTGTGGAAGGACCTGGAGGGAGGGAAGTAGTCTACTCAGTGGCAACTGGCTCATCAGACTGGCCAGCCGCGGAAGAAGTTGTGGCTTGGCTCTTCTTAGCCGTCTTAGGGTTGTCCGGACCCTTTTTTATCATACCAATAGTAAGGCCCCGCCGAAGGCATCATCACATCAAACTACTTCTTCTTTACCTTAAGCTCCTTGAAGTACATAGTCAGGGTGTTGGGAAATGGATAATTGGTCTTGGTCTCATGGCCCACTGTGGAGATCACCCGGTGCATAATATTTTCCACATTCAATAGGAAGCCGGCCATAATAGAAGCTACTAGAACCGCACGATCAATAGGAATTGAATGGTCATGTGTGGTTGGGTCCAGTCGGTTGCATACAAATGTCAACCAACCTTTTGCTTCAAAGCTAAGGGTGTTTCTGTAGATCTTCTCTTGTGCTTTCAGCCACAACAGAACAGTGCCGGGAGCAGCTAGCACTTCTGCCAACCATGGATGAGCCTCCTCTTTCAGGGCCAACTTCTTCAATTACTAGGACTCATCCTCATCAACGAACCCCAAGAGCTCATTCAAGGACTTGCCGTCAAACAGCATTATCTGATTCCTTACCTTTGTAGCAGTGGAATCCCGAACTATGTGGTTGAAGTTGGCATAGAATTATTTGACCATTTGCTCATTGGCCATCTCCACTCGCTCCTTGAAGAAGCCCCAACCATCTCTAGTGTGAAACTATGCCTGAACATGAGGGTTGTGAGGTAACAAGTCCGCATCAATAAACCGCCTCTCCGGAATAAGTCTTCTATTGGGCAACCATTCCCTAAACTTGTGCCACGCCAACTCACTCACAAATCTGTCGGCCCAAACATTTGGGTCCCTTGTTCGCTCAATGCCACCAACTTGTGGTTCCCCTCCTTCCGCATTTCCTCCACTCTCCCCTGATAATGAAGCTGTGGGAGAGGTGGAGTAATCATTATCAATGCCCTTGTCCACTCTAGACTCATCAGACGAGTCTGAGACCACATTCACCGGCTTAAAGGTGGCAACTATTGGTTGATCTGGAAAGGATGATGCCATATTTGGTACGGATATGGACATGTGGGAGGGGGCTGACTCTGAGCTCACACTCCTGGAGGGTATGTAATCACTCCCAGTAGAATGAGAGGCCGTCCTATCAGCTTCCCGAATCAGCTTTCGGGTCTTCTTTATGTTTGCCCGGGCCTCTGGATTGAGCTTTACTATCCTTTTTCCTTTGCCCCCTCGGGAGGGACCACCTCTCCCGGGTTGTTTACCCCCACGTTGCGCAATATGTTTCTTCACCATTGTCTGGAAGATGCAAAGTCTAGATTGGTTAGTTGAAGCACATAAACAGTGTACAATATGAGCAGTGTTTACAAATAAAATGCACAGGTGGGTAACAGGGGTCACGCGGACCGCATGAAAATGCTGCGCGGTCCGCACAAGCTAAACAGCAAAAGATGCAACTCTTTGAAGTTGACCTACACAGACCGCACTAATTTGTGTTGCGGCCGCACGAGGTCAACGGGACCGCCCAGAAATGGACGCGGTCCGCACAGGCTAATCATCGAAAGAATCAACTCTCTGAAGTTGACCTACGTGGACCGCACTGATTTGTGTTGGGGCCGCACGAGGTCAACGCGGACCGCCCAGAAATGAACGCGGTCAGCACAGAAGAGACCTATCAAAATAACATTCTCTGAACCTGGGGCACACGGTCCGCACTGATTTGGACCGCGGTCGCGTAGGTTTTAGTCTTCATGAAGGTTCATGCACGCGGACCGCACAAAAATGGTGTGCGGCCGCGTAGGGCAAATTTAATTGGTAGGGTGTTTTGTTCATTTGAGTCCAATGTTTCCAATACTATGTGTCCTAAGTGTCCCTACTTAGTTATTTTAGCAAAGATGTTAGCCCTAATTCTACAATTATCATGCTTGAACCTAGTCTATCAATTAAAAAAGGTAAAAAATAAAGAAATTAAGAAGTTACTCTAGCATTAATTAATCTATGTACAACATAAATTAATCTAAGTATTGAAATAGAAGTGAAATGTTACCAAGGATTAATTGTGATTGCAATTTGAGTACAAGATGGCACAGGGTGAACAGTAAAAGACGCTCAGATGTAAATTTGGCCAAAAGGTTAAATGAAGGCCTGGGAACCCTATTTATAGAAAAGGGTGTGGGACCCATCACTTACCCACCTGTGCGGCCGCATGGTAAACTTCAGAGACCTTCCATATTTCATCCATTCCACGCAGACCGCATAATATTTCCATGCGGGCCGCGTGGGTTGCCCTGAGGTCACTCTTTTAACTTGGAGAACCCACGCGGACCGCGCTATTTTGGAGTGCAGCCGCATGGCGAAACTTCAGAGACTTCTCAACTTGTGTATTTTCCCTGCACTGTTTCAACATAACCCCTACAACACTTCACAAACTATCAGCTCAAAAATCCTACTCTACGAATGAAGAAAAACAAAGAAAAAGAAAAAGACATGGGTTGCCTCCCAAGAAGCGCCTGATTTAACGTCGCGGCACGATGCAAGTTACCATTCACTCATTTCAAATGAAAGAACCACCACTTGGCTATCATCAGGATTTCCCAAATAATGCTTCACACGGTGCCCATTGACTCGGAATACTTCACCATTTTTGTTCTTTAGATCAAGGGCTCCGAACGGAGTCACACAAAGCACTTCAAATGGACTACTCCACTTGAATTTTAGCTTTCCCGGGAATAACCTCAACCGAGAACTGAAAAGAAGAACCATATCATCCACTTTGAATTCCTTGCCTCGAGCATATTTGTCATGGAGATACTTCATCTTGTCCTTATACAAGGACGAGCTGGAGTATGCATGAAACTGAAACTCATCAAGCTCATTCAAATGATCCACACGAAGATTTGCAGCTACATCCCATTCCAAATTCAACTTCTTCAAAGCCCACATAGCCTTATGCTCAAGTTCCACCGGGAGATGACATGCCTTACCAAACATCAACCGGTAAGGAGACATACTAATTGGAATTTTATAAGCTATCCTATAAGTCCAAAGAGCGTCGTCTAATTTCTTTGACCAATCGGCCCTTTTGGCATTGACAGTTTTAGACAAAATACTCTTGATTTCACGGTTGGAAACTTCCACTTGGCCACTCGCTTGAGGATGATACGGGGTAGTGACCTTATGATTTACTCCATACTTGGTAAGCAATGAATCAAATGCCTTGTTGCAAAAATGAGAACCCCCATCACTAATGATAGCATAGGGAGTCCCGAATCTTGTAAAGATATACTTCTTTAGAAATGTCACAACACTCCGAGCTTCATTATTCAGAAGAGCCACAACTTCAACCCACTTTGACACATAATCCACCGCTACCAAAATGTGCGTATTCCCACAAGAGCTTACAAAAGGCCCCATAAAGTCAATCCCCAAAACATCAAAAATATCAAACTCCAGAATCGTATTGAGGGGCATCTCATCTTTCTTTGAAATACCACCGGCCCTTTGGCACGCATCACAACTTTTCAGCAAATCACTAGTATCTTTGAAAATAGTTGACCAATAAAAACCACAACTCAAAACTTTGGAAACCGTTCTCACTCCCCCATGATGACCACCGTAAGAAGAAGAGTGATAAGCCTTCAAGATACTCATTTGCTCACTTTCCGAAACACACTTTCGAATTACCCCATCCGTGCAAATCTTGAAGAGATACGGATCATCCCAATAGAAATCCATGCTATCCCGCTTGAACTTTTTCCGTTGGTTAGAAGAGAGCTCATACGGGACCACACAGGTCACAAGATAATTGGCAACATTGGCAAACCACGGCATATCATGCATAGACACCGCGAGGAGTTGTTCATCCGGGAAGGAATCATTTATTTCAAGGCCATTGGATGGACACCCCTCCTCCTACAAACAGGAAAAGTGGTCCGCCATTTGGTTTTCACTACCCTTGCGATCAACAATTTCTAGATCAAACTCTTGAAGAAGTAGGACAATCTCATCAACCTTGCCATTGAGTCCTTCTTTGTCATCAAATACATAAGGGCGGCATGATCGTTATGAATAATCACCTTGGCCCCCATAAGGTAAGGACGGAACTTTTCCATAGCAAAAACAATAACTAGCAACTCCTTCTCGGTAACGATATAATTTCTTTGAGCCTCGTTGATTGACTTGCTTGAGTAGTACACCGGATGGAACATCTTGTTGATTCTTTGGCCAAGTACCGCTCCTACTGCCACATCACTTGCATCGCACATAAGTTCAAATGGCAAGTTCCAATTAGGTGTGGTAATGACGGGAGTAGTAGTCAACTTTTGCTTCAATAACTCTATAGATTCCATACATCTCTCATCAAAGATAAACTTGGCATCCTTCTCCAATAGCTTACACAATGGGTTAACGATCTTGGAAAAATCCTTTATGAAGCGCCGATAGAAATCGGCGTGACCTAAGAAACTCCTCACCCCTTTGACAAAGTTAGGGGAAGGGAGCCTTGAAATAACCTCTATCCTTGCTTTGTCAACTTCAATGTTGTTCTTCGAGACTTTGTGGCCCAATACAATTCCCTCTCGCTCCATGAAGTGACACTTCTCCCAGTTAAGCACAAGCTTTGTTGCTTCACATCTTGCCAACACACAATCCAAGTTTGACAAACAATCATCAAAAACATCCCCTACCACACTGAAGTCATCCATGAATATCTCATAATGTCCTCCACCATATAGGTGAAGATCGCCATCATGCATCTCTAAAATGTAGCTGGGGCATTACATAGTCCAAATGGCATTCTAGAGAAGGCGAATGTGCCATAAGGACATGTAAATGTTGTCTTTCCTGATCCTCCGGGGCGATAAGTATTTGATTGTAACCCGAATAGCCATCCTGGAAGCAATAATAGGCTCTCCCCGCAAATCGGTCCAACATTTGATCCAAGAAAGGTAATGGAAAATGGTCCTTCTGTGTCACCTTGTTGAGCTTCCTATAGTCCATTCACACTCTCCAACCCATGACCATACGAGTAGGAATCAATTCATTGTTTGCATTAATGACAACCGTCATGCCACCCTTCTTTGGAACACATTGGACCGGAGAGGTCCAAGAACTATCTGAAATGGGGTAGACCACCCCGGCATCCAACCATTTGATGATTTCCTTTTTAACTACCTCTTGTATGGCCTCATTTAATCTTCTTTGGTGCTCAAGTGATGGCCTATCATTCTCCTCCAATATGATCTTTTGCATGCAAAAAGCGGGGCTTATACCCCGCATATCCGCCAGGGTCCATCCAATTGCTCGATTGCTTTTGTAAGACCGCCAAAGTGGCGTCAACCTGCATGTTAGTTAAGCAAGAGGAAAGTATAACCGGCAAAGTGAAATTAGGATCCAAGTATTCATACATGAGGTGAGGAGGAAGTGGTTTCAACTCCAACACCGGCGGCTCCTCAATAGATGGCTTAGTTGGAGGGGTCTTGCGATTTTCAAGGTCCAAAGATAGTTTCCTCGGCTCATAAGAGTAAGAGCCCATACCATGCAAAGCATTTACACATTCAACACGATCGGCATCATCATTGACCTCCATGTTCAAAAGGACCGCTTCAAGTGGATCTTCTACATTGATCATTCCGCTTGTGTCATCCACTATCACCACCGTGACAATGTCAACAAACGAGCACACGTCGGTGCTATTTGGTTGTCTCATGGATTTGCACACGCGAAACACCACTTTTTCATCACCGACCCAAAAAGTCAATTCTCCCTCTTCAACATCAACCAAGGCTTTCCCGGTGGCTAATAATGGCCTTCCAAGAATGATTGGGATTTCGAAGTCCACTTCACAATCAAGAATGACAAAATCGGCCGGCAAGATAAACTTGTCCACTCGAACTAGAACATCGTCGATGATTCCCAAAGGCCTCTTCATAGACCGATCCGCCATTTGGAGCCTCATCGAAGTTGGACGGGGTTGTCCAATACCTAAGGTCTTAAATACAGAATATGGCATAAGATTGATACTTGCCCCCAAATCACAAAGTTCTTTAGCAAAATTAGCACTTCCAATTGTACAAGGAATGGTGAAAGCACCGGGGTCTTCTAGCTTAGGAACCATGGAATGAACTATCGCACTTACTTGGTGATTCATCATTATCGTCTCACAATCCATCGACCTTTTTTTCGTAACCAAGTCCTTCATGAATTTAGCATAACCCGGTATTTGCTCGAGTACCTCCACTAAAGGCACATTAATGGTCAAACTCTTCATCATCTCTATGAATTTCTTGAATTGATTATCTCCCTTTTGCTTTGGCAATCTTTGCGGATAAGGTGGAGGAGGCATTGGCAAGGGTGCCTTGGCCTTTGGAATAGCCGGCTCGGGAATATCAATGATGTGTTCCCTAGACAGGTTCACGGTATCTTGAGATTCAATTCCGGCGTCATCCTCAATATCAATCCGCATATCATTTGTTTCAATAGGTTCAACCACATTGTCATCATTCATCGGCATGTCATCATCATTCAAATGTACTTCCGCATTCACAACTCGATTCTCATTTGAGGCATTCACATCACCGCCACTTCCACTTCTTGTTGTCACGGACATCACATGATTGTTCCCTCCCTTCGGGTTTACCACCGTGTCACTTAGTAGTGCACCCTTTGGTCGGGAATTCAAATATTGAGAAAGTTGGCCAATTTGAACTTCCAAATTCCGGATTGAAGTATTGTGAGAAGCTATTTGAGCATCCGAATCTTGATTCTTTTTCATCATTTGTTCAAACATAACTTCAATTCGACCCATATCATTGCCCGAAGAACTTGATCCTTGTGAATGGAAAGGGGGTGGATTGTTGGGTTGTTGATACATGGGAACTCTTTGAAAACCTTTCCCCCGATTGTTTTGATTTCCACCATTGTTCCATCCGCCTTGATTGTTGTAGTTCCCCCAATTGATGTTATTACCACTCCAATTGCCACCATTATTTCCTTGATTATTCCAATTTTCCTTGGCTGTTCCAATCACCACCGTTGTTCCCATTGTTATTATTGTTCCAATTTCCTCTTCCTTGTTGGTTCCCCCAATTGCCTTGGGAATGCCATTGTTGATTATTTTTATTCCCTCTATTGCGTTGAAAGTTATTCACATATTGACAATATTCGTCTTAATCATCAAAGCCATCATTAGAAAATCCTCCATCGTCATTGTTGTTCTCATTTTCATCACATTGGCCTGGTTGTGCTTGTTGCCCTCTATTCCTTTTTTTCAACATCGAGACACTTTCCATGGAATTTACTTGGCGCGGATTTTGCACTGGTTGAAGTTGAGCTTTTGCCAATTGATTCATGGTTGTAGTGAGCTCGGTAATGGCTTGGTCGTGGTCATGCAACTCTTTGTGTAAATGGATAACATTTGGATCGCCTTGAGGTACATTCGACCGACTTTGCCATGCCGAAGAAGTGTCGTCCATTTGGTCCATGACATCACATGCTTCCTCCAAAGATAACTTCGTGAAATTGCCACCCGCCAATTGGTTCACAATGCATTGATTAGCCGTGTTGATCCCCCTATAGAAACTTTTTTGAACCATAGCATCAATCATGTCATTGTTGGGGCACTCTTTCACCATAGTCCGGTACCTCTCCCAAATTTCATGTAACGGCTCCGTTGGCTCTTGTTTGAAGGCTAGAATCTCATCTCGTAGGGCCGCCATATGAGTTGGGGAAAAGAACTTGGCAATGAATTTGTCCGCCAATTCATCCCATATAGTGATTGAGTGATTCGGTAACCTCTCCAACCAATCCAGCGCCTTACCCGTCAACGAGAAAGGGAAAAGCCGCAGTCGCAAAGCATCTTCGGACACATTAGTTTGTTTGCTTCCACAACAGGTATCTACGAACCCCTTCAAGTGCTTGTAGGCATTTTGATTGGAGGCGCCCGTAAAATACCCTATTTGCTCCAATAGTGTCAGCATCACATTTGTAACTTGAAAGTTCCCCGTCCGGATTCGAGGATGAACAATGGCATTGGCATATCCTTGGTTTGTCATTGCCCTTGGCGCAACCCTTGGCGGTGGCAGAGGAGGGTCTGGGATGTGGTCCTGTTGATTTGCATTTGCATTTCGGGCCCTCCGTGGTATATGTTGTACCGGGGAATCGTCCTGCTCGAGTGTGACGCCCCAAATCGGGGAACATGATCGTCGCCTGACTGGGTTGCCCCAGTCAAGTGGACCTGGTGCCTTTCATTCCCACGCGTTACCCCTGTGTTGATTATTTATCATTAACCAAATATATTACTAATCATAAATGATTTCACAATAAACAAACAAAACCATACGAGTGGTTCATTATCATATTCACAGTTTTTACAACGCCGGCCATAACATAATAAATACATAAGACTGGAATCCCACAGTTTACATGTCTACAGAGCCTCTAGGATACAAAAAGGGGAGTACAATACTTGTCGGTAACAAGGCTCCGTCTATACCTTAAAAAACCCAAAATGAAATCTAAACAAAAGTGGCATGAACCACACAAGGCCCCGAGGAAGAAAGGGGCTCACCAAAACAGGCAGTGGAGGGTGGACGATACTACTGCCGATGAGCTGAAGTGCCTGCTACTGATCCACCTACAATCATAACACGAATATAGCGTCCCCGGCAAAAGGGACGTCAGTACACTTGAATTGTACTAGTATGTATGGACAAACTTTGTCCCAAGTAAACTCAAGCCGTTAAACAAGGATCACGATGAAAAGACAGCCAATAGATTACATCAAGAAATCAATTAAGCTAACTAACCGTGATTCCCACCTTTTACTCATTTTAGATAAGCCTCAACACAAGCACGTTCAAGGTCAACAAATAGAACAACAACCAATCAACCACATAAATTGCAAGTAGTCAAACATAGGGGCAATCAGTGCCCCCTAGGTTGCAAACTCTCCTGCTGTCTCCTTTCACAATTTCATATCAATAATTTTTGTTTCAATTTCATTTGCGATTTCGATCGCTTAACATCCTTATTACCTCGTCCACCCTTATTACCTCGGCCACCCTTATCACCCCAACCCCCACCTTATTCTTCATGTTGCGGCGCGCAACCCGATCCCACTGTACAGTTTTCAAACACAACAATCACAAACAGCAGATAAGGTACTACACACAATTACAACAAGTTCAAATAAGCCACTTACACATTGGTTCATGTTCTCAATTACTTCTCAAACCAATATCACAACCAAGTTACAAGTGTTCCAAAACCGAGAATGTTCATACTGTTATGTTCAATAACTTTCCACACCTCAAGTGTTTCGTTTCTTTTCCACAAGGTACCATATATGCCATCATAACCATTATTCACAATTCTTTTACCAAATTCAACTCTCATTTATCTTTCGGCTCAAATCTCATATTACATCACTCATAGTTCAACAACAACTTTGAATATCCAACACAACATACAAGAATTTCACACAATTTGGCAATTTAACTCGAACCAAACAAATTTCACACATATAGGCGATTTCACAAGAATCAAAATTAGCCATACATACCTGGTATCGAGTTTTCTTCCGTTAACTTCCTACTTTATGCTTACCCAAGCTATCCTATCTTTGCCGACCTTGTTTTGCAGACTCTTACGCCTATTCACTTCCTCTTTACTAAGAAAACAAGTTTAATAATCATGCATGAGTGTAAAATCTCAAGTTCAAAAGCTATTATATGTAACCCTCTCCTTACCCACTTTAAAACTGAAAATTAGAGGAAAAATAGTTAGGGTTTTTACCTTGTAAAGATTGGGGAAGTTGAATCTTGGCCCTAGAATCCTTTGGACTTAATGGTTGGAACAATCTTTGAAGATGAAGAACTTATCTCTCTAAAACCCCTCTCTTCTCTCTCTAATTTTGGTAAGATGATATGATAAAATGAAGGAGAAAGGCGTTATTTTAAAGAAGAGGTCGGGTTGAAATTTATAAAATTCTTGGGCCGGGTCAATTCTGCGGTCGCATATGCGATCGCAGAATCAACATGCGGTCCGCATAGTGACCGCGGAATTGACTCAAATTTACACAAGTTCTGATACGGAATGCGACCAAAATGCGGTCCGCATTCTTGATCTGCGGTCGCATAGTGCACCGCAGATTTGTCACCCCAAAACCTTCGAGAATTTATGCGGTAGATCTGCGGTGCGCAGATCCGTTATGCGATCGCATATCGACCGCATTCTCAACACCAAATTTTGCAAACCTACTGTTAAGCTCTGCGGCAGGAATGCGGTCCGCATAGCAGATCTGCGGTCACACTCCTGACCGCAGAATTGACGTTTTTCTGGAAAAATTGACTCTTACATTTTTGAATCTTAAATCACTACCAAGGGTCCGAACAGCGTCTACGCATTCCTAACATATTATTCGGACCATGGCACCACGGCTACTATGTTTCATGCACAAAAGTTTTACGGGGCCTTACATCCTCCCCCCTTAAGATCATTCGTCCTCAAATGAGGACTTTGAAAATGAGTTGGTTTTGAAAGACATGATATGCAAACTATCAAAATTTTAACTAACTCTTATATTTTAGAAAAATTTCGCCAGAGTTTCCTTTGTATTATGGACATATCCACCTGTCAGAGGGCCCCCGAAACACATTACCAAACAACAATACACAAATACAACACTTCCCACAACTGGTATACACTTTCTTACCTCAACGAATGCACATATTCTATCACATTTTTACAATTGCACAAAAACTTGTCACTTCAATGAGTTCTTACCTTATTTAACCATCTTAATACACTATGTACACACAAACAAACCATTACCAATCTACACTTACTATTAGTTATTTATTTAACATCATTTATCAAGAAATGTTCAAGTGACCCAAGGCAACAACACATTTATCTCATTATAAAACGAAGGAGACTTTACTAATACTAAGAGGGAAACAACTTGGACAAGATGGCAGTTACTAGGAGTAGAAGGGTCACCTAATTTCTTCTAGGCTTGATCAAACAAATGGGGGTACTTTTCCTTCATCTCTTTTTCTGCTTCCCATGTGGCCTCCTCTCAACTTGTTGACTTCGCCACAATACTTTAACAGAGGCAACTTCCTTATTTCTCAACTTACGGACTTGCCTATCAAGAATGGCAACTGGAACTTCTTCATATGACAAATCTTCATTAACCTCCATAGCTTCGACTGGCATGATGGTGGATGGATCTCCGATCACTTTCTTCAACATGGACACGTGGAATACCGGGTGCACTGATGACATCTCAGGAGGCAACTCTAGCCTATAAGCAACTTGACCAATCCTTTGAACGGTCCGATATGGCCCAACATACCTAGCCTATAAGCAACTTGACCAATTCTACGCATTCCTAACATATTATTCGGACCATGGCACCACGACTACTAGGTTTCATGCACAAAAATTTTACGGGGCCTTACATCGAGGTCCTCTACCTCCTCCCACGCCATGGCATTGCCAAGAGGAACATTAGCATATGCATTAAGAGCCATTTGTAACTGTTAGATTGAGTCAAGAAAATTAGTAAAATAAGGAAAAAAGAAGCAAAACACAACACTAGCAACGCAATTAATCAACACCGTTAACTCCCCAGAAACGGCGCCAAAAGGTTGATCGATTGCAAACTCAACCCAAAAGAAGAGCGGGCACAACTAACTTTTACCCGAGTAGTGGTTCGGGGTCAATCCACATGGAGTTGGAATTTGGAGTGAGAAATTGCGATGAACTAGAATTGCGAGTTCGCTTCTAATTTATCTTCAAACATATTTGTGTTTTCTTTTTAATAACTAATTTATCAACTACTAATAGGAAGTCTAAATTATGCTAAGGATGATTTAAAAGTGTAATGCAAGTAGGAAAATGACCAGGGTGGTAGCATTTACCTGTGTGGATAACTAACGGGTAATGAAATTCAATACAAAGATGATATGATGGGATGATTGGATAACCGTTGCTCTATGCTATCATTCTCACACCTCTCGGTAGAGAGAATAATTTTTCCCAATTGACTCTCGAGAGACCAATTGGGTAGGCTAATTTGCCCAAGCAACTTTAGGTTCAAGTTGGGTAATTACTCTCTCGAGGTTTTTACCCGTTACTTGGGACTACCATTCTCATAGGTCCATCCCAAATTCTTGTTGGGATTGATTGAGAAGTTTTAGACTCTTTTTCTCAAGAAGAGTCCAAACCCACTAAACTAGACATAGTGTTTGCAACCACCAAATCCAAATGAAAAGCATTCAATCAACCCAAATCCTAACACCTATAATCATCTAAGCATTAAATAGTTTAACCCATTAATTACCCATACTACGGTTGAGCTACAACCCTAGCTATAAGTTTAGCTAGCCATGAACAATGAAGAAAATGAAGAAATTAAAGATGAAATTGACATAATACTTGATTACAAATTAAATCTAGAAGTTTCAATGATAAAAGACTAAGAAAATTGCCCAAAATAGGCGAAAATATCTTCTCACGAGCTCAGTTGTTCGTATCTAATATCTGACATATCCTAAAAAAGTAAAAGAAGCTAATTATACTGTACAGAAATTTCCGGACAAAAATACCCCTGAGGGTCTGACGCAGTCCGCACACTTTTGACATGCGGCCGCGTAGGGCATTTGGTCTTCAGATAAGTTGGCACCTGGAGCATGTCATGCGAATCGCGTACTTTTGTCAGACGGCCGTGTAGGCTCAACAACACGGACCGCGTAGAAATGGAGCGCGGCCACTTAGGTTCAACAATGCGGACCGCGTAGAAATAGAGCGCGGCCAACACTGTGTAATTCCTCCAATTGCGAACTCTCTGAATCTTCACCCACGCGGGCCGCACTGCTTTGGCACGCGGCCGCGTGGGACTTTGCCTTGTATTGTCTCTTCTCTGATGTTCATTGTTGCGGACCGCATGAAAATGGACGCGGTCCGCGTAGATTTGCCTTCTATTTCTGGCCTCTCTGAACTTGTCTGCACGGCCGCACACCAAATTAGTGCGGTCCGCGCAGCTAAAGGTAAGCCTGGTCTTCTCTCTGAATCACCTTGTGCGTCCGCACAACAAAACAGTGCGGTCCGCACAGGTTCCTTTGGTGCCTTTCTATTTCTCCACTTGACGTTTAGTCGGTTTCACTCCTTTTTGAGCTAATTCAATGGTATTCATCCTTTTGTTGCTCAAACCTAAAAAATAGCACACTTGTAAGCAAATCAAGGCCAGACTAACACATTTTATGCATAAAGCTCGGCCAAGAAGGGGTGTACAAGTATGCAAAATTCCTAGTTATCAGCGGTGGCGACGATAGGTACGCTGTTAGCCGTTGCAAGGCTTTGACGCATTCGTCATTCCAGTGGAATTCATTGTCTTTTCTCAGCACGCTGAAGAATTTGTGGCATTTGTCCGAGG
This sequence comes from Nicotiana noctiflora, assembly GCA_032618575.1. NCBI lineage: Eukaryota > Viridiplantae > Streptophyta > Magnoliopsida > Solanales > Solanaceae > Nicotiana > Nicotiana noctiflora. The sequence continues at coordinate 163,777 of JASVEL010000704.1, forward strand.
ATCGGGAGATGAAGCGGGAGAGGGCGGCTATCCGACCTATCAATTTTTGGACCTGTTTCTTGCTGTTGAGTGTTTTGGTTATCGAGGCGATTGCCTTGATTTGATCAGGATTGTCTTCGATCCCTCTTTGGGATACGAGAAACCCCAAAAACTTTCCTGACACCACACCGAAGGCCCATTTCTTGTGATTCAGTTACATCCCATACTTTTCAGTATGTCAAAGGCCTCTCACAAGTGGTCGATGTGGTATTCCTTCCTAGCGGACTTCACTAGCATGTCTTTGATTTAAACCTCCATGTTTTTCCCAAGTTGATCCTTGAACATCTTAGTGACCAGTCTTCGGTAAGTGGCCCCTGCGTTTCTTGAGCCCGAATGGCATCACCCTGTAACAGTAGGTACTTTGGTGTGTGATAAACGTGGTTTTCTCTTAATCTTCCTCATCCATTAGGATTTGGTTATAACCGGAATACGCATCCAAGAAGCTTAGTAGTTCATGCCCGGCGGTGGCGTCGATCAGTTGATTTATGTGAGGGAGGGGGAAGGAATCCTTAGGGCAGGCCTTGTTCAGGTTGGTGAAGTCCATACACATTCTCCATTTTCCGTTATTTTTTCTTACCATTACCACATTGGTGACCCATTGTAGATATTTTGACTCCCCGATAGAGCCGTTGGTGAGCCGTTTATCTACTTCCTCACAAACTGCCTCGTTGATTATGGTGTTGAACTTTCTCCTGATTTGTCTTACCGGCGGGTGTAGCTGATCGACGTTGAGCTTGTGGGTGGCGATTTCTGGCGAGATTCCTGGCATATCTACATGGTAAAAACCAAATGTATCTATTTGGTTAGTCAAAAATTCATGGTACTTACCCGGATCGGTGAGCCCGTGGCCGATGTATGCCTTCCTTTTGGGGGTGTGACGATCTAGCTGAACTGGGTCGAGGTCTTTGACTATGGCCTTACAGGCTTCCACAATGTCTTGGTCTCTGATGGCGTCAGCTGTCGGGTCCACTTTGGTCCCCGACGCGGCTGATTGCTATGCCTCTGCATTTGCCCCACTTATTTGTCTGGTGTGGGCGCAATCTTGTGTTATCTTATAATATTCTTGCGTTGTGCGTGGTTCTCCCTTGATGACGAATATTCCCCATGGAGTAGGGAACTTAACCACTTGGTATAAGCTTGAGGGGACTGCTCGCATGGCATGTATCCACGGACGCCCAATGATAACATTGTATGCCTTCTCTTGGTTCATCACGTGGAAGGTAGTTTCCAAGGTGAATCCCCCCGCGAGGATGGGTAGAGTCACTTCTCCTGACGTGCGTTCCACAACATTGTTAAAATCAGCTAGAGTTATATTGCGAGGGGTTACCCTGTCCTCAAGTCCCATATACGAGAGGACTCTCGGATGGATGATGCAGGCGCCGCTTCCGTCATCGACCATGACTCTCCTAACATCCGTATCAATAATACGTAAAGTGATAACTAAAGCATCATAATGGGGAAAACACAAACCATCGGCGTCAGACTTATAGAAGGTGATACTTCCTTCAAGGTCATCGTACCGTTCGTGGGAGATGGTCTTCTTCAGTCTGTGTGTGTTGGCCAATTTGACATGGTTGATAGCGACATCATTCCCATCTCCGAAGATCATGTTTACTATGCGCGTCTGGGAGGGTGGCTTCGGTTGTCCACAGGAATGGTCTCGCCCGCGCGCGAAATTTGCCTTCCCTTGTCGCTGAGCAGCTCCTTCAGGTATCCCTAGTTTAGCATCCTGACGACGTCCTATCGCAGACCTATGCAGTCTTCGGTCCTAGGCCCTCGTTTATGGTGGAATTCACACAGAATGTTTGATTTTCTTATGGCAGGCTCCGATTTTTTTTTTTGAGGCCATTGCACCTTGGTGCCGAGCTTTTCTAGTGCGTACACAATCTCTAAAGGAGAAACACAAAAGTTTTGTGATGAAAGTGAAGGGGGCGTACCTCGTTCGTTTCTGAGTGGGGTGAGATGGCGTTGTAGATGGTCTGCATGACGAAGGGGCGGAAGAGGAGACCTCATGTAAGGCTCATATCGTTCTTTATTAGGGCGAGGGGGGGAGTTCTCGACATCCCGCGTGTTGTCGATATGTCCTTGTGTCTGGATTTATGGCTGTCAGTAGTCAGGTTGGTCCATTGAGGTCCTCTTCGTCTGCTCGTACCTCGGTACAGTAGGCATTATGGATCTCATCCCAAGTTGTGGGGGATATTTCATGAGCCGGCTTAGCAGTTTCTTGGTTGCTCTGGAGCCGTCCCTGCTGAGTCCGTTCTGGAAAGCTGCTACCACCATGCTCTCCAATACATTTGGTAGGCTCACCCTTACCCTGTTGAATCTGGCAAGGAAGTCCCTGAGGCATTCGTCTGTGGTTTGTCTGACGGCGAAAACGTCATTTACCCGTGCTTCTACCTTCTTAGCGTCGGCGTGCACAGTGACAAACTTGTCTGCCATTTCTTTGAAGGTTGAGATTGATTTGGCAGGCAGTTGGGAGTACCATGTCAGGGCTCCTCCGGTCAGCGTCTCGCCGAACTTCTTCAGCAACACTGATGGTACATGTTCTTTAGATAGATCGTTACCTTTCACGACGGTGACATAATGGATGAGATAATCTTCAAGGTCGGTGGTTCCATCGTATACCCTCAGGTAAGGAGGCATCTTGAAAGTTTTCGGGATGGTGTAGGGGGTGGCTTCCTCGGAGTAGGGTTGCTCTACGAACCTTCCTACGTCACGTTTGGGCAGCAGTTTGGGCGCTCCGGGGATCTTGTCATCTCTATTCTGATGTTCCTTCATTTGGTCGCAGAGGGCCTGATTTTTGCTCTCCGTTTCTTCCATTTTTCTCAAATGGACGTTAACGTATCATCATGCATTTGCGTTTCGATGGGTTGGTTGTTGGTTAGTGTTTCCTCTTGCTCGTTTGCTGTGGCGGTGATACTCGTTGTTGGTGCTGCTTTTTCATAACTCTGTGGTGGTTTTTCTACAAGGCCGCTCAGGGCTGTTGTCAGCCATTCTTCAAGTAACTTCCTGACCGCTGGGGGTGCTTCTTTTGCAGCGGATGTGGAGGTTTCTTTTTCCTACAAGGTTGCAAGATTTCCGGAAAGGTGAGGCTTCTACCCCAGGTGTTATATCAAGGGTGATATGGACGGCAGCGCTACCACCGACCTCGTTCAGGGAACTCAGGAGGTTGGTGGTGGCTTTCATTATAGGTTTGGACCGGGTGTTATTTTCGGCCATTTTTTAGGTTTTATCTGGTGATCTAATCCTTTGGATGTATACTACGGGTTTGATTCTCGAAAAACCACAAACGATGCCAAATTGTTTGACCCAAAAGCTGCCGGTTACTTTGTGTGTTAGGGAAAATCAAAGATTATAGAAGGGTAAATCGGAATCAACGGTAATAGACTCAAAGATAGATCTATGATTCGTATGTTCTTTGCTCTAATAAAACTAATTGGAATATCAAAAACTGATCAACAATAGAGAGATAAGATAGAGAGAGAATGATAGTCAGAAGTTGTATTATTAATGAAATTAACATTTGTCTTACAAATGAGGGAGGCCTTTCCTTATATAGAAGGAAGGTCCCCTCGCCAAAATATCACTTTATTCCAGAACTATTGTTGTTACAAAAACATAAACGGGAGGAGGGGACGGAACGCTCGCACGGGCGAGTTTACCAAAGTGCCTTTATAGTCAGGGTCGTACTCCTTCTCGTCGTATGGGCGTGGAGGAAGGTATATTTGACTTCAGTGGCCTTGTAAGGAGGCGTGCTCTACTTACATCAATCGTGTCCGATTCGACCTCATACACTTATCAAGGAAAGGACTTTTTCTAGAATAAGTTGTTTTCGTTTTCCACTTTAAGGCATTAAGTATCCGAAACTCAGTGATCGAATTAATTACTCCCTCGGGTCCATAATAAGATAAATTTATTTTTGGCACGCCCATTAAGAAAATACTAATTTCTATACAAAAATACCCAGTATGACTAAACTACTCTTAATTAAATATTTAATGTGATGAGTAAGAAAGCCTTTTAGAAATAAAGGTAATTTAGTAAAAGCAAATTGAATTCTTTCTTGATTATATAAATATACACTTATTTTGGACCAAAATAGAAAAGCAAATAGGTCACTTATTGTGGACCAGATGGAGTAAAGCACAATATATAAGAAAATAAAACAAATCCATTTTCAAAATTCGAACGCGCGATTTTTAATTAATGATGGATGAATTCTAACCATTATTGTATGCTCAAAAATTATCATACACTTTATGAATACAAAACAATATATATGAGTTACGGATCAATCATAGCAAATCGTAATAATCCATGAACCATGCGAAATAAATAATAACAAACACTCAAGATTTGGATAAGAAGTATTTACTACTTTTATTGATGATATTGATTTGATCTGCTTCTCCATGAAGAGGTTCAGAGCCTTACATTCATATATTATCTTCCCATGAGATGGGTAATTCTTGTATGTATTCTCTCTTTCTGGAGAATAGTGATGAAGAAGAAGCCCCCCTTCTGGGGTTTATTCTTCTAGTATTTATAGTTGTGAGCCCCATGAGCGGGAAATGAGTGGCTCTGACTGTGAGCACGTGATTTTTGCCTGAGCAATTAAATTCCAATATATATAAAAATATATACAAAAATAATTGTTGGTGTGCAATTGTGTGATTCAATTGAAATACTTGTGTTTTGTTTAAAAATAAAAGTGAAATTAAAATTACAAAAGGAATCAATTAGAAAATATCATAAAAATGTGAAAATTCGAAAAATCAAGAAAATACACAAATACCGGAAAAATAGAAGAAAAATGGCAAAAATACCGGAAAATTAAGATAAAATCAGGAAAAATAGAAAGCAAAGGAATAATAACAGTTGAAAATAAATACAAAAAGAGAAATATAAAATACAAAAAAGAAAATACAAGCTAAAAATGTAAAATACAATATAGTATTCTGGCTACATACCAGGATATACATATATATATATATATATATATACCAAGCCCAAACACATCAGGCCCAAAAATAAGCAGGTCTACCCAGACTCGTAACCAAACGATACCTTATAAGCCAGACAAATTCCAACCGTTGATGAATTGAAACAAACAGATCAGATGAAGCGGTTCATTATGAATTAAAAGACGTCATGCTTAGAATTGATCTTGGCCGTTTAAAGTAATTGATCAAGCGGATGAGACAATGTCTCGTTAAAAGCCAAACGACGTAATATAAGTGAAACAATCACAGCCGTCCAAGCTTAATATCTAACGGACATAAAGAGATCACTCACTTAACCAAACGATACCATTTTGAAAGTAAATGATCCTGACCATTGATCTTGACTAATCCAAGGGCCAGGAATCCACGAGACGTGATGGATATAAATACTCCCATCTCCCATTCAATGTCCTTACACACACACACATATACAACCTAATAGAAACCATAGCTGCCTCAACCTCTCTTCTTCTTCCTCGAGTCTCCCATGGAGACTTGCCGGCAAACCTTCCTCAGCCACATTCTCCGGCTCAGGCAAGCCTCTAATACCCAATCCCTTACACACCAACTCCTCAAACCACCATGAAACCCCATCAAAACTAAAAGCCCCCATGTTCTTGAAACTCCGGTCACCAGAACCCTAGCCGGTGACCTCACCAAGTATGAACCAGCACCTGAAAATAACACCCTAAGATCACTTTGAGGTGATCTTATCACCTCATCGAGGTGGTTAGTATCGAATATCCCTATAACGTCTCGAATATAAGAAAACGACTCGTCGGAACCCTACTCCGGTGAGTACCCAAAACAACCCTACCCCCTAACTACTATACTAAGCCTCCAAATCACTCCCATATACACCAAAACCCATATCAAAAGCCCTATCTGAAAAGTCCAAAGACCAAACGTCTTTAGAGTTTTGAAAAATGAAAAGAAAGAAAGAAGAGATAAGAAAAGAAAGAAAGAAAAATAAAAGGGAAAAAGCCTGGAAAAGCTAAGTTCTCACCTCTATATTCTATTCTTGTTTGCTGATTCTGAGAAATGTTTTCTTGCCATTACTATGATATTTTTATGAACTTGTCTCTTCTGCATGCTTAAAGAATAAAGATCTATTTTTGTTTGGTGTGAAGCTTATACATGTCTAAGTATGCTAAAGTGTTCTTAGGATTTTTGGTGATAACCACGCATGAATCATGTGTTAATAAGTCTATTTTACGTATTTGTTCATCATGCTCTGTCTATAATTGAGTTTTGGTTAGTTGGAATTCAACCATTATCAAACTTCTCCTCTGAGTTCTGATTGATTGAAAATTAATTTGTGATTAAAGCTATATGTGCAAAATAACATAAAATTGGCTATATTTGTAACTTGATTCATTTGTGATTTCATTCTGAATCTTTGGATGTTTTTGTGACTTGGGTCATGAGTGTAAAGATTTTGTGGTTATTTCTGAAAGTTAAGTCCAGTTGCTATAATGTTGATTAATTAGCTGTACTTCTATTTTATAAGTCTGGCTATTAAGTGGCTATTTCTAAAAAACTATTTCTGTTTGTTAATTGGATGTACTTTTATTAAGTGGCCATGTTTTTAATAAGGGGTTATGTTTCAAATAATGGTGATTGGGTTCTTATAAAGGTTGGTTAATAATGAAAGGGTTTGGGGTCTGAATTGGCTAAGTCTTAAAACATATATAATCAGTGGTTACCTATTAAATAATTCTCAACCCTAGTCTGCCAGACCTTAAGTTAGGTCGGGTAATTTGGAATAAAGGGTATAAGAGGAATAGTAAATGGCATTACTAAAGATTTAATAGAGCCTATAAGGCTATAACTGACTTTAGTGCATAGTATTTCTGCAATTACTTATAAAACAAAGGGCAAACTGGGCAGAATAAAAATGCATTTCTGTAACAAACCTTAGCAAGTGAGGATAATTAGATAAAATATACCTAATAGAACCCTATAGAATTTCCAAGAACCTTCTAGCAGGGTTTCTAAGGCATTTCGACACAATCTAAATGGACTACACTGTAAATCATTGAAAAGAATAAGGGGAGGGAAATGAAATTAACTTATTTAAATTTTCCCCCAATTCCCACCAAAATGCCTCTATAAATAGACTGTTAATGAGTCCGAAGAAGGGGTTACAACCTGAAGGTTAGATTTTGAGGGTTCAAAAGTTAAAAAGGATTCCACATATTATAGTTCTTAGCTGATTAACTTGGGTGTTACTTTGGGAATTGTTGCGGGGTCAACTCTTTTTCAGTTCATCTTGACTTTGCTAAATTCCTTGATTCTACTTAGTTGATCTGCTGGATTTCCTATTTGGGGTTTTCTGTTAGCTGCTCTACTGTGATTGACTTATCCCATTGCTGTTATTAGTTGCTGATTATTCTTCCTCTCCAAAGCCCTAGACTCATATACTTGTTGTGAATCAGGTACACTTCTGCTTCTGGAGATTGTAATCGAGATTTTGATGAAGAAATGAAGCCGGATTAATTTTTAATGATGTCATTTTTTGTTTCTTCTATCATACCTGTAGTTAAATTGTAGATTCCTTTGTAATTCATTTAGGAATGGTTGTAATAATTAACAACTCTGTGGATCTGACCTAGATTAGAGTAAGAGTAGATAATGCTATAGTTAGATATAAATTAATAATTAAATATAGTTAAAACCTAAATCAAAACTAAAACAGGTTAATACAAAACTAATACACTTTGATAAATAGATATAATTCTGAAATTGAACGTATGAACTAGAATCTAGTTACTTTTGATAGTTAAAACTGTAAATCAGAATCGATTTAATCTAAAAGGGATAATTAGTCAAGTTGTTCAGATTGTATTATCGCCTACCTTCGAATTGATTAATATACAGATTTGCTTTTTATACATTTGTAATTGTTATCAACTCAAGCATGTTTAGTCAGTACTGTCATCCTTTTAGTTAAATAAGTGAAAAAACAATCCTGCAAACTAGTATTACAGTAATTACCTGAATATCAGAACTTACCATATAGTATAACGACACTGATACAAATTATTGTGATAGAATTTTAATGAGCTGTTAAATTTTGAAATTAGTAGTGATCAAATGTCAATTGGTATCGTCTGAAAATTATTAAGTAGTAATGCTGAATAATAATCGTTCAAGAGATGTTGTTGAAATAAGAAATCATTTTTGCTTATATAGTTTGAGCCTAGTTGTGTATAAAGGCCCAGATCTGGTTAGTATGATACATGTAATCTCAAGTAGCCATAGTAGCACACATTGGGCTACGGATGCCCATCCGTTCCAGTTTGGACTGTTAAAGTAGTCCAAAGTCCAGGCCTATTAGTACATAAATGGTCTGGACCCTGATATCATAGTCTAAAAATAATACAAAAACAAGATGCAAATTAGGAAGAATAAACAGAATAGAAAAACATAGTATACGATGAAGTTTGGACATCAAAAATAAGGGATGAGCCTCGTCGTGAACATGAAAAGACATACGGGGCCCCCAAATAGATTTCAATAAAGTGTTAGACTCGGAAGGACCGTTTAGCACATTCCATGGTCTTTCCCAATATATAATAAGATGAAGACAATATAGGCATGATTTGTAATAAATATATATTCTTAAATACGAGTGAACATTTATGTGACTCAAATCTCAAATTTTGGCGAAGCTGAAATGCATTAAAGTCACGGGCGTACTGGTTGCGGTGTGACTCGAGATGCGTTTTCATGACTTCGCAAGTCTTTAAAAAATAAAGCCGGAGATTAAAAACACTTGTAAAATTGAAGCATATAAAGAAATCAGATAAGACAAATACAGCAGTTGAGCGACCGTGCTAGAACCACGAAATCTGGGAGTGCCTAACACCTTCTCCCGGGTTAACAGAATTCCTTATCCAGATTTCTAGTTTCGCGGACTGTTAAAACAGAGTCATAATTTCCTCGGATTTGGGATTAAACTAGTGACTTGGGACACCATTATCTTCCCAAGTGGTGACTCTGAAATTTAAATAAATCCCGTTCCGATTGTCCTTAAAGTGGAAAAACTCCTTCCCTGATGTTATTATTATATCCCTTCTAGGGATGTATTAGTAAAAGCGGGGTATACTTTATCTAAAAAGTAGTAAAAAAGGGAGGTGTGACAGCTCTGGCGACTCTGCTGGGATAAGAAACCCAGAACTTTGGTTCAGGGTTTAAGAATTCGATCTCGATTAAATTGCTATTTTTGATATTATCTGATATCATTATATTCTTTGATCAATGTGCTACATGTTTACCGCTTTGATATTACGTGGATTGTATATATAAAATTATGTCGAAAACCCTTCTCTTCTTACCTGCGGGGATGTGCTTACTGGTTGAGACTCCGCTTTCTATTAAGTCAACACCCAATAAGAAAATAGAGGCCGGAAAAGTTACAAAGCCAGACGATCCCGCGGGTCCTCGGTACGTAGCCCCCTCCTCGATCCGAGCTATCCACTCGAGTACACAGTCTAGTACCATGAAAAAATTAGGAAATTGAGCCAAGATTTAGGACGTTTATTTGTATCATATCTGACTTAGGGGACTCAACATAGGGGCTGGGTCTGTCTAGGACAGGTGACCCAAAAATCAAAGACCGAGCATATTATATGTTTTATTTTTTTGTCCTGGATTATTACGCTGACTGGCTAAATTCCTGAAAATAAAAAGAGAAAATTTTAGAATAGAAAATACTGAAATATTGATGAAACGCTGTCAAAATCTTGAAAAAGAAAGTATGAAAATAAGAGGAACAATGTTGTTGAAATAATTGGTCACAAAACAATTTGACCGAACTACGCAGGTTTGATTCTTACCACTAGGCGAGATACGTAGGCAACCCGTGACGGGTCCAACCAAGTTTCCTTGGTTTGGCGGGTTATTACCATCGTTTCGTGGAGGGGTTCTCTTTGATCGCAACACCTATGACCAAATTGACCCAAAAGGGTGCCCCTTTTCAGTGGACAAAGAAGTGTGAGGCGAGCTTTCAGAAGCTCAAGACAGCCTTAACTTCGGCCCCTATCTTGATGTTGCCTATAGGTGCGGGGTCCTATACAGTATGTTGTGATGCCTCACGAGTTAGACTTGGTGCAGTATTGATGTAGGACAGTAGGGTGATTGCCTACGCATCCAGACAGCTGAAGGTACATGAGAAAAACTATCATGTTCATGATCTGGAGCTAGCTGCCATTGTTTACGCCTTGAAGATTTGGCGTCATTACTTGTATGGGGTTCCTTGTGATATCTACACCGATCACCGGAGCTTGCAGCACTTGCTTAAGCAAAAGTACCTGAATATGCGTCAGATGAGATGGTTAGAGCTACTAAAGGACTATGATATTACTATTCTCTATCACCCGGGCAAGGCTAATGTGGTTGCCAATTCCTTGAGTCGCCGGGTAGAGAGTTTGGGGAGTTTGGCATATCTACTAGCTTTGGAGAGGCCTATGGTGATGGATGTTCAGGCCTTGGCCAGACAGTTTGTTAGATTGGATCTTTCGGAGCCCAGCTGGGTTCTGGCTTGTGTGGTTTCTCGGTCTTCTCTATTTGACAGCATCAGGGAGCGTCAGCTCGACAACACTCATTTGCTTGTCCTCCAGGATAGCGTTCGCCGTAGTGATACCCGAGAAGTTACCATTGGGGATGATGGAGTTATGAGGATGCAGGAGCGTATTTGTGTTCCCAATGTAGATGATCTTCGATAGGTGATTCTAGCAGAGGCCCATAGCTCGCGGTATTCCATCCATCCGGGTGCCGCGAAGATGTATCAGGACTTGAAACAGCATTACTGGTGGAGGCGGATGAAGAGGGATATAGTTGATTATGTTTCTAGATGCCTCAGCTGCCAGCAGGTGAAGTATGAGCATCAGCGTCCGGGTGGATTGATGCAGCACATTGAGATTCCAGAGTGGAAATAGGAGCGCATCACCATGGACTTTGTATCTGGGCTTCCATGGATTGTTAGGAAGTTTGATTCCATTTGGGTTATTGTGGATCGGCTGACCAAGTGCACCCATTTCATACCGGTGAGCACCACTTATTTATCGGAGCGACTAGCGGAGATCTACATCGGGGAGATAGTTTGGATGCATGGTATTCCAGTTTCCATCATTTCAGATAGATGCACTCAGTTCACTTCACGATTCTGGAGAGCCGTACAGCAGGAGTTAAGCACTGGGGTGGAGCTGAGCATAGTGTTTCACCAACATACTGATGGTTAGTCTGAGCCCACTATTTAGAGTTTAGAGGATATGCTTCGTGCGTGCGTGATTGAGTTTCGAGGTTCATGGGATCATTTCTTGCCACTAGCGGAGTTTGCTTATAACAACAGTTACTAGTCCAGTATTCAGATGGCACCGTATGAGTCTCTATATGGTAGGAGGTACAGGTCTCCAGTGGGTTAGTTCGAGCCGGGCGAGGCCAGACTGCTAGGTACTGATATGGTTTAAGATGCAATGGACAAGGTCAAGGTGATTCACGACAGACTTCGTGCAGCCCAGTCTAGACAGAAGAGTTATGCGGACAAGAAGGTCCGCGATGTGGCTTTTATGGTTGGCGAGCGGGTTCTGCTTCGAGTCTCGCCCATGAAGGGCGTTATGAGGTTTGGGAAGAAGGGGAAGCTGAGTCCTAGATTTATTGGTCCTTTTGAGATTTTGAGGCGTGTTGGGGAGGTTGCTTATGAGTTGGCCTTACCTCCCAGCCTAGCCGGAGTCCATCCCTTATTTCATGTCTCTATGCTCCGGAGATACCATGGTGACCCATCGCATGTGTTGGATTTCACTTCTGTTCAGCTAGACGAGGATCAGTCTTATGTTGAGGAGCCAGTAGCCATTCTAGATAGGCAAGTCGGGAAGCTAAGGTCAAAGAACATCGCTTCAGTAAAGATTCAATTGCGGGGTCAGCCGATCGAGGAGGCGACTTGGTAGACCGAGCAGGATATGCGCAACCAGTACCCTCATCTCTTACCACTCCGGGTATGTTTTGTATGCTCATTCGAGGACGAACGAATCTTTTAAGTGAGGGAAGATGTAACGACCCGACCAGTCGTTTTTGAAATTTACACCCTGATCCCCCATTTAACTGTTCCCCTAAGTTCATTTCTGCTATTGTGGTTTGCCGGGAGGGTCGGTTCTAGAATTTGGAGTGTTTTGGGACACTTAGTCCCTAAATGGGAGCTTTATAGTTGGAAAATGGCCCGTAGTCAGAATAGTATTAAAACTACCTCGGAACGGAAATCTGATTGTTCTATTATCTTCGTTAGGTGATTTCGGGGTTGGAAGCGCGTTCAGAATGTATTTTGGAGGTTTGTAGCTCAATTAGGCTTGAAATGCCGAAGTTTGAAATTTTGGCGAATCCGAACGATAGGTGAGATTTTGATCCGGGGGTCGGAATGGAATTCGGACAATTTCTGTAGCTTCGTTATGTGATTTTGGATATGTCCGCAAATTTTCAGGTCATTCGGACGTCGTTTGGTCGGGTTTTTGATTGAATGTTGATTTTGGAAGTTTAGATGAAAACTTAGGCTTGAATCCGCTATAATTCGATGTTTTCCGTGTTTAAGGGCATGTTTTAATGATTGGAACAAGTTCGTATCGTGTTTTGGAGTATGTTGGTGGTTTTCGTTGGGGTCCCGGGGGCCTCGGGATGAATCCGGACCATCATCCGGGCACTTTTGAATCATGAAGACTGCAGAAAATTGCAGCAGCAGTGCAACAGAACATTGGCCTTCACATTCGCGAGGCCTGGGACGCGTTCGCGAAGGTCTGGTCTAGATGGTAATCGCGTTCGCAATGGGGCATGATGCGTTCACATAGGTCAGGTTGGAGAAACATCGCATTCGCGATGGTCTTGCCGCGTTCGCGTAGTTCAAATTGTGGAGGCTGGGGATTTCTTCACCGCGGACGCGTGAAACTTTTAGCGTTCGTGAAGGTCAGTTTTGGTAAAGCATCGCGGACGCTTGGGGAGTGGACGCGAACGCGAAGGGGTAATTCGCAATCAGAGATATTAAAACCAAAATAGTCCATCCGCGACCCTTTTGCACAAAACCTCAATTTTTGAGTTCCAAGAGAAGAAATTGACGGGGAATCATAGGGATATCATCGGGTAATCATCGGGGGTATGTTTCTTGGCATAAATTCGTTATTTTATCATGAAATCCTTGAGTATTTCACTGTTAATGAAGGACTAGTGGGGGGTTTTAGCCCTAGGCCTAAACTAAAGAAAATCATTGATTTGAAGGGAAAAACAGAGTCCGATTTTGATAAACTTTATATGCACGGACTCGTGTTGAGATAAGGAACCCGAATATATAACTTTCGTAAATTTTTTAGCAGCGTACCGAAAGTCGGGTTTTGGAAACTTGTGGGTTTTGGTGTATTTTGATTTGTTTCGATTGTGTAATGCCCAATTGGCCTATTTTGATGTAATATTATTGATTTTATCAGATACTACACATGTGGAGGCCAACATTCGTGGCAAGAGAGTTGTCTCTTAGCGGCTTTGTACCGAAGTCGAGGTAAGTCACTTGTTTAACCTCGTGTGGGGGAACCTTCACCCCTAGGATATTATGTGATAGTTTGAATGCCTTGTACGCGAGGTGACGGGCGTGTACATGCGCTGGTTGTTGGAACTCACTTTACTTGAATTGTCCAATTTGTGATATTCCTGTTCTTAGTTGATTAAATTGTGACAATTACCTGATATTCGTTAGGAAAGCATGATTAGATAGGATTTATCTGTCTAATTGCCTAATTGTCTTATTTGTACTTCTTGATGATTGTTGGCACTGATTTTTGGTGAAGTTGTAGTAAGCATATTATATTTTCTCTGTGTGTTTCTTTTATTATTTGTGTTGGTGGACTGCGGGTTCGATTCCCGGAGATCCCAAAGCTGTGGGTTCGATTCCCAGAGACCCGGAGAGGTATTGTTTGCGGACTGCGGGTTCGATTCCGGGAGATCCATGGGCCGCGGGTTCGATTCCCGAAGACCCGGAGTTTACGGATATATTATTGAGATATGGACTGCGTGTTCGATTCCCGTAGATCCTGAGATCATTGAGACACATCTTGAGGTATTGAGATACGGGTTGCGGGTTCGATTCCCGGAGACCCAGAGATACTGTTATTGGGACTGCGGGTTAAATTCTCGTAGCTCCTGGATTGTTGATTTTAGAGTGGGACTGTGGGTTCAATTCCCACAGGTCCTGGACTTGCTGGTTTGAATTTTGTTGAGTTGGCTACTTGTAGTTAGTTAATCGTAGTCGGTTGTAGTTATTACCTTATTGTTGTTATTTCATGTTCATTTCTCATATATTCCTGCTTATTACTATTTTGATTATTATGTTATTGTTCTCTCAGTAGGGCCCTGACCTTCCTCGTCACTACTCCATCGAGGTTAGGCTTGGCACTTACTGAGTACCGCCGTGGTGTACTCATGCTACTCTTCTGCACACTTTTGTTGTGCAGATCCACGTACATCAGGACCGGCTCATACTAGGTAATTCAGCAACACATTTGGAGACCTCGAGGTATGATCTGCTACGTCCGTGGATCCGGAGGCCCTCCTTCTATTCTGATAGTAATAGTAGATGTTTTCCCTCATTTCGTTGTTTTAGATACTCTTGATATATAGAGCCACAGTTGTATTTCCCCTTTTAGTCTGTGTTACCCGTGGGATTCCGGGTCTTGGTGGTATGTTATACAGTGTGGTTGACGAGTGTATCTGCCAAACGGCACATATTACATTCCTTTTTATATCTTTTTCCGCTATTTCTTATTTAGTGTTCATAACCTTGTATATTCTGCATCGTGTTAGGCTTACGTAGTCGCGGAGACTGGGTGCCGTCATGACAGGTTCACAATTGGTGAAATAGGGTCGTGACACAACCTCTGAGGCAGGGTGCGGTCAAAAGGTTTTCAAAATGCTTCTTACGGAATATGCCAGTGGGAAAAAATCTCTCATTACTGCTCACTTATCTTTGCACTGAAACTCTTCGTGTTCCTGAGCAAAGAGGGCCAGGTGTGAGCGTGTGATTTTTTCCCTAAGCAAACAAGTTCCAATATAAAAATAAATTAAGATTTTTGGTGTGCAATTATGTGATTAATTGAAATAATTGTATGATTGTGATTGAAATAATTTGAAATTAAAAAAAAAACTCCAAAAAGACTTAATTAGAAAATGTCACAAAATAAGAAAAATTCAAGAAAATTAACAAAAATACAAAAATACTGGAAAATTAAAGAAAATAGCTAATAATGTCATAAAAATACCAGAAAAATTAGAAACAAATAGGAAAATAAAAGAGCAACAACAATTGAAAATGAATACAAAAAGAGAAAATAAAATACAAAAGGAAAATACAAAGAAAATAATTAAATACAAGAGAAAATACATAAAATACAATTAAATTAGGCCACAATTCAAAATACAGGCCCAAAATGTAAACAGCCGAAAGGAAACAATCGTCCAGTCCAATTGCTTAAATGAAACGACGGTTTATTGAAGAATCAAATCTCAACCGTTGATATATTGATCTAACGGACCACGTGAGGCGGTTTGAAATAAAAGAAATGGCGTCATGTGATAATCTCTAATCTTGGCCGTCCAAATAAGTTGATCAGACGGATGCTGTTGAGTCTCTTAAAATAATTAAACGATGCAGTATACTAAACAAATCCTGGCCGTCCATGTCTGGAGATCTAACGGAGGCCAGGCAATCTCTCAATAAACAAAACGACAGCGTCTAATAGGATTTAATCCTGGCCATTGATCATAAACGATCTAAAGGTCAGGATCGCCCAGGCTTAAAGGAGTATAAAAACTCTGTCTCTCAGTTCAGAGACTAAACACACACATATACAAACCCTAGCCGCCTTTCTATCTCTTCTTCTTCATCTTCTTCAGCCGTCTCCAATGGAGACCAGCCTTAATCCATGGCTGTTTCCGGTCACAAACCAACCTCAATCCTCTTTCCTTTACTCTCACACACCAAAACCTCCCTGAAAACCTTAGGAAACCAGAAAAACCGCTTGTTCTTGAATGTCCGATCACCAAAGCTTTTGCCGGTGACCTTCAACTTATGACTCAGCCTTCCAGATTTACACCCCATAACCACTTTGAGGGGATCTTTCACCCTATGTAGTTAGTTTGCTTCGAATAACCCTGGATTTTTTTGAATCTTGTAAAGAAGTTCGCTGGAACCCTACCTCCGGCGAACACCCAAACACAAACCCACCCCCAAATATGTCCCCATAACACCTGGAACACCCCTCTACCACCAAAAACCCAAAAATAGACCCACTCGAGGAAAATCTGGAAAAACCAGACTTCAAGTCTTTGAAATCTTGAAGCCTGGAAAAAGAAAAGGAAAAGAAAATAAAGAAAGAAAGGAAATAAAGAAAAAAGAGAATAACAGGAGACAAATCCTGCAAGCTAAGTATTTTTTTTGCCTTCTTTGCTTTAAGATTTCTGTATTTGATCTCTTACATGTTTTCTTTGCTTTTATCTTCTATGTTTTCTGTATTTGATCTCTAGCATGTTTTCTGATTATTTCGTTCTCTAAGTATTCTATATTGAATCTTTTGCATGTTTTCTATTTATTTGTGTTCTAAAAAACTCATGTATATGATTTCTAGCATGCTTTTTACTGTTCGTCTTCTAAGATTTATGTATATAATCTTTGCATGTTCTTGACGGTTAGTCTTCTGAGTATTTCTATCATTAGCCTATGATAATCTCATCTATCCTATTGTTCGCACATAACTGATTTGTTTTAGCTCCTTAGAGTTTTCTATAAGTTCAACACATGAATCTGTTTGAATATGTTTCTTTATGTGTGATTTGTTCACTGTACCCAGTCTGAAATTACAATTTAGTTAATTGGGATTCAACCATTATCAAATTTCCCTCTGAGTTCTGGTTAATTGAAGAATTATTTATGATTAGGGCTATGTGTTTAAAATGACATAAATTGGCTATATTTGTAATTGATTCATATGTTAGACTATGTTAAATTCTATTGTGCTTTGTGGTATTGGTTATAGCTGTAAAGACAAGTATAGTTAGTAATCTGGCTATTATTGAAAATGAGTTAGTAAGCCTAATGTTGAAATAATTTGGACTATGTAATTAGTTTGGCCATTTTTGAAACATTAAAGTAGGCTAGTTTTGCAATCTAATTCTGATTAGCTAAGTGATAATAAAAGGCTACATTTTCAATAAGTCTAAGTCAATTAAAAGAGGCTAAAATTGAAAAGGAACTAGGGTTAAAATCTGGCGAAGTCTTAAATGGTTTATAAGATAGTGGCTAATAGTTAAATAGTATTAAACCTAAGATACCCTGACCTTAGTAGGTCGGGTAAATAATAGGTAACAATAGGGTACAAAGGGAATAAGAAATGGTATAAGTGTGAATTTAATAGAGCCTATAGGGACAAAACACAAAACATACTTTAAGGCTTGGTATTTCTGTAATTTGACATAAAATAAAAGGTAAAACAGGCCTAGTAAAAAGGTATAACTGTGATAATCCTTAGCAAGTGAGGGCACCATAAGTAATATGCCCTTAATATAATAAAAGAATTCCCTAGAACCTTCCAGCAAGGGCTAGAAGGCATTTCGAGCTTAAAATAAAGGTACCAAACTGTAACTAATAAGAGAATTATGAGGAAGGAACTAAGAATAAGAATTTTGAATTTCCCATTCAAAATTTCACCCAAATCACCTATAAATAGACTGTCACTTAGCCTAAAAAAGGGCTGGATTCTATAAATTCAGAGGTTGAACATTCTGGAGTACAAAATTAAGGGTTATTCACCATAGATAGAGAGTAAAATTTTGAGTTAAATCAAGTGGTGCAAATTATGGAGTTCAACTAGAGTCTTGTGTTGTTCTATGTTACTGGACACAATTGGATTTCTTAATTCTGTTTGCTGGCTTGCTTAATTGCTGGGTTTGAAGATTATACTTGGCTGTTATTACTATTTTGTTGTGATTTGTTCTTTTATTGTTCTGCTGCTGTAATCGCTGACTATTCTTCATCCCATTGCTTCTTAGACTCATAGGTTTCATTTACTGAATCAGGTACACATTCCCTATCCAGAAATGTAATTGCCAGCTAATTGAAGATATGAAAATTTCATGAGTTGTTCAGAAGAAATTTCCTGCTGTATTTTATTGATTTTTATGTTTATTGTGTGTTAGACCTTCTGTTATTTGATAGGAATATGTGTAATAGCTAAATATGTATGAGACTGGAACGATATGATAGATAGTGTAGAAGTAGAGTAGATATAGTTATAATCATTGTTAAACTAGGTTAAAAAAGAAACATGTTGATATATGAGCTTAACTCACTTAGTAAACAGGCTTAACAATCTAAAAACAACAATTTAATTTAACTCGATTAATTAGATAATGATAATTCGAAAAGGAGTAATCAAGTTATAGTATGTTCTGTCACTTTGATTAACCAAATAACAATCGAGAATAGTATAGGTTAGAATCAACAATTAATAACAAAGCAAATTGTCACTCTTACGTAACGTATCATTGTTCAAAATAGTGGAAATAGTAGTTTATTGTTTAAGTTCTATTAGTAATTGGTAATTAGAATTCAGAATTAGTATTGTTAAACCTGTACTCCAGTTCCTTATGAAATAAAATGTCATTGGTTAATTTACTCTACCGTTTGATGAATGTTTGTATTTTGGTCGATTTTATTTTGTACTCTTCTCATCTGATTTGGGCATAATCAATAGTATGGGCCCAGATCAAATTGAATTCATCTCTGGGCCTCTGAATAACGACTTTAACATATACTGGGTTTCCGAAACCCAGTTGTGTAAGCTAGACTATTAAATTCAATCCACAAATGTCCAGGCCTAGAAATGGAATAATAGGCCTGGACACAGTTCTGAAAAATACAAAAGAAGCAAAATAATTAGGGAAAAACCAAAAATAGAGAAAAGAGCATTTATTAGGATTGGACTCCTAAAATAACGGGACGAGCCTCGTATAAGAACAAAATATGCGAGGCCCCCATATGAATGTTAATAAGTGATAGACTCGGAAAGACCATTTAGCGAATTTCACGGTCTTTCCTAAAGGATAATAAGCCGTTAGTCGTTATAGGCACGATTTTAAAATATACATTCCTTAATACGAGTGCACATCTAATGTGACTCAAATATTAAATCCCGACGAAGCTGAAACGTATTAAAGTCGCAGGCGTATTGGTTGCGGTGTGACTCGAAATACCTTTTCGCGATGTCGCAAGTCATTAAAATATCAAAAACGAAACATTCACATTTTATAAAAGCATATAACAAAATCAAATAAATTCAAAAATGACAGCTGAGCGACCGTGCTAAAACCACGGAATCCGAGAGTGCCTAGCACCTTCTCCCGGGTTAACAGAATTCCTTATCCTGATTTCTAGTTGCGCGGACTGTTTAAACAGAGTCAATTTCCTCGGATTCGAGATTAACCGGTGACTTGGGACACCATTATCTTCCCAAGTGCGCGACTCTAAAACTCTAAATAAAAATCCCGTTCCGATTGTCCTTAAAGTGGAAAAACTCCTTCCTCGTTGGTTATTATTATATCCTTTCCCGGGGTGTATTAGTAAGGAGTGAGGTGTACCTTATTCCCTTTCCGGGAAAAAGTGGTAGTAAAGAGGGAGGTGTGACAATCACCTTCCTCTGTTCCACGACCACGCCTTTTCCAAGGAGTAGTCAGCGCCTCTTTCGCTCATGCGGCTCATCGTCGTCTGAAGCATCTTCCTCAACAAGAATAGGTGGAGGCAAAGGGCCCTCTATGGACATCGTTTCATTCAGCGACTCAACCACGGAATGAGATGTCCAGAGGACATCCTCAAAAGTCGGCTCCCAAATTACAGCCCCGCCCTCTGAATGAGTGGCGTCGGTAACATCAGCATTAGATGCTCCCACATCCGCTCGACACCCTCAGGGTGAACGGCCTCAGAGGCGGTCTCTCTCACATGAACCACGTGTTCAAAACCAGAATCCACTAACGAGGAAGTGGCGGCACGGCGTCTCCTTCTCCGCGGTGCACTACGGGCTGCCAACACAGTTATAATAATGTATCAGAAAACGCGACGTCTAAATAAGATATGAGATCGCCAAATCCAGAACCACTACAATACTTGGGAGGTTGTATCTTGCGGTAATGGCAGCCCACGTCCTGCACTCCTCCACGAAGGGGATCAACCGCCCCACCCAAGTTTTAATTTCCGGCACGGACTGGGGTGTACGCACCCTTGCTGCACACGTAAAACATAATGTGATGAAGAAAAGTCGAACATGCGCAAAGTAATTAAGCGCAAGGGATAATACTTACGTTTGGTGTTCCATGCCTCGGGGAACCCAACAGGGTCCGACACTAGATCCGAGGTTCGGACAAAAAAATATTTCAGCCAGAACTGGCGATTAGGCTTGTCGTTTGTCTGACGACCAGGCCCTTCGTCCCTAGATTCTTTAATTGGAGCATCGTCCCTCTCATTAACCCGGGACTGAACAGCTATAGTAGATGGTATACCGTGACGTCTACGCCGGCCCTCCCGGCATAAGTCGTCAGTATGCAGCATGTCTTCCACGTATAAGGGGTAAGCTGGGCCAGACAAACATTGTAGAATCGGCATAGCTCTTTCGCCAATGGGTAAATGGGGAGGCTACACCACATTATGAAGGGATATTCATAGAAGGCACAGAACCCGGCTCTGTGCACGTTGGCGAGGTCCTCTTCGGCCGTTTGCATGATGGCCGCCTCTGGAATCTGACAAGATACTCGGAGTTCATTTAGAAGAGGTTCAGTAAATGTGGACCTTTCCCATGCCAAGGTAGCCCCCATTTGTAGGGAAATCCCTTCGAACATATAGTTCGCGGGGAAGCAGGTTGTCCATGGAAAGAGGAATAAGAGGTTTGTGGGGTTTCTTACCACCTCCCGAGGCCTAAGGAACCCTAGAGGTAGCCTCACTCTCGTTTGTCCTACGACGACGACCGCCCTTAGCCATTTTTTATCTTTCTATCAAAGTCAAGGTATAATAACAAACCACGAGGTCAACACGAAAAGTTGTATTGCTATAAGGAAAAGATGAATGACAGAAGTACAAAGAACCTTTTGTGATGATCCAAAGAATGGAAGGTCTTGAAATCCCTCACTATTTCTAGTGGGCCAGTACACAGGATTCGAAGAGGTTAGTATCAGAAAAGGAGGCGGGAAACTAAAATGTCAAATCACCTCTCTGGCCTTCCTCGGGAGCAGCTGTAATCATGATGCATGTCGTCAGCAGCGACAGTTCAAAGGAACGTGCCACATATGCGCACGCGGATAGATCCGAGGCGGGTGCACTTTTTCCACCCATTGTAGATATATGTCGAATACATCTCCAATAGGCAGAGGGACTAACTGTATGGGGTCGAATCGGATATGATTAATGTAAGTCGACTACATATCCCTATACGGCCGCAGATGTCGAATAATATCTTCCTTCACGTCCATACGACGAGAGGGAGTACGCCTCCGACTATAAAAGCGTACTGACAAACTCGCCTGTATAGGCGTCCCGACTCCTCCGCCTAATTCCGTTACCGTAGTAACAGTAGTTCTGAAATAATATAATGTGTTGGCGAGGGGGCCTTCCTTCTATATAAGAAAATGTCTCCCTCATTTGTAAGACAAATGTTATTATTCATTAATAATACAATCTCTCTATTTCATCTCTCTTTTGTTGGCTAGCTTTATCACTTCAATAAGTTCTCTTGCGATTTTATAAGAACAATCTACATACGAATCATAGATCTGTCTTTGAATATATTATCACTGATTCCGATTTACCCTCTTATATAATCTTTGATTGTCCCTAACTCAAAAAGCTACCGATAACTTTTGAGTCAAACATTTCTAATAACTGCTTTTTACCATTTTAGTATAAGAAAAATATTCAAATAACATAGTAAATGCAATTTTCACATTAATAAATAGAATTTTAGTTCTAATTCTAGGAAAGCCGATACTCCACGATAAAAGTTGGGTATTGACCACTATTTGTTAAATTAATGGAGTATAGTTTGACACAAATATGTTTCACGTGCGGTACGTCATGCTCATTGACGTATATCTAATCATTTCTCTTTTTTCTTCCAGACCTCCGTCCATGTTTTGGGAAGGGAGTCCTTTTTGTTTTCTATTCTACTCAAATTAATGCGTAATCATCCTGAATTAATCAAACTAACTCTCATTAAAAATTGAAAATTTAAAGATTTTAATTGTAATTAAGGTAAGATTAATACTCCCTAATTAATCAAACTAACATTCAATAAGCAAAAACTACCCAACAAAATAAAAAAAGAAGAAAATAGTACGTAAACCTGACCATTTGATCAATCGGTCACATAGTCACGCAGTGGAGGACCTAGAAGCAAATACACAGATCTTTTGTCCAATATTTATATTTTTAGATTATATTCATAATTCAGTTAATGATATCTAATAATATTGTCATCCTACAATTTAGGAAACATAAAGCTCTGTGGTCGGGATTGCTTTCCATTTAATGAGCTTTATACTTCCCCGGTCTCAAATTACACACATTCCTTAAGAAGCTAAAAACTTGTTGCGGTCAAACGCATACACAAGTGTACGCGATCGTCAAGTAATAAAGTGACTAAAAGTTAGATGGTCATCCCACAAAGACTTGTGATTAACTATTAATTAAATTAGACTTTCCTAATTATCTATACAAGAATTAGTTGCTCTGTCAGATTTGAAACAACATCACGGAGAAACTCATGAGATTTCATAAGTTGAGCTTATTCCTCTAGCCAAGATTGGCTCACTATATCTGCTTCTTTAAAATTATTTTCTGGTGGGAACTCTCTCTCTTAGGCTACTTCCTCCGCCTCGGCCTGCATTCTCATGATTGCTGCACTAATTCTTTGTGCATCCTTTCGATTTTCATCTTGTAACTCGACTACTTGCCTCATCATGTCCATAATACGAGCCATGCTTTCCATATAATCCACTTCCTTGCACATATCATACTCATAAACATTATTAGAAATATTATAATAAGAACTCTGGAAATTATAATAAGAATTAGGACAACCATCCCAATGTCCACCTTGACCACCACACAAATTACAAAAATTTCATCAAAGTGAGATGCACAATTTTGCCACAAATGTGGCCCTCCACAATATAGATAATATAATAAGAATAATCAATATTTGACCAATTCTCATACCAAGATGTCATATCAACAAAGATAATAAAATATTAAACTAAGTTAAAAATAAAAAAATAAAAATCTGACTAGGCAAAAAGGGAAAATCCAATCTAGTAGAGCAGTTAATTTCTAAGTCCCCAGCAACTGCTCCAAAAACTTGTTGCGGGCAAATGCACACGCAAGCGCACACGGTCGTCAAGTAATAAAGTGACTAAAAGTCGGATGTCGATCCCACGAGAACTTGTGGTTAACTATTGACTAAATTAGACTCTCCTAATTAGTTTTACAAGAATTAAACCTAGAAGTATTCGATTCTAAACTAATTAAATAAATAAAAATAAATAATAAACTTTTAACAGAGAGAAAGAGCAGATTTTTATGAAATCAATGTAATAAAAACGATCTAGGGTTATGGGATATCTATCATTTCTATTGTATTCTTCAATTGAATTGACTAACTAATTTATCTAGTTTATTAGTTGACAAGGTTAATATTGCTAATAAGAATCTGTCGAGTTCTTACTCGCCTATTCAAGCTAACCTAATGCCTATATGTCTATGGAGTTAGAATCAACAAGAACGGATTTATAATTCCTATAAATCAATCAAGCAAGGCAATTAGGTATATGTCTATCCTAACCGCGAATCTGTTCCCCGAGGCTCGGGTTCAAGAACTTTTTCTACTCAATCTTATATGCAATCTAGAATTCCCACTTTCAAGTTCAATTCGAGATTTGTAGATAGTATTAAATTGCTGATGAAGCAATCAAATAATTAAGTGCGGGATTGAATAAATAAACCAATATGATAAACTAAGAAATCAAAATTAATATTTGAATAACAATGGTCATGAAAGAACCACAACCGTTGAACATCAAGTTTAGCTCCACATACACACAATAAATCATACAAAGAAACATAAAAAGACTAAGTTGGTATAAGAAAAGATGAAACCCGGCCTCCACGGCGGCCTCTGTGCTCTTCCTTGGTCAAAAATTCCTTTCACATACGTCCCGTTATATATATATATATATATATATATATATACCAAGTAGGGTTGTGCCTAAACAATTATACCTTCTCCCATGTGAAAAGGGAAACTTTTTACGGGCTTAACTAGCACTGCAGCGCACCTGACCACACATTTGGGCGCGCTAGTTTGCTAAGGTTTTGTCTTGGTCGCGCATTGTTTAGCGCTACAGTGCATTTGGACGAGCTATTGCGAATTTTTCATGCTGTTCCCTTTCAAATTTTTAAAACCGTAAAACATGAGAGTTGTAGCCCTTTGAGTTAGCTTTCCAATCATATATGATGAAGAAACAAATGGAGTCCTATATGAAAAGTTATGTCTATTTTCTAGATAGTGCGCAATCTGCCTACTTGAGTCTTTGTTCGCTCTAACCATCATCCGTTGACCCCCAAACACGATCACGGCTTAATTCCTTGAACTTTTACTCAAACTTTAAAGCTCCAAGTCACTTAAATTCATTCTATAACATGTACATATCTCAAAATCACTCATACAATGCATAAAACACAACATTCACGTCTCCCATGTCGAAATCTAGTTTAATTGGTTGCTGAGATTGCTGAAGTTGTTTGATTGTCCTGTCACATACCCGAAAAGTTTGCTCTGGATCTAAGAGTCCTTCAATTAGTTCTCTAGTCCTTGTAGATTTCCTAGGCATGCACCTGAGTACCCAATTCAACAAACGTCAAAATTTTCAATGTAAAGTGTGTAGAAAGAATCGGACTACACAAGAATATTGTAGTTCTATCAATGGCAATCGATAATTTCGTTAATTCCCTGGCAACGGCGCCAAAATTGATTCACGCCCAAATAATGGTCGCTGTCAATATAATCTGGTCTATTAAGTCCAGAGTCGATCCCACAGAGAATTAACCTATCAATTGCAACTTCCAAAACCCAATAATACTCCTGAATCAACTTCCCCAAATTTTGAATATATTTTTGTGGATGATTTCTACTAACTAACTTTTGCAAGAAACTAAAGACTTGAAAGAAATAATTGAATGTGTTTTAAATAATAGAGAGAAAGACAAAGGTATTGATTTCCCCTATTAATGGAATCCCTTCTATTTATGCTCATACAAATTGTCAATATTATTCTATCAATCATAAATGCTATTTTTACCGTAATTCTCTCCCGAGCAACTACAATAATCTACTATTGCACTCTTCCGAGCTACCCTAGCTAGATTTAGTTTGAATAGTTCACTTTAGATTGCACCTAAGGTTTCGTTATTCCTAACCCCACCTTTACGCCTATAATTATAGATTCCTCTAATAATCTAGGTGTGGTGTTGTTCAACAATTTACCTAAATATACACTCGTTTCCAAGTTGTGCACACTAAATAGGCACATCTAATTGTGGATCATATCAATTAACTACAACAAGAATGAAGTTGAACAAATAGAATTCTAGCTAACAATTTGTAATCACATAACCCAGAAGTTCATCACTCAATAGGTTCCACCAAAACCTTAGATAAAGATTTAGCTACTCATAACCAAAGAAACAAGATAGATAATTGAATTTATAATCAAAGATTCAATCTAAAAGAAAGAAAGATGTCAAGAGAGTTCTCTCTTACTAGTTTGCTAGCAAAAGTAGTGAATAATACAATACTTGCCTCTCTTGGGCGAATCCTAATATTATATATAGGGTTTAGGTTACATAATTTACGCTGTGACACGTTTGGCCTTCAAAATCTCGGCTTCTACTGCGGTTCGACCGTAGTCGCGGTGCAACTGTGGTGGATCAAGTTCTCTAATCTTCAGAAGTTCTACAAGCTTTTTATACCTCGGTCACAGTGGAACCGCGGCCAAACAGTATTGCGGAATCTTCAAGCTATTTTCAGCACAAACTCTCAACTTGTTCCACTCTTGGCCTTTTTTCACCATCTTATGATTCCAAAATGGCTATGTTAGTCTTCATTAGCTCATGTGTACCTATAACACACTAAAAACACTAATAAGAGCATTTTGTCATCATAAACAATATCAAAACAATAATAAAGTGTAATTATTTAGGGCATAAATATAGTCAAATTCACCTATTATCACTACACTTAGACCCCAATGTTGTGGACTTGGACCGCGGTGAGATTGCTGATTCTCGTTCATCAGGCGACCCAAGGTAGACCTGCAGGCATCCGTTGGCCTTATCGTCTCCATCTATTGACTTTCCTGTTTCTTACACGTATTTCCAGGGACAGTGTTGTATTTAATTTTTTCAGACCTTTATTTATAGTATTCATAGACCGGTTGTGAAAGTGGGATACTAGTTCTGGGTAGTCGAAATCCAAACAGTTGTATCAGATAGTTTATTATTTTTCTTCCGTTTATGTTAAATTTTGTTGTTTAATTGTTATCTCTTCGTAATCGTTAGTGAATATAAAATGTGTTAAAAAGGTAAATCGTTCACATAATTGGCTTACCTAGCTCACATTAGTATACGCCATCACGACTCACGAGGGTGAGAAATTTGAGTCGTGACAATAATTTATCTAGACATTATATTTATTTTGATACACATGACAGTGCACACTTTTAGTTTTATGTATTATTTATGATCATTGGATCAATAAAGTTGGATTCTGAATGACTTATATTAAGTTCATTCATAAAGTTGTTAGTCACTTTGTTAGAATGTATTGTACATTGTAATACATGGAAGGAAAAGTTTGTTTAAAAACATGATCACTATGATTCGTGTGATAATATATTATATGTTTATCTCTCATAAAGGATTATCTATTTTATATATAGACCAAGTGGAAGAATGTAAGAAGTTACCGTCTCTTCTAGAGATTTCTAATGTGGCCTACATATAAGGTAATAAATTATTTACCTTGTCTCCCAAAGAAAATAATGTATCAGCTAATATTATGTAGTTATGCATATATGGTATTTTCTTTGATGGAAAAAAATTGCCATATATTAGGAGTCCTTAGGGTAATTATAATTTATGGAGAAGTCACAAGGGCTAAAGTATTTGCCTAAGAATCCCTAGCCTACCTATAAATACGTCTGTAACTCCATCAGTCTGCCATCCTACGATAGACACATGCTAGAAGGTTCTTTATTTTTTCTACTAAAAGTTTCAAAGGCGATTCCCTACAACGGTCAAACTATAATGCTGAAGGTACATTTCTTGTTTAATTTTCGCTGTGTTGACTTTGTGTCTTTGTTTAAATTCTACATGATCTACATAAACACTATCGTCTCTTGACTCCACTTATGAAATTTTACTCAGTTTAAGATTTTGCTCTTCAAACTGACTAATACTTGGAGTAATTGGTGGCTCAAAATTTTCAAACTTTGGTCGCTTGAATATTAGAGGCAGACCTCTCTATGATAGCAACACCATATAACAATTATTCACTATTAAAGTTAAGTTTTTTGGAACTTATTTTAATATTATGTTGTAATATATGTTCTCTATGACAATATTTAACTATAGTATTTAAATAATATCGAAACACACGAGATTGTTATAAAGAGGTTTGACTGTACTAATATAGATGTGAATCAATTCTAGCTAGTCACTATATTTGATTTGAACTTGATCTCTTTATTTTCTAGAAATATAAGGAAGACGTCAAGACGAGAAACGTAAAGGTATGTGATGTTAGAAAGAAAAAGTTTCATAAGCTCCAACAAAGTTCAAAATAAAACACTTGTTTTTCATTGATTCTTTTTTTCTTTTCTTTGTCTTTAATTGCTTTTTAGGATTATGTTGTGGCTAATATTGTTGGTTTCATGATCATAGTGGATCACTCACCGTCCTGTTTTTTTCAGCACTCACCGTCCATCACTTCTTCTAAAGTTGGACTTAAGTTTGAAATTTTTTATCGAGCTCATTTTAAAATATTAGCAACCAAGTATAACATCTCACAAGATGTTTTTCATTTTTCATCTCTCTAACTTCATATTAAATAAATTTCTTGTAAGGGGTCGAATCGGATATGATTAATGTAAGTCGAGTTCATATTCCTATACGGCCGCAGACGTCGAATAATATCTTCCTACACGTCCATACGACAAGAGGGAGTACGCCTCCAACTATAAAGGCATATTGACAAACTTGCCCGTATAGGCGCCCCGACTACTCCGCCTAATTCCATTAACGTAGTAACAGTAATTCTGAAATAATGTAATGTGTTGGTGAGGAGGTCTTCCTTCTTTATAAGGGAAGGTCTCCCTCATTTGTAAGACAAGTGTTATTATTCATTAATAATACAATCTCTCTCTATTTCATCTCTCTCTTGTTGGCTAGCTTTAACACTTTAATAAGTTCTCTTGCGATTTTATAAGAACAATCTACATACGAATCATAGATCTGTCTTTGAATATATTACCACTGATTCCGATTTACCCTTTAATATAATCTTTGATTGTCCCTAACTCAATAAGCAGCTGATAGTTTTTTAGTCAAATAATTTGGCCTTGTCTGTGGGGATTTCAAGAATCAAACTCGTAGTATACATCCAAAGGATCAGATCATCAGGAAAAAAAAACAAAAAATGGCCGAAAATAACACCCGATCTAAAGCTATAACGGAAGTTACCACCAACCTCTTGAGTTGCCTGAACGAGGTCGGTGGTAGCGCTGCCGTCAACACCACCCCCGATATTACACCCGAGGCGGAAGTCTTACCTTCCCTCTTTGGGAATCTCGCAACCTTGCAGAAGAAAGACACCTCCACTTCAAGAGAAGTACCCCCAGCGGTCAGGAAATTACTAGAGGAATGGCTAACCAGCACCCTGAGCGGCTTAGTGGAAAAACCACCGCGGAGTTATAAAAATGCAGCACCAACAACAAGCAACACCGCCGCAGCAAACGAGTAGGAAGAAACACGAACCAACAGCCAACCCGTTGAAACGCAAACGCACGACGACACGTTGGCCTCCATTCTGAGAAAAATGGAAGAAATGGAAAGCAAAAATCAGGCCCTCCGTGACCAAATGAAGGAACACCAGGATAGAGTTGAAAAGATCCCCGGAGGACCTATACTGCTACCCAAACGGGATGTGGGCAGGTTTGTAGAGCAACCCTACTCCGAGGAAGCCGCCCCCTATACCATCCCGAAGACTTTCAAGATGCCCCCTACCTGCGGGTATACGAGAGAACCACCGATCCGGAGGATCATCTCATCCACTATGTCACCGCTATGAAATGTAACGACTTGTCTTAGGAACAGGTACCATATGTGCTGCTTAAGAAGTTCGGCGAAACATTGATCGGAGGAGCCTTGGCCTGGCATTCCCAACTACCCGCCAAAGCAATCTCAACCTTCGAAGAAATGGCGGATAAGTTCGTCACAGCGCAAGTCGGCGCTAAGAAGGCAGAAGCAAGGGTAAACGACATCTTTGCTATCAGTCAAACCATGGGCGAAGGCCTCAGGGACTTCCTCGCCAAGTTCAACAGGGTAAGAATGAGCCTACTAAACGTGTCGGAGGGAAAGACGGTAGCAACTTTCCAGAACGGACTCATCAGGGACAGCTCCAGAGCAACCAAGAAACAGTTAAGGTGGCTCATGAAGTGTCCCTCTACAACGTGGGACGAGATCCATAATGCCTACAACGCCGAGGTACGGGCAGACGAAGAGGACCTCAATGGACTGACCCGACGGCTGACAGCCATACATCCTGACACAAGGAGAGATCGATGACACGTGGGACGTCGGGAACTCCCCCCTCACCCTAGTAAAGAATGACACCAGCCTTACATGAGGTCTCCCTTCCGCCTCCTCTCTATACAGATGCACTACAACGCCATCCCACCCCACTCAGAAACAAATAGGGTATGCCCCCTTTACTTTCATCACATAACTTCTGTGTTTCTCCTTCAGAGATTGTGTACGCACTAGAGAAGCTCGTCACCAAGGTGTAATGGCCTCAAAAAATGAAATGGACCCTGCCACAAGAAAATCAAATGTTCTATGTGAATTTCACCAAGAACAGGGGCACAGGATGGAAGACTGCATTGGCCTACGATAAGAAGTTGTCAGAATGCTAAACCAAGGGTACCTGAAGGTGCTTCTCAGCGACAAGGGGAAAACTAATTTTGCATCCGGACGAGAACATTTTCGTGGACCCCCGAAACCACTCTCTCTGACGCGCACAGTGAACATGATCACTGGAGAAGGGAATGACATCGCCATCAATCATGTCAAATTCACCAACACACACAGACTAATGAGGACCATCTCCCACCAACGGTACGATAACCTCGAAAGAAGTATCACCTTCGATAAGTCTAACGCCGGTGGTTTGTGTTTCCATCATTATGATGCTTTAGTTATTACTTTACGTATACTTGATACGGACATCAGTAGAGTCATGATCGATGACGGAAACGGTGCCTACATCATCCATGCGAGAGTCTTCTCACAGATGGGACTCGAGGACAGGATAACCCTCTGCTTCATAACTCTAACTAGTTTTAACAATGCAATGGAGCGCACATCAGAAGAAGTGACTCTACCTGTCCTTGCGGGGGGGGGGGGGGGTCACCACCTTTCATGTGATGAATCAAGAGACAACATACAATGTCATCATCTGGCGCCCATGGATGTATGCCATGGGAGCGGTCCCCTCGAGCTTATATCAAGTGGTCAAGTTCCCTACTCCATGGGGAATATTTAGCATCAACGGAGAACCACGCACAGCGCAAGAATGCTATAAAATAATACAAGACTGCGCCCACACCCGACAACTGAGCGGGGCGATCGCAGAAGCATAGCAATCAGCCGTGTCGGGGACCAAAGTGGACCCGACGACTGATGCTATCAGAGACCCAGATGCTGTGGAAGATTGTAAATCTACGGTTGAGGATCTCGACCCGGTTAAGCTAGAACGTAACAACCCCGAAAGAAAGGCGTACATCAGCCACGGGCTCGCCGACCCGGGTAAGTATCATGAATTTCAAACTATTCATGCAGACACATTTGCTTTTCCCATGCAGACATGCTAGGGATCTCACTAGATATCGCCACGCACAGGCTCAACGTGGACCCACTACACCCGCCGGTAAGGCAAATCAGGAGAAAGTTCAATGCCGCAATCAATGAGGCAATCCGCAAAGAAGTAGACAAACTGGTAGCCAACGGCTCTGTCAGGGAGTCAAAATAATCACAATGGGTCACCAATGTGGTGATGGTCAAAAAGAAGAACGGAAAATAGAGGATGTGTGTGGACTTTACCGACCTGAACAAGGCCTGTCCTAAGGACTCCTTCCCCCTCCCTCACATCGGTCAACTAATCGAAGCTACCTCCGAACATGAACTACTAAGTTTCTTGAATGCAAGCTCCGGCTATAACCAAATCCTGATGGCCAAGGAGGATCAAGAGAAAACCACGTTCATCACACACCAGGGTACCTACGGTTACAAAGTGATGCCCTTCAGATTCAAGAACACAGGGGCCACTTACCAAAGACTGGTCACTAAGATGTTCAAAGAGCAACTTGGGAAAACCATAGAGCTTTACATCGACGACATGCTAGTGAAATCAGCAAGGAAGGAAGACTACATCGACCACATATGAGAGGCCTTCAAAATATTAAAAAAATATGGGATGAAACTGAATCCTGAGAAATGCACGTTCGGTGTGGAATCAGGAATGTTTCTGGGGTTTCTCGTATCCCAAAGAGGGATCGAAGTCAACCCCAATAAGATCAAGTCAATCGCCTCAATACCCGAAACACTCAATAGCAAGAAACACGTCCAAAGGTTGACAGGTCGAATAGCCGCCCTCTCCCGCTTCATCTCCCAATCCTCAGACAGATGCCACAAATTCTTCAGCGTATTGAGAAAGGACAATGGATTCCACTGGAATGACTAATGCGTCAATGCCCTGCAAGGACTGAAGGCATATCTATCGTCGCCACCCTTACTGTCAAAAGCAAAAACCAAGTGAGCCTCTACTGACATAGCTAGCAGTATTAGAAGTTGCGGTTAGCGCGGTACTGGTTTGTGAAGAAAAAGGTATGCAATCGCCTATCTATTGCATTAGCAAAACCCTAGTGGACGCCGAAACTTGATACCCGCACCTCAAGAAATTGGCTTTGGCACTGGTCACGGCTTCCAGAAAGCTAAGACCCTACTTCTAATGCCATCCCATCATAGTAATGACCATTTTCCTTCTGAGGAGCATCCTGCACAAGCCCGAACTATCGGGCTGTCTTGCCAGATGGGCCACATAGCTCAGTGAGCACGATATCACTTATATTCCCAGAACTGCCATCAAGTCACAAGTCCTCGCAGACTTCGTGGCCGACTTTAGTGTCAAAATATCACCAGAGGTGGAGAAGGAAGCCCTACAGGCCGCTTCAAACACCGACTCCTGGATTCTCCATACCGATGGGGACGCAAATCCCTCGAGATCGAGACTAGGGACTCGTCCTCAAAGTTCTAACAGGCGAAGTCATTCGCCAGTCCATACGATGACTAACAACAAGGTAGAATATGAAGTTGTTATTACAGGTATAAAATTAGCCATCAGGTATGGATCTCGCCGACTGGTCCTACACTGCGACTCACAACTCGTGGTAAATCAAGTCACCGGGACTTATCAGGTAAGGGAAAAAAGACTACAGAAATACAGAACAGAAATCTGCAAAATAATGGCATAGCTCGACGAATGTCGCTCTGAACAAGTTCCTACGGTGCATAACGCCGAAGCATATGGACTGGCTAAACTGGCCGCCACCGCCACCAACCTGAATATAGAAAGCACTATCACCCTCCTTTACTCAGCGATCGACCACACCGAGGAACTCTCCGTGCATCTGATTTGGGAATGGCGCAATCAATTTGTATCATATTTGTAGGATGGAAACCTACCACACGACAAAAAGGAAGCAAGAAAGCTTCGCACACAGGGAGGAAGGTACTTTATGATAAATAACGACATCTACAAAAGGACCCTCTGATACATCAGCCGGGGGAACCCCTCACTTCGGTGACTTCACCATGGCCCTTCATCAAATGGGGAATGGACATCGTTGGACTGCTACCCGTCAGATTAGGAAAGGTACATTTTTATTAGTTTTAACTGACTATTTCTCCAAGTGGGTGATAGCAAGTGCCTACACCTAGATCCGCGAGCAAGAGGTCATCGCCTTCATCTGGAAGAACATTATATATCGCTTCGGCATCGACAAAGAAATAACGTGCGACAATGGACGACAGTTCATAGGGCAAAAGACAAACAACTTCTTCGATAAATGGTGCATCAAATGAATACTTTCAACGCCATATCATCCAGTCGCCAACGGCCAAGCAGAGTCATCCAACAAAACCATACTGAATATTTTGAAGAGAAAACTCGAAGACGCTAAAGGATTTGGCCCGAGCTACTGCTAGAAGTTCTATGGGCACACATTACTACCCCGAACTCCTCCACAGGAGAAACTCCTTACTTATTAGTCTATGAAACTGATGTCGTCATACCGGTCAAAGTCGTTGAGCCAAGCCTAAGGTACTTGCACACGAGCGGAGAGGAGAACGATGCAAATCGACTACAAGATCTCGATGAAGCCGAAGAAAGAAGGGAAATGGCCCACATTAGGCTAGTGGCCCAAAAACAGCAGATCGAGAGATACTACAACAAGAGAGGAAAAATCCGGCCACTCAAAGTAGGAGACTATGTGTTAAAAGCCAAGACATTGGCATCCAAAGACCTTAACAAAGGAAAGTTAGGCACCAATTGGGACGGACCCTACAAAATCACCGCAACAGCAGATAAATTCTCCTTCAGGCTAGAGACCATGGACGGGAAGATGCTCTAGAATAACTGGAACGTCTCCCACCGCAAGCATTTCCATTTCTAAAGAGTATCCCCCAAGTCGTACTATTTTTCCCTCATCTGCATTTTGTCCCAATTGGGTTTTCTCGGAGAGGTTTTTAATGAGGCGACGAAGGAGATGCTCGGGAATGCTTAGAAGTTTAAATTTGATACACCAATTGTACCGACGATCGATTACGAATGGCATGTCACAGGGATTAGGGCTACGGCCATCTCCAATGTGCGAATGGCTACGGCCATCTCCAATGTATGAAAGGCTACGGCCATCTCCAATGTATGAATGGCTACGACCATCTCCAATGTATGTAAGGCTATGGCCATCTCCAATGTATGAAAGGCTACGTCCATCTCCGACGTATGAAAGGCTAAGGCCCTGATAACTTAAGAAAATACTATAGTCGTCCTCGACAAACGAATGGCTACGTCCACTCATAAATGCAAAAGGCTAAGGCCCTAACAACGTAAGGAAAGACTACGGTCGTCAACTAGGGCTACGACCATCTCCAATGTACGAATGGCTACGGCCATCTCCAATGTATGAAAGGCTACGACCATCTCCAATGTTCGAATGGCTACGGCCATCTCCAATGTATGAAAGGCTACGGCCATCTCCAATGTATGAAAGGCTACGTCCATCTCCAATGTATGAAAGGCTACGGTGATCTCCAATGTATGAAAGGCTACAACCATCTCCGACGTATGAAAGTTTAAGGCCCTAACAACGTAAGGAAAGACTACGGTCGTCATCGACAAACGAATGGCTACGGCCACTCATAAATGCAAAAGGCTAAGACCCTAACAATGTAAGGAAAGACAAAGGTCATCCTCAACAAATGAATGGCTACGACCACTCATAAACGCAAAAGGCTAAGGCCCCAACAACGTAAATAAAGACTACGGTCATCCTCGACTAACGAATGGCTACGGACACTCATAAACGCAAAAGGCTAAGGCCCTAACAACACAAGGAAAGACTACGGTCATCCTCGACAAAACGAATGGACACAGCCACTCATAAACGCAAAATGCTACGGCCCTAAAAACATGAGGAAAGACTACGGACATCCTCAACAAATGAATGGCCACGGCCACTCATAAACGCCAAAGGCTAAGTCCCTAACAATGTATAAAAAGACTACAGTCACTCCGAAAAACAAGAGGCCACGGACACCCATAAACATAAAGGGCTAAGGGCCTAACAGCGTATAAAAACACTACGGTCCTCTCCGATAAACATAAGGCCACACCACACGCAAAACAGAAATTGCAAAAGAAGACATAAAAACACAACAGTTCCCACGAAGTCATCATAAATCATCTAATAGATTACAGATTTACAACATAGTCTTGATTACAAAAAGAAACAAAATCCTATCTAACCGTCCTGGCCCCCGCCATCCTCCTCCGTACCAGTCGCACCGTCAGCATGATCACCATCGCCTTTGGCTCGGAACGCCCTTAAAATGCAAGACCCTGTGCCCAATTGGTCCATATTCGCAAAGGTACAACCCGCTTGGTTCGGACAGTCGGGGTTATACCCATAAGCCTCACGTGCGACCCTAACAAGGCGACGCTGAGTTTCGACCTCTGCCTCAGTGGCTCTACCGACGGCCAGTAGCTCCTCGAAAACAGCCCGCCTCGCCTCAGCATACACAAATATATTGTGAGCCTCGCGAGACTTATCGCCAGCTGGAACAATAGTTTTCTTCTGCTGAGGGGCGACCACCTCAGTCGTTGCAGACCTGAGCTCGGCGGTAAGGGCATCAACCCTGGCAAGTAACTCCGCTTCCTCCACCATCACCACGCGGCCCAGTTCCAGTTCTCCCTCCTGCTGCTGGATGAGACTCTCCAATTGGGTATTTCGGGCCACAGCGGCCATCAAGTCCGCGTATGTCCTCTCCAGCTAGGTCGTATACTCCTGCAGCTGATCCTCTGCCAGCTTCAAACCCTCACGTAAAACTCGAAACTGAGGGTCCTAGGTGTAGAGGTCCGCCAGTGTCTTATTCTTACTATGGGTCTCCTGGTATTTCTTCGACACTTTCCTGAGGGCAGCATTCTTTTTTCACTCCCGTCGGCCTCGCTCCAACTACAAGATGAGGGTCTGAGAAAAAGATAAAGAAAATACCTAATTCAAAATGACACAACGCCTCAGGGCTCATAAGAGAACTATGAAAAACAATAACCAAGTCATACCTCCAAGGCAATGTCGGCGACTCGACGAGACAAATCTCTGTCGCTCACTGATAATAGGAGAATTTGACTATATTTATGCCCTAAATAATCACGCTTTATTGTTTTTTTGATATTGTTTATGATGACAAAATGCTTTTATTAGTGTTATTAGTGTGCTATAGGTACACATGAGCTAATGAAGACTAAAAGAGCAAGTGTTGGAGTCAAAAGATGGTGAAAAAGGCCAAAGTGTGGTACAAGTCAAGAACTTATGTTGAAAATAGCCGGGAAGGTGTGTTCCCGAGCTATATGGATGTTATGGAATGAATCTGAGTGATTGGAGCTTTGAAGTCTATGTAAAAGCTCAAGGAATTAAGCAGGGATCGAGTTCGGGGGTCAAAGTTGATAAGTGTAGTACAAGCGAAGAATGGATGAGGTATATTGTGCACTGTATAGTAAATTGGACATAACTTTTCGCTCAGAACTCAAATTTGGCTCCATAATATTTGGTTGGAAAGCTAACACAAAGGGCTACAACATTCATGTTTTGCGTTTTTCCTACGTCTCCACAGAATAGGGTGAAAAACCGTGGTTTCTCCGCGACCGCGGATGAACCGCGAAAAAACAAGCTCTCTGAAGTTTACTGTTCGCTGTCCGTCCGCGGCCGCGAACGAACCGCGGAAGTCGCCGCAGAAGCAGTCCTAATTGTACTCAAACTTAGTTTATTAGCCCTAAAACCTCTATATAAATCCTTAGTTCGCCCAATAGAGGCATGTTGTCTTTATTTTAATACTTTTGCAAGATATTTAGTAAGAGAGAATCCTCTCAACTCCTTCTTTTTATTTTATATCAAGTATTTCTTTATGATTTCAATTAATATTCTTGTTTCTTTAAGCATGAGTTTCTAAATCCTTTTCTAAGGTTTTGATAGAACCTATTGGGTAATGAACTTATCGTTTATGTGATTACAAATTGTGACTTAGATTTCTATTTGTTCAACTTTATTCTTGTTGTAGTTAATTGGTAGGATCCCCAATTAGTTGTGCCTATTTAGTGTGAATAACTTGGAAAAGAGTGCATATTTAGGTATATTGTTGAACAACACCACACCTAGGTTATTGGAGGAATCTATAACTTTAGGCGTAAAGACGGGGTTAGGAATAACGAAGTCTTGGGTGCAATCTTAAGTGAACTATTCAAATTAAAGCTAGCTAGGGTAGCTCGGGAGAGTGCACTAGTAAATTATTGTAATTGCTCTGGAGAGGGTTACGATAC
This sequence comes from Nicotiana noctiflora, assembly GCA_032618575.1. Lineage (NCBI taxonomy): Eukaryota > Viridiplantae > Streptophyta > Magnoliopsida > Solanales > Solanaceae > Nicotiana > Nicotiana noctiflora. The sequence goes on from JASVEL010000704.1 coordinate 201,371, forward strand.
ACATAGCGTTCATGATTGATAGAATATATTAACAATTTGTATGAGCATAACGATAAGGGATTCCATCAATAGGGGAAATCAATACCTTAGTCCTTCTCCATATTATTTACCCAATATTCAATTCTTTCTTTTCAGTCTTTTAATTCTTGCAAAGTAGTTGTTCGTAAAACTCACAAAAATATATTCAAAATTTGGGAACTTGATTCGGAAGTGTTCTTGGGTTGTGAAATTTGCAATTGGTAGCTTAATTCTCTGTGGGATCGATCTTGGACTTATTAGACCAGGTTATATTGACTGCGACCGTTGCTTGGACGTGAATCAATTTTGGCGCCGTTGCCAGGGAATTAACGGAATTATCAATTGCTATTGACAGAACTTCAAAATTCTTGTGTAGTTAGGTTCTTTCTACACTTTACATTGAATATTTTGACGGTTGTTGATTTGGTTACTCAGGTGCATACCTAGAAAATCTGCAAGGACTGGAGAACTAATTGAAGGACTCTCAGACCCCGAGCAAACTTTCCGGGCAAGTAACAAGGCTATCAAACAAATTCAACAATCTCAACAACCAATCAAACTAGACTTCAACATGGGTGACATAAACTAACAAAACCAGCAAGCCGGGTTAAATATGCAAGAGGCGCAGGAGGCACAGGAATGTGCACTGTTTGACTGGGCACAACCCACAGCGGATAATTTGGCAACTGCCATCATTGTGCCAGCGATTCAAGCTGAGTCTTTCCACATTACTAACACCATGCTACACTTATTGCAAAACAAGGGATTATTCTCTGGGTCTCAGGTTGAAGATCCACAGCAGCACCTGATGAACTTTCTCTTGATATGCAAGACACAGAGACAACCGAATGTAACTCCGGAAGCTATCAGATTATTACTCTTTGCGTTCTCAATTACAGGAGCAGCACAGATATGACTAAAATCACTCCTAATAAAATCCATTGCAACTTGGGATGAGTTAGTCAAACAATTCCACAACAAGTTTCCTCCACCTAACAAAACAGCTCAACAAATTGATGAGATTATGAGCTTCAAGAAGAAACCAATGGAAACATTACATGAAACTTGGGGCAGATTCAAGGGTATGCTTGTTATGTGTCCTCACCATAGGATTCCTGAGCATATGTTGGGCCAAAGATTCTACATGGGGCTTTCAGATAGTATGAAGAATATTGTAGATGCTTCAGCAGGTGGGGCTTTTCGGAGCAAGACTTGGAGAGAGGGCCAAAATTTGCTAGACAAGATGGCTCAAAATTCTGGGTGGACGTCCAGGAATGCTCCAATCACACCAGCAGTACACTCTGTACCTCTAGATCCATCCAACACTCTAGAGGAGAACATGGCAACTTTATTGACACAAATGAGCATCCTGACAAAGAAGGTGAAAGAATCAGGTGTTAAGCAGCAGGTTCACATTGTAGATACTATCAATGGTTGTTTATGCACATCTTACATTAGCCAACCCATAGGAAATCCATGGGCTGCAGACTAAGAACATCATCATCAATATGAGGATATGAACTATGTGGCTAACTATGGAGGGTAGCGACAAGGTAATCAAAACTGGGGCCAACAGGCTCCAATGCAGTACAGACCTCCCCAGCCACAATTTAATGCAGCAAGTATGAGCCCACCACACAACATGGCTCCATATCCTAGACCTCAAAATTTCGGCAATCAGCAGCAGGGATATCATCCACCTCCACCACCACATAGGGGTAGACATGACGATGGGTTTGCAAGGTTGGAAGCTATGATGCAGCAGGTAATTGGGTCAAATGCCAAAACAAATGAGAGGATAGATCCACATGACGCAGCCATCAAGAATATTGAAATACAGGTGGGCCAGATTGCTATGTCTCTAAATAATCGTCCTCAAGGGACATTGCTTGCAGATATACAAACAAACCCAAAGGACCAAGTCTCAAAGCAGATGATGGCAGTGACTCTGAGAAGCGGTAGAGATCTTGATGCTGAGAATGAAAGTGAGAAAATCGACAGACATGCTAAGACACCTACTCCATTGCCCATTGAACTGGATGAGTCCACAGGGTTGACAGAAGTTACAGTCCAGCCAGTTGCTGAAAATAAAGAGGCAAAGTAGGGAACGGAGAAAGTAGCTGAACAGGTAGAGTAGCAGATTGAAGAGAAATTGATAGAGAAAGAAAAGTCCCAAGTCATTGGGAAGAAGAGGCCTCCACCACCATTCCCCCAAAGGTTGGCCAAGCACCGGAAGGAAGAGCAATACAAAAAGTTCTTTGATATGCTCAAGCAAATCCAGAGAAATATTCCCTTAATTGAAGCTTTAAAAGAAATGCCTGGGTATGCTAAGATGATGAAAGACTTGATGTCGCGGAAATTTGATTTCCAAGACTTGGCCACCGTGACCCTTACCCAGACTTGTAGTGCAGTGGTCTCCAGACCCATTGCTGAGAAGCTATCTGATCTATGTAGCTTCACCATTCCATGCACTATAGGAAATTATGCCTTTGCAAAGGCATTGTGTGATTTGGGGGCAAGCATTAATCTTATGCCCTTGGTTATTTATAAGAGGCTAGGCATTGGGAGAGCCAGGCCTACCTTTATGTTATTACAGCTTGCTGACAAGACGGTTAAGCGTCCATTTGGTATTTTAGATGATGTGCTTATCCAGGTATGGAAGTTCATGTTTGCCGCCGATTTTGTTATTCTTGATTGCAAGGTGGACGAGGAAATTCCTATAATCCTAGGAAGACCATTCCTAGCCACCGGGAGAGCTCTAATTGATTGTGAAACGGGGGAACTCAAGATGAGGTTGAATGATTAGGAGATCATATTCAATGTGCAAAAATCCATTAGGCGCCCTAGTGAGTTCGCGAATTGCTCTCTTATTGATGCGGTTGATGTGATAGTGGAAACCGACGATGTAGAGTTGACCATTGAAGATCCACTTCAAGCATGCCTGATGAACTTGGAAGAGGTAAATGGAGAAAGTTTAGCAGAATGGGTACTATCTGTGGAAGGCAAGGGATTTTGGGAGAGAGAACTTGAATTCGAGCCTCTACACTTAGAGAAAAGAGAGACCCCTCCTGCAAAACGATCCATAGAAGAGCCACCAAAGCTTGAGCTTCAACCACTACCATCTCATCTCAGGTATGAATTTCTAGATCCTAACCCCACTTTACCTGCTAATACTTCATCTGGTTTGCTAGATGTGCAGGCTTAAAAGCTATTACAGGTACTCAAGGAATGTAAAGCTGCCAATGGTTGGACCATGGCAGACATAAAAGGGATCAGCCGTGCATACTGCATGCACAAGATTCTCTGGGAAGAGGACCACAAACCTTCCAGGAAACGCAAAAGAAGGCTGAACCCGAATATGAAGGATAGGGTGAAAAAGAAAGTGATAAAGTGGCTAGACACGGGGTAGATCCCAGGTAAGTTTTCTCACCCTTCTATGCTATACATGTATTATTATGCCGTGAGGACATGGCATGATTTTAACTGTGGGGTGGGAGACTTATCTTGTATTGTACATTGTATATAGTAGATGTAGTTGTAAATTATATTAGATGGCTTGGCCCGATGATGGACACTTGGCGACGGGTTTCTTAAGGGTCTAAGTCGGAATAAAAAACACCAAAAATTTGAAAATTTGAAAAAATACAAAAATATGAGTAGAGGAATCTTCCTTATGACGGACTATTTAGGACAAGTACTCTTGAGGGAAGTAGTCCACGTAGGAATTTTTCATTCTTTTATTTTCTTTTTCTAGGTAGTGTATCATCTCCCCTTGGTTTTTCTTTTGACCACGGTTCTTTTCCAAGGGTTTTTATTAAACCGGGTTAGGTAGATTTTCCTTTTTTTAGGATTAGAGGACAAAGGGTAACATGTAACCCCAAGTATGCACATTAGCAAAGCTTAATTAAACTTGAGAATGTATTATCTAAGCTTGACTGTAGATTCTAAATATGCCTTAAATTGCACAATACAACTTGCTTGAACATTGATAGGACTTTGTAGATAAACCGGATTCCAAATGAGTTGCATACTATGTGTGTGTGAGGTTTTACTTACATTGTATGCTTTACATGATGCCTAGAACCTGACCTGTGTGTTTGCAAAGCGAAATAGAAGTTGTTTGGTTGTAGAAAGGATATAGGCATTTCTTTGTGTAACCCCATAAACCAATAAACATGAATTCACCCGTACATAATATCCTAGGTAACCCCTTTGAGCTTAAAGCCTATTCTTTGATAACCCTTGAATTTTCATGAAAACTAAAAATCTCATATTGTTCTACTTTACCTCCTAAAAGAACTTGTATTGTAATGAATATGCAAAAGTCTAAGTGTGGGGTGGAGGGAAATTGAAAAAGGGAAAATCAAGAATGAATGGTAGAAAATAGTAAACTGGCCAAAATAATGTAAATGTGTTGCAATGAAAAGATATTCTGAGAAAAAGAGCTATATCAATGAAAATTAGTAAGGTCGGTTACACCAACAAAAGAAAAGTGGGGATTCAAAGTAAATAAATGCGAAGGAATGTTTAGGGGAGACATAAGGAAGAAAACTAAAAGGGAAGTTATGAAAAGGAAAAGAAAAGTGCTTAGGGAGGTTAGCCACTAAAACCAAAAGTGTCCTACCCGTCCCGTAGCCAAAATTACAACCCTTAAAGACCTCTTGATCTATGATTGAATAACTCGATTAGTGGAGTATTACACTAAGGGCAAGCCTATGGTGTGTCTGTATGCATATGAATGTTCTTTGTTGAGAGTGAGTGAATTTTTTCGATATTTATAAGTTCCATGTTCTGAATTGTTTATGTGTGGGAACTTCTCTCAATAAATTGTGTGAGGGCATGACACTCAAGAGGAAAATGGTAAAGTTGCAAGTTTTTGAAAATAATTAGAGTAAGCAATGATGTGATGGCATGAGAGTTTACGGTTAGGTAAAGATTGTGCATATCTTAGGTTAATCATGAAAATTAGCTTTTGTGACATAATTTGGGGGAGACATAAATAATATTGGCCTAAAGTGTGATTAAGGTTGCTCGAGGACGAGCACAGGTTTAAGTGTGGGGTATTGATAATAGGTGAATTTGACTATATTTATGCCCTAAATAATCACGCTTTATTGTTATCTTGATATTGTTTATGATGACAAAATGTTTTTATTAGTGTTCTTAGTGTGTTATAGGTACACATGAGCTAATGAAGACTAAAGAGCAAGTTTTTGAGTCAAAAGATGGTGAAAAGGGCCAAAGTGTGGTACAAGTCAAGAACTTATGTTGAAAATAGCCGGGAAGGTGTGATTCCGGGCTATATGGATGTTATGGAATGAATTTAAGTGATTTGGAGCTTTGAAGTCTGACTAAAAGCTCAATGAATTAAGCCGGTATCGAGTTTGGGGGTCAAAGTTGATAAGTGTAGTACAAGCGAAGAATGGATGAGGCATATTGTGCACTGTCTAGTAAATTGGATATACCTTTTCGCTCAAAACTCCATTTTGGCTCCATAATATATGGTTGGAAAGCTAACTCAAAGGAATACAACTTTCATGTTTTGAGTTTGTCCAAATTCCCCACGAAAAAGGATGAAAAATCGCGGTTTCTCCGCGACCGCGGATGAGCCGCGAAAAAACAGGCTCTCTGAAGTTTATTGTTCGCGGTCCGTCCGCGGTCGCGAACGAACCACGGAAGTCGCCCTAGCAGCAGTCCTAATTGTACTCAAACTTAGTTTTTAGCCCTAAAACCTCTATATAAAACCCTAGTTCGCCCAATAGAGGCATGTTGTCTTTATTTTAATACTTTTGCAAGATGTTTCCTTAAAAGACTCTATCTCGGCAGCTCCACATAGCAAGGACATGTCCGCCGCAACCTGCTTGCTGTCCAGTAGCAGATTGTATCCCGTAGGGATCATGAGCCGACGGGTAGGACCTATCATCGCCATATCCACCCAAGCGTAGTCTTCTTGTGGCACGTCCGCGGAAGCAGGAGCCTGTTCGAGAGAAGCCCCTTCCTCGTCAGCAGCCAGCCCGACGACAGCCGGCGCGCTGTCATCTTCACATTCGGAGAAGCGGTACTTCCCGCAATCTCCCTCAAGAGGGCTGCCATCTCCGATCGGATGGCGTCGCCCATAAGGACTGGCCTCGACTCGGGACGGCGAGTAATCACTGTGAGCATATGATGTTTACCCTAAGCAAACAATTCAAATATAAAAATAAAATAAGATTTTTGGTGTGCAATTATGTGTTTAATTGAAATAATCGTGTGATTTTGATTGAAATAATTTGAAATTAAAAAAACTACAAAAAGAGTTAATTAGAAAATGTCGCAAAATAAGGAAAATTAAAGAAAATTAACAAAAATACTGGAAAATTAAAGAAAATAGCAAAAAATGTCATAAAATACCATAAAATTAGAAAAGAAATAGGAAAATAAAAGAGAAACAACAATTGAAAATGAATACAAAAAGAGAAAATAAAATACAAAAGGAAAATACAAAGAAAATAATTAAATACAAGAGGAAATACATAAAATACAATTAAATTGGGCCACAATTCAAAATACAGGCCCAAAGTGTAAACAACCCAAAGGAAACAATCGTCCAGTCCAATTGCTTAAATGAAACGATGGCGTATTGAAGAATCAAATCTCAACTGTTGATATATTGATTTAACGGACCACGTGAGGTGGTTTGAAATAAAAGAAACAGCATCCTGTTATAAGCTCTAATCTTGGCCATCCAAATAAGTTGATCAGACGAATGCTGTTGATTCTCTTAAAATAATTAAATGATGCAGTATACTAAACAAATCCTGACCGTCCATGTCTGGAGATCTAACGGAGGCCAGGCAATCTCTCAATAAACAAAATGATAGCGTCTAATAGGATTTAATCGTGGCCATTGATCATTAACGATCCAAAGGCCAGGATCGCCCAGGCCTAAAGGAGTATAAAAACTCCGTCTCTTAGTTCAGAGACAAAACACACACTTATACAAACCCTAGCCGCCTATCTCTCTCTTCTTCTTCATCTTCTTCAGCCATCTCCAATGGAGACCAGCCTGAATGCAAGGCTGTTTCCGGTCACAAACCAACCTCAAACCTCTTTCCTTCACTCTCACACACCAAAACCTCCCTGAAAACCTTAGGAAACCAAAAAAAACCCCTTGTTCTTGAAAGTCCGATCACCGGAACTTTTGCCGATGACCTTCAACTTATGACTCAGCCTTCCAGATTTACATCCCATAACCACTTTGAGGGGATCTTTCACCCTATGTAGTTAGTTTGCTTCGAATAACCCTGGATTTGCTCGAATCTTGCAAAGAAGTTCGTCGGAACGCTACCTCCGACGAACACCCAAACACAACCCACCCCCAAATATGTCCCCATAACACCTGGAACACCCCTCTACCACCAAAAACTCAAAAATAGACCCATTCGAGGAAAATCTAGAAAAATCAGACTTCTAGTCTTTGAAATCTTGAAGCCTGGAAAAAGAAAATAAAAATAAAAGAAAGAAAGAAAGGAAATAAAGATAAAAAAAGAGAATAACATGAGACAAATCCTGCAAGCTAAGTGTTTTTTTTTCCTTCTTTGCTTTAAATTTTCTATATTTGATCTCTTACATGTTTGCTTTGCTTTTATCTTCTAACTTTTTTGTATTTGATCTCTAGCATCTTTTCTGCTTATTTCATCATCTAAGTTTTATGTATTGAATCTCTTGCATGTTTTCTATTTATTTGTCTTCTAAAAAACTCCTGTATATCATTTCTAGCATGCTTTCTACTGTTCGTCTTCTAAGATTTCTTTATATAATCTTTGCATGTTCTTGACTGTTAGTCTTCTGAGTATTTCTATCATTAGCCTATGATAATCTCATCTATCATGTTCTTCGCACATAATTGATTTGTTTTAGCTCCTTAGGGTTTTCTATAAGTTCAACACATGAATCTGTTTGAATATGTTTCTTTATGTGTGATTTGTTCACTGTGCCTAGTCTGAAATTACAATTTAGTTAATTGGGATTCAACCATTATCAAATTTCCCTATAAGTTCTGGTGAATTGAAGAATGATTTATACTTAGGGCTATGTGTGCAAAACGACATAAATTGGCAATATTTGTAATTGATTCATATGTTAGACTCTGTTAAATTCTATTATGCTTTGTGGTATTGGTTATAACTGTAAAGACATGTATAGTTGGTAATCTGGCTATTATTGAAAATGAATTAGTCAGGTTACTGTTGAAATAATTTGGACTATGTAATTAGTTTGGCCATTTTTGAAACATTAAAGTAGGCTAGTTTTGCAATCTCATTCTAATTAGCTAAGTGATAATAAAAGGTTACATTTTAAATAAGTCTAAGTCATTTAAAAGAGGCTAAAATTGATAAGGAACTAGGGTTAAAATCTGGCCAAGTCTTAAATGGTTTATAAGATAGTGGCCAATAGATAAATAGTATTAAACCTAAGATACCCTGACCTTAGTAGGTCGGGTAAATAACAAGTAACAAGAAGGGTACAAAGGGAATAAGAAATGGTATAGTTGTGAATTTAATTGAGCCTATAGGGACAAAACAGACTTTAAGTCTTGGTATTTCTGTAATTTGACATAAAATAAAGGGAAAAATAGGCCTAGTAAAAAGGTATAACTATGATAATCCTTAGCAAGTGAGGGCACCATAGTAATATGCCCTTAATAGAATAAAAAAGAATTCGCTAGAACCTTCCAGCAAGGGCTGGAAGGCATTTCGAGCTTAAAATAAAGGTACCAAACTGTAAATAATAAGAGAATTAAGAGGAAGGAACCAAGAATAAGAATTTTGAATTTCCCCCTCAAAATTTCACCCAAATCACCAATAAATAGACTGTCACTTAGCCTGAAAAAAGGGCTGGATTCTAAAAATTCAGAGGTTGAACATTCTGGAGTACAAAATTAAGGGTTATACACCATAGATAGAGAGTAAAATTCTGAGTTAAGTCGACTGGTGCAAATTCTAGAGTTCAACTAGAGTCTTCTGTTGTTCTATATTACTGGACTCAATTGGATTTCTTAATTCTATTTGCTGGCTTGCTTAATTGCTGGGTTTGAAGATTCTACTTGGCTGTTATTACTGTTTTGCTGTGATCTGTTCTTCTGCTGTTCTGCTGCTGTAATCGTTGACTATTCTTCATCCCATTACTTCTTAGACTCATAAGTTTCATTTGCTGAATCAGATACACATTACCTATCTAGAAATGTAATTGCCAGCGAATTGAAGAAATGAAAATTCCATGAGTTGTTCAGAAGAAATTTCCTGCTGTATTTTATAGATTTTTATGTTTATTGTGTGTTAGACCTTCTGTAATTTGATAGGAATATGTGTAATTGCTAAATATGTATGAGACTGGAACGATATGATAGATAGTGTAGAAGTAGAGTAGATATAGTTATAATCATCGTTAAACTAGGTTAAAAAGAAACAGGCTGATATATTTGTTTAACTTACTTAGTAAACAGGCTTAACAATCTAAAAACAACAATTTAATTTAACTCGCTTAATTAGATAATGATAATTCGAAAAGGAGTAATCAAGTTATAGTATGTTCTGTCACTTAGATAACCTAATAACAATCCACAATAGTATAGGTTAGAATCAGCAATTAATAACAAAGCAAATTGGCACTCTTAAGTAACGTATCATTGTTCAAAATAGTGGAAATAGTAGTTTATTGTTTAAGTTCTATTAGTAATTGGTAATTAGAATTCAGAATTAGTATTGCTAAACATGTACTCCAGTTTCTTATGAAATAAAATGTCATTGGTTAATTTACTCTACCATTTGATTAATGTTTGTATTTTGGTTATGAAATATCGATTTTATTTTGTACTCTTCTCGTCTGATTTGGGAATAATCAATAGTATGGGCCCAGATCCAATTGGATTCTTCTCTGGGCCTTTGAATAACGACTTTAACATATACTTGGTTTCTGAAACCCAGTTGTGTAAACTGGACTATTAAATTCAGTCCACAAATGTCCACGCCTGGAAATGGAATAATAGGCCTAGACATAGTTCTGAAAAATACAAAAGAAGCAAAATAATTAGGGAAAAACAAAAAATAAAGAATATAGCATTTATTAGGATTGGACTCCTAAAATAACGGGACGAGCCTCGTATAAGAACAAAATACACGACGCCCCCATATGAACGTTAATAAATGATAGACTCGTGAAGACCGTTTAGTGAATTTCACCGTCTTTCCTAAAGGATAATAAGTCGTTAGTCGTTATAGGCACGATTTTAAAATATATATTCCTTAATATGAGTGCACATCTAATGTGACTCAAATCTTAAATCCCGACGAAGCTGAAACGTATTAAAGTTGCAGGCGTACTTGTTGCGGTGTGACTCGCAATACGTTTTTGCGATGTCGCAAGTTCTTAAAATATCAAAAAAGAAACATTCACATTTTATAAAAGCATATAACGAAATAATAAAGTCAAAAATGACAGTTGAGTGACCATGCTAAAACCACGGAATCCGGGAGTTCCTAACACCTTCTCCCGGGTTAACAGAATTCCTTATCCGGATTTCTAGTTGCGCGGACTGTTTAAACAGAGTCAATTTCCTCGGATTCGGGATTAATCGGTGACTTGGGACGCCATTATCTTCCAAAGTGGCGACTCTTAAACTCTAAATAAAAATCTCATTCCGATTGTCCTTAAAGTGAAAAAACTCCTTCCTCGTTGATTATTATTATATCCTTTCCCGGGGTGTATTAGTAATGAGTGAGGTATACCTTATTCCCTTTCCGGGAAAAAGAGGTAGTAAAAAGGGAGGTGTGATAGCTCTGCCGACTCTACTGGGGATAACTTCGGTTCAGGGTTTAAGAATTCGAGCTCGATTGAATTTTCGTTCTTGATGTTATTTGACTTCATTATATGATTTGATCAATGTGTTACGTGTTTACCGCTTTGATATTACGTGGATTGTATATATGAAATTGTGCCGAAAACCCTTCTCTTCTTACCGCCGGGGATGTGCTTATTGTTGAGACTCCCATTTCTGTTAATGTCACACCTAAATAAGAAATAGAGGCTAGATAAGTTACAAAACCCGAACAACCCCGCGAGTCCTCGGTACATTGCCCCCTCCTCGATCCGAGTTGTCCATTCGGGTACACGGTCTAGAACCATATGAAACATCAGGATATTGAACCTAGATCTAGGATGATTATTTGCATCATATCTGACTTAGGGGACTCAACACAGGGGTTGGGTCCGTCTAGGACAGGTGACCCAGAATATAAAAGACCGAGCATATTATATGATACTTTTATTTGTCCTAGATTATTATGCGGACCAGCTAAATTCCTGAAAAAAAAAAGAAAGAAAAGTTATAGAATAGAAAATATCAAAACTCTGTCGGAACTTGAGAAGAAAGTGGATCAATGTTGTTAAAATAATTGGTCACAAAATAATCTGACCGAACTACGCAAGTTTGATTCTCGCCATTAGGTGGGACACGTAGGCAACCCTTGACGGGTCCAACCACCCTTTTAGAAAATGACCAAAAAATGTCGAATTTTAGTTTTCAATAAATCAAAGTGATTGCTATTTTTGGAAATAGCCGAATGTTCCGAAACGACGCCGGAAGGCTGTTTTGGCAAAAATGGCCACTTTGAAGTCATGTCTTTTTCTTTTTAAATAAATAGCTCGGAAAGGCTAATTCTTTCAAAAAACAAATAATGAAAAATTGTCTTTGAAAATATTTTTCCTTTTTTCTGAATAAAATTGCCTTTAATAAATGTGCAGGATGAGCACAATACAAAATGAACCCTTTGCTTTAATGAACAAAATCCCTTTGGAGTTGAGGTTATGGTGGAATGATCTGGGCCAATGTGGGACATGTTTGGGTCAACCGATATCTGAAAGATCTTGCTGCGTTGATGGATATAATACCCCGTGGTGATATCATTCGAGCTCTCGTTGCTTGTTGGGATCCTGTGCATAATGTTCTACACTTCTCACATTTTGAGCTCACTCCTACATTAGAAGAAATTGCTTATTACATCGGTAAATGTGAGGTTCCCCTGAAGGATAAATACCCGGTGGCTCCGAGGGCAATTACAGTGCACAGATTCCTCGATTCCCTAAAAATCGCCAGGAACGTTCATAATGAAGACTTGGCTCATGGATTTTGTACTTTGAGTTTCATCTACCGCAGATATGGTCATATTGGGGGATTTAACGACTATGAACACACTCTGCAGTAAATTTAACCGAGTCAAGTGAGAAGAGCATAGGTGATTCGCCTTTATAATGGCATTTCTGGGATTAGTCATATTCTTGAGAAAAGATGGAAATATTGATATAAGCATCGCCGGGGTTGCCAGTACTCTTCTTGTGCAAGATAATAGCACACTGGCACCGATGATTGTAGCTGATATCTTGTGTGCCCTCACATCTTGTAAAGCAGGGCATGACTTCTTCGAGAGATGCAATTTGCTTCTCCGGATGTGGTTGATAGAACATTTGTGTCGTCACCCTCAGTTCTCGAGTTATGGGTTGTCTGAAAAGACGTGCATTGAAGAGTTTTATATGAGACAAAAGAATTAAGCGGCCAGAAGGATCAAAAGGTTGGATTACATACTTGCGATCATTGATTGCTAGACAAATTGATTGGGCATACGGATGGTTGCCCCTCAACGAGATGATATACATGCCAATAGAAGGGTCGCATTTTCTGATAATAGGTCCTAAAAGCATTCAGCCTTATGCGTCGTACAGGGTACTACGGCAGCTCGGGAGATATCAGGTCATACCAAAAGACGGGGACCTCAGCCTACAAGCCCTAGAAATCAGTCCGCACGGACAATTCCCAAAAGCAATGATTCAACGGATTTGGAATGAATGCCAATGCTTGAGAGTAGACACTTGTGTGGGAAACCGAGATTGAGGGGAAGTATCACCAGGGTATGCCACATGGTATCACCAGGATGTCGAGCATGATAGACCAATAAAGAGGCCTCACATTCAAGAGTTGGCCAAGCAATCTAAGGAACACAAAAAATGGATGGCCAAAGAAAATGAGTACCGAGCCAGAATCAGCTTGTTAGAGAAACAATTCCAAGACCTCAAATTCGAGAGCAGCTTACTAGCGGCATCCGAAGAGGGAGAAAAGAAACAACTAAGAAAAGAGAACGAAATATTGAAGGCTCAAATTTCAAAGATGAAGACAGCAGCCGAAACCCCAGTTCACCTAGACTAAGATGAGAAATTGATTGAAAATCTTCGGCGCAAAGTGAATGACTATAGCTTTGATCTAGATAAAGCTAAAAAGGAGTTAGTCGGGGTTCGTAAACAACTAGCCAGTAATGCTGATGAAAAAGTTCGAATGGTTCAGCGATTACAAGATGAACATAATGTTGAGGTAGCCCGATTGAGAAAAAACATCATTACAGTCGAAGTCAAAAGTATCAAACAAACCAAAGAGTTCGAAGTAGAGAGAGAACATTGCTACATGGCTATGACTCGGTTAGAAATGGAGCTAAAACAACTACAAAAGGAGAACCAGCAAACCTTAGACGCTCGTGCCAAACAAATTGGTAGGTTGCTTCAGGAAAGAGGGGTTATTAGGGAAAGAATCATCAACATTGCTGAGTACATCACAAGGAAATGCCAATTGTGTGAAGATATGTCCCAGTCAACATTCACATCAGTCGTAAAGTTCTTTGTAAAGCAAGTAATGACCGACCTGGACAAACTCCAAAGTGGATTAGCATATAGGCCCGCGGCAAGACCGAACGATGTCTCGCGGGCACTAGGAGCTTGAATGTATTCATAGGGCATGAATTTTTTATTTTTCTTTTTGCATTTGTAATACAACATCATTTGTAACCGATGTTTGAGTATCAATGAAAAATTCAAAAGAAGTTGTTGTTATTTTCTTCCGTTTTATGCAAATTGTTTGGGCGATATGCAAACATGTAGGAACGAAAAAACAAAAGTGAAAAAAAAAGAGAAATGGAAAAGAAGAAAACAAGAAAAAGAAACAAATAGAAAAACAATGAAAAACCGAGGTGAAAAAGAAAATTGGTGGTTCAAAGAAGAATAATGTCGGGATGATGCATAATGACTAAGGCAAAAGTTGTGATTCTTAATTGTGATATTTTACCCCTTATGAGCTAACTATTAACGAGTTTTGTTGTTGATGAGTATCATATTTTCAGTTGGCAATTGGCATTCTAGCACATCACAGCTACAATACACGTTCAAAAGCTATGACCAAAGCAGTGACTTAGGAAATCGAGCCCACTATTATGGATCCGGTACAGGAGGAAGAAGTTGTGGACGTGGGTAGTATGAAAGAAGAGATGTACAAATTAAAACAGCAGATGTCAGAGATGTACCAGGCCTGGTCTAGGGGTCAAACTTTGCCTTCCAATCCAGTCAACCCAGCATACATCCCTCCTACAAACCCAAATCCTGAGCCACCCACTATGAATTCATCCTCCACATACCCAACTTACCCGCATTACTATGCTACAACTTCACAAGCACTTCCACCATTGTCTAAACAAGTTCCACCACCACCACCTTAGGTGTAACAACCCGGCCCGTCGTTACGGGAATTTACCACCCTATCATGTTGCAAGTACATGTTTTATGCTTTTATATCAGTGTTAGAGCCTATCGGGTGAGTTATGAGTGAATTGAATTGAAAATGAAGCAAATAGCATGTTTGAAGGAAGTTTGAATATGGAAAGTCAACCTAGAGTTGACTATCGAGTTAGAGTGCTCGGAATCGAATTCTGATGATTCGACTAGTTTTGAGGGATCATTTATGACTTAGGAGAGCAATCGGAATTGAATTTGGAGATCCGGTGTAGAAATAGGCTTGAATTGGCTAAGGTTGAATTTTGGCGAAATCCGATCGATAGGTGAGATTTTGATCCGGGAGTCGGAATGGAATTCCGACAGTTGCAGTAGCTCCGTTAGGTGATTTTGGATGTACCTGCAAAATTTCAGGTCATTCGGACGTCGTTTGGTTGGGTTTTTGATGGAATGTGTAATTTGGAAGTTTTGAAGAAACTTAGGCTTGAATCTATGTGTATTTGGTGATTTTAATGTTTAGGATGGTGTTTTTATGATTGGAACGAGTTCGTATCGTGTTTTGGGGTATGTTGGTGGTTTTCGTTGGGGTCCGGGGGCCTCGGGGTGAATCCGGACCATCATCCGGCATTTGGAAGCAAGAAATGATCTGCTGTAAATTGTAGATCACTGGGCAGTGATTTAAGCCTTCGCGTTCGAGAGGGCTATGCCGCGTTCGCGTAGGCTGGGGCCAGGTGACTATCGCGTTCGCGAAGGGAGGCAACGCGTTTGCGTAAGAAAAAGGTGGGAAGCATCGCGTTCGCGATGGTTTGGGACGCGTTCGCGTACTAGGAAAAGGGAAGGCATCGCGGACGCGTGACACCACGTCGCGTTCGCGTAGAGTAAAAGTCCGGAGGCTGGGAAGTTGATCTTCGCGGACGCGTGACTTCACGTTGCGTTCGCGATGAAGGACTGGAATAAGGCATCGTGTTCGTGTGAGAGGCGCCGCGAACGCGATGATGGAATTGGCCAGGCAGTGACTTTAATTACAAAACAGAACCAGTCGCGGGTTTCATACCCCAAAATTTTTGAGCCCTAGAGAGAAGAAATCACGGGAAAACGCTGGGAAATCATCGGGTATTCATCGGAGGTAAGTTTCTTGACTCAAAAACATCATTTTATGGTAGAATTAACATCAATCTTCATGAATTTGGGTAGAAATTTTGAAGGATTGTGGCCTAGATATTGAAAACGAACATTTGGTGTTTTGAAAGGCCAATCGAACTCCGATTTTGGTAAATTTTATATGTATGGACTCGTGGTGAGACGAGGGTTCTGGAAATATGAGTTTCGAAATTTTTCGAGATGTGGGCCCGGGGCTCGGGTTTTGCAAATTTCGTGATTTTTGACATTTTTCGAGTTCTTTTGATTGGGTTATGTTCCATTAGCCTATTTTGATATATTTGTGCTGATTTGTGCTAGTTTTGACGTGCGTGGATGCCGGTTCGAGGAGCTAAGGCGTCGCGGGCATGAGCTTTCGTCGGTTCGAGGTGGGTAATACTTGTAAATGATGTCCTGAGGGTTAGTAAACCCCGGACTTGCACATCTTAGTTCTGTGTTGAGGTGACTTGCACGCCGGATAACGGGCGTGGGGTAGAGCACCATTGGGGATTGTGACTTGGTCCGTCCCGCGTAATTAATAATAACACCTAATTGTTGAAATGAATTGGACTAATTATCATGTTTGGGCTTCGTGCCAATTATTTGAATCCTTCAGGGATTGGTATCACTGTTTTGATAACAATGTACATATTTTTATCTAAATTTAAGGTTTTAAATGGTATGCTATTCAACATTCTTATAAGGTTAGGAAAAACTTGAACAAGGTCTTAATAATATTTTAGCTGTGAGCTAATATGATATTGTTGCCCGTAGGGCTTTCTTGATTATTTGTTAGACGGATTGGGCCGAGGGCCATATGTTAGGGCATGACATTTTATGTGAGCATATGCATACACATGCATGGATCGGACTGCATGCCGCAGTGGTATACGGATCGGGCTGCGCGCCGCAACAGGTGTGATATTAATATTGTGCTTGGGCTGTAGGAGCCCCTCCGGAGTCTGAACCCCCACAGTGAGCACGGGTACCCAAATTGGATCGGACTACACGCCGTAGCGGTCATATGCATTGCATGGCATACATACATTGGTTTACGTGTACTACGTGGCATAACATTCAACACTCATACATTACTGGAACACATGCATTAGTTGCCTTATTGACCAGATCTCCTAGTGTAAATTGATAAGGAGTGCTGAGCTCGGGGGGCTGATTTGAGTGCAGACTTGCACTGCTTGAGATTGTATCCAGGTATTGGTATATTATTATGAAAGAAAGTAGCTAAAATTGAGATTTCTAAATGATATACTCACATATGCTTGAAAGGAATAAAAAGATAGTTCTGTATTGTGTAGCATGAGATAGTGCCTATCGTGGTTTTCTTCCCTTCAGCATTATTTACTTTTATTACTGCTGAGTTGGAAGTACTCACACCCGACTCCCTGCACCTTGTGTGCAGATCCAGGTACATCACAGTAGAGCTGATTCCATTGCGGCTCGGGAGTGCTTTTGGACAGTCGAGGTAGCTGCCAGCGTTCGCAGGACCTGATTCTCCAGTTTGTCTATATTTTGTTCTGATCATCCCACACTTGTGCACGGTTATATTCACTATTTACACTTGGTATACTCTGTAGAGGCTCATGACTCTTGACCCTTCGGTCTATGGGAGTTGGCACGTGTTGGGACTTGGTTCCCTGTTTTTAATATATCTATCATTGTTGTGCTTAAATTGGATAAAGTGAGCTTGTGGCTCCGTGGTTATTGTTGATTGGTCGGGCTGGCCTAGCAGTGTGCTGGGCGCCATCACGACCGGATTTGGGGTCGTGACAAGTTGGTATCAGAGCCTAGGTTTACTAGGCCTCATGAGTCTTGAGCCGGTTGGTAGAGTCTTGTGGATCGGTACGGGGACGCCTGTACTTATCCTCGGGAGGTTGCGAACCTTTAGGAAACACTTCACATTTCTTGGAATTCTTATCGTGCGTACTTGATTCAGCTTGAGATATACCTTTTTGAAACTCCTTCCGCACGTCTGTGTACGCTTCGAGCGCTCAGTAATATAATTGACTTATGGCTTGCGATTCCCTGGTCGAGAGGCGAGATGTAATCTCTACGAATTCATGTTGGGCTGGTTGGGAGGACTTGAGGCCAGATCTTTGTCTATGGCTTGAGCACCAAGGTACTAATGTCGCGAGCCGGTATTATGAAGTTCATACGATCGGTATTGATCCTTATTGTGCAAATGGCAGTTTTATAATGGGAGAGTTGTAAGGTATTCAGTTCTTATTGTGATTTGATATGTAGCCCTAGCTATGGGCGTGAGAAATATTTTCATCGCCTCTTAATTGGAAGGTATTGTGCTGAAATGCTAAATTGAGGCGAGGTAGGTGGATTGATTCTCATGTGTAATTGAATTGGTTGTGCTACGAGTATTGCGGTGAAAGATATTTGACATATGTTATGATTCGAGCAGGTGCAGTGCATGTCCATGTATAATTGTGATAATATGATTCGTGTAGTGTTGAGATTTAATGTTGTTGAAATACATTGTGATATCTTGATGAGTTGTGGATGTATTGTTAGAATGGTTTGGTGATTCTCTGGCAGGTGGATAGGCCAATTTACAAAGGAAACTCTGCCGAAAAGTTTGGAAAATTTGGGACTTAGAAAGATTTGTGTCACCTAAAGAGAGTGGGCTTATTGGTGGTGCGTGTATATCTGCAAGAATTGCAGAAGAGCTAAGGTCTCTGATGATTCGAGTCTCTGTCAAGGCTTGTAAATGACTTGAGTTTAATATCATATTAACATTTTGGCATCACTTGAGTAATACTGATATGAGTGGTTGAAAGTGCTTTGATGAATGGCTTCGAGCTAAGTTGGGAAGGTTGCTATTGATTAACTGATTGCACTATTGTGTGCTATGTTGATTCTGTCTCTAAGTATGTTGGGAAATTCTGGTAAAGGTTATGGTGCTTCGTAGATCTGATGAAGTACTAGGGTGTTTTGAACTGTTGTTGGTAAAGAATATTCACCGTATAGAAAATAAAGATAGCTGATTGTATCTGTAAGTAATCATGTTTTGCGATGTCAGAGTTCTAACAAAACACGAGTAGTTCCACTCAATAGGACAGTTGAATTACAGTTGAATAAGGGTAAATGATGCCCGAGAATGGTTTTGCAGTGTTTAAGATTTTGCTTGTAACAGTCAGGTGCCTTAAGATTTGTGTATGTGGCTAAAGATGGCGGTTTCGTTAGAGAAAAATCAAGACTTGTGTTATATTATGTGAATGATGGGATTCTATGTAACCGTATGGGAAGGTAAAGATACTAATTCAAAAATCGCATAAAGTTCTTCAAAACCAGTATTGTAGAATGTGGTACTCCTCGAAAACATTGAGAGTGGCCTATGGGTTTTAGACCGTGTGGTCGTATGTACGAGTCTCGTGTGGTAACATGAGTTGAGTTATGGTAGTCCTACAGTAAAGTCTAATACTAAGTTAAAGATGGTTCAGAAAAGAAATTGAGTAAATGGAGCAACTTGTTAATAAACCAAAGCGGTATGATAAGGAATACGATTAATTTCTGGTATGTGGTTGAAGTAATGAGTCTTGCAGATATTGCAGCAAAGCTCTTGAGTGCTGGCAGTTGTGTAACTTGATATGGGTATAAGGACTCAGTCCTGGCAGTTAAACTTATGCAACGAATGGGAAGAAATAGTTTGTGATGTGTTTTATCATGGTTTGAAAATGAGTATACTCCTGTCGGTATGCGAAGCGTGGAATGTGTAATGAGTTTTCTTCTATATGGGATCACGAAAGTCCTCGACTAGTGGAGTGCGCCGATGTTGAGGCGGAGGAAAGGGATATGAATTTCCATGTTGTCTTAGTGTGATATGGCATACACGATGTGTTATGGAAAGGTTGATAATGGTATATTCTAGGTTTTGAGATCAGTTCATAATATATGGGAAGTCAATAAAATTATTGAGCAGCGCGGACAACTGCAGGTGAATTAAGAATCGATCTTTCTGATGATTTAAGAAAATGGTACTACTATTCTCGTAATTTGGCAGGGAATATGGTCCAAAAAGGGCTAGGTAATATAAACTGATAATATTTAGTGGTGTGGTGGTATCCTCTTGTTAGATTGACATTGATGATTGAGTTGTAAATGGCATAAGGAAATTTCCGAATGGCTTTCGTGGTATGAATGGACGCTTGATGTGCGTTATGTATTCGTACGGTGGAATACGGAACCAGGCATAGTGATTCATGTGTTGTATATGTGTAGGAGACTTGAAGTTCTCGTTAATCCACCTATGCAGTGGTTGTATATTGTGTGCATCGGCACCGTTTTGTTATTATTGGAGATCGTAAGCCCTAGAGGCTCTCTCTTAACTTGATAAGATGAATTTGGGTTATGATACCTTATTTTAGACTGGTTGACATAAGTCAGATTGTCTAGACTAATGTGATATGGACTATGTCGGAAAATGGCACAAATTGCGTAGCGGAGAGCATCAGAGTATGCTCCAACAGAGTAGTTGTACCCAGGACCAGCGGACGGCTGGTAGGCATTGCTTTGTCAGTTGGACCTTAGGGGCGGATGTTAGTGTAGAGGTATCTACCATTGATTTAGTTCCAGTATTGAGAAACGTTGTCAGATGCGTTTCATGTGGCCGAGCTTGAGGCTATATATATGTATGTTTGCTATAATGAGAAAGATTCGACTCGATATGCTTTTCCTTTTACGAGATTTATGCGTGGATCGGGTGGCACGCCACCACGGGTATGTCATTGAAGCGGGTTGCACGCCGCAACATAATATTGTGAAAATATAGTCAGTTATATGCTACCGGGTATACAATACTTCTTCATTTCTGAGGATAGGTCCATTTTGAGTATCGCTTGGCGAATGGCACGTCGGTTGTGTCCTTTCAGGATTTGATAGCATACGTTAATTGTTCACCGTGGGTGAGGTTGATTGCTTGGGTTCAGGACCTAGATCTGTGCGTGGCTAACCGTTTTGAACTTAGTGGCTTGAGGTGCTTCGTGAGTAATAATGTTGGGATAGAATCACGAATCGCGGCAAGGCTAAGTGCTGTTATGACCTCTCGAGGAGGATTCAGGTACTCTATTTCTATAATGCGAGACGCGATCTCAGTTCTATCTTATGATGGCACAGAGGAATTGAATTGCAGCTCTATTTGCTGGAGACAGTTGTCACGAATTGAGCTGTCATGATTCAAGTGTGTGCATATGTTTCTATTGGAGCCTATGTTGTGCTCATCGTGGCTTAGGCCGGTGTTGAGGTGTCTTATCACCAGTGCGGTGTGTTATAATTGAAATGACCGTTGGAGTCATTAATGAATACGAGCATATTGGATCTTAGCTTGTTAGAAAGGTAAAAAAAAAAAATCGAGGTTTGGCTCCAAAACCTATTGTGGTACCAGTTTTAAAAGGGAAATGGATTCAAGAATGGTTGACCTGAGAGATGGGTTCGGTATATCGCCTGCTTCAGCTGCCGGGGGGGAGGATATGGAGGTGTTGGAATAAGACTCTATCTAATGAAAGAGGTTTTCAGTTAGTATTTGGTTATTGTGGCCAGTTGTTGTGATTAGAGACTATCGTCTCGAGTGATGGGGTTGTCGATACATCATATGATCTCACCCGGAGTAGTGAATATGGGTTATTGCAGTGGATTCGAGTGTATCCTGAGTATAGGCATGGGATTTGCATTTGGCATATGATTTCAGAAAGTGCAATGTGATTTATGGTCCAGATGGTTTGTGAAATTTTGACTATATGGTGTTTTCGGACTTATGTGAGATAGGGTGACGTATGATCGCCTGAAATTATGCTTGGTAAGGTCATTTAGCTATTGGGTGGCTTCTAGTACAACTCTGAGTCCGCTCGAGGACGAGCGTTTGTTTAAGTTGGGGAGAATGTAACGACCCGACACGTCGTTACGGGAATTTACCACCCCGTCATGTTACATGTTTTATGCTTTTATATCAGTGTTAGAGCCTATCGGGTGAGTTAGGAGTGAATTGAATTGAAAATGAAGCAAATAGCATGTTTGAAGGAAGTTTGAATATGGAAAGTCAACCTAGAGTTCACTATCGAGTTAGAGTGCTCGGAATCGAATTCGATGATTCGACTAGTTTCGAGGGATCATTTATGACTTAGGAGAGCAATCGGAATTGAATTTGGAGATCCGGTGTAGAAATAGGCTTGAATTGGCTAAGGTTGAATTTTGGCGAAATCCGATCGATAGGTGAGATTTTGATCCGGGAGTCGGAATGGAATTCCGACAGATGTAGTAGTAGCTCCGTTAGGTGATTTTGGATGTGACTGCAAAATTTCAGGTCATTCGGACGTCGTTTGGTTGGGTTTTTGATGGAATGTGTAATTTGGATGTTTTGAAGAAACTTAGGCTTGAATCCGTGTGTAATTGGTGATTTTAATATTTAGGATGGTGTTTTTATGATTGGAACGAGTTCGTATCGTGTTTTGGGGTATGTTGGTTGTTTTTGTTGGGGTCCCGGGGGCCTCGGGGTGAATCCGGACCATCATCCGGCATTTGGAAGCAGGAAATGGTCTGCTGTAAATTGCAGACCACTGGGCAAAATTTAAGCCTTCGCGTTCGCGAGGGCTATGCCGCGTTCGCGTAGGCTGGGGCCAGGTGACTATCGCGTTCGCGAAGGGAGGCAACGCGTTCGCGTAAGAAAAAGCTGGGAAGCATCGTGTTCGCGATGGTTTGGGACGCGTTCGCGTACTAGGAAAAGGGAAGGCATCGCGGACGCGTGACACCACGTCGCGTTCGCGTAGAGTAAAAGTCCGGAGGCTGGGAAGTTGATCTTCGCGGACGCGTGACTTCACGTCGCGTTCGCGATGAAGGACTGGAATAAGGCATCGCGTTCGAGTGAGAGGCATCGCGAATGCGATGAAGGAATTGGCCAGGCAGTGAGTTTAATTACAGAACAGAACCAGTCGCGGGTTTCATACCCCAAACCACAATTTTTGAGCCCTAGAGAGAAGAAATCACGGGAAAACGCTGGGAAATCATCGGGTATTCATCGGAGGTAAGTTTCTTGACTCAAAAACATCATTTTATGGTAGAATTAACATCAATCTTCATGAATTTGGGTAGAAATTTTGAAGGATTGTGGCCTAGATATTGAAAACGAACATTTGGGGTTTTGAAAGGCCAATCGAACTCCGATTTTGGTAAATTTTATATGTATGGACTCGTGGCGAGACGAGGGTTCTGTAAATATGAGTTTCGAAATTTTTCGAGATGTGGGCCCGGGGCTCGGGTTTTGCAAATTTCGTGATTTTTGACATTTTTCGAGTTCTTTTGATTGGGTTATGTTCCATTAGCCTATTTTGATATATTTGTGCTGATTTGTGCTAGTTTTGACGTGCGTGGATGCCGGTTCGAGGAGCTAAGGCGTCGCGGGCATGAGCTTTCGTCGGTTCGAGGTGGGTAATACTTGTAAATGATGTCCTAAGGGTTAGTAAACCCCGAACTTGCACATCTTAGTGTTGTGTTGAAGTGACTTGCACGCCGGATAACGGGCGTGGGGTAGAGCACCATTGGGGATTGTGACTTGGTCCGTCTCGCGTAATAAATAATAACACCTAATTGTTTGAAATGAAATTGACGCCTCAATTATCATGCTTGGGCTTCGTGCCGATTATTTGAATCCTTCAGGGATTAGTATCATTGTCTTGATAACAATGTACATATTTTTATCTAAATTTAAGGTTTTAAATGGTATTTTGCTATTCAGCATTCTTATAAGGTTATGAAAAACTTGAACAAGGTCTTAATAATATTTTAGTTGTGAGCTAATATGATATTGTTGCCCGTAGGGCTTTCTTGATTATTTGTTAGACTGATTGGGCCGAGGGCCATATGTTAGGGCATGACATTTTATGTGAGCATATGCATACACATGCATGGATCGGACTGCACGCCGTAGTGGTATACGGATCGGGCTGCGCGCCGCAGCAGGTGTGATATTAATATTGTGCTTGGGCTGTAGGAGCCCCTCCGGAGTCTGAACCCCCACAGTGAGCACGGGTACCCAAATTGGATCGGGCTACACGCCGTAGCGGTCATATGCGTTGCATGGCATACATACATTGGTTTACGTGTACTACGTGGCATAACATTCAGCACTCATACATTACTGGCACACATGCATTAGTTGCCTTATTGACCAGATCTCCTGGTGTAAATTGATAAGAAGTGCTGAGCCCGAGGGGCTGATTTGAGTGCGGACTTGCACTGCTTGAGATTGTATCCAGGTATTGGTATATTATCATGAAAGAAAGTAGCTAAAAATCGAGATTCCTAAATAATCTACTCACATATGCTTGAAAGGAATAAAAAGATAGTTATGTATTGTGTAGCATGAGATAGTGCTTATCGTGGTTTTCTTCCCTTCAGCATTATTTACTTTTATTACTGCTGAGTTGGAAGTATTCACACCCGACTCCCTGCACTTTGTGTGCAGATCCAGGTACATCACAGTGGAGCTGATTCTATTGCGGCTCGGGAGTGCTTTTGGACAGTCGAGGTAGCTGCCAGCGTTCGCAGGACCTGATTCTCCAGTTTGCCTGTATTTTTGTTCCGATTATCCCACATTTGTGCACATTTATATTCACTATTTACACTTTGTATACTCTGTAGAGGCTCATGACTCTTGACCCTTCGGTCTATGGGAGTTGGCACGTGTTGGGACTTGGTTCCCTATTTTTAATATATCTATCATTGTTATGCTTAAATTGGATAAAGTGAGCTTGTGGCTCCGTGGTTATTGTTGATTGGTCGGGCTGGCCTAGCAGGCAGTGTGCTGGGCGCCATCACGACCGGATTTGGGGTCGTGACATTAGGTCGCTCCAGTATATGTGGCACGGCCACCTGCTTCTCTACACAAATCTTCCAGCGAACCTATGTTCCATGTTCAGGACCCTCATTATTATCCACCAGAACCAACTTTCAGGAAACATGACTCCTACACACCGCTCATAGACATGACAGAAGAGGAAAAGCCTGTCAAAAATTTGGAACAGGAAGAGATGGCTCGTAAGATGAATAGTCTTGAACAGTCATTTTGTAACATACAAGGGCTAGGAGGCCAAGTGAGTGTTGCATATAAAGACTTATGCTTGTTTCCGGAGGTACAGCTCCCGGCCGGGTTTAAGTCACCCAAGTTTGATATGTATGATGGTCATGGGGATCCAGTATCCCATTTGAGGGGTTACTGTTGTAAAATGCGCGGAGCAGGAGGAAGGGGCGAGTTACTTATGGCTTATTTTAGCCAGAGCTTAAGTGGTTTAGCGTTGGAATGGTATACTACACAGGATCATACCAGGTGGTTCATCTGGGATGACCTAGCTCAATCGTTTGCCAACCATTTCTAGTACAATCTAGAGATTATCCCTGACAGGCTATCATTGACTAAAATGGAGAAGAAACCCGGGGAAAGTTTCCTGGAATACGGATTCAGGTGGAGGGAGCAGGCTGCACGAGTAGATCCTCCCATGAAAGAAGCAGAAATGGTGGATTTTTTTCTACATGCTTTGGAGCCAAGCAATAGAGACTGGAACTAGAGGATCGATTGGCAAGAAGAAGAAGGAGGAAGTTGCAGTCATTGAAGGTAGAACATGGTCCCGGGTCCCCAATACATATCATCATCCACCTCGCCCATACCAACCATATCCACCAGAACCATATAACTCACCTCCACCATATTATCCTCCATCCAATCAACATTTTTCCGTCCCACATGCTCAACCTTACCCACCGCCTCCACATGTCTGGCGTACCCCAACTCCACAAAATGTCTACCACGCACAAAATGCCTACCCGCCTTCCAAAACCTATAGAAATTCAAATCGACCCAATTTCCATCCAGATCCAGAAGTAAGAGGAGATAGATCCCAAAGAAAGAAAACATTTACTCCGTTAGGGGAGTCATATACCAGTCTTTTTCACCGCTTGAGAGAGTTAGGGATGTTGAACCCTATTGAACCAAAAATTCCAAACCCACCACCCAGAAATCTAGACCAATCACTGCGATGTGACTATTGTTCTGGGGCACCCGGACATGATACAGAAAAGTGTTAGCATTTAAAGTCCGCCATACAGGAACTTATTGATACTAGGAGGATTGAAGTGCAAGCTCATGAGACTCCCAATATCCCACAGAACCCATTGCCAGCACATCATGAGACGCATATGATAGAGTTGGAGTAGGGAGAGAGCATTAGGAAACCTTCTCAATCAGTGATGATGATTAAAGCTAACAACAAGGTGGAAGGGGAAGTTGAAAAGGAGAAAGCGTCAGCTGAGTAACCAATGAAGAAACCATCAGTGATTGAGCCCGTGAAGGTAGTAGTGCCGGGAGCTAAGCCTTTGTTGACCGTGAAGGGAGCTTATGTGGAGCATGTGGTTATCAAACCAGTGGTGCAGATGCCAGTCGTGAACACAGGGCCATACCATGGAACTATGATAAAGTTACAGTGATGTATAAGGGAAGGAAGTTAAAGGAGAAATCAACGAAACACATGGTTTAATTCGCTCCGGGCGATGCTTTGCCCCGGAAGAACTGAGGAAGACAAAAGTGGTAAAGGAGAACCTAACTCATGTGAAGAAGGCAGTAACTGAGAAGGAAGCGAAAGAGTTATTGAAAAAGATGAAGGATCAGGACTATTCAATAGTGGAGCAATTGAGAAAAACGCCTACGCAGATTTCATTGTTATCATTGCTAATTCATTCTGATGAGCATAGAAAGGTGTTGATGAATATTTTGAATGAAGCTCATGTGCCTGAGAAGATTTCAATATGCCATTTGGATAAAATCACGAACAAGATCTTTGAGACAAATAAAATAACATTTTCAGATAATATGTTTCCGCTTGAAGGAACGGAGCATAACAAAGCATTATACCTCTCAGTCAAGTGTGAAGAATCTGTAGTAACCCGTGTTTTGGCGGACAATGGGTCAAGTGCCAATATTTTCCCACTCTCAACCTTGGGGAAGTTAAAGGTTAATCATGATAGAATTCATCGGAACAGTGTATGTGTACGAGGTTTTGATGGAGGGGCAAGAATACTGTAGAGGATATTATATTGAAGAATACTATTGGACCGGTGGACTTCACTATGGAGTTCCAGGTGTTAGATGTTGCTGTATCTTACAATCTTTTATTGGGACGTTCGTGGATCCACGCGGCGAAAACTGTACCATCCTCTTTGCATCAGATGGTAAAATTTGAGTGGGAACAACAGGAGATCATAGTGCATGGAGATGATGATGTCTGCAATGCTATCACACCATTTGAAGAAACTGAAGGAGATAAAGGTCCGTGGGTATATCAAGTCATGAACACTGTGGTGGTGAATAAAGTATCCGAGGGGGAAAACATGCCGATTCCCACAATTGGCTCCTACAGTAGTGATGGTTGCCAATGAAATGATAAGAAATGGGTTTTCAATGGGGAAAGGCTTAGGAGTAACTCTACAAGGTATAATACAGCCAATCCACCTTCCGGGCAGTAACGACACTTTTGGTTTGGGTTTCGAGCCAACAGTTGCCGATATCCAAAGAGCCAAGAAAATGAAGAAGAAAAGTTGGTCCCTCCCAAATCCTATTCCAAAATTATCCAATTCCTTTACCAGGCCTGGTACACGGAGACATTTGGCGACTGTTATGCCAAGTCGTGTTGAAATAAAATCGGATGCGGAACTCATAGCAAGGTTCGAGAGGCTATATGAAGATGTGAATATGTTGGAGATGGGTGAATGAACAAGTAAAATGGATGTTCAGTTCGCGGGACCCTACATTATGCTTAATAACTGGGAAGCTACTCCTCTTCCGATCAGGAGGGAGTTGTGGTAGTTAGCTTTAAATATTTCACTTCCCCAAAAGTTGTCTTGTTTTGTAATCCCACACCCCATCAAAAAAACAATGTATCCAATGCTTGTTTCCTTTTTGAAAAATCAATGAAATTCAATTTCTCTTCTTCCATTTTTGCCTTATTTTATTTTTTTTCTTTTGTACAGTTCAATATTTGCTGATTCCAATGATATGTCATGTATGAAGGATTCCCTGTCCAGTCTTGATAATCGAATAGTTATACAGGAAATTGAAAGTGAACATGAAGTAGAATATGAGGATAATGAAATACTGGAGGAAATCAGTAAAGATTTGAATCATTATGAGGAATACCCAAACCGAACTTAAATGAGACAAAATCCATTAACTTGGGAAGTGAGGAGAATGTCCGAGAAACAAAGATCAGTGTGCATTTAGAGGCTTCCCTCAGAGAAGTTTTAATCAAGTTGTTACATGAGTACAATGACATATTTGCTTAGTCCTATGATGACATGCCCGGACTCAGTACTGATCTGGTGGTACATAAAATTGCCTATTGATCCGGAATGTCGGCCAGTAAAATAGTAGCTAAGAAAGTTTAAAACGGACAACAGTGTGAAAATAAAAGAAGAAGTTAATAAGCAATTTGAGGTGAAGGTCATATGGGTCACCAAATATCCCACCTGGTTAGCTAATGTTGTGCCAGTTCCGAAGAAGGATGGAAAAACCAGGGTGTGCGTTGATTATAGAGACCTTAATAAAGCTAGTCCAAAGGATGATTTTCCATTACCAAATATCCATATATTGATCGAAAATTGTGCCAAGCATGAAATTGGCTCTTTTGTGGATTGTTATGCGGGTTATCACCAGATCCTGGTGGACGAAGAAGATGCAGAAAAGATAGCCTTTATCACGCCTTGGGGAACATATTGTTACAAGGAGATGCCGTTTGGGTTAAAGAATGATGGGGCTACATATATAAGGGCGATGACCACTATGTTTCATGACATGATGCACCGAGAGATCGAAGTATATGTGGACGATGTCATCATTAAGTCCAAAAAGCAATATGACCATGTCAAAGATTTGAGAATGTTTTTCTAGAGTCTCCGAAGATATAATCTCAAGCTCAATCCAGCAAAGTGTATTTTCGGGGTGCCTTCAGAAAAGTTACTGGGATTTATAGTAAGCCGATGTGGTATTGAATTGGGTCCATCAAAGATAAAAGCAATCCAGAATTTTCCTCCACCGAAGAATAAGAAAGAAGTAATGAGTTTATTGGGTAGGTTGAATTATATCAGCAGGTTTATTGCTCAATTGACGTCAACGTGTAAGCCCATTTTTAAATTGTTGAAGAAAGATGATGCGGTAAGTTGGAATGATGAATGCCAATAAGCCTTTGACAAGATTAAGGAATATTTGGCCAATCCTCCAAAATTAGTTCCTCCAGAACCGGGAAGACCTCTGATCTTGTATTTGATTGTGCAAGATAATTCTTTTGTCTGCGTGCTGGGGCAACATGATGAGACGGGAAAGAAAGAGCAAGCGATATATTACCTCAGTAAAAATTTCACATCTTACGAGGTAAAATACACTCAATTGGAGAGAATGTGTTGTGCTCTAACGCGGGTTTCTCAAAAACTGAAGCATTACCTGTCAGCTTATACCACATATTTGATATCAAGGTTGGATCCATTGAACTATATATTTTAGAAGCCTATGCCTATAGGAAGACTTCCTAAATGGCAAATTCTGCTCAGACATCATCTATGTAACACGTAAGGCAATGAAGGCGCAAGCAGTTGCAGATCATTTAGTATAAAAGCCAGTTGATGATGAGTATGAGCCGTTAAAAACATATTTTTCTGACGAGGATGTGAAGAAGTAGAGCAAGAAGATAAGCCAGGCTGGAGAATGTACTTCGATGGAGCCGTCAACAGTAAGGGAGTTGGAATTGGAGCAGTGCTTATTTCAGAAATGGGTCAGCA
This sequence comes from Nicotiana noctiflora, assembly GCA_032618575.1. Classification (NCBI taxonomy): domain Eukaryota; kingdom Viridiplantae; phylum Streptophyta; class Magnoliopsida; order Solanales; family Solanaceae; genus Nicotiana; species Nicotiana noctiflora. The sequence continues at coordinate 230,945 of JASVEL010000704.1, forward strand.
TTATCCGCTTACCGCTCAGCTTCAATTTTTCTACACTAATAACATGGCCGAATATGAAGCATGCATATTGGGATTGAGAATGGCGATAGATATGGGTGTTCAAAAGATTTTGGTCATGGGTGACTCGGATCTCTTAATACATCGGATTCAAGGAGAATGAGAGACAAGAGATATAAAGTTGATACCTTATCAACAATGTCTACATGATCTGTCCCAGAGATTTCAATCTATAGAGATCAAACACATCCCAAGAATACACAATAAAGTAGCAGATGCTTTGGCCACATTATCCTCCATGTTGCACCATCCAGATAAAGCTTATGTAGATCCATTACAGATACAAGTGCGCGATCAAAATGCTTATTGTTTTGCCGTGGAAGAAGAACTTGATGGTGAGCCGTGGTATCATGATATCAAAGAATATTTGAGGACAGGAGGGTACCCAGAACAAGCCACTAGAGACCAGAAAAGGGCTATAAGGCGATTAGAAAATGGATTTTTCCTCAGTGGAGGAGTTCTATACAAAAGAACACCAGATTTAGGGCTATTGAGATGCATAAATGCGCAACAAGCTGACACAATTATGGCTGAGGTGCATGCGGGAGTCTCCGGACCTCATATGAGCGGATACATTTTAGCCAAGAAAATGCTGAGAGTAGGATATTATTGGCTCACCATGGAGCATGATTGTATTAGGTATGTGAGGAAATGCCATCAATGTCAAATACACGGATATTTGATTCTCTCCACCCTATGAGTTGCATATGATGTCTGCACTGTGGCCATTCGTTGCCTGGGGCATAGATGTCATCGAACCAATAAAGCCCGCAACATCTAATGGGCACAGACTTATCTTGGTCGCAATTGATTATTTCACCAAAAGGGTTGAGGCAAAGACATTTATGGCAGTGACAAAGAAGGCGGTGGTAGATTTCGTGCATACAAATATCATTTGTGCTTTGGCATTCCTAAAGTGATCATCACAGACAATGGTGCAAATCTGAACAGTCACCTCATGGCAGAAGCATGTCAAAGGTTCAAAATTGCATCATAACTCTACACCTTACATGCCTAAAGCAAATGGAGCAGTAGAGGCTGCGAATAAGAATATAAATAAGATTCTCAGAAAAAATGGTGGAAGAGTCAAGGCAATGGCATGAAAAACTACCGTTCACTCCCATGGGTTATAGTACAACTGTACGTACTTCAATTGGTGCAACACCTTACTCATTGGTGTAAGGAACAGAGGAAGTCATACCCGCACAAATTGAGATACCTTCTCTTCGGATCATAGCTGAGGCTGAAATCGATGATGATGAATGGGTAAAAGCCCGGCTAGAACAATTGAGTTTGATATACGAAAAGAGGTTAGTGGCAGTTTGTCATGTACAATTATATCAACGGAGGATGGCCAGAGCATACAATAAGAAAGTACGACCGCGGAAATTTGAAGTGGGACAGTTGGTGTTGAGACGTATTTTGCCTTATTGGGCTGAAGCGAAAAGAAAATTTGTACCGAATTGGAAAAGACCATTCATGGTATCACGGGTATTGTCCAATAGAGCTCTTTATCTGACACATATTGAAGGAAAATATGTAGAGACTGATATCAACTCAGATGCAGTCAAGAGATATTATGTATGATTCCTTTTTCATTTGTACAATTGTATTTGTCGTAATTTTGGAATTGAAATGATGAAGGCATTTTATTCTCTATCCAAACACTTTATCCATTGACATACCCATTGAGTCTTATTTGTTTTATTCTTTCATATCCCTCTCTCGGAATCGATCATGAACAAAAGGAAATGATGCAAGAAAAAGAAAAATCAAAAAATGATTAAAAAAAGAAAAAAAGAGAAAAAATGCAAATGCAAACAAAAGAAAAATGCATACAAAAGACAAAAGAAAATCGGGAAAAGTCAAGACGCAACAATGAATATGAACGTAGTCCGAACTACGTTTTGACTTGATCCCGAAAGGGTACGTAGGCAGCCTCATTGAAGTTTAGTCATGATAAAAATAAAATCCAAGATTCCCCAAAAAATTGAAACTGGGGCAGAAGTTATGTTTATGATTCCGAGAGTTGTAAATATTTTTGAACCCTCGTTAAATTTTGAGCCTTTATACCCTTCTTTTTGAACCCATCCAAAAGCCACATTACGGTCCAAAGAAAGACCTTCTAATCAATTTCAAGAAAATGATGATACGATGAGAATAAGGAGAAACATGGCATGGACAGCACCCGGTGGTTTGGAAAACAAAAGAACAAAAAGAAAAATAAAAACAAATAAGAGAGTCTTATTGGTGAAAACCTTAACCGGCACCATAAGGCGATTGTGAGATTGAGGGAATAAAAATGAGAGAGTCTTATCGGTGAAAACCTTAACCGGCACCATAAGGCGAAAGTCAGATGAGAGAGAATAAATGAGAAAGTCTTATTGGTGAAAACCATAACCGGCACCATAAGGCGAAAGTGAGGAAGATTCTGTTGAAAGAAGAAAATAGCAAAACAAGATTGGTTTGGGTCGAAGGAAAAGATGGAAGTTAAGATAACGACAATTCGATTGGACAGACTGGGTTAGAATTTAAATACATGGCATGGTCAGAAGAATCAGCCGTCATACCCAGATTAGTTCTGTCTCTACTCCAAAATACCCTTACCCCTTCAAATTCATATTTTCTGCATTTCATTGATCAAAATCAGTTGCCCATTGAAAGATAACTACCAGCTTCTCATGTTAAGAAGCATAATAACACTGGGTCGAAGAGAAAACAAAAGAAAAACAAAGGAGGAGATGGCAATCAAAGAAAAAGAAAATGAAAATAAAAGAGACTAAAGGGAAAGCAGAAAGAGGATTACAAAGGAAAAGTTGAAAAATCTGGCAATGAGCTACAAAGCAAGAATAAAGTAAGAAGAGGCAGGCAATGGAAGCAAAGTTAACAAAAATGCCAGTTGCCAACATTTTATAACTAATAAAATCGTTCACTGATTTAGATAGGAACAAAAAGATTCAAATTCTCACTAACCACTTTAAAGTGAATCTGACCAATGTGGAAGAAGAAAAACACAAAAAGAAATACAGCAATAAGAGGAGGAATCCGCAGAGGAGGACTCATTTAGTCATCAAGAAACCTACCCAAAATCAGCAAGGAAGGTATTATCTTTTCAAAACTCACACCCCATTTATTAAACTGAGGGAATATTTTCTGCATTTTCATTTTTCATGCATTAGGCACCCACGTGGATAACAAGGGAATATTTTCGACATTTTTATTTCATGCATCAGGCGCCCACCTAGATAACAAGGGAATATTTTTTGCATTTTCATTTCATGCATCAGGCGCCCACCTGGATAACAATGGAATATTTTCTGCATTTTCATTTTTCATGCATCGGCGCCCACCTGTATAACAAGGGAATACATTTCAGCATATTTAATTTCTGTTCAGGCACCCACATATATAACAAGGGAATACATTTCAGAATTTTTTATTTTCTGTTCAGGCACCCATCTGTATAATAAGGAAATATATTTCAGCATTTTTAATTTCTGTTCAGGCGCCCATCAGTATAACAAGGGAATACATTTCAACATTTTTAATTTCTGTTCAGGCACCCACCTACATAATAAGGGAATACATTTATGCATTTTTAATTGTTTTATCTAACATGAGTAACACCATGACATATGAAAAACCCCACACTGGGGCAGAGGAAAAAGTTTTCTTTGTTTTTGTTTTGTTTTTAACAAGTATCAACCTGGAGGCAAGAAACACAATGGGAAGTCACACCAAAGGGATGGAAGCAGTATGTCATAAATAAGAAAATCAAAAAAATATACAAAAGGGAGGATGCAAATAAAAGAGCAGCATAATAGATAGGAATTACTGTAATTCATAAGATCATAGCGTAGAATAGCTTCTTTATTTTTCATTTTATCACGGTGTAACAAGGAGTTAGTCAGTGATTATAACAACAATAGCAGCAGCAGTAAATCTTGGTAGTTTCAAACTACCAGACTTTACCGAACTACACTAATCTGTTTCCTGTTTAGCCTAGGATATGTAGGCAACCTCTGAGGCAGGGTGCGGTCAAAAGGTTTTCAAAATGCTTCTTACGGAATATGTCAGTGGGAAAAAATCTCTCATTACTGCTCACTTATCTTTGCACTAAAACTCTTCGTGTTCCCGAGCAAAGAGGGGCAGTTGTGAGCACGTGTTTTTTTCCCTAAGCAAACAAATTCCAATATAAAAATAAAATAAGATTTTTGGTGTGCAGTTATGTGTTTAATTAAAATAATTGTATGATTGCGAATGAAATAATTTGAAATTAAAAAAAAACTATAAGAAGAGTTAATTAGAAAATGTCAAAAAATAAGAAAAATTAAAGAAAATTAACAAAAATACAAAAATACTGGAAAATAGCAAAAAATGTCATAAAAATTAAAAAAATAGGAAAATAAAAGAGAAACAACAATTGAAAATGAATACAAAAAGAGAAAATAAAATACAAAGAAAATAATTAAATACAAGAGGAAATACATAAAATACAATTAAATTGGGCCACAATTCAAAATACAGGCCCAAAGTGTAAACATCCCAAAGGAAACAATCATCTAGTCCAATTTCTTAAATGAAACGACGACGTATTGAAGAATCAAATCTCAACCGTTGATATATTGATCTAACGGACCATGTGAGGCGGTTTGAAATAAAAGAAACGGCATCGTGATATAAGCTCTAATCTTGGCCGTCCAAATAAGTTGATCAGACGGATGTTGTTGAGTCTCTTAAAATAATTAAACGATGCAGTATACTAAACAAATCCTGACCGTCCATGTCTGGAGATCTAACGGAGGCCAGGCAGTCTTTCAATAAACAAAACGACTGCGTCTAATAGGATATAATCCTGTCCATTGATCATAAATAATCCAAAGGTCAGGATTGCCCAGGCCTAAAGGAGTATAAAAACTCCGTCTGTCAGTTCAGAGACCAAACACACACTTATACAAACCCTAGCCGCCTTTCTCTCTCTCTTCTTCTTCATCTTCTTCAGCCGTCTCCAATGGAGACCAGCCTGAATCCATGGCTGTTTCCGGTCACAAACCAACCAAAAACCTCTTTCCTTCACACTTACACACCAAAACCTCCATGAAAACCTTAGGAAACCAGAAAACCCCCTTATTCTTGAAAGTTCGATCACCAGAGCTTTTGCCGGTGACCTTCAACTTGTGACTCAGCCTTCCAGATTTACAACCCATAACCACTTTGAGGGGATCTTTCACCCTATGTAGTTAGTTTGCTTCGAATAACCATGAATTTGTTCGAATCTTGCAAAGAAATTCGCCAGAACCCTACCTCCGGCGAACACCCAAACACAACCCACCCCCAAATATGTCCCCCATAACACCTGGAACACCTCTCTACCACCAAAAACCCAAATATAGACCCACTCGTGGAAAATTTGGAAAAATCAGACTTCAAGTCTTTGAAATCTTGAAGCCTGGAAAAAGAAAAGAAAGAAAGAAGGAAATAAAGAAAAAGAGAATAATAGGAGACAAATCCTGCAAGCTAAGTGTATTTTTTGCCTTCTTTGCCTTAAGATTTCTGTATTTGATCTCTTAAATGTTTTCTGCTTATTTCGTCTTCTAAGTTTTCTGTATTGAATCTCTTGCATGTTTTCTATTTACTTGTCTTCTAAAAAACTCCTGTATATGATTTCTTTCTTGCTTATTACTGTTCGTCTTCTAAGATTTCTGTATATAATCTTTGTTTGTTCTTGACTGTTAGTCTTTTGAGTATTTCTATCATTAGCCTATGATAATCTCATCTATCCTATTCTTCGCACACAACTGATTTGTTTTAGCTCCTTAGGGTTTTCTATAGGTTCAACACATGAATCTGTTTGAATATGTTTCTTATGTGTGATTTGTTCACTGTGCCTAGTCTGAAATTACAATTTAGTTAATTGGGATTTAACCATTATCAAATTTCCCTCTGAGTTCTAGTTAATTGAAGAATGATTTATGATGAGGGCTATGTGTGCAAAATGACATAAATTGGCTATATTTATAATTGATTCATATGTTAGACTATGTTAAATTCTATTGTGCTTTGTGGTATTGGTTATAGCTGTAAAGACAAGTATAGTTAGTAATCTGGCTATTATTGAAAATGACTTAGTCAGGCTACTCTTGAAATAATTTGGACTATGTAATTAGTTTGGCCATTTTTGAAAAATTAAAGTAGGCTAGTTTTGCAATCTAATTCTGATTAGCTATGTGATAATAAAAGGTTACATTTTAAATAAGTCTAAGTCAATTAAAAGAGGCTAAAGTTGAAAAGGAACTAGGGTTAAAATCTGGCCAAGTCTTAAATGGTTTATAAGATAGTGGCTAATAGTTATATAGTATTAAACCTAAGATACCCTGACCTTAGTAGGTCGGGTAAATAACAAGTTACAATAAGGGTACAAAGGGAATAAGAAATGGTATAATTGTGAATTTAATCGAGCCTATAGGGACAAAACATACTTTAATGCTTGGTATTTCTGTAATTTGACATAAAATAAAAGGTAAAACAAGCCTAGTAAAAAGGTATAACTGTGATAATCCTTAGCAAGTGAGGGCACCATAGTAATATGCCATTAATAGAATCAAAAGGAATTCCCAAGAACCTTTCAGCAAGGGCTGGAAGGCATTTCGAGCTTAAAATAAAGGTACCAAACTGTAACTAATAAGAGAATTAAGAGGAGGGAACTAAGAATAAGAATTTTGAATTTCCCCCTCAAAATTTCACCCAAATCACCTATAAATAGATTGTCACTTAGCCTAAAAAAGGGCTGGATTCTAGAAATTCAGAGGTTGAACATTCTGGAGTACAAAATTAAGGGTTATACACCATAGATAGAGAGTAAAATTCCGAGTTAAGTCGAGTGGTGCAAATTCTGGAGTTCAACTAGAGTCTTCTGTTGTTCTATATTACTGGACTCAATTGGATTTATTAATTCTATTTGCTAGCTTGCTTAATTGCTGTGTTTGAAGATTATACTTGGCTGTTATTACTGTTTTGATGTGATTTGTTCTTCTACTATTTTGCTGCTATAATCGCTGACTATTCTTCATCACATTGCTTCTTAGACTCATAAGTTTCATTTGCTGAATCAGGTATACATTCCCTATCTAGAAATGTAATTGCCAGCTAATTGAAGAAATGAAAATTTCATGAGTTGTTCAGAAGAAATTTCCTGCTGTATTTTATAGATTTTTATGTTTATTTTGTGATAGACCTTCTGTTATTAGATAGGAATATGTGTAATAGCTAAATATGTATGAGACTGGAACGATATGATATATAGTGTAGAAGTAGAGTAGATATAGTTATAATCATCGTTAAACAACAACAACAACAACAACTACCCGAGATAGTCCCACAAAGTGCGGTCTGGGGAGGGTAATACGTACACAAGCCTTACCCCTACCCGAAAGGGCAGAGAGGCTGTTTCCAATCGACCCTCGGCTCAGGAGAGAGCAAAGGAAAAAAAAACAAAAACAAAAATAAAACAAAAAGAAAACAAAAGGAAAAGCATTAGTGACTCCAGAGTAAACCACAAAAACTGATATATAAAAGGGCAAAGTAAACAAAGCAACAACACGAACAAAAGGCATTAGTAATTCTAGGAGTACTCACAGAGAATTTAACCTATTGGGAACCCCCCCTCCCGGACCCATCCCTATCCCGCGCGAAAATAGAAGCCCTTAACCTACAACCTTGATACTAGCCCTCCAGACTTTCCTATTAAGGGCCATGTCCTCGGAAATCCGCATAATAGTCATGTCCCGCCTAATCACCTCCTCCCAATACCTCTTGGGCCTCCCTCTGCCACGACTCGCGCCAACTACCGACAGCCGCTCGCAACTTCTCACCGGTGCATCGGGTCTTCTCCTCCGCACATGCCCGAACCACCTGAGTCTCGCTTCTTGCAGTTTCTCATCCATTGGGGCTACCCCTACCATTTCCCAAATAACTTCATTCCTGACCCTATCTAATCTAGTGTACCCACACATCCACCTGAGCATCCTCATCTCCGCTACCTTCATTCTCTGGATATGGGAGTTCTTCACTGGCCAGCACTCCACCCCGTACAGCATTGCTGGTCTAACCACAGCTCTATAAAACTTTCCCTTGAGATATTGTGGCACTTTCTTGTCACACAAGACTCCCGACGCAAGCCTCCATTTCGACCACCCAGCCCCTATTCGGTGAGTGACATCCCCGTCGATCTCTCCGTCACCGTGGATCACCGATCCAAGATATCTGAAACTGTCCTTCTTGGCGATGACCTGAGAACAAAGCTTCACGTCCCTACCAGCTCCTTCTTCGCTCGGCTTAGAGCTTAACTTGCACTCCAAGTATTCAGTCTTAGACCTGCTTAGTCTGAAACCCTTTGACTCGAGGGTCTGTCTCCAAACTTCCAACCTCTCGTTAACACCGACCCTCGACTCATCTATTAAAACAATATCATCGGCGAATAGCATACACCATGGAACGTTTCCTTGGATATGCCGAGTTAGAGCATCCATCACCAAAGCAAACAGGAGGGGGCTGAGCGCCGATCCTTGGTGAAGCCCCATTTCCACCGGGAAGTGGTCTATGTCGCCACCCACCGTCCTAACCCTCGTCTTAGCGCCATCATACATATCCTTTATCATCCTAATGTAGTCCTCCGGCACGCTCTTCGCCTCCAGGCACTTCCATAACACCTCTCTTGGAACCTTGTCGTACGCCTTCTCCAAGTCGAACTAGGTTAAAAAAGAAACATGCTGATATATGAGCTTAACTCACTTAGTAAACAGGCTTAACAATCTAAAAACAACAATTTAATTTAACTCGATTAATTAGATAATGATAATTCGAAAAGGAGTAAACAAGTTATAGTATGTTCTGTCACTTAGATTAACCTAATAACAATCCAGAATAGTATAGGTTAGAATCAGTAATTAATAACAAAGCAAATTGGCACTCTTAAGTAACGTATCATTGTTTAAAATAGTGGAAATAGTAGTTTATTGTTTTAGTAATTGGTAATTAGAATTCAGAATTAGTATTGTTAAACCTGTACTCTAGTTCCTTATGAAATAAAATGTCATTGGTTAATTTACTCTACCGTTTCATGAATGTTTGTATTTTGGTTTTGAAATATCGATTTTATTTTGTACTCTTCTCGTCTGATTTGGGCTTAATCAATAGTATGGGCCCAGATCCAATTGGATTCATCTCTGGGCATCTAAATAACGACTTTTACATATCCTGGGTTTCTGAAATCCAGTTGTGTAAACTAGACTATTAAATTCAGTCCACAAATGTCCAGGCCTGGAAATGGAATAATAGGCCTAGACACAGTTCTGAAAAATACAAAAAAAGCAAAATAATTAGGGAAAAACCAAAAATAGAGAATGTAGCATTTATTAGGATTGGACTCCTAAAATAACGGGACGAGCCTCATATAAGAACAAAATACGCGAGGCCCCCTTATGAACGTTAATAAGTGATAGACTCGGGAAGACCGTTTAGCAAATTTCACGGTCTTTCCTAAAGGATAATAAGTCGTTAGTCGTTATAGGCACGATTTAAAATATACATTCCTTAATACGAGTGCACATCTAATGTGACTCAAATCTTAAATCCCGACAAAGCTGAAACGTATTCAAGTCGCAGGCGTACTGGTTGCGGTGTGACTCGAAATACCTTTTCGCGACGTCGCAAGTCGTTAAAATATCAAAAACAAAACATTCACGTTTTATAAAAGCATATAACGAAATCAAATAAAGTCAAAAATGACAGTTGAGCGACCCTGCTAAAACCACAGAATTCAGGAGTGCCTAATACCTTCTCCCGGGTTAACAAAATTCCTTATCCAGGTTTCTGTTTCGTGGACTATAATACAGAGTCAACTTCCTCGGATTCGGAATTAACCGGTAACTTGGGACACCATTATTTTCCCAAGTGGTGACTCTGAAAATTAAATAAATCCCGTTCTGATTGTCCTTAAAGTGGAAAAACTCCTTCCTCGTTGATGATTATATCCTTTCCCGGGGTGTATTAGTAATGAGTGAGGTATACGTTATTCCCTTTCCGGGAAAAAATGGTAGTAAAAAGGGAGGTGTGACAATCACCTTCCTCTATTCCACGACCACGCCTTTTCCAAGGAGTAGTCGGCACCTTTTTCGCTCCAGCGGCTCATCGCCCTTTGAAGCGTCCTCTTCAACAAGAAGAGGTGGATGCAAAGGGCCCTCTATGGACGTCGTTTCATTCACCGACTCAACCACAGAATGAGAAGTCCCGAGGACATTCCCAAAAGCTGGCTACCAAATTGCAGCTCCTCACTCTGAATGAGCAGCGTCGGTAACATCAGCACTAGATGCTCCCACATCCGCTCGATCACCCTCAGGGTGAATGGACTCAGAGGCGGTCTCTCTCACATGAACCACTTGTTCAAAACCAGAATCCACTGACGAGGAAGTGGCGGCACGACGTCTCCTTCTCCGCGGTGCAATGCGGGCTGCCAACACAGTTATAAGAATGTATCAGAAAACGCGACGTCTAAATAAGATATGAGGTCGCCAAATCCAGAACCACTATAATACATGGGAGGTCGTATCTTGCGGTAAAGGCAGCCCACGTCCTACACTCCTCCGCGAAGGGGATCAACCGCCACACCCAAGTTTTAATTTCCGGCACAGACTGGGGTGTATGCACCCTTGCTGCAGACGTAAAACATAATGAGATGACAAAAAGTCTAACTGGCGCAAAGTAATTAAGTGCAAGAGATAATACTTATGTTCGGCGTTCCATGCCTCGGGGAACCCAACAGGGTCCGACACTAGATCCGAGGTTTGGACAAAGAAATATTTCAGTCAGAACTGGCAATTAGGCTTGTCGTCTGTCTGACGACCAGGCCCTCCGTCCCTCGATTCTTTAATTGGAGCATCGTCCCTCTCATGAAGCTGGGACTGAACAACTGTAGCAGATGGTATACCGTGACGTCTACGCCGGCCATCCTGGCATAAGTCGGCAATATGCAGCATGTCTTCCACGTATAAGGGGTAAGCTGGGCCAGACATACATTGTAGAACCGGCATAGCTCTTCCGCCAACAGGTAAATGGGGAGGCTACACCCCATTATGAAGGTATATTCATAGAAGGCACAGAACCCGGCTCTGTGCACGTTGGCGAGGTCCCCTTTGGCTATTTGCATGACGGCGCCTCTAGAATCAGACAAGATACTCGGAGTTCATTTAGAAGAGGTTCAGTAAATGTGGACCTTTCCCATGCCAAGGTATCCCCCATTTGTAGGGAAATCCCTTCGAACGTATAGTTCGCGGGGAAGCAGGATCTCCACGGAAAGAGGAACAAGAGGTTTGTGGGGTTTCTTGCCACCTCCCGAGGCCTAAGGAACCCTAGAGGTAGCCTCACTCTCGTCTGTCCCACGACGACGACCGCCCTTTGCCATTTTTGATCTTTCTATCAAAGTCAAGGTATAATAACAAACCACGAGGTCAACACGAAAAGCTGTATTGCTATAAGGAAAAGATGAATGACAGAAGTACAAACAACCTTTTGTGATGATCCAAAGAATGGAAGGTCTTGAAATCCCTCACTATTTATAGCGGGTCAGTACACGGGATTCGAAGAGGTTAGTATGAGAAAAGGAGGCGGGAAACTAAAATGTCAACTAACCTCTCTGGCCTTCCTCGGGAGCAGCTGTAATCATGACGCATGTCGTCAGCAGCGACAGTTCAAAGGAACATGCGGGTCGAATTTTCCACCCATTGCAGATATATGTCGAATACATCTCCAATAGGCGGAGGGACTAACTGTATGAGGTCGAATCGGATATGATTAATGTAAGTCGACTACATATCCGTATACGGCCGCAGACATCGAATAATATCTTCCTTCACGTCCATACGACGAGAGGGAGTACGCCTCCGACTATAAAGGCGTATTGACAAACTCGCCTGTATAGGCGTCCCGACTCCTCCGCCTAATTCGGTTACTGTAGTAACAGTAGTTCTGAAATAATATAATGTGTTGGCAAGGTGGCCTTCCTTCTATATAAGAAAAAGTCTCCCTCATTTGTAAGACAAGTATTATTATTCATTAATAATACAATCTCTCTATTTCATCTCTCTTGTTGGCTAGCTTTATCACTTCAATAAGTTCTCTTGCGATTTTATAAGAACAATCTACATACGAATCATAGATCTGTCTTTGAATATATTACCACTGATTCCGATTTACCCTCTTATATAATCTTTGATTGTCCCTAACTCAAAAGGCAACCGACAACTTTTGAGTGAAACATTTCTAATAACTGCTTTTTACAATTTTAGTATAAGAAAAATATTCAAATAACATAGTAAATGCAATTTTCACATTAATAAATAGAATTTTAATTCTAATTCCAGGAAAGCCGATACTCCACGATAAAAGTTGGGTATTGACCACTATTTGTTAAATTAATGGAGTATAGTTTGACACAAATATGTTTCACGTGCGGTACGTCATGCTCATTGACGTATATCTAATCATTTCTCTTTTTTCTTCCAGACCTCCGTCCATGTTTTGGGAAGGGAGTCATTTTTGTTTTCCATTCTACTCAAATTAATGCGTAATCATCCTGAATTAATCAAACTAACTCTCATTAAAAATTGAAAAATTAAAGATTTTAATTGTAATTAAGGTAAGATTAATACTCCCTAATTAATCAAACTAACATTCAATAAGCAAAAACTACCCAACAAAATAAAAAAAGAAGAAAGTGTAAACCTGACCATTTGATCAATCGGTCACATAGTCACGCAGTGGAGGACCTAGAAGCAAATATACATATCTTTTGTCCAATATTTATATTTTTATTAAAAAATTCATCAAAAATATATAAAGATTATATTCATAATTCAGTTAATGATATTTAATAATATTGTCATCCTACAATTTAGGAAACATAAAGCTTGTGGTCGGGATCGCTTTCCATTTAATGAGCTTTATACTTCCCCGGTCTCAAATTACACACGTCCCTTAAGACCCTAAAAATAATAAGAAGATGTCATATCAACAAAGATAATAAAATATTAAATTAAGTTAAAAATAAAAAAATAAAAACCTGAATAGGCAAAAAGGGAAAATCCAATCTAGTAGAACAGTTAATTTCTAAGTCCCCAGCAATTGCTCCAAAAACTTGTTGCGGCCAAATGCACACGCAAGCGCACGCGGTCGTCAAGTAATAAAGTGACTAAAAGTCGGATGTCGATCCCACGAGGACTTGTGATTAACTATTGACTAAATTAGACTCTCCTAATTAGTTATACAAGAATTAAACCTAGAAGTATTCGATTCTAAACTAATTAAATAAATAAAAATAAATAATAAACTTTTAACAAAGAGAAAGAGCAGATTTTTATAAAATCAAAGTAATAAAAACGATCTAGGGTTATGGGCTATCTAACATTTCTGTTGTATTCTTCAATTGAATTGACTAACTAATTTATCTAGTTTATTGTTTGACAAGGTTAATATTGCTCATAAGAATCTTTCGAGTTCTTACTCGCCTATTCAAGCTAACCTAACGCTTATATGTCTATGGAGTTAGAATCAACAAGAACGCATTTATAATTCCTATGAATCAACCAAGCAAGGTAATTAGGTATATGTCTATCCTAACCGCGAATCTGTTCCCCGAGGCTCAGGTTCAAAAACTTGCTCTACTCAATCTTATATGCAATCTAGAATTCCCACTTTCAAGTTCAATTCGAGATTTGTAGATAGTATTGAATTGCTGATGAAGAAATCAAATAATTAAGTGCAGGATTGAATAAATAAACCAATATGATAAACTAAGAAATCAAAATTAATATCTGAATAACAATGGTCATGAAAGAACCACAACCCTTGAACATGAAGTTTAACTCCACATACACATGGAAGCAAAACAATAAATCATAAAAAGAAACATAAAAAGACTAAGTTGGTAGAAGAAAAGATGAAAGCCGGCCTCCACGGCGGCCTCTGTGCTCTTCCTTGGTCAAAAATTCCTTTCACAAACGACCTGTTATATATACACACACACACCAAGTAGGGTTGTGCCTAAACAATTGTACCTTCTCCAATGTGAAAAGGGAAACTTTTTCCGGGCTTAACTACCACTGCAACGCACCTGACCACGCATCTGGGCGCGCTAGTTCGCTAAGGTTTTGTCTTGGCCGCGCATTGTTTAGCGCTGCAGTGCATATGGTCGAGCTATTGCGAATTTTTCATGCTGTTTCCTTTCAAATTTGTAAAACCGTAAAATATGAGAGTTGTAGCCCTTTGCGTTAGCTTTCCAATCATATATTATGAAGCAAAAATGGAGTTATATATGAAAAGTTATGTCTATTTTCTAGATAGTGCGCAATCTGCCTACTGGAGTCTTCGCTCGCTCTAACCATCATTCGTTGACCCCCAAACACGATCCCGGCTTAATTCCTTGAACTTTTACTCAAACTTTAAAGCTTCAAATCACTTAAATTCATTCTATAACATGTACATATCTCGAAATCACTCCAACAAGGCATAAAACACAACATTCACATCTCCCATGTCGAAATCTAGTTTAATTGGTTTCTGAGATTGCTGAAGTTGTTTGATTGCCCTGTCACGTGCCCGAAAAGTTTGATCTGGATCTGAGAGTCCTTCAATTAGTTCTCCAGTCCTTGTAGATTATCTAGGCATGTACCTAAGTACCCAATTCAACAACCGTCAAAATTTTCAATGTAAAGTGTGTATAAAGAACATGACTACACAAGAATCTTGTAGTTCTATCAATGGCAATTGATAATTTCGTTAATTCCCTGGCAACGGCACCAAAATTGATTCACCCCCAAATAATGGCCGCTGTCAATATAATCTGGTCTATTAAGTCCAGAGTCGATCCCACAGAGAATTAACATATCAATTGCAACATCCAAAACCCAATAATACTCCTGAATCAATTTCTCAAACTTTTGAATATATTTTTGTGGGTGATTTCTACTAACTAACTTTTGGAAGAAACTAAAGACTTGAAGGAAATAATTGAATGTGATTTAAAGAATAGAGAGAAAGGCAAAGGTATTGATTTCCCCTATTTATGGAATCCCTTCTATTTATGCTCATACAAATTGTCAATATTATTCTATCAATCATGAACGCTATTTTTACTGTAATTCTCTCCCGAGCAACTACAATAATTTACTATTGCACTCTTCCGAGCTACCCTAGCTAGATTTAGTTTGAACAGTTCACTTTATATTGTACCCAAGGTTTCGTTATTCCTAACCCCACCTTTACGCCTATAATTATAAATTCCTCCAATAATCTAGGTGTGGTGTTGTTCAACAATTTACCTAAATATGCACTCGTTTCCAACTTTTGCACACTAAATAGGCACAACTAATTAAGGATCATATCAATTAACTACAACAAGAACGAAGTTGAACAAATAGAATTCTAGCTAACAATTTGTAATCACATAACCCAGAAGTTCATCACTCAATAGGTTCCAGCAAAACCTTAGATAAAGATTTAGCTACTCATAATCAAAGAAACAAGATAGATAATTGAATTCATAATCAAAGATTCAATGTAAAAGAAAGAAAGATGTTAAGAGAGTTCTCTCTTACTAGTTTGCTAGCAAAAGTAGTGAATAATACAATACTTGCCTCTATTGGGAGAATCCTAATATTATATATAGGGTTTAGGTTACATAATTTACATTTTGACAAGTTTGGCCTTCAAAATCTCGGCTTCCATCGCGGTTCGACTGTAGTCGCGGTGCAACCGCGGTGGATCAAGTTCTCTGATCTTCAGAAGTTCTGCAATCTTTTTATACCTCGGTCGCGGTGGAACCACGGCCAAACAGTGTTGCAGAATCTTCAAGCTATTTTTAGCACAAACTCTCAACTTGTTCCACACTTCACCTTTTTTCACCATCTTATAACTCCAAAACTGCTCTGTTAGTCTTCATTAGCTCATGTGTACCTATAACACATTAAAAACACTAATAAGAGCATTTTGTCATCATAAACAATATCAAAAAAATAATAAAGTGTGATTATTTAGGTCATAAATATAGTCAGATTCACCTATTATCACTACACTCTGTACTCTTTTGTGCAGACCCCAATGTTGTGGACTTGGACCGTGGTGAGATTGCTGATTCTCGTTCATCAGGCGACCCGAGGTAGCCCTGCAGGCATCCATTGGCGTTGGCGTCTCCATCTATTGACTTTCCTGTTTCTTACACGTATTTCCAGGGATAGTGTTGTATTTAATTTTTTCAGACCTTTATTTATAGTATTCGTAGACCGACTGTGAAAGTGGGATACTAGTTCTGGGTAGTCGAAATCCAAACAGTTGTATCAGATATTTTATTATTTTTCTTCCGTTTATGTTAAATTTCATTGTTTAATTGTTATCTCTTCGTAACTGTTAGTGAATATAAAATGTGTTAAAAAGATAAATTGTTCACATAATTGGCTTGCCTAGCTCACATTAGTATACACCATCACGACTCACGAGGGTGAGAAATTTGAGTCGTGACAATAATTTGTCTAGACATTATGTTTATTTTGATACACATGACAGTGCACACTTTTAGTTTTTTATGTATTATTTGTGACCATTGGATCAATAAAGTTGGATTCTGAATGACTTATATCAAGTTTATTCATAAAGTTGTTAGTCACTTTGTTAGAATGTATTGTACATTGTAATACATGGAAGGAAACGTTTGTTTAAAAACATGATCACTATGATTCGTGTGATAATATATTATAGTTAAAGTGATTGTTGCATAACTTTTAGTTGAGTAGTAAAGTTTATGGTCATATTATATGTTTATCTCTCATAAAGGATTATCTATTTTATATATAGACCAAGTGGGAGAATATTAGAAGTTACTGTCTCTTCTAGAGATTTCTAATATGGCCCACATATAAGGTAATAAATTATTTACCTTGTCTCCCAAAGAAAATAATATATCAGGTCGTCACATGTAGTTATGCATATATGGTAGTTTCTTTGATGGAATAAAATTGCCATATATTAGGAGTCCTTAGGGTAATTATAATTTTATTTAGAAGTCCCAAGGGCTAAAGTATTTGCCTAAGAATCCCTAGCCAACCTATAAATACGTCTGTAACTCCATCAGTCTGGCATCCTACGATAGACACATGCTAGAAGGTTCTTTATTTTTTTTGCTATAAGTTTCAAAAGCGATTCGCTACAACGTTTGAACTATAATGCTGAAGGTACATTTCTTGTTTAATTTTTCTTGCGTTGACTTTGTGCCTGTGTTTAAATTCTACATGATCTCCATAAAAACTATCATCTCTTGACTCCACTTATGAAATTTTACTCAGTAAAAGATTTTTTTCTTCAAACTGACTAATACTTGGAGTAATTGGTGGCTCAAAATTTTCAAACTTTGGTCGCTTGAATACTAGAGGCAGACCTCTCTATGACAACAACACCATATAACAACTATTCACTATAAAAGTTAAGTTTTTTGAAACCTATTTTAACATTATGTAAAGTTAAGTTTTTTGAAACTTATTTTAACATTATGTTGTAATATATGTTTTCTATGACAACACTTAACTATAGTATTTAAAAAATATCGAAACACACGAAATTGTTATAAAGAGGTTTGACTGTACTAACATAGATGTGAATCAATTCTAGCAAGTCACTATATTTGATTTGAACTTAATCTCTTTCCATCACTTCGTCATAAGTTGGATTTAAGTTTGAAATTTTTTATCGAGCTCATTTTAAAATATTAGCAACCAAGTATATCATCTCACAAGATGTTTTTCATTTTTCATCACTCTAACTTCATATTAAATAAATTTCTTTTATGGGGTCGAACCAGATATGATTAATGTAAGTCGAGTACATATCCCTATACGGCCGCAGACGTCGAATAATATCTTCCTTCAAATCCATACGACGAGAGGGAGTACGCCTCCGACTATAAAGGCGTATTGACAAACTCACCCGTATAGGCGCCTCGACTCCTCCGCCTAATTCCGTTACCGTAGTAACAGTAGTTCTGAAATAATGTAATGTGTTGGCGAGGGTGCCATCCTTCTTTATAAGGAAAGATCTCCCTCATTTGTAAGTCAAGTGTTATTATTCATTAATAATACAATCTCTATCTACTCTCTTGTTGGTTAGCTCGATTTTATAAGAACAATCTACATACGAATCATAGATCTGTCTTTGAATATATTACCACTGATTCTGATTTACCCTCTTATATAATCTTTGATTGTCCCTAACTCAAAAATCAACCGATAGTTTTTGAGTCAATTAATTTGGCGTTGTCTGTTGGGATTTCGAGAATCAAACTCGTAGTATACATCCAAAGGATCAGATCATCAGAAAAAAAACAAAAATGGCAGAAAACAACACCCGATCCAAAGCTATAACGGAAGTTACCACCAACCTCTTGAGTTCCTTGAACGAGGCCGGTGGTAGCGCTGCCGTCAACACCACCCCCGATATTACACCCGAGGCGGAAGTCTCACCTTCCCCATTTGGGAATCTCGCAACCTTGCAGGAGAAAGACACTTCAACTTCAAGAGAAGCACCCCCAGCGGTCAGGAAATTACTGGAGGAATGGCTAACCAACACCATGAGCGGCTTAGTGGAAAAACCACCGCGGAGTTATGAAAATGCAGCACCAACAACAAGCAACAACGCCGCAGTAGACGAGTAGGAAGAAACACGAACCAACAGCCAATCCGTCAACGCACAACCACACGTTAGCCTCCATTCTGAGAAAGATGGAAGAAATTGAAAGCAAAAATCAGGCCCTCCGTGACCAAATGAAGGAACACCAGGATAGAGTTGACAAGATCCACGGAGGACCTAAACTGCTACCCAAACGGGATGTAGGAAGGTTTGTAGAGCAACCCTACTCCGAGGAAGCCGCCCCATATACCATCCCAAAGACTTTCAAGATGCCCCCCTACCTGAGGGTATACGACGGAACCACCGATCTGGAGGATCATCTCATCCACTATGTCACCGCTATGAAACATAACGACTTGTCTAAAGAACAGGTACCATCTGTGCTGCTGAAGAAGTTTGGCGGAACATTGATCGGAGGAGCCCTGACCTGGCATTCCCAACTACCCGCCAAAGCAATCTCAACCTTCGAAGAAATGGCGGATAAGTTCGTCACAGCGCAAGCCGGCGCTAAAAAGGCAGAAGCAAGGGTAAACAACATCTTCGCTGTCTGTCAAACAACGGGCGAAGGCCTCAGGGACTTCCTCGCCAGGTTCAAAAGGGTAAGAATGAGCCTAACAAATGTGTCGGAGGGCATGACGGTAGCAGCTTTCCAGATCGGACTCAGCAGGGATGACTCCAGAGCAACCAAGAAACTGCTATGCCGACTCATGAAGCATCTCCCTACAATGTGGGATGAGATCCATAATGCCTACAGCCGCGAGGTACGGGTAGACGAAGACGACCTCAACTGACTGACCCGACGGCTGACAGCCATACATCCTGACACAAGGAGATATCGACGACACAAGGGACGTCGGGAACTCCCCCATCACCCCAGTAAAGAATGACACCAGCCTTACATGAGGTCTCCCCTTCCGCCTCCTCGCCATGCAGACACACTACAACGCTATCTCGCCCCACTCAGAAACGAATGAGGTATGACCCCTTTACTTTCATCATATAACTTCTATGTTTCTCTTTCATAGATTGTGTATGCACTAGAGAAGCTCGTCACCAAGGTGCAATGGCCTCAAAATATGAAATCGGACCCTGCCACAAGAAAATCAAATGTTCTGTATGAATTTTACCAAGAACAGGGGCACAGGATTGAAGACTGCATTGGCCTACGACAAGAAGTCGTCAGAATGCTAAACCAAGGGTACCTGAAGGAGCTTCTCAGCGACAAGGGGAAAACTAATTTTGCATGCAGATGAGAACATTCCCGTGGACCCCCGAAACCACCCTCTCTGACGCACACAGTGAACATGATCGTGGGAGAAGGGAATGGCATCGCCATCAATCATGTCAAATTCGCTAACACACACAGATTAAAGATGACCATCTCTCACGAACGGTACGATGACCTCGAAAGAAGTATCACATTCGATAAGTCTAACACCGACGGTTTGTGTTTCCATCATTATCATGCTTTAGTTATTACTTTACGTATCCTTGATACGGAAGTCAGCAGAGTCATGACCGATGACGGAAGCGGCGCCTACATCATCCATCTGAGAGTCCTCTCATAGATGGGAATCGAGGACAGGATAACCCCCTGCTGCATAACTCTAACTAGTTTTAACAATGCAGTAGAGCGCATATCAGAAGAAATAACTCTACCCATCCTCGCCTCGCAGGGGGGGTCACCTTGGAAACCACCTTCCATGTGATGAATCAAGAGACAACATAAAATGTCATCATCGGGCGCCCATGGATACATGCCATGCGAGCGGTCCCCTCGAGCTTATATCAAGTGGTCAAGTTCCCTACTCCATGGGGAATATTCAGCATCAAGAAAGAACCACGCACAGTGCAAGAATGCTATAAAATAATACAAGACTACGCCCATACCCGACAACTGAGCGGGGTGAGCGCAGAAGCATAGCATTTAGCCGTGTCGGGGACCAAAGTGGACCCGACGACCGACGCTATCAAAGACCCAGACATTGTGGAAGCTTGTAAGTCTACGGTCGAGGATCTCGCCCCAGTTCAACTGGATCATAACAACCCCAAAAGAAAGGCATACATCAGCCACGGGCTCGCCGACCCGGGTAAGTATCATGAATTTTTAACTATCCATGCAAACACATTTGCTTTTTCCCATGCAGAGATGCCAGGTATCTTACCAGATATCGCCACGCACAGGCTCAACGTGGACCCACTACACCCACAGGTAAGGCAAATCAGGAGAAAGTTCAACGCTGCAATCAACGAGGCAGTCCACAAAGAAGTAGACAAACTGCTAGCAGACGGCTCTATCAGGGTGTCAAAATATCCACAATGGGTCACCAATGTGGTGATAGTAAAAAAGAAGAACGGAAAATAGAGGATGCGCGTGGACTTCACCGACCGGAACAAGGCCTGTCCTAAGGACTCCTTCCCCCTCCCTCACATCGATCAACTAATCGATGCCACCGCCGGACATGAACTACTAAGTTTCTTGGACGCATACTCCGGCTATAACCAAATCCTGACGGCCGAGGAAGATCAAGCGAAAACCACATTCATCACACACCAGAGTGATGCCCTTTGGGCTTAAGAAGTTGCGGTTAGCGCGGTACTGGTTTTGCATAGAAACAAGTACGCAATCGCCTATATATTACATTAGAAAAACCCTAGTAGACGCTGCAACTCGATACCTGCACCTCGAGAAATTGGCTTTGGCACTGGTCACGGCTTCCAGAAAGTTGAGACCCTACTTCTAATGCCATCCCATCATAGTAGTGACGACTTTCCCTCTGAGGAGCATCCTGCACAAGCCCGAACTATCAGGGCGTCTCGCCAGATGGGCCACAGAGCTCAGCGAGCACGATATCACTTATATTCCCAGAACCGCCATCAAGTCACAAGTCCTCGCCGACTTCGTGGCCTACTTCAGTGTCAAAATGTCACCAAAGGCGGAGAAGGAAGCCCTACAGGCTGCTTCAAATACCGACTCCTGGATTCTCCCCACCGATGGAGCCGCAAACGCCTCAGGATCATGACTGGAACTCGTCCTCGAAGTTCTGACAGGCAAAGTCATTCGCCAGTCCATACGATGTCCCGAGATGACTAACAACAAGGTAGAATATGAAGTTGTTATTGCATGTATAAAATTAGCCATCAGGTACGGAGCTCGCCGACTGGTCCTACACTGCGACTCACAACTAGTGGCAAATCAAGTCATCGGGACTTATCAGGTCAAGGAATAAAGACTACAGAAATACCGAACAGAAATCTGCAAAATAATGGCATAGCTCGAAGAATGTCGCTTTGAAGAAGTTCCTAGGGTGCATAACACCGAAGTATATGGACTGGCTAAACTGGCCGCCGCCACCACCAACCTGAATAAAGAAAGCACTGTCACCCTCCTTTACTCGGCGATCGACCACACCGAGGTACTCTCCCTGCATCTGACTTGGGACTGGCACAATCAATTTGTATCATATTTGTAGGATGGAAAACTACCACACGACAAAAAGGAAGCAAGAAAGCTTCGCACACAGGGAGGAAGGTACTGTATGATAAATAACGACCTCTACAAAAGGACCCTCTGATACAACAGCCGGGGTAACCCCTCCATTCGATCACTTCACCATGGTCCTTTATCAAATAGGGAATGGACATCATTGGACCGCTACCCGTCAAACTAGGAAAGGTACGTTTTTATTAGTTTTAACTAACTATTTCTCCAAGTGGGTGATAGCAGGTGCATACACCCAGATCCGTGAGCAAGAGGTCATCGCCTTCATCTGGAAAAACATTATATATCGCTTCGGCAACCCCAAAAAAATAACCTGCGACAATGGACGACAGTTCATAGGGCAAAAGACAACCAACTTCTTTGATAAATGGCGCATCAAAAGAATACATTCAACTCCATATCATCCAGTCGCCAACGGCCAACCAAAGTCATCCAACAAAACCATACTGAATATTTTTAAGAGAAAACTCAAAGACGCTAAAGGATTATGGCCCGACCTACTGCCAGAAGTACTATGGGCACACATAACTACCCCCAACTCCTCCACAGGAGAAACTCCTTACTCATTAGTCTATGAAACTGATGCCATCATACCGGTCAAAGTCGTTCAGCCAAGCCTAAGGTACTTGTACACGAGCGGAGAGGAGAATGACACAAATCGACTACAAGATCTTGAAGAAGCCGAAGAAAGAAGGGAAATGGCCTACATTAGGCTAGTGGCCCAAAAACAGCAGATCGAGAGATACTACAACAATAGAGGAAAAATCCGGCCACTCAAAGTAGGCGACTATGTGTTAAAAGCCAAGACATTGGCATCCAAAGACCCTAAAAAAGGAAAGTTAGGCACCAATTGGGACGGACCCTACAAAATTACTGCAGCAACAGACAAAGGCTCCTTCAGGCTAGAGACCATGAACGGGAGGATGCTCTAGCATATCTGGAACATCTCCCACCGCAAGCATTTCTATTTCAAAAGAGTATCCCCCAAGTCGTACTATTGTTCCCTCATCCACGTTTTGTCCCAGTTGGGTTTTCTCGGAGAGGTTTTTAATGAGGCGACGAAGGAGACGCTCGGGAATGCTTAGAAGTTTAAATATGATACATCAAATATATCGACGATCGGCACGAATGGCATATCACAGAGACTAGGGCTACGTCCATCTCCAATGTACGAATGGCTACGGCCATCTCCAATGTATGAAAGGCTATGGCCATCTCCAATGTACGAATGGCTACGGCCATCTTCAATGTATGAAAGGCAATGGCCATCTCCAATGTATGAAAGGTTACGGCCATCTCCGACGTATGAAAGGCTAAGGCCCTAACAACTTAAGGAAAAACTATGGTCGTCCTCGACAAATGAATGGCTACGTCCACTCATAAACGCAAAAGGCTAAGGCCCTAACAACGTAAGGAAAGACTACGGTCGTCAACTAGGGCTACGGCCATCTCCAATGTACGAATGGCTACGGCTATCTCCAATGTATGAAAGGCTACGGCCATCTCCAATGTTCGAATGGCTACGGCCATCTCCAATGTATGAAAGGTTACGGCCATCTCCAATGTATGAAAGGCTATGTCCATCTACAATGTATGAAAGGATATGGCAATCTCCAATGTATGAAAGGATACGGCCATTTCTGATGTATGAAAGGCTAAGGCCCTAACAACGTAAGGAAAGACTACGTTCATACTCGACAAACGAATGGCTACGGCCACTCATAAATGCAAAAGGCTAAGGCCCCAACAACGTAAGGAAAGACTACGGTCATCCTCAACAAACGAATGGCTATGGCCACTCATAAACGCAAAAGGCTAAGGCCCTAACAACGTAAGGAAAGACAACGGTCGTTCTCGACAAAATGAATGGCCACGGCCACTCATAAACGCAAAAGGCTAAGGCCCTAGCAACGTGAGGAAAGACTACGGACATCCTCGACAAACAAATGGCCACGACCACTCATAAATGCCAAAGGCTAAAGCCCTAACAATGTGTAAAAAGACTATGGTCACTCCGAAAAACAAGAGGCCACGACCACCCATAAACATAAAGGGCTAAGGCCCTAACAGCGTACAAAAAGACTACGGTCGTCTCCGATAAACATAAGGCCATGCCACACGCAAAACAGAAATTGCAAAAGAAGACATAAAAACACAACAGTTCCCACGAAGACATCATAAATCATCTAATAGATTACAAATTTACAACATAGCCTCGATTACAATAAGAAAAAAAATCCTATCTAACCGTCCTGGCCCCTGCCATCCCCCTCCGCACCGGCCGCACCGTCAACACGATCATCATCGCCTTTGGCTTGGAACGGCCTAAAAATCCAAGACCCTATGCCCAATTGGTCCACATCCACAAAGGTACAACCCATTTGGTTCGGACAGTCGGGATTATACCCACAAGCCTCACGTGCGACCCTAACAAGGAGACGCTGAGTTTCGACCTCTGCCTCAGTGGCTCTACTAACGACCAGCAGCTCCTCGAAAATAGTCCGCCTTGCCTCAGCATACACAAATATATTATGAGCCTCGCGAGACGTATCACCAGCTGGAATAATAGTTTCTGCTTGCTGAGGGGCGACCACCTCAGTCGTTGCAGACTTGAGCTCGGCGGTAAGGGTATCAACCCTGGCACGTAACTCCGCTGCCTCCGCCATCACCCACGTGGCCCAGTTCCAATTCTCCCTGCTGCTGCTGGAGGAGGCTCTCCAATTCGGTACTTCGGGCCACAGCGGCCATCTAGTCCACGTCCGTCCTCTCCAGCTAGGTCGTACACTCCCGCATCTGATCCTCTGCCAACTTCAAACCCTCACGAAAAACTCGAAATTGAGGGTCCTGGTGTAGAGGTCCGTCAGTGTATTATTCTTACTACGGGCCTCCCGGTATTTCTTCGACACTTTCCTGAGGGCAGCATTCTTCTTTCGTAACCGTCGGCCTCGCTCCAACTCCAAGATGAGGGTCTGAGAAAAAGATAAAGAAAAGACATAATTCAAAACGACACAAAGCCTCAGGGCTGATAAGAGAACTATGAAAAACAATAACCAAGTCATACCTCCAAGGCAACGCCGGTGACTCGATGAGACAAATATCTGTCGCTCATGGCCTTAAAAGACTCTGTCTCGGCAACTCCACATAGCAAGGACATGTCCGCCGTAGCCTGCTCGTTGTCCAGTAGCAGATTGTATCCCGTGGGGATCATGAGTCGACAGGTAGGACCTATCGCCATATTCACCCGAGCGTAGTCTTCCTGCGGCACGTCCGCAAAAGTAGGAGCCTGTCTGGGAGAAGCCCCTTCTTCATCAACAACCGGCCCGGCGACAGCCGACGCGCTGTCATCTTCAACACGCGGAGAAACGGTACTTCCCGCAACCTCCCTCAAGAGGGCCGCCCTCTCCGATTGGATGGCGTCGCCCATAAGGACTGGCCTTGAGGGACAGTGAGTAATCACTGTGAACACGTGATTTTTGCCCTAAGCAAATAAATTCCAATATAAAAATAAAATAAGATTTTTGGTGTGCAATTATGTGTTTAATTGAAATAATCGTGTGATTGTGATTGAAATAATTTTAAATTAAAAAATACTACAAAAAGAGTCAATTAGAAAAAGTCACAAAATAAGGAAAATTAAAGAAAATTAACAAAAATACTGGAAAATTAAAGAAAATAGCAAATAATGTCATGAAAATACCATAAAATTTTGAAAAAAAATAGGAAAATAAAAGAGAAACAACAGTTGAAAATGAATACAAAAAGAGAAAATAAGATACAAAAGGAAAATACAAATAAAATAATTAAATACAAGAGGAAATACATAAAATACAATTAAATTGGGCCACAATTCAAAATACAGGCCCAAAGTGTAAACAACCCAAAGGAAACAATCGTCCAGTCCAATTGCTTAAATGAAACGACGGCGTATTGAAGAATCAAATCTCAACCGTTGATATATTGATCTAACGGACCACGTGAGGTGGTTTGAAATAAAAGAAACGGCATCGTGTTATAAGCTCTAATCTTGGCCATCCAAACAAGTTGATCAGAAGAATGTTGTTGAGTCTCTTAAAATAATTAAACAAAGCAGTATACTAAACAAATCCTGGCCGTCTATGTCTGGAGATCTAACGGAGGCCAGGCAATCTCTCAATAAAAAAATGACAGCGTCTAATAGGATTTAATCCTACCCATTGATCATAAGCGATCCAAAGGCCAGGATCGCCCAGGCCTAAAGGAGTATAAAAACTCCGTCTCTCAGTTCAGAGACCAAACACACACTTATACAAACCCTAGCCGCCTATTTCTCTCTTCTTCTTCATCTTCTTCAACCGTCTCCAATGGAGACCAGCCTGAATCCACGGTTGTTTCCGGTCACAAACCAACCTCAAACCTCTTTCCTTCACTCGCACACACTAAAACCTCCCTGAAAACCTTAGGAAACCAGAAAACCCCTTATTCTTGAAAGTCCGGTCACCGGAGCTTTTGCCGGTGACCTTCAACTTATGATTTAGCCTTCCAAATTTTCACCCCATAACCATTTTGAGGGGATCATTCACCCTATGCAGTTAATTTGCTTCGAATAACCCTGGATTTGTTCGAATCTTGCAAAGAAGTTCGCCGAAACCCTACCTCCGGCGAACACCCAAACATAACCCACCCCCAAATATGTCCCCATAACACCTGGAACACCCCTCTACCACAATAGACCCATTCGAGGAAAATCTGGAAAAATCAGACTTCAAGTCTTTGAAATCTTGAAGCCTGGAAAAAGAAAAGAAAAAGAAAATAAAGAAAGAAAGGAAATAAAGAAAAAAGAGAATAACAAGAGACAAATCCTGCAAGCTAAGTGTTTTTTTTGCCTTCTTTGCTTTAAGTTTTTTGTATTTGATCTCTTACATGTTTTCTTTGCTTTTATCTTCTAAGTTTTTGTATTTGATCTCTGGCATGTTTTCTGCTTATTTCGTCTTCTAAGTTTTCTGTATTGAATCTCTTGCATGTTTTCTGTTTATTTGTCTTCTAAAAAACTCCTGTATATGATTTCTAGCATGCTTTCTATTGTTCGTCTTCTAAGATTTTTGTATATAATATTTGCATGTTCTTGACTGTTAGTCTTCTGAGTATTTCTATCATTAGCCTATGATGATCTCATGTATCATATTCTTCGCACATAACTGATTTGTTTTAGCTCCTTAGGGTTTTCTATAAGTTTAACACATAAATATGTTTGAATATGTTTCTTTATGTGTGATTTGTTCACTGTGCCTAGTGTGAAATTACAATTTAGTTAATTGGGATTCAGCTATTATCAAATTTCCCTCTAAGTTATGGTTAATTGAAGAATTATTTATGATTAGGGCTATGTGTGCAAAGCGACACAAATTGGCTATATTTGTAATTGATTCATATCTTAGACTGTGTTAAATTCTATTGTGCTTTGTGGTATTGGTTATAGCTGTAAAGACAAGTATAGTTAGTAATCTGGCTATTATTGAAAATGACTTAGTCAGGCTAATGTTGAAATAATTTGGACTATGTAATTAGTTTGGCCATTTTTGAAACATTAAAGTAGGCCAGTTTTGCAATTTAATTCTGATTAGCTAAGTGATAATAAAAGGTTACATTTTAAATAAGTCTAGGTCAATTAAAAGAGGCTAAAATTGAAAAGGAACTAGGGTTAAAATCTGGCCAAGTCTTAAATGGTTTATAAGATAGTGGCTAATAGTTAAATAGTATTAAACCTAAGATGCCCTGACCTTAGTAGGTCGGGTAAATATCAAGTAACAATAAGAGTACAAAGGGAATAAGAAATGGTATAATTGTGAATTTAATAGAGCCTATAGGGACAAAACAGACTTTAAGGTTTGGTATTTCTGTAATTTAACATAAAATAAAGGGTAAAACAGGCCTAGTAAAAAGGTATAACTGTGATAATCCTTAGCAAGTGAGGGCACCATAGTAATATGCCCTTAATAGAATAAAAACAAATTCTCTAGAACCTTCCAACAAGGGTTGGAAGGCATTTCGAGCTTAAAATAAAGGTACCAAACTATAACTAATAAGAGAATTAAGATGAGGGAACTAAGAATATGAATTTTGAATTTCCCCCTCAAACTTTCACCCAAACCACCTATAAATAGACTGTCACTTAGCCTGAAAAAAGGGCTGGATTCTAGAAATTTAGAGGTTGAACATTCTGCAGTTCAAAATTAAGGGTTATACACCATAGATAGAGAGTAAAATTCTGAGTTAAGTCGAGTGGTGCAAATTCTAGAGTTCAACTAGAGTCTTCTGCTGTTCTATATTACTGGACTCAATTGGATTTCTTAATTCTGTTTGCTGGCTTGCTTAATTACTCGGTTTGAAGATTATACTTGGCTATTATTGCTGCTTTGATGTGATTTGTTCTTCTACTGTTCTGCTGCTGTAATCGCTGACTATTCTTCATATCATTTCTTCTTAGACTCATAAGTTTCATTTGCTGAATCAGGTACAAATTCCCTATCCAGATATGTAATTGCCAACTAATTGAAGAAATGAAAATTCCATGAGTTGTTCAGAAGAAATTTCCTGCTATATTTTATAGATTTTTATGTTTATTGTGTGTTAGACCTTCTGTAATTTGATAAGAATATGTGTAATTGCTAAATATGTATGAGACTGGAACGATAAGATAGATAGTGTAGAAGTAGAGTAGATATAGTTATAATCATCGTTAAACTAGGTTAAAAAAGAAACATGCTGATATATGAGCTTAACTCACTTAGTAAACAGGCTTAACAATCTATAAACAACAATTTAATTTAACTCGCTTAATTAGATAATGATAATTCGAAAAGGAGAAATCAAGTTATAGTATGTTCTCTCACTTAGATTAACCTAATAACAATCCAGAATAGTATAGGTTAGAATCAGTAATTAATAACAAAGCAAATGCACTCTTAAGTAACTTATCATTGTTAAAAATAGTGGAAATAGTTTATTGTTTAAGTTCGATTAGTAATTGGTAAATAGAATTCAGAATTAGTATTGTTAAACCTGTACTCCAGTTCCTTTTTAAATAAAATATCATTGGTTAATTTACTCTACCGTTTGATGAATGTTTGTATTTTGGTTAGGAAATATCGATTTTATTTTGTACTCTTCTCGTCTGATTTGGCAATAATCAATATCCAATTGGATTCATCTCTGGGCCTTTGAATAACGACTTTAACATATACTGGGTTTCTGAAACCTAGTTGTGTAAACTGGACTATTAAAGTCAGTCCACAAATGTCTAGGCCTGGAAATAGAATAATAGGCTTGGACACAGTTCTAAAAAATACAAAAGAAGCAAAATAATTAGGGAAAAACCAAAAATAGAGAATGTAGCATTTATTAGGATTGGACTCTTAAAATAACGGGACGAGCCTCGTATATGAACAAAATATGCAGGGCCCCCATATGAACGTTAATAAATGATAGACTCGTGAAGACCGTTTAGTGAATTTCATGGTCTTTCCTAAAGGATAATAAGCCGTTAGTCGTTATAGGCATGATTTTAAAATATACATTCCTTAATACAAGTGCACATCTAATATGACTCAAATCTTAAATCCCGACGAAGCAGAAACGTATTTAAGTTGCAGGCGTAGTGGTTGCGGTGTGACTCGAAATACATTTTCGCGATGTCGCAAGTTGTTAAAATATCAAAAGCGAAACATTCACATTTTGTAAAAGCATATAACAAAATAATAAAGTCAAAAATGATAGTTGAGTGACCGTGCTAAAACCACGGAATCCGGGAGTGCCTAACACCTTCTCCCCGGTTAACAGAATTTCTTATACGGATTTCTAGTTGCGCGGACTGTTTAAATAGAGTCAATTTCGTTGAATTCGGGATTAACCGGTGACTTGGGACACCATTATCTTCCCAAGTGGCGACTCTAAAACTCTAAATAAAAATCCCGTTCTGATTTTCCTTAAAGTGGAAAAACTCCTTCCTCGTTGATTATTATTATATCCTTTCCCGGGTGTATTAGTAATGAGTGAGGTATACCTTATTCCATTTCCGGGAAAAAGTTGTAGTAAAAAGGGAGGTGTGACAGCTCTCGCGACTCTGCTGGGGATGAGTAACCCAGAACTTCGGTTCAGGGTTTAAGAATTCGAGCTCGATTGAATTGTCGTTCTTGATGTTATTTGACTTCATTATATGCTCTGATCAATATGTTACGTGTTTACCTCCGGGGATGTGCTTACTGTTGAGACTCCCCTTTCTGTTAATGTCACACCTAAATAAGAAATAGAGGCCGGATATGTTACAAAGCCGAACGACCCTGCGGGTCCTCAGTACATAGCCCCCTCCTCGATCCGAGTTGTCCACTCGGGTATACGGTCTAGCACCATATGAAACATCAGGATATTGAACCTAGATCTAGGATGGTTATTTGCATCATATCTGACTTAGGGGACTCAACATAGGGGTTGGGTCTGTCTAGGATAGGTGACCCGGAATATTAAAGACCGAGCATATTATATGTTGTATTTATTTGTCCTGAATTATTATGCGGACCGGCTAAATTCCTGAAAAACAAAAAGAAACAAAAATTTTAGAATAGAAAATATTGAAACTCTATCAGAACTTGAGAAGAAAGTGGAACAATGTTGTTAAAATAATTGGTCACAAAATAATCTGACCGAACTACGCAGGTTTGATTCTCGCCATTAGGTGGGATACGTAGGCAACCCTTGACGGGTCCAACCACCCTTTTAGAAAATGACCAAAAAATGTCGAATTTTAGTTTTCAATAAATCAAAGTGATTGCTATTTTTGAAAATAGCCGAATGTTCCGAAAGGACGCCGGAAGGCTGTTTTTGCAAAAATGACCACTTTGAAGTCATGTCTTTTTATTTTTAAATAAATAGCCCCGAAAGGCTAATTATTTCAAAAAAAATGAAAAATTGTCTTTGAAAATATTTTTCCTTTTTTCTGAATAAAATCGCCTTTAATAAATGTGCAGGATGAGCACAGTACAAAATAAACCCTTTGCTTTAATGAACAAAATCCCTTTGGAGTTGAGGTTATGGTGCAATGATCTGGGCCAAGTGGGACAGGTTTTGGTCAACCGATATCTGAAAGATCTTACTGGGTTGATGGATATAATACCCCGTGGTGATATCATTCGGGCTCTCGTTGCTTGTTGGGATCCTGCGCATAATGTTCTACACTTCTCAGATTTTGTGCTCACTCCTACATTAGAAGAAATTTTTTATTACATCGGGAAAGGTGAGGTTCCCCTCAAGGATAAATACCCGGTGGCTCCGAGGGCAATTACAGTGCACAGATTCCTCGATTCCCTGAAAATCGCCAGGAACGTTCATAATGAAGACTTGGCTCATGGATTTTGTACTTTGAGTTTCATCTACCGCAGATATGGTTATACTGGGAGATTTAACGACCCTACGAACAAACTCTACAGTAAATCTAACCGAGTCAAGTGGGAAGAGCATAGGCGATTCGCCTTTATAGTGGCATTTCTGGGACTAGTCATATTCCTGAGGAAATATGGAAATATTGATATAAGGGTCGCCGGGGTTGCCGATACTCTTCTTGTGCAAGATAATAGCACACTGGCACCGATGATTGTAGCTGATATCTTCCGTGCCCTCACATCCTGTAAAGCAGGGCATGACTTCTTCAAGGGATGAAATTTGCTTCTCCGGATGTGGTTGATAGAACATTTGTGTCGTCACCCTCAGTTCTCGAGTTATGGGTTGTCTGAAAGGACTGGCATTGAAGAGTTTTATATGAGAACAAAAGATGTTAAGCTGCCAGAAGGATCAAAAGGTTGGATTACATACTTACGATCGTTGATTGCTAGCCAAATTGATTGGGCATACGGATGGTTGCCCCTCAACGAGCTGATATACATGCCAACAGAAGGGTCGCATTTTCTGATAATGGTTCTTAAAAGCATTCACCCTAATGCGCCTTACAGGATACTACGGCAGTTCGGGAGATATCAGGTCATCCCAAAATACGGAGACCTCACCCAACAAGCCATAGAAATCAGTCCGGATGGACAATTCCCGGAAGCAAAGATTCGACAAATCTGGAATGAATGCCAATGCTTGAGAGTAGACACTTGTGTGGGAAACCGAGCTCGAGGGGAAGTGTCACCAGGGTATGCCTCATGGTATCGCCATGATGTCGAGCATGATAGACCAATGAAGAGGCCTCACATTCAAGAGTTGGCCAAGCAGTCTAAGGAACACAAAGATTGCGTGGCCAAAGAAAATGAGTACCGAGCCAGAATCAGCTCATTAGAGAAACAATTCCAAGACCTCAAATTCGAGAGTAGCTTACAAGCGGCATCCGAAGAGGGAGAAAAGAAACAGCTGAGAAAAGAGAACGAAATATTGAAGGCTCAAATTGCAAAGATGAAGACAGCAGCCAAAACCCCAGGTCTCCTAGCCCAAGATGAGAAATTGGTTGAAAATCTTCGGCGCAAACTGAATGGCTATAGCTTTGATCTAGATAAAGCTGAAAAAGAGTTAGTCGGGGTTCAAAAACAACTTGCCAGAAATGCTGAGGAAAGAGTTCGAATGGTTTTACGATTACAAGATGAACATAATGTTGAGGTAGCCCAATTGATAAAGAAAATCATTACAGCGGAAGTAAAAAGTGGCAAACAAACCAAAGAATTCGAAGTAGAGAGAGAACATTGCTACATGGCTATGGCTCGGTTAGAGTTGTAGCTACAACAACTACAAAAGGAGAACCGGCAAACCTTAGACACTCGTGCCAAACAGATTGGTAGGTTGCTTCAGGAAAAAGGGGTCATCAGGGAAAGAATCGTCAACATTGCTCAGTACATCACAAGGAAATGCCAATTGTGTGAAGATATGTCCCAGTCAATATTCACATCAGTAGTAAAGTTCTTTGTAAAGCAAGTAATGACCGACCTGGACAAACTCCAAAGTGGATTAGCATATAGGCCCGCGGCAAGACCGAACGATGTCTCGCGGGCACTAGGAGCTTTAATGTATTCATAGGGCATGCATTTTGTATTTTTCTTTTTGCGTTTGTAATACAACATCATTTGTAACCGATGTTTGAGTATCAATGAAAAATTCAAAAGACGTTGTTGTTATTTTCTTCCTTTTTATGCAAATTGTTTGGGCGATAGGCAAACATGTAGGAACGCAAAAACAAAAAATGAAAAAAAAGAGAGAAATGTAAAAGAAGAAAACAAGAAAAAGAAACAAATAGAAAAACAATGAAAAACAGAGGTGAAAAAGAAAATCGGTTGTTCAAAGAGGAATAATGCCGGGATGATGCATAATGACTAAGGCAAAAGTTGTGATTCTTAATTGTGATATTTTACCCCTTATGGGCTAACTATTAATGAGTTTTGTTGTTGATGAGTATCAGATTTTTAGTTGGCAACTCGCATTCTAGCACATCACAGCGACAATACACGTTCAAAAGCTATGACCAAAGTAGTGACTCAGGAAACCGAGCCCACTATTATGGATCCGGTACATGAGGAAGAAGTTGTGGACATGGCTTGTATGAAAGAAGAGATGTACAAATTAAAACAGCAGATGTCAGAGATGTACCAGGCCTGGTCTAGGGGTCAAACTTTGCCTTCCAATTCAGCCAAACCAAGCATACATCCCTCCTACAAACCCAAATCCTGAGCCACCCACTATGAATTCATTCTTCACATACCCAAATTACCCACATTACTATGCTACAACTTCACAAGCACCTCCACATTTGTCTAAACAAGTTCCACCACCACCACCTCAGGTCGCTCCAGTATATGTGGCACCGCCACCTGCTGCTCTACACAAATCTTCCAGTGAACCTGTGTTCCATGTTCAGGCAACATGACTCCTACACACCGCTCATAGACATGACAGAAGAGGAAAAGCCTAGCAGAAATTTGGAACAGGACGAGATGGCCCGTAAGATGAAAAGTCTTGAACAGTCATTTTGTAACATACAAGGGCTAGGAGGCCAAGTGAGTGTTGCGTATAAAGACTTATGCTTGTTTCCGAAGGTACAGCTCCCGGCCAGGTTTAAGTTACCCATGTTTGATATGTATGATGGTCACAGGGATCTAGTAGCCTATTTGAGGGGTTACTGTAGTAAAATACGTGGAGTAGGAGGAAGGGACGAGTTACTTATGGCTTATTTTAGCCAGAGCTTAAGTGGTTCAGCGTTGGAATAGTATACTCCACAGGATCATACCAGGTGGTTCATCTGGGATGACCTAACTCAATTGTTTGCCAACCATTTCCAATACAATCTAGAGATTATCCCTAACAGGCTATCATTGACTAAAATGGTGAAGAAACCCGACGAAAGTTTTCGGGAATACCGATTCAGGTGGATGGAGCAGGTTGCATGAGTAGACCCTCCCATGAAAGAAGCAGAAATGGTGGATTGTTTTCTACATGCTTTGGAGCCAACCTACTATGGCCACTTAGTATCGACAATTGGAAAAACCTTTAATGAGGTGCTCAAGATGGGAAGCTTTGTAGAAGAAGGGCTAAAGACAAATAAGATCACGAGTTATTCGGCTACGAAGGCCACAAACCAAGCAATAGAGACCGAAACTGAAGGATCGATTGGCAAGAAGAATAAGGAGAAAGTTGCGGTCATTGAAGGTAGAACATGGTCCTGCGGCCCCAATACATATCATCATCCACCTCGCCCATACCAACCATATCCACCAGCACCATATAACCCACCTCCACCATATTATCCTCCATCCAATCCACATTTTTCCGTCCGACATGCTCAACCTTACCCACCGCCTCCATATGCCTGCGTACCCCAGCTCCACAAAATGTCTACCACGCACAAAATGCCTACTTGCCTTCCAAAACATACAGAAATCCAAATCGACCCAATTTCCATCCAGATCCAGAAGTAAGAGGAGATAGAACCCAAAGAAAGAAAACATTTACTCCGTTAGGGGAGTCATATACCAGTCTTTTTCACCGCTTGAGAGAGTTAGGGATGTTGAGCCCTATTGAACCAAAAATTCCAAACCCACCACCCAGAAATCTAGACCAATCAGTCTGATGTGAGTATTGTTCCAGGGTACCGGGACATGATACAGAAAAGTGTTAGCATTTAAAGTCCGCTATACAGGAACTTATTGATACTAGAAGGATTGAAGTGCAAGCTCATGAGACTCCCAATATCACACAGAACCCATTGCCAGTACATCATGAGACGCATATGATAGAGTTGGAGCAGGAAGAGAGCATTAGGAAACCTTCTCAATTAGTGATGATGATTAAATCTAACAACAAGGTGGAAGGGGATGTTGAAAAGGAGAAAGCGTCAGCTGAGTTACCAATGAAGAAACCATCAGTGATTGAGCCCGTGAAGGTAGTAGTGCCGGGAGCTAAGCCTTTGTTGACCGTGAAGGGAGCTTATGTGGAGCCTGTGGTTATCAAACCAGTGGTGCAGATGCCAGTCGTGAACACCAGGGCCATACCATGTAAGTATGATAAAGTTACAGTGATGTATAAGGGGAAGGAAGTTAAAGAAGAAATCAACGAAACACATGGTTTAATTCTCTCCGGGCGATGCTTTGACCCGGAAGAACTGAGGAAGACAAAAGTGGTAAAGGAGAACCCAAATCATGTGAAGAAGGCAGTTACTGAAGAGGAAGCGGAAGAGTTCTTGAAAAAGATGAAGGCTCAGGACTATTCAATAGTGGAGCAATTGAGAAAAACGTTTGCGCAAATTTCATTATTATCATTGTTAATTCATTCTGATGAGCATAGAAAGGCATTGATGAAAATTTTGAATGAAGCCCATGTGCCTGAGAAGATTTCAGTATGCCATTTGGGGAAAATCACGAACAAGATCTTTGAGACAAATAAAATAACATTTTCAGATAATGAGTTGCCGCTTGAAGGAACTGAGCATAACAAAGCACTATACCTCACAGTCAAGTGTGAAGAATCTGTAGTAACCCGTGTTCTAGCAGACAATGGGTCAAGTGCCAATATTTCCCACTCTCAACCTTGGGGAAGTTAAAGGTTAATCCTGATAGAATTCATCGGAGCAGTGTATGGGTACGGGGTTTTAATGGAGGGGCAAGAATACTGTAGGGGATATTATATTGGAGAATGTTATTGGACCGGTGGACTTCACTATGTAGTTCCAAGTGTTAGATATTGCTATATCTTATAATCTTTTATTGGGACGTCCGTGGATCCACGCGGCGAAAGCTGTACCATCCTTTTTGCATCAGATGGTAAAATTTGAGTGGGAACAACAGGAGATCATAGTGCATGGAGAAGATGATGTCTGCAATGCTATCATACCATTCGAAGAAACTGAAGGAGATAAAGGCCCATGGGTATATCAAGTAATGAACACTATGGTGTTGAATAAAATATTCGAGGGGGAAAACATGCAGATTCCCATAGTGGCTCCTACAACAGTGATGGTTGCCAAGGAAATGATAAGAAATGGGTTTTCACCGGGGAAAGGCTTAGGAGTAACTCTACAATAATACAACCAATCCACCTTACGGGCAGTAACGACACTTTTGGTTTGGGTTTCGAGCCAACAGTTGCCGATATCCAAAGAGCCAAGAAAATGAAGAAAAAAAGTTGGTCCCTCCCAAAGCCTATTCAAAAATTATCCAATTCCTTACCAGGCCTGGTACATGGAGACATTTGGTAACTGTTATGCCAAGTCGCGCTGAAATAAAATCGGATGCGAAACTCCTAGCAAGGTTTGAGTGGCTATTTGAAGATGTGAATATGTTGGAGATGGGTGAATGAACAAGTAAAATGGATGTTCAGTTCGTGGGACCGTGCATTATGCTTAATAACTGGGAAGCTACTCCTCTTCCGATCAGGAGGGAGTTGTGGTAGTTAGCGCTAAATATTTCACTTCCCCAAAAGTTGTCTTGTTTTGTAATCCCACACCCCATCAAAAAAACAAATGTATCCAGTGCTTGTTACCTTTTTGAAAAATCAATGAAATGCAATTTCTTTTCTTCTTCCATTTTTGCCTTATTTTATTTTTCTTCTTTTGCACAGTTCAATATTTGCTGATTCCAATGATATGTCATGCATGAAGGATTCCCGGTCCAAGTCTTGATAATCGAATAGTTATGCAGGAAATTAAAAGTGAACATGAAGTAGAATATGAGGATGAGGAAATACTAGAGGAAATCAGTAAAGATTTGAATCATTATGAGGAAAAACCCAAACCGAACTTAAATGAGACAGAATCCATTATCTTGGGAAGTGAGGAGAATGTCCGAGAAACAAATATCAGTGTGAATTTAGAGGCTTCCCTCAGAGAATATTTAATCAAGCCGTTACATGAGTACAAGAACATATTTTCTTGGTCCTATGATGACATGCCCGGACTTAGTACTGATCTGGTGGTACATAAATTACCTAGTTGTCCGGAATGTCGGCCAGTAAAACAGAAGCTAAAAAAGTTTAAAATGGACATCGGTGTGAAAATAAAAGAAGAAGTTAATAAGCAATTTGAGGCAAAGGTCATACGGGTCACCAAATATCCCAGTTGGTTAGCTAATGTTGTGCCAGTTCCGTAGAAGGATGGAAAAACCAGGGTGTGCGTTGATTACAGGGACCTTAATAAAGCTAGTCCAAAGGATGATTTTCCATTGCCAAATATCCATATATTGATCAAAAATTGTGCCAAGCATGAAATTGGCCCCTTTGTGGATTGTTATGCGGGTTATCACGAGATCCTGATGGATGAAGAAGATACAGAAAAGACAGCCTTTATCACGCCTTGGGGAACATATTGTTACAGGGTGATGCCATTTGGGTTAAAGAATGCCGGGGCTACATATATGAGGGCGATGATAACTATATTTCATAACATGATGCACCGAGAGATCAAAGTATATGTGGACGATGTCATCATTAAGTCCAAAAAGCAATATGACCATGTCAAAGATTTGAGAAAGTTTTTCCAGAGGCTCCGAAGATATAATCTCAAGCTCAATCTAGTAAAGTGTGTTTTCGGGGTGCCTTCGGGAAAGTTACTGGGGTTTACAGTAAGCCGGCATGGTATTGAATTGGATCCGTTAAAGATAAAAGCAATCCAGAATTTTCCTCCGCCGAAGAATAAGAAAGAAGTAATGAGTTTATTGGGCAGGTTGAATTATATCAGCAAGTTTATTGCTCAGTTGACGTCAACGTGTGAGCCCATTTTTAAATTGTTGATGAAAGATGATGCGGAAAATTGGACTGATGAATGCCAATAAGCCTTTGACAAGATTAAGGAATATTTGGCCAATCCTCCAGTATTAGTTCCTCCATAACCGGGAAGACCTCTGATCTTGTATTTGACTGTGCTAGATAATTCTTTTGGCTACGTGCTGGGGAAGCATGACGGGATGGGAAAGAAAGAGCAAGCGATATATTACCTCAGTAAAAAGTTCACATCTTACGAGGTAAAATACACTCAATTGGAGAGAACGTGTTGTGCTCTAACGTGGGTTGCTCAAAAATTGAAGCATTACCTGTGAGCTTAGACCACATATTTGATATCACGGTTGGATCCATTGAAGTATATATTTTAGAAGCCTATGCCTACAGGAAGACTTGCTAAATGGAAAATTCTGCTCACAGAGTTTGACATCATCTATGTAACACGTATGGCAATGAAGGCGCAAGCAGTTGCCGGTCATTTAGCAGAAAACCCAGTTGATGATCAGTATAAGCCGTTAAAAACATATTTTTCTGATGAGGAGGCAATGAATGTTGAAGAAGTAGAGCAAGAAGATAAGCCAGGCTGGAGAATGTACTTTGATGGAGTCGTCAACAGTAAGGGAGTTCGAATTG
Source organism: Nicotiana noctiflora (assembly GCA_032618575.1). Taxonomy (NCBI): domain Eukaryota; kingdom Viridiplantae; phylum Streptophyta; class Magnoliopsida; order Solanales; family Solanaceae; genus Nicotiana; species Nicotiana noctiflora. The sequence continues at coordinate 270,078 of JASVEL010000704.1, forward strand.
GAGCAATGCTTATTTCAGAAACGGGTCAGCATTATCCTGTTATCGCTCAGCTTCGATTTTTCTGCACTAATAACATTGCCGAATATGAAGCATGCATATTGGGATTTAGGATGGCGATAGATATGGGTGTTTAAGAGATTTTGGTCATGGGTGACTCGGATCTCTTGATACATCAGATTCAAGGAGAATGGAAGACATGAGATATAAAGTTGATACCTTATCGACAATGTCTGCATGAACTATCCCAGAGATTTCACTCTATAGAGTTCAAACACATCCCAAGAATGCACAATGAAGTAGCAAATGCTTTAGCCACATTATCCTCCATGTTTCACCATCCAGATAAAGCTTATGTAGATCCATTACAGATACAAGTGCGCGATCAAGATGCTTATTGTTTTGCCATGGAAGAAGAACTTGATGGTGAACCGTGGTATCATGATATCAAAGAATATTTAAGGACATTAGGGTACCCAGAACAAGCCACTAGAGACCAGAAAAGGGCTATAAGGCGATTAGCAAATGGATTTTTCCTTAGTAGAGGAGTTGTATACAAAAGAACACCAGATTTGGGGCTATTGAGATGCATAAATGTGCAGCAAGTTGACACAATTATGGCTGAGGTGCATGCGAGAGCCTGCGGACCTCATATGAGCGGATACATTTTAGCTAAGAAAATGCTGAGAGCAGGGTATTACTGGCTCACCATGGAGCGTGATTGTATTAGGTATGTGAGGAAATGCCATCATTGTCAAATACACAGAGATTTGATTCACTCTCCACCCTATGAGTTTCATACAATGTCTGCATCGTGGCCATTTGTTGTCTAGGGCATGGATGTCATCGGACCAATAGAGTCCGCATCATCTAATAGGCACAGACTTATCTTAGTCGCAATTGATTATTTCACCAAATGGGTGGAGGCGAAGACATTTAAGGCAGTGACAAAGTAGGCGGTGGTAGATTTCGTGCATACAAATATCATTTGTGCTTTGGAATTCCTAAAGTGATCATCACGGACAATGGTGCAAATCTGAACAGTCACCTCATGGCAGAAGCATGTCAAAGGTTCAAAATCCTGCATCCTAACTCTACACCTTACAGGCCTAAAGCGAATGGAGCAGTAGAGTCTACGAATAAGAATATAAAGAAGATTCTCAGAAAAATGGTGGAAGAGTCAAGGCAATGGCATGAAAAACTACCATTCACTCTCACGGGTTATCGTACAACAGTACATACTTCAATTGGTGCAACACCTTACTCATTGGTGTATGGAACAGAGGTAGTCATACCCGCAGAAATTAAGATACCTTCTCTTCGGATCATAGCTGAGGCTGAAATCGATGATGATGAATGGGTAAAATCCCGGCTAGAACAATTGAGTTTGATATACGAAAAGAGGTTAGCGGCAGTTTGTCATGGACAATTATAACAACGGAGGATGTCCAAAGCATACAATAAGAAAGTATGACCGCGGAAATTTGAGTGGGACAGTTGGTGCTGAGACGTATTTTGCCTCATTGGGCTAAAGCGAAAGGAAAATTTGCACCGAATTGACAAGGACCATTCATGGTATCATGGGTATTGTCCAATGGAGCTCTATATCTGACAGATGTTGAAGGAAAATATGTAGAGACTGCTATCAAATCAAATACATTCAAGAGATATTATGTATGATTCCTTTTTCATTTGTACAGTTGTATTTGTCATAATTTTGGAATTGAAATGATGAAGGCATTTTATTCTCTATCCAAACACTTTATCCATTGACATACCCATTGAGTCTTATTTATTTTATTCTTTCATATCCCTCTCTCGAAATCGATCATGAACAAAAGGAAATGATGCAAGAAAAAGAAAAATGAAAAAAATGATTAAAAAGGACAAAAAGAAAAAAGACAAAAAAAAAAAATGCAAACAAAAGAAAAATGCATACAAAAGACAAAAGAAAATCAGGAAAATTCAAGACGCAACAATGAATATGAACGTAGTTTGAACTACGTCTGACTTCATCCCGAAAGGGTACGTAGGCAGCCTCAATGAGGTTCAGTCATGATAGAAATAAAATCCAAGATTCCCCAAATATTGAAACTGGGGCAGAAGTTATGTTTATGATTCCGAGAGTTGTAAATATTTTTGAACCCTCGTTATATTTTGAGCCTTTATACCCTTCTTTCTGAACCCATCCAAAAGCCGCATTACAGTCCAAAGAAAGACCTTCTAACAAATTTCAAGAAAATTATGATACAGTGATAATAAGGAGAAACATAGCATAGACAGCACCCGGTAGTTTGGAAAACAAAAGAACAAAAAGAAAAATAAAAAAATGAGAGAGTCTTGTTGGGGAAAACCTTAACCGGCACCATAAGGCGATTGTGAGATTGAGGGAATAAAAATGAGATAGTGTTATCGGTGAAAACCTTAACCGGCAACATAAGGCGAAAGTCAGGTGAGAGAGAATAAATGAGAAAGTCTTATTGGTGAAAACCTTAACCGGCACCATAAGGCGAAAGTAAGGAAGATTCTGTTGAAAGAAGAAAATAGCAAAACAAGATTGGTTTGGGTCGAAGGAAAAGATGGAAGTTAAGATAACGATAATTCGATTGGACAGACTGGGTTAGAATTTAAATACATGGCATGGTCAGAAGAATCAGCCGTCATACCCAGATAAGTTCTATCCCTACTCCAAAATACCCTTACCCCTTCAAATTCATATTTTCTGCATTTCATTGATCAAAACCAGTTGCCCATTGAAAGATAACTACCAGCTTCTCATGTTAAGAAGCATAATAACACTGGGTCGAAGAGAAAACAAAAGATAACAAAGGAGAAGATGGCAATCAAAGCCAAAGAAAATGAAAAGAAAAGAGACAAAAGGGATAGCAGAAAGAGGATTACAAAGGAAAAGTTGAAAAATCTGGCAATGAGCTACAAAGCAAGAATAAAGTAAGAAGAGGCAGGCAATGGAAGCAAAGTCAACAAAAATGCCAGTTGCCAATAATTATAACTAATAAAATCGTTCACTGATTTATACAGAAACAAAAAGATTCAAATTCTCACTAATCACTTTAAAGCGAATGTGACCAATGTGGAAGAAGAAAAACACAAAAAGAAATACAACAATAAGAGGAAGAATCCACAGAGGAGGACTCATTCAGTCATAAAGAAACCTACCCAAAAACAGCAAGGAAGGTATTATATTTTCAAAACTCACACCCCAGTTATCAAACTGAGGGAATATTTTCTGCATTTTCATTTTTCATGCATCAGGCGCCCACCTGGATAACAAGGGAATATTTTCAGTATTTTTATTTGATGCATCAGGCGCCCACCTGGATAACAAGGGAATATTTTCTGCATTTTCATTTCATGCATCAGGCGCCCACCTGGATAACAAGGGAATATTTTCTGCATTTTCATTTTTCATGCATCAGGCGCCCACCTGGATAACAAGGGAATATTTTCAGCATTTTCATTTCATGCATCAAGCGCCCACCTGGATAACAAGGGAATATTTTATACATTTTTATTTTCATGCATCAGGTGCCCACCTGTATAACAACGGAATACGTTTCAGCATTTTTAATTTCTGTTCAGGCGCCCACCTGTATTCCAGCATTTTTATTTTCTGTTCAGGCGCCCACCTGTATAACAAGGGAATTCATTTCAGCATTTTTAATTTCTGTTCAGGCGCCCACCTGTATAACAAGGGAATGCATTTAAGCATTTTTAATTTCTGTTTAGGCGCCCACCTGCATAATAAGGGAATACATTTTTGCATTTTTAATTGTTTTATCTAACATGAGTAACACCATGACATATGAAAAACCCCACACTGGGGCAGAGGAAAAAGTTTTCTTTGTTTTGGTTTTGTTTTTAACAAGTATCAACCTGGAGGCAAGAAACACAATGGGAAGTCACACCAAAGGGATGGAAGCAGTATGTCATAAATAAGAAAATCAAAAAAAATTATACAAAAGGGAGGATGCAAATAAAAGAGCAGCATAATAGATAGGAATTATTGTAATTCATAAGATCATAGCTTAGAATAGCTTCTTTATTTTTCAATTTATCTCGTTGTAACAAGGAGTTAGTCAATGATTATAGCAACAATAGCAGCAACAGTAAGTCTTGGTAGTTTCAAACTACTAGACTTTCCCGAACCTGATTCCTGTTTAACCCAGGATATGTAGGCAACCTCTGAGGCAGGGTGCGGTCAAAAGGTTTTCAAAATTCTTCTTACGGAATATGCCAGTGGGCAAAAATCTCCGATTACTGCTCACTTATCTTTGCACTGAAACTTCCGAAGTAAAGAGGGGCAGTTGTGAGCACGTGATTTTTGCCCTAAGCAAACAAATTCCAATATAAAAATAAAATAAGATTTTTGGTGTGCAATTATGTGTTTAATTGAAATAATTGTATGATTCTTATTGAAATAATTTGAAATTAAAAAAAAACTACAAAAAGAGTTAATTAGAAAATGTCACAAAATAATTAAACAAAATTAACAAAAATACAAAAATACTGGAAAATTAAAGAAAATGGCAAAAAATGTCATAAAAATACCAGAGATATTAGAAAAAATAGGAAAATAAAAGAGCAACAACAATTGAAAATGAATACAAAAAGAGAAAATAAAATACGAAAGGAAAATACAAAGAAAATAATTAAATATAAGAGGAAATACATAAAATACAATTAAATTGGGCCACAATTCAAAATACAAGCCCAAAGTGTAAACAGCCCAAAGGAAACAATCGTCCAGTCCAATTGCTTAAATGAAACGACCGCATATTGAAGAATCAAATCTCAATCGTTGATATATTGATCTAACGCACCACGTGAGGCGGTTTGAAATAAAAGAAATGGCGTCGTGTTATAAGCTCTAATCTTGGCCGTCCAAATAAGTTGATCAGACGGATGTTGTTGAGTCTCTTGAAATAATTAAACTACGCAGTATACTAAACAAATCCTGGTCGTCCATGTCTGGAGATCTAACAGAGGTCAGGCAATCTCTCGATAAACAAAACGACAGCGTCTAATAGGATTTAATCCTAGCCATTGATCATAAACGATCCAAAGGCCAGGATCACCCAGGACTAAAGGAGTATAAAAACTTCGTCTCTCAATTCAGAGACCAAACACACACTTATACAAACCCTAGCCGCCTTTCTATCTCTTTTTCATCATCTTCTTCAGCCATCTCCAATAGAGACCAGCTTGAACCCACGGCTGTTTCCGGTCACAAACCAACCTCAAACCTCTTTCCTTCACTCTTACACACCAAAACCTCCCTGAAAACCTTAGGAAACCAGAAAAACCCCTTGCTCTTGAAAGTCCGATCACTGGAGCTTTTGCCGGTGACCTTCAACTTATGACTCAGCCTTCCAGATTTACACCCCATAACCACTTTGAGGGGATCTTTCACCCTATGTAGTTAGTTTGCTTCGAATAACCCTGGATTTGTTCGAATCTTGCAAAGAATTTCGCTGAAACCCTACCTCCGATGAACACCCAAACACAACCCATCCCTAAATATGTCCCCATAACACCTGGAACACCCCTTGTGACGACCCAAAGGGTGATCACCTGTTTTCCTCATTTGTTCCAAACTTCCGAGGCATTGAAAACCTCATCTTATGTTGCCTCGATTTACGTGCACAATCCAGGCATGTAGCCGGAAAGATTTTATGATAGAAAATATGAATTCTATGAGAAATTTGAAGAATAATGATATTAATATTGATATAGTTGACTTTGGTCAACATTTTTGGTAAACGGACTCGAGCCCGAGATCGGACGGTCCGTAGGAAAATATGGGACTTGGACATGCGTCCGGAGTCGAATTCTGAGGCCTAGAGCCCAAGTTATGAATTTTTCTTTGAAATTGTTTTTGCTGTAATTATAAAAGGGAAATGAAGTAAATGACTATGGTATCGGGCTCGTATTTTGGTTCCGACGCCCGGTACAAGTCTTAAATATTATATATGTGCTTTCTTCAAAGTTTGGTGACATTTGGATGTCGTTTGATATATTTTGGACCTTGAGTTCCAAGTTCGAAAGTTTTGAAAACCAAAAGTACGAAAATCATGAACTTGAGACTTGATTTGATGAAAACGATGTTATATTGGCGATGTAATCGCACGAACAAGTTTCTAATGTGTTTTTGATATTGTGTATATGTTTGGTTGGGAGCCCGGTGGGCTCGGGTAAAGATTTGATAGGCCGTTGGTTCAAATTCGGAATTTTTACACTGCTGGTTTTTCACCCAGCTGTTGGCTTCGCAAATGCGAGAATGACAGGTCAAGGCGGGGTTCGCAAATGCGAACCCCTGATCGCAAATGCGAAGGGTAGTCCTGGACTGCTTGGTTCGCAATTACGAGGCCCTCACTAAACCGCCTGGCTTCGCAAATGCGAAGCCTGTCTCGCAAATGTGAAGGTCCCCTGTCAAAGCCAGGTTCGCAAATGCGAAGCATGTCTCGCAAATGCGAGAACAGCAGGCCCCAGACCTGTAGCATTCGCAATTGCGAACAAATGTTCGCAATTGCGATATCTGCAGCTGTGCAATTTTATACTTAAATGAATTTTTCAGTTCATTCTTCACTTTTTCAAAAACCTACACACTACACACGAGCTCTCAAGGCCAAATTCACTCCAAAGCAATTGTAAGTCACGTTTTACTAATTCTTTCAATTCCTAACAACATTAAAAATATTTTTCAATAGAAATCAAAGGTTTTCATGGTAGAAATCCATGTTTTTGGGTAGAACCTAGGGTTTTCATGAATTGGGCAATTGGACCTCGAATTGAGGTCCGATTTTGAAACAAATCATATATTTGAACTCGTGGGTGAATGGGTAACCAGATTTTGGTCCGAACCCCGAGTTCCGACCACGTGGGGCTAGGGGCGTTTTGGGAAATTTTGGGGTAAACTTTGAGAAAACCATTTTTTAGCATTCAAACCAAGTTAATTAGTATTTATTAATATAATGGAATCAATTGTGATTAGATTCGAGCTAGTTGAAAGCGGAATTTCGGGGAAAAAGCTATAATTGAAGACTAATTTGGACTTCAAGGCTAGAGGTAAGTGTTTGTTCTATCCTAGCTTGAGGGAATAAGATTATGTGCTATGTGCTATGTGATCGAGTGTGGTGTATGGGCTGTGGTGACGAGCATCCATACACTAGCGTCTTGCATGACCTTGAGTCATTGTTAATACTTTTTGTGAGACATTCTAAAGATAAATTATTGAACCCTTGCCGGGTTGTAGAATTGTTATTGTTTTCCCTTGCCGGGACTTGTTGTGAAGTGAGATAGTGATTGCCCTTGCCGGGGCTTTCTCTGCCTTGAGGAAGAGTGATAATGCACGAAGGGTGATGCCGTGCCTTGATTTATTGATTATGCACGAAGGTTAATGCCGTGCCTTGCTTACTGATTTTGCACGAAGGTTAATGCCGTGCCATGTTATTGATTATGCACGAAGGAGCATGCCGTGCCTTGTTGTTGAACCATGTATGAAGGATCATGCCGTACCATGGATGTGAGGATGAGAGTAAAAGCACGAAGGGTGATGCCGTGCACTTTATTTTCTTATTTGGTAAGGATAAGAGTAAAAGCACGAAGGGTGATGCCGTGCAACTATTTGCTATTTCATTGACTTGACATTACTTGTTTGTCATTATACTTATTTTCCTTGTTGATTTAATAACCGTTGTTAACTGTTGAGTTCTTCTGTGACAATCCTTGTTGCGTTGTTACTTGGTTATTTCTCGTTATCTTGTAGTGTACATATCTATAGAACTACATAGGCTTATGTGGGTGTCTGGTCCTAGGTTTGGCACTACTTCGCCGGGATAGGCCAGGAACTTACCAGCACATGGGGTCGGTTGTGCTGATACTGCACTTCTGTGCGTTTTTGCACAGGTCCAAGTTTCGATCAGGAGCAGCAGCAGTAGATCTTTTGCGTGGGAAGTTGAGCATATTGATACCGAGGTAGCTTGCAGGCGTCCGCAGGCCTGGGGTCTCTTCCTTTTAATTATGTTATTAGCTGTAGTCTCTTTGTTCCGAGACAAACAGATTATGTTATTTTCTTTCAGACCTTTATGTGTAGTATTCAGTAGTAGTTCGTGAGTTGGTGACTCCAAGTCTTGGGTAGAGGATTTCGGTATTGTTTTACCTTGAAACTGCTTATCTCTATTTTTATAAAGTCTTCCGCATTTACTTAATTAAGGTTATGGTTTTGGTTGATAAATTGAATATGAAATATTGCTAAAAATAAGATAGTGTGAATAAAGTGGCTTGCCTAGCTACCACGAGTAGGCGCCATGACGATCCCGATGTTGGGGGAAAAATCCGGGTCGTGACACCCCTCTACCACCAAAAACCCAAAAATAGACCATTCGAGGAAAATATAGAAAAATCGGACTTCAAGTCTTTGAAATCTTGAAGCCTGGAAAAATAAAAGAAAAAGAAAAGAAAGAAAGAAAGGAAATTAAGAAAAGAGAGAATAACAGGAGACAAATCCTGCAAGCTAAGTGTTTTTTTTTTTTGCCTTCTTTGCTTTAAGTTTTCTGTATTTGATCTCTCACATGTTTTCTTTGCTTTTATCTTCTAAGTTTTCTGTATTTGATCTCTGTCATGTTTTCTGCTTATTTCGTCTTCTAAGTTTTCCGTATTGAATCTCTTGCATGTTTTCTGTTTATTTGTCTTCTAAAAAACTCCTGTATATCATTTCTAGCATGCTTTCTACTGTTCGTCTTCTAAGATTTCTGTATATAATCTTTGCATGTTCTTGACTGTTAGTCTTTTGAGTATTTCTATCATTAGCCTATGATAATCTCATCTATCCTATTCTTTGCACACAACTGATTTGTTTTAGCTCCTTAGGGTTTTCTATAGGTTCAACACATAAATCTGTTTGAATGTGTTTCTTTATGTGTGATTTGTTCACTGTGCCTAGTCTGAAATTACAATTTAGTTAATTGGGATTCAACCATTATCAAATTTCCCTCTGAGTTCTGGTTAATTGAAGATTGATTTATGATTAGGGCTATGTGTGCAAAATGACATAAATTGGCTATATTTGTAATTGATTCATATGTTAGACTATGTTAAATTCTATTGTGCTTTATGGTATTGGTTATAGTTGTAAAGACAAGTATAGTTAGTAATCTGGCTATTATTGAAAATGACTTAGTCAGGCTACTGTTGAAATAATTTGGACTATGTAATTAGTTTGTCCATTTTTGAAACATTAAAGTAGGCTAGTTTTGCAATCTAATTCTGATTAGCGAAGTGATAATAAAAGGTTACATTTTAAATAATTCTAAGTCAATTAAAAGAGGCTAAAATTGAAAAGGAACTAGGGTTAAAATCTGGCCAAGTCTTAAATGGTTTATAAGATAGTGGCTAATAGTTAAATAGTATTAAACCTAAGATACCCTGACCTTAGTAGGTCGGGTAAATAACAAGTAACAATAAGGGTACAAAGGGAATAAGAAATGGTATAATTGTAAATTTAATAGAGCCTATAGGGACAAAACATACTTTAAGGCTTGGTATTTCTGTAATTTGACATAAAATAAAGGGTAAAACAGGCCTAGTAAAAAGGTATAACTGTGATAATCCTTAGCAAGTGAGGGCACCATAGTAATATGCCCTTAATATAATAAAAAAGAATTCCCTAAAACCTTCCAGCAAGGGCTGGAAGGCATTTCGAGCTTAAAATAAAGGTACCAAACTGTAACTTATAAGAGAATTAAGAGGAAGGAACTAAGAATAAGAATTTTGAATTTCCCTCTCAAAATTTAAACCAAATCACCTATAAATAGACTGTCACTTAGCCTGAAAAAAGGACTGGATTCTAGAAATTCAGAAGTTGAACATTCTGGAGTACAAAATTATGGGTTATACACCATAGATAGAGAGTAAAATTCTGAGTTAAGTCGAGTGGTGCAAATTTTGGAGTTCAACTAGAGTCTTCTGTTGTTCTATATTATTGGACTCCATTGGATTTCTTAATTCTGTTTGCTGGCTTGCTTAATTGCTGGGTTTGAAGATTATACTTGGTTGTTATTACTGTTTTTGCTGTGATTTGTTCTTCTACTGTTCTGCTGCTGTAATTGTTGACTATTCTTCATCTTATTGCTTCTTAGACTCATAAGTTTCATTTGCTGAATCAGGTACACATTCCCTACACAGAAATGTAATTGCCACCTAATTGAAGAAATGAAATTTCATGAGTTGTTCAGAAGAAATTTCCTGCTGTATTTTATAGATTTGTATGTTTATTGTGTGTTAGACCTTTTGTTATTTGATAGGAATATATGTAATAGCTAAATATGTATGAGACTTGAACGATATGATAGATAGTGTAGAAGTAGAGTAGATATAGTTATAATCATCATTAAACTAGGTTAAAAAAGAAACATGCTGATATATGAGCTTAACTCACTTAGGAAACAGGCTTAACAATCTAAAAACAACAATTTAATTTAACTCGATTAATTAGATATTGACAATTAGAAAAGGAGTAATCAAGTTATAGTATGTTCTGTCACTTAGATTAACGTAATAACAATCTGGAATTGTATAGGTTAGAATCAGCAATTAATAACAAAGCAAATTTGCACTCTTAAGTAACGTATCATTATTCTAAATAGTGGAAATAGTAGTTTATTATTTAAGTTCTATTGGTAATTGGTAATTACAATTCAGAATTAGTATTAATAAACTTGTACTCCAGTTCCATATGAAATAAAATGTCATTGGTTAATTTACTCTACCGTTTGATGAATGTTTGTATTTTGGTTGTGAAATATCGATTTTATTTTGTACTCTTCTCGTCTGATTTGGGCATAGGCAATAGTATGGTCCCAGATCCAATTGGATTCATCTCTGGGCCTCTGAATAATGACTTTAACATATATTGGGTTTCTGAAACCTAGTTGTGTAAACTGGACTATTAAATTCAGTCCACAGATGTCCAGACCTGGAAATGGAATAATAGGCCTAGACACTATTCTGAAAAATACAAAAGAAGCAAAATAATTAGGGAAAAACCAAAAATAGAGAATATAGCATTTATTAGGATTGGACTCCTAAAATAACGGGATGGGCCTCGTATAAGAACAAAATATGCGGGGCTCCCATATGAACGTTAATAAGTGATAGACTCCGGAAGACCTTTTAGCGAATTTCACAGTCTTTCCTAAAGGATAATAAGCCGTTAGTCGTTATAGGCACGATTTTAAAATATAAATTCCTTAATACGAGTGCACATCTAATGTGACTCAAATCTTAAATCCCGACGAAGCTGAAACGTATTAAAGTCGCAGGCGTACTGGTTGCGGTGTGACTCGAAATACCTTTTCGCGACGTCGCAAGTCGTTAAAATATCAAAAATGAAACATTCACATTTTATAAAAGCATATAACGAATTCAAATAAAGTCAAAAATGACAGTTGAGCGACCATGCTAAAACCACGGAATCCGGGAGTGCCTAACACCTTCTTCCGGGTTAACAGAATTCCTTATCCGAATTTCTAGTTGCGCGGACTGTTTAAACATAGTCAATTTCCTTGGATTCGGGATTAACCGGTAACTTGGGACACCATTATCTTCCTAAGTGGCGACTCTGAAACTCTAAATAATAATCTCGTTCCGATTGTCCTTAAAGTGGAAAAACTCCTTCCTCGTTGATTATTATTATATCCTTTCCCGGGGTGTATTAGTAATGAGTGAGGTATCCCTAATTCCCTTTCAGGGAAAAAGTGGTAGTAAAAAGGGAGGTGTGACAATCACCTTCCTCTGTTCTACGACCACGCCTTTTCCAAGGAGTAGTCGACGCCTCTTTCGCTCCAGCGGCTCATCGTCCTCTGAAGTGTCCTCTTCAACAAGAAGAGGTGGAGACAAAGGGCCCTCTATGGACGTCGTTTTATTCACCGACTCAACCACGGAATGAGAAGTTCTGAGGACATATGCAAAAGCCGGCTCCCAAATTACAGCTCCGCCCTCTGAATGATCAGCGTCGGTAACATCAGCACTAGATGATCCCACATCCGCTCGATCACCCTCAGGGTGAACGGCCTTAGAGGCGGTCTCACTCACATGAACCACGTGTTCAAAACCAGAATCGGCTGACGAGGAAGAGGCGGCACGGCGTCTCCTTCTCCGCGGTGCACTGCGGGCTGCCAACACAGTTATAAGAATGTATCAGAAAATGCGACGTCTAAATAAGATATGAGGTGGCGAAATCCAGAACCACTACAATACCTGGGAGGTCGTATCTTGCATTAAAGGCAGCCCACGTCCTGCACTCCTCCACGAAGGGGATCAACCGCCCCACCCATGTTTTAATTTCTGCCACGGACTGGGGTGTACGCACCCTTGCTGCAGACGTAAAACATAATGAGATGACGAAAAGTCGAATAGGCGTAAAGTAATTAAGCGCAAGGGATAATACTTACGTTCGGCGTTCCATGCCTGGGGGAACCCAATAGGGTCTGACACTAGATCCGAGGTTCGGACAAAGAAATATTTTAGCCAGAACTGGCGATTAGGCTTGTCGTCTGTCTGACGACCAGGCCGTTCGTCCCTCGATTCTTTAATTGGAGCATCGTCCCTCTCATGAACCCGGGACTGAACAGATGTAGCAGATGGTATACCGTGACATCTACGCCGGCCCTCCCGGCATAAGTCGTTAGTATGCAACATGTCTTTCACGTATAAGGGGTAAGCTGGGCCGGACATACATTGTAGAACCGACATAGCTCTTCCGCCAACGGGTAAATGGGGAGGCTACACCTCATTATGAAAGGATATTCATAGACGACACAGAACCCGGCTCTGTGCACGATTGTGAGGTCCCCTTCGGCCGTTTGCATGATGGCTGCCTCAGGAATCTGACAAGATACTCGGAGTTCATTTAGAAGAGGTTTAGTAAATGTGGACCTTTCCCATGCCAGGGTAGCCCCCATTTGTAAGGAAATCCCTTCGAACGAATAGTTCGTGGGGAAGCAGGTTGTCCACAGAAAGAGGAATAAGAGGTTTGTGGGGTTTCTTGCCACCTCCCGAGGCCTAATGAACACTAGAAGTAGCCTCACTCTCGTCTGTCCCACGACAACGACCACCCTTAGCCATTTTTTATCTTTCTATCAAAGTCAAGGTATAATAACAAACCACGAGGTCAACACGAAAAGTTGTATTGCTATAAGGAAAAGATGAATGACAGAAGTACAAAGAACCTTTTGTGATGATCCAAAGAATGGAAGGTCTTGAAATCCCTCACTATTTATAGCGAGATTCGAAGAGGTTAGTATCAGAAAAGGAGGCGGGAAACCAAAATGTCAAATCACTTCTCTGGCCTTCCTCGGGAGCAGCTGCAATCATGACGCATGTCGTCAGCAGCGACAGTTCAAAGGAACGTGCTACGTATACGCACGCGGATAGATCCGTGACGGGTCGACTTTTTCCACCCATTGAAGATATATGTCGAATACATCTCCCATAGGCGGAGGGACTAACTGTATGGGGTCGAATCAGATATGATTAAAGTAAGTCGACTACATATCCTTATATGGCCGCAGACGTCGAATAATACCTTCCTTCACGTCCATACGACGAGAGGGAGTACGCCTCAGACTATAAAGGCGTACTGACAAACTCGCCCGTATAGGCGTCCCGACTCCTCCGCCTAATTCCATTACCGTAGTAACAGTGGTTCTGAAATAATATAATGTGTTGGCGAGGGGGCCTACCTTCTATATAAGGAAAGTGTAAACCTGACCATTTGATCAATCGGTCACATAGTCACGCAGTGGAGGACCTAGAAGCAAATATACAGATCTTTTGTCCATTCTTTATATTTTTATTAAAAAATTCATCAAATATATGTAAAGATTATATTCATAATTCAGTTAATGATATCTAATAATATTGTCATCCTGCAATTTAGGAAACATAAAGCTTGTGGTCGGGATCGCTTTTCATTTAATGAGCTTTATACTTCCCCGGTCTCAAATTACACACATCCCTTAAGACGCTAAAAATAATAAGTAGATGTCATATCAACAACGATAATAAAATATTAAACTAAGTTAAAAATAAAAAAATAAAAACCTGAATAGGCAAAAATGGAAAATCCAATCTAGTAGAACAGTTAATTTCTAAGTCCCCAACAACTGCTCCAAAAACTAGTTGCGGCCAAATGCGCACGCGGTCGTCAAGTAATAAAGTGACTAAAAGTCGGATGTCGATCCCACGAGGACTTGTGATTAACTATTAACTAAATTAGACTCTCCTAATTAGTTATACAAAAATTAAACCTAGAAGTATTTGATTCTAAACTAATTAAATAAATAAAAATAAATAATAAACTTTTAACAAAGAGAAAGAGCAGATTTTTATGAAATCAAAGTAATAAAAACGATCTAGGGTTATGGGCTATCTAACATTTCTATTGTATTCTTCAATTGAATTGACTAACTAATTTATCTAGTTTATTGGTTGACAAGGTTAATATTGCTCATAAGAATCTTTCGAGTTCTTACTCACCTATTCAAGCTAACCTAACGCTTATATGTCTATGGAGTTAGAATCAACAAGAACACATTTATAATTCCTATGAATCAACCAAGCAAGGCAATTAGGTATATGTCTATCCTAACCGCGAATCTGTTCCCCGAGGCTCAGGTTCAAGAACTTGCTCTACTCAATCTTATATGCAATCTAGAATTCCCACTTTCAAGTGAAATTCGAGATTTGTAGATAGTATTAAATTGCTGATGAAGCAATCAAATAATTAAGTGCAGGATTGAATAAATAAACCAGTATGATAAACTAAGAAATCAAAATTAATATTTGAATAACAATGGTCATGAAAGAACCACAACCCTTGAACATGAAGTTTCACTCCACATACACATGGAAGCAAAACAATAAATCATACAAAGAAACATAAAAAGACTAAGTTGGTAGAAGAAAAGATGAAAGTCGGCCTCCACGGCGGCCTGTGTGCTCTTCCTTGGTCAAAAATTCCTTTCACAAACGTCCTGTTATATATATATATATATATATATATATATATATATATATATATATATATATATATATATATACATATACACACACACACACACCTAGTAGGGTTGTGCCTAAATAATTATACATTCTCCAATGTGAAAAGGGAAACTTTTTCCGGGCTTAACTAGCACTGCAAAGCACCTGACCACGCATCTGGGCGTGCTAGTTCGCTAAGGTTTTGTCTTGGCCGCGCATTGTTTAGCGCTGCAGTGCATTTGGGCGAGCTATTGCGAATTGTTCATGCTGTTCCCTTTCAAATTTGTAAAACCGTAAAATATGAGAGTTGTAGCCCTTTGAGTTAGCTTTCCAATCATAAATTATGAAGCAAAAATGGAGTTCTATATGAAAAGTTATGTCTATTTTCTAGATAGTGCGCAATCTGCCTACTGAAGTCTTCGTTCGCTCTAACCATCATTCGTTGACCCCCAAACACGATCCCGACTTAATTCCTTGAACTTTTACTCAAAATTTAAAGCTCCAAATCAATTAAATTCATTCTATAACATGTATATATCTCGGAATCACTCCAACAAGGCATAAAACACAACATTCACGTCTCCCATGTCGAAATCTAGTTTAATTGGTTTCTGAGATTGCTGAAGTTGTTTGATAGCCCTGTCACGTGCCCGAAAAGTTTGCTCTGGATCTGAGAGTCCTTCAATTAGTTCTCCAGTCCTCGTAGATTTGCTAGGCATGCACCTGAGTACCCAATTCAACAACCGTCAAAATTTTCAATGTAAAGTGTGTAAAAGAATCTGACTACACAAGAATCTTATAGTTCTATCAATGGAAATTGATAATTTTGTTAATTCCCCGGCAACGACACCAAAATTGATTCACGCCCAAATAATGGTCGCTGTCAATATAATCCGGTCAATTAAGTCCAGAGTCGATCCCACAGAGAATTAAGCTATCAATTGCAACTTGCAAAACCCAATAATACTCCTGAATCAACTTCCCAAACTTTTGAATATATTTTTGTGGGTGATTTCTACTAACTAACTTTTGCAAGAAACTAAAGACTTGAAGGAAATAATTGAATGTGATTTAAAGAATAGAGAGAAAGACAAAGGTATTGATTTCCCATATTTATGGAATCCCTTATATTTATGCTCATACAAATTGTCAATATTTTTCTATCATCATGAACGCTATTTTTATCATAATTCTCTCCCGAGCAACTACAATAATTTACTATTGCACTCTTTCGAGCTACCCTAGCTAGATTTAGTTTGAACAGTTCACTTTATATTGCACCCAAGGTTTCGTTATTCCTAACCCCACCTTTACGCCTATAATTATAAATTCCTCCAATAATCTAGGTGTGGTGTTGTTCAACAATTTACCTAAATATACACTCATTTCGAAGTTATGCACACTAAATAGGCACAACTAATTGAGGATCCTATCAATTAACTACAACAAGAACGAAGTTGAACAAATAGAATTCTAGCTAACAATTTGTAATCACATAACCCAGAAGTTCATCACTCAATAGGTTCCATCAAAACCTTAGATAAAGATTTAGCTACTCATAATCAAAGAAATAAGATAGATAATTGAATTCATAATCAAAGATTCAATGTAAAAGAAAGAAAGATGTTAAGAGAGTTCTCTCTTACTAGTTTGCTAGCAAAAGTAGTGAACAATACAATACTTGCCTCTCTTGGGCGAATCCTAATATTATATATAGGGTTTAGGTTACATAATTTACATTTTGACAATTTTGGCCTTCAAAATCTCGGCTTCCATCGCTGTTCGACTGTACTCGCGGTGCAACCGCGGTGGATCAAGTTCTCTGATCTTCAGAAGTTCTGCAATCCTTTTATACCTCGGTCGCGGTGGAACCGCGGCCAAACAGTGTTGCGGAATCTTCAAGCTATTTTTAGCACAAACTCTCAACTTGTTCCACACTTTGCCTTTTTTCATCATCTTATTACTCTAAAACTGCTCTGTTAGTCTTCATTAGCTCATGTGTACCTATAACACACTAAAAATACTAATAAGAGCATTTTGTCATCATAAACAATATTAAACAAATAATAAAGTGTGATTATTTAGGTCATAAATATAGTCAGATTCACCTATTATCACTACACTCTGTACTCTTTTGTGCAGACCCCAATGTTGTGGACTTGGACCGTGGTGAGATTGCTGATTCTCGTTCATCAGGCGACCCGAGGTAGCCCTGCAGGCATCCGTTGGCGTTGGCGTCTCCATCTATTGACTTTCCTGTTTCTTACACGTATTTTCAGGGATAGTGTTGTATTTAATTTTTTCAGACCTTTATTTATAGTATTCGTAGACCGGCTGTGAAAGTGGGATACTAGTTCTGGATAGTCGAAATCCAAACAGTTGTATCAGATAGTTTATTATTTTTCTTCCGTTTATGTTAAATTTCATTGTTTAATTGTCATCTCTTCGTAATTGTTAGTGAATATAAAATGTGTTAAAAAGGTAAATTGTTCACATAATTGGCTTGCCTAGCTCACATTAGTATACACCATCACGACTCACGAGGGTGAGAAATTTGAGTCGTGACAATAATTTGTCTAGACATTATGTTTATTTTGATACACATGACAGTGCACACTTTTAGTTTTTTATGTATTATTTATGACCATTGGATCAATAAAGTTGGATTCTGAATGACTTATATCAAGTTCATTCATAAAGTTGTTAGTCGCTTTGTTAGAATGTATTGTACATTGTAATACATGGAAGGAAAAGTTTGTTTAAAAACATGATCACTATGATTCGTGTGATAATATATTATAGTTAAAGTGATTGTTGCATAACTTTTAGTTGAGTGATAAAGTTTATGGTCATATTATATGTTTATCTCTCATAAAGGATTATCTATTTTATATATAGACCAAGTGGGAGAATATTAGAAGTTACTGTCTCTTGTAGAAATTTTTAATATGGCCCACATATAAGGTAATAAATTATTTATCTTGTCTCCCAAAGAAAATAATATATCAGCTAATATTATGTAGTTATGCATATATCGTAGTTTCTTTGATGGAATAAAATTGCTATATATTAGGAGTCCTTAAGGTAATTATAATTTTATGGAGAAGTCCCAAGGGCTAAAGTATTTGCCTAAGAAGCCCTAGCCAACCTATAAATACGTCTGTAACTCCATCAGTCTGGCATCCTACGATAGACACATGCTAGAAGGTTCTGTATTTTTTCTGCTAAAAGTTTCAAAGGCGATTCGCTACAACGCTTGAACTATAATGCTGAAGGTACATTTCTTGTTTAATTTTTGTTGCGTTGACTTTGTGTCTGTGTTTAAATTCTATATGATCTCCATAAAAACTATCGTCTCTTGACTCCACTTATGAAATTTTACTCAGTTTAAGATTTTTCTCTTCAAACTGACTAATACTTGGAGTAATTAGTGGCTCAAAATTTTCAAACTTTGGTCGCTTGAATACTAGAGGCAGACCTCTCTATGACAGCAACACCATATAACAACTATTCACTATAAAAGTTAAGTTTTTTGAAACCTATTTTAACATTATGTTGTAATATATGTTTTCTATGACAACACTTAACTATAGTATTTAAAAAATATCGAAACACACGAAATTGTTATAAAGAGGTTTGAAGATGTGAATCAATTCTAGCTAGTCACTATATTTGATTTGAACTTGATCTCTTTATTTTCTAGAAATATAAGGAAGACGTCAAGACGAGAAACGTAAAGGTATGTGATGTTAGAAAGAAAAGGTTTCATAAGGTCCAACAAAGTTCAAAATAAAACACTTGTTTTTCATTGATTCTTTTTTTCTTTTCTTTGTCTTTAATTGCTTTTTAAGATTATGTTGTGGCTAATATTGTTGGTTTCATGATCATAGTGGATCACGCACCGTCCAGTTTTTTTCAACATTCACCGTCCATCACTTCGTCAAAAGTTGGACTTAAGTTTGAAATTTTTTATCGAGCTCATTTTAAAATATTAGCAACCAAGTATATCATCTCACAAGATGTTTTTCATTTTTCATCACTCTAACTTCATATTAAATAAATTTCTTGTATGGGGTCGAATCGGATATGATTAATGTAAGTCGAGTACATATCTCTATACGGCCGCAGACGTCGAATAATATCTTCCTTCAAGTCTATACGACGAGAGGGAGTACGCCTCCGACTATAAAGGCGTATTGACAAACTCGCCCGTATAGGCGCCCCGACTCCTCCGCCTAATTCCGTTACCGTAGTAACAGTAGTTCTGAAATAATGTAATGTGTTGCCGAGGGGGTCTTCCTTCTTTATAAGGAAAGGTCTCCCTCGTTTGTAAGACAAGTGTTATTATTCATTAATAATACAATCTCTCTCTACTCTCTTGTTGGTTAGCTTTAACACTTTAATAAGTTCTCTTGCGATTTTATAAGAACAATCTACATACGAATCATAGATCTGTCTTTGAATATATTACCACTGATTCCGATTTACCCTCTTATATAATCTTTGATTGTCCCTAACTCAAAAAGCAACCGATAGTTTTTGAGTCAATTAATTTGGCGTTGTCTGTGGGGATTTCGAGAATCAAACTCGTAGTATACATCCAAAGGATCAGATCATTAGAAAAATAAAAATAGCCGAAAACAACACCCGATCCAAAGCTATAACGGAAGTTACCACCAACCTCTTGAGTTCCTTGAACGAGGCCGGTGGTAGCGCTGCCGTCAACACCACCCCCGATATTACACCCGAGGCGGAAGTCTCACCTTCCCCTTTGGGAATCTCGCAACCTTGCAGGAGAAAGACACTCCACTTCAAGAGAAGTACCCCGCGGTCAGGAAATTACTGGAGGAATGGCTAACCAACACCTTGAGCGGCTTAGTGGAAAAACCACCGCGGAGTTATGAAAATGCAGCACCAACAACAAGCAACGACGCCACAGTAGACGAGTAGGAAGAAACACAAACCAACAGCCAACCCGTCGAAACGCAAACACACAACGACACGTTAGCCTCCATTCTGAGAAAGATGGAAGAAATTGAAAGCAAAAATCAGGCCCTCCGTGACCAAATGAAGGAACACCAGGATAGAGTTGACAAGATCCACGGAGGACCTAAACTGCTACCCAAACGGGATGTAGGAAGGTTTGTAGAGCAACCCTACTCCGAGGAAGCCGCCCCATATACCATCCCAAAGACTTTCAAGATGCCCCCCTACCTGAGGGTATACGACCGAACCACCGATCTGGAGGATCATCTCATCCACTATGTCACCGCTATGAAACGTAACGACTTGTCTAAGGAACAGGTACCATCTGTGCTGTTGAAGAAGTTTGGTGAAACATTGATCGGAGGAGCCCTGACCTGGCATTCCCAACTACCCGCCAAAGCAATCTCAACCTTCGAAGAAATGGCGGATAAGTTCGTCACAGCGCAAGCCGGCGCCAAAAAGGCAGAATCAAGGGTAAACAACATCATCGCTGTCAGTCAAACAATGGGCGAAGGCCTCAGGGACTTCCTCGCCAGGTTCAAAAGGGTAAGAATGAGCCTAACAAACGTGTCGGAGGGCATGACGGTAGCAGCTTTCCAGAACGGACTCAGCAGGGATGGCTCCAGAGCAACCAAGAAACTGCTATGCCGACTCATGAAGCGTCCCCCTACAACGTGGCATGAGATCCATAAAGCCTACAGCCACGAGGTACGGGTAGATGAAGAGGAGCTCAACAAACTAACCCGACGGCTGACAGCCATACATCCTGACACAAGGAGATATCGACGACACAAGTGACGTCGGGAACTTCCCCATCGCCCCAGTAAAGAATGACACCAGCCTTACATGAGGTCTCCCATTCCGCCTCCTCACCATGCAGACGCACTACAACGCCATCTCGCCCCACTCTGAAACGAATGAGGTATGACCCCTTTACTTTCATCACATAACTTCTATGTTTCTCCTTCATAGATTGTGTATGCACTAGAGAAGCTCGTCACCAAGGTGCAATGGCCTCAAAAAATGAAATTGGACCCTGCCACAAGAAAATCAAATGTTCTGTATGCATTTCACCAAGAAAAGGGGCACAGGATCGAAGACTACATTGGCCTACGACAAGAAGTCGTCAGAATTCTAAACCAAGGGTACCGAAGGAGCTTCTCAGCGACAAGGGGAAAACTAATTTTGCATGCAGATGAGAACATTCCCGTGGACCCCCGAAACCACCCTCTCTGACGCACACAGTGAACATTATCATCGAAGAAGGGAATGACATCTCCATCAATCATGTCAAATTCGCCAACACACACAGACTAAAGAGGACCATCTCTCACGAACAGTACGATGACCTCGAAAGAAGTATCACCTTCGATAAGTCTAACAACGACGGTTTGTGTTTCCGTCATTATGATGCTTTAGTTATTACTTTACGTATCCTTGATACGGAAGTCAGGAGAGTCATGACCGATGACGGAAGCAGTGCCTGCATCATCCATCTGAGAGTCTTCTCACAGATGGGAATCGAGGATAGGATAACCCCCTGCTGCATAGCTCTAACTAGTTTTAACAATGCAGTAGAGCGCACATCAGAAGAAGTGACTCTACCCATCCTCGCGGGGGGGGGGGGGGGGGTCTCCTTGGAAACCACCTTCCATGTGATAAATCAAGAGACAGCATACAATGTCATCATCAGGCGCCCATGGATACATGCCATGCGAGCGGTCCCCTTGAGCTTATATCAAGTGGTCAAGTTCCCCTCTCCATGGGGAATATTCAGCATCAAGAAAGAACCACACACCGCGCAAGAATGCTATAAAATAATACAAGACTGCGCCCACACCCGACAACTGAGCAGGGCGAGCGCAGAAGCATAGCAATTAGCCGTGTCGTGGACCAAAGCGGACCCGACGGCCGACGCTATCAAAGACCCAGACATTGTGGAAGCTTGTAAATCTATGGTCGAGGATCTCGACCCGGTTCAGCTGGATCATAACAACCCCGAAAGGAAGGCATACATCAGTCACAGGCTCGCCGACCCGGGTAAGTATCATGAATTTTTAACTATCCATGCAAACACATTTGCTTTTTCCCATGCAGAGATGCCAGGGATCTTACCAGATATCGCCACGCATAGGCTCAACGTGGACCCACTACACCCCCCAGTAAGGCAAATCAGGAGAAGTTCAACGCTGCAATCAACGAGGCAGTCTGCAAAGAAGTAGAAAAACTGCTAGCCAACGGCTCTGTCAGGGTGTCAAAATATCCACAATGGGTCACCAATGTGGTGATAGTAAAAAAGAAGAATGGAAAATAGAGGATGTGCGTGGACTTCACCGACCTGAACAAGGCCTGTCATAAGGACTCCTTCCCCCTCCCCCACATCGATCAACTAACCGACGCTACCGCCGGACATGAACTACTAAGTTTCTTGGATGCATACTCTGGCTATAACCAAATCCTGATGTCCGAGGAAGATCAAGAGAAAATCACGTTCATCACACACCAGGGTACCTACTGTTACAGAGTGATGCCCTTCGGGATTAAGAACACTGGGGCCACTTACCAAAGACTGGTCACTAAGATGTTCAAAGAGCAACTTGGGAAAACCATGGAGGTTTTCATCGATGACATGGTAGTGAAAACGGCAAGGAAGGAAGAACACATCGACTACCTATGAGAGGCCTTCGAAATACTGAAAAAATATGGGATGAAGCTGAATACTGAGAAATACGCCTTCAGTGTGGCATCATGAATGTTTTTGGGGTTTCTCGTATCCCAAAGAGGGATCGAAGTCAACCCCGATCAGATCAAGTCAATCGACTCAATACCCGAAACAATCAACAGCAAGAAACAGGTCCAGAAGTTGACATGTCGAATAGCAGCCCTCTCCCGCTTAATCTCCCGATCCTCAGACAGATGCCATAAATTCTTCAGCGTATTGAGAAAGGACAACGGATTCTACTGGAATGACGAATGCGTCAAAGCCCTGCAAGGACTGAAGGCATATCTATCGTCGCCACCCTTGCTGTCAAAAGCAAAACCAAGTGAGCCTCTACTGACATAGCTAGCCGTATTAGAAGTTGCGGTTAGCGCGGTACTGGTTTGTAAAGAAACAGGAACGCAATCGCCTATCTATTACATTAGCAAAACCCTAGTGGACGCTGCAACTCGATACCCGCACCTCGAGAAATTGGCTTTGGCACTGGTCACGGCTTCCAGAAAGTTGAGTCCCTACTTCTAATGCCATCCCATCATAGTAGTGACCACTTTCCCTCTGAGGAGCATCCTGCATAAGCCCGAACTATCAGGGTGTCTCGCCAGATGGGCCATAGAGCTCAGCGAGCACGATATCACTTATATTCCTAGAACCGCCATCAAGTCACAAGTCCTCGCTGACTTCGTGGCCGACTTCAGTGTCAAAATATCACCAGAGGCGGATAAGGAAGCCCTACAGGCTGCTTCAAATACCGACTCTAAGATTATCCACACCGATGGGGCCACAAACACCTCAGGATCATGACTGGAACTCGTCCTCGAAGTTCTGACAGGCGAAGTCATTCGCCAGTCCATACGATGTCCCGAGATGACTAACAACAAGGTAGAATATGAAGTTGTTATTGCATGTATAAAATTAGCCATCAAGTACGGAGCTCGCCGACTAGCCCTACACTGCGACTCACAACTCGTGGTAAATCAACTCACCGGGACTTATCAGGTCAAGGAACAAAGACTACAGAAATACCGAACAGAAATCTGCAAAATAATGGCATATCTCGACGAATGTCGCTTTAAAGACGTTCCTAGGGTGCATAACACCGAAGTATATGGACTGGCTAAACTGGTCGCCACCGCCACCAACTTGAATAAAGAAAGCACCGTAACCCTCCTTTACTCGGCGATCGACCACGCCGAGGTACTCTCCATGCATCTGACTTGGGACTGGCACAATCAATTTGTATCCTATATGTAGGATGGAAACCTACCACACAACAAAAAGGAAGCAAGAAAGCTTCGCACACAGGGAGGAAGGTACTGTATGATAAATGATGACCTCTACAAAAGGACCCTCTGATACAACAGCCAGGGGAACCCCTCTATTCGATCACTTCACCATGGCCCTTCATCAAATGGGGAATGGACATCATTGGACCGCTACCCGTCAAACTAGGAAAGGTAATTTTTTTATTAGTTTTAAATGACTATTTCTCCAAGTGGGTGATAGCAGGTGCCTACACCCAGATCCGCGAGCAAGAGGTCATCGCCTTCATCTGGAAAAAACATTATATATCGCTTCGGCATCCCCAAAAAAATAACCTGCGACAATGGACGACAGTTCATAGGGCAAAAGACAACCAACTGCGTTGATAAATGGCACATCAAAAGAATACTTTCAACGCCATATCATCCAGTCGCCAATGGCCAAGTAGAGTCATCCAACAAAATCATACTGAATATTTTTAAGAGAAAACTCAAAGATGCTAAAGGATTATGTCCCGAGCTACTGCCAGAAGTACTATAGGCACACATAACTACCCCAAACTCCTCCACAGGAGAAACTCCTTACTCATTAGTCTATGAAACCGATGCTATAATACCGGTCAAAGTCGTTGAGCCAAGCCTAACGTACTTGTACACGAGCGGAGAGGAGAATGACGCAAATCGACTACAAGATCTCGATGAAGCCGAAGAAAGAAGGGAAATGGCCTACATTAGGCTAGTGGCCCAAAAACAGCAGATCGAGAGATACTACAACAAGAGAGGAAAAATCCGGCCACTCAAAGTAGGCGACTATGTGTTAAATTCCAAGACATTGGCATCCAAAGACCCTAAAAAAGGAAAGTTAGGCACCAATTGGGACGGACCCTACAAAATCACTGCAGCAGCAGACAAAGGCTCCTTCAGGCTAGAGACCATGAACAGGAGGATGCTCTAGCATATCTGGAACATCTCCCACCACAAGCATTTCCATTTCTAAAGAGTATCCCCCAAGTCGTACTATTTTTCCCTCATCCACGTTTTGTTCCCAGTTGGGTTTTCTCGGAGAGGTTTTTAATGAGGCGACCAAGGAGACGCTCGGGAATGCTTAGAAGTTTAAATCTGATACATCAAATGTATCGACGATCGGCACGAATGGCATATCACAAGGACTAGGGCTACGACCATCTCCAATGTATGAATGGCTACGGCCATCTCCAATGTATGAAAGGCTACGGCCATCTCCAATGTACGAATGGCTACGGCCATCTCCAATGTATGAAAGGCTATGCCCATCTCCAATGTATGAAAGGCTACGGCCATCTCCGACGTATGAAAGGCTAAGGCCCTAACAACTTAAGGAAAGACTATGGTCGTCCTCGATAAACGAATGGCTACGTCCACTCATAAACGCAAAAGGCTAAGGCCCTAACAACGTAAGGAAAGACTACGGTCGTCAACTAGGGCTACGGCCATCTCCAATGTACGAATGGCTACGGCTATCTCCAATGTATGAAAGGTTACGACCATCTCCAATGTTCGAATGGCTACGACCATCTCCAATGTATGAAAGGCTACGGCCATCTCCAATGTATGAAAGGCTACGTCCATCTACAATGTATGAAAGGCTATGGCAATCTCCAATGTATGAAAGGCTACGGCCATATCCGACGTATGAAAGGTTAAGGCCCTAACAACGTAAGGAAAGACTACGGTCGTCCTCGACAAACGAATGGCTATGGACACTCATAAATGAAAAAGGCTAAGGCCCCAACAACGTAAGGAAAGACTACGGTCATCCTCGACAAACGAATGGCTATGGCCACTCATAAACGCAAAAGGCTAAGGCCCTAACAACGTAAGGAAAGACTACGGTCGTCCTCGACAAAACGAATGGCCACGGCCACTCATAAACGCAGATGGCTAAGGCCCTAACAACGTGAGGAAAGACTCCGGACATCCTCGACAAACAAATGGCCACGACCACTCATAAATGGGAAAGGCTAAGGCCCTAACATTGTGTAAAAAGACTACGGTCACTCCGGAAAACAAGAGGCCATGGCCACCCATAAACATAAAGGTCTAAGGCCCTAACAGCGTATAAAAAGACTACGATCGTCTCCGATAAACATAAGGCCACGCCATACGCAAAACAGAAATTGCAAAAGAAGACATAAAAACACAACAGTTCCCACGAAGTCATCATAAATCATCTAATAGATTACAAATTTACAACATAGCCTCGATTACAAAAAGAAAAAGAAATCCTATCTAACCGTCTTGGCCCCCGCCATCCCCCTCCGCACCGGCCGCACCGTCAACACGATCACCATCGCCTTTGGCTCGGAATGCCCTAAAAATCCAAGACCCTATGCCCAATTGGTCCACATCCGCAAAGGTACAGCCCATTTGGTTCGGACAGTCGGGATTATACCCACAAACCTCATGTGCGACCCTAACAAGGCAACGCTGAGTTTCGACCTCTGCCTCAGTGGCTCTACTGACGGCCAACAGCTCCTCAAAAATAGTCCGCCTCGCCTTAGAATACACAAATATATCGTGAGCCTCGCGAGACATATCGCCAGCTGGAACAATAGTTTCTGCTTGCTGAGGGGCGACCACCTCCGTCGTTGCAGACCTGACCTCGGCAGTAAGGGCATCAACCCTGGCACGTAACTCCGCTGCCTCCGCCATCACCACGCGGCCCAGTTCCAATTCTCCCTCCTACTGCTGGAGGAGACTCTCCAATTCGGTATTTCGGGCCACATCATCCATCTAGTCAGCGTTCGTCCTCTCCAGCTAGGTCGTACGCTCCGGCATCTGATCCTATGCCAACTTCAAACCCTCACGGAAAACTCGAAATTGAGGGTCCTGGGTGTAGAGGTCCGCCAGTGTCGTATTCTTACTACGGGCCTCCCGGTATTTCTTCGACACTTTCCTGAGGGCAGCATTCTTCTTTCGCTACCGTCGGCCTCGCTCCAACTCCAAGATGAGGGTTTGAGAAAAAGGTAAAGAAAAGACATAATTCAAAACGACACAACGCCTCAGGGCTCATAAGAGAACTATGAAAAACAATAACCAAGTCATACCTCCAAGGCAACGCCAGCGACTCGACGAGACAAATCTCTGTCGCTCACGGCCTTAAAAAACTCTGTCTCGGCAACTCCACATAGCAAGGACATGTCCGTCGCAGCCTGCTCACTGTCCAGTAGCAGATTGTATCCCGTAGGGATCATGAGCAGACGGGTAGGACCTATCATCGCCATATTCACCCGAGTGTCCGTGTCACGACCCAAACCCTGGTCGTGATGGCGCCCAACACAATGCTAGGCAAGCCCGACCATATTATCCCTTAACCCGGCCAGTTATTAATCAAATTAAACTTAAACAGTAAATGATCATATCAGGTGATAAACGAAATGTAAAACATACAAAATACGGTCCCAACCATATCGTGGTGTCACGAGACCGAGCCTCTACAGAATAGCATCCTAATACAACCAAGTCTAGGCAAATAGGAAATCAACAAGATGATAAAGAAGGAGAAAACAAGCTCTGCGGACGCTGGCAGCTACCTCGAAATCTCCGCAAAAGTAGACAAGGATCAGCAGCTACAATGTCTCAACTGCTCTCGGGCACCTGTGGATCTGCACCGAAAGTGCAGGGGAGTGGGGTGAGTATATTTCAACTCAGTGAGTAACAATAATAAATAATAACTGAAGGTAAGAACTCCTGTGCTATCACTTAGCAGTTCTAAGGCAACCCTCACAGGTACGTCATCACTATAGTAGTACTCTAACCTCAAATCTACGTTTATCTCTACAAGATTCTACACTGAACCAACCCTCATTCGTACCCCTACGGTGTGCTGCCATCTCAACTTATAAAGACACATACTTATGTCTATAATGTATAAATATTTAAGTAGATAGTAGGATATAATTTAGTATAATGTTGCGGCGTGCAGCCCGCTCCAATACATATACCGCTGCGGCGCGCAGCCCACTCCATTTAACGTCGACGGCGCTCACTGGGGGTGTATACAGACTTCGGAGGGGCTCCCTAGGCCCAAGCACTATTATACTGCGGCGTGCAGCCCGATCCACACATGTATTACTGCGGCGTGCGGTCCGATCCAATATATGTATGAATATATATTTATATTGCTGCGGCGCACAGCCCGATCCCATAATATACACCAGTGCTCAATGAGAATGTGTGCAGACTCAGACTCCGAAGGGGCTCCTACAGCCCAAGCGCAATAATACTGCGGCGTGCAGTCCGTCCCACATGTATATTACATGTATATTACATGTATATTACTGCGGCGTGCAGTCCGATCCAATATATATACTGCTGCGGCGTGCAGCCCGATCCAATATAGGTATATATATATATATATATATATATAATACCTCATAATGGGTCCTCGACCCTATCCCAGTCAATATGTGCTTGGCCTCTCAGGCCCAATATAATATATCACGGTGGGTCCTGGACCCTGTCTCAGTCAATATAGACTTGGCCTTTCAGGCCCACTCAGCTAGAACAGGGAATTCCACCCTAGATAATCTCTCTCAATGTACACATCTAGTACGGGCTCATATTATGCTATACAGCTAGAGCTATGGCTGAGTGTATGTTTCCAACATGATATAAGGGTCACCTAGCTCTATAGGTTCCCTAATGCTCTACAGATCGGCACAAGGCCCCAAACATGGCTATTAGCCCAATTGTACAGTTATAATCTCATTAGCAGTCATACAACACAGTATTCTATTAGCCGGGAAGGACCAAGTCCAAGTCCCCAATCACAATGTCACCACACTCGTCTCGAGACGTGTGTCTCATCTCAACATAGCACTGTGAAGTGCTAGTACGGGGTTTCAAACCCTCAGTACATTGTTTACTACCACCACTAACCTCGAACCGGTAGAAGCTTCAATCCGCCTTGCGCTTGCCTCGCAAATCAATCTCCTCGGGTGCCAAATCTGCTCAAAATCATAGAGAATGCATCAATATACGCTAATTTCACGAAATTCATTCGAAATAACCCAATTTATACCAAAACCCACAAGTTGTCAAAACCCGACTTTTGGTGCGCTTCTCGAAAAATTATAAAAGTTACATATTCGGAACCCTCGTCTCAATACGAGTCTAGGCATATCAAATTTACCAAATTCGGACTCCATTTGCCCACTCAAATCGGCAATTTACCAAAACCCTGGCTTAGGCTAAATTTTCCCACAGTTTGATCCAATTTTCGTGAATTAAAGGAGGATTTCATGATAAAAACACGTAAAGGAACCATAAAACTCACCTTCGATGATAACCCGATGTTCTCCCAGCAATAACTCGCCCAAATCGCCCAATTCGCCTTCAAGAACCGAGCCCCAAATGTTTTGCAACTTATGAAATTTTAACCCTTCTGTTATTTTTAACACAGGCCCGATTTCCGCTTCTGCGGACAAAAATCCGCCTCTGCGAGGCCGCCCCCGCGACCAAATGGTCGCTTCTGCGAGATTCCACCAAATCACCCAGTTCCGCTTCTGTGGCTGGGCCTCGCACCTGCGTGACCGCTTCTGCGGATACCCCTCCGCTTCCGCGATCTCCCCCAGCTGCCCGCCTTCCGCTTCTGCGACCCATGACTCGCAGAAGCAAGTCCGCTTCTGCGATTGACGTCCGCTTCTGCGGAACCTCCTCGCCAAACCCATTTTCGCTTCTGCGATGAATTCTCCGCTTCTACGGTCCCGCTCCTGTGGTTCCAATCTGCAGGAGCGAAAATGCTGCTGCAATTCATGACAGCAGCTCCCAAACTCCAATTTCCTCCCGTTTAGCCATCCGAAAACACCCCGAGGCCCCCGGGACCTCATCCAAACACACCAACACATCTTAATACCTTATTCGAACTTGTTCCAATCCTCAAAACTCGTCTAATAACATCAAAACCCATAATTCACATCGAATTCAAGCCTAAATTCCTTAAAACATTCCGAATTACACAATCAATCAAAAACCCGACTAAACGACATCCGAATGACCTGAAATTTTGCAGGCACATCCAAAATCACCTAACGGAGCTACTGCAACTGTCGGAATTCCATTCCGACCCCCGGATCAAAATCTCACCTACCGTTCGGATTTAGCCAAAATTCAACCTTAGCCAATTCTAGCCTATTTCTACACCGGGCCTCCAAATTCAATTCCGATCGCTCCCCTAAGTCACAATTCACCTCCCGGAACTAACCGAATCATCAGAATTCGATTCCGAGCTCTCTAACTAAATAGTCAACTTCGGGTTGACTTTCCTTATTCGAATTTCCTTCAAAAAGGCTATATGCCTCATTTTCAATTCAATTCACTCCTAACTTCCCCGAAAGACTCTAACACTGATATAACAGCATGAATTATGTAATTAAAACATAACGGGGTGGTAATTACCGTGACGACGGGCCGGGTCGTCACATTCTCCCCCTCTTAAGCAAACGCTCGTCCTCGAGCGGGTCAAGAAACATACCTGAAGTCTCAAATAGCTGAGGGTATCTGCTCCGTATCTCCTGCTCAACCTCCCAAGTAGCCTCCTCCACGGGTCGACCTCTCCACTGAACCTTAACTGATGCAATCTCCTTCGACCTCAACTTCCTTACTTGGCGACCCAAAATAGAAATAGGCTCCACATTATAGGATAGATCACCATCAAGCTGAATGGTACTGAAGTCTAATACATGGGACGGATCTCCGATGTACTTCCGGAGCATAGACACATGGAATACTGGATGAACGCTGGATAAGCTGGGTGGCAAGGCTAACTCATATGCCACCTCTCCAACTCTCCTGAGTATCTCAAAAGGACCAATGTACCTGGGACTCAACTTCCCTTTCCTCCCGAACCTCATGACACCCTTCATGGGTGAAACCTTCAACAATACTCTATCACCAACCATGAAAGACAACTCTCGAACCCTACGGTCCGCATAACTCTTCTGGCGAGACTGTGCTGTGCGAAGCCTCTCCTGGATCAACTTTGCTCTATCCATAGCATCCTGAACTAACTCAGTCCCTATCAATCTATCCTCACCAGGCTCAAACCATCCGATGGGAGATCTACACCGTCTGCCATACAATGCCTCGTACGGGGCCATCCGAATACTCGACTGGTAGCTGTTGTTGTAGGCAAACTCAGCAAGTGGCAAAAACTCATCCCATGAACCACCAAAGTCAATCACACATGCCCGCAACATATCCTCCAGGATCTGAATAGTGCGCTTAGACTGTCCGTCTGTCTGGGGGTGAAATGCGGTGCTCAACTCAACCCGCGTACCCATCTCTCGCTGAAATGCTCTCTAAAACTGAGAAGTGAACTGAGTGCCTCTGTCAGATATAATAGACACTAGGACCCCATGCAACCTGACAATCTCCCGAATAAAGATCGCTGCCAACCGCTCCGATGAGTAAGTAGTACTAACTGGGATGAAATGTGCGGACTTAGTCAGCCGATCAACAATCACCCATACAGAATCAAACTTCCTCGCTGTCCGAGGTAGCCCGGTAACAAAATCCATGGTGATCCTCTCCCATTTCCACTCGGGAATAACCATACGTTGAAGAACACCGCCCGGTCTCTGATGCTCATATTTGACCTGCTGGCAATTGAGGCACTTAGCTACATGCCTAACAATATCCATCTTCATTCTCCTCCACCGGTAGTGTTGTCTCAAGTCTTGGTACATCTTTGCGGCACCTGGGTGAATAGAGTACCGCGAACTGTGTGCCTCCTCAAGTATTAACTCCCGCAAATCATCAACATTGGGCACACATATACGGCCCTGCATCCTCAAAACACCATCACTGTCGATAGTCACATCTCTAACATCATTATGCTGCACTCTGTCCTTAAGGACAAGCAAATGTGGGTCATCATATTGTCGCTCCCCTGATGCGATCATATAAGGAAGATCGAGAAACAACACAAGCCAACACCCGACTCGGCTGCGAAATATCTAATCTCACTAGCCGATTGGCTAGGGCCTGAACATCATAAGCAAATGGCCTCTCCCCAACTGGGATGAAAGCTAGGCTGCCCATGCTAACCGCCTTCCGACTCGAGGCATCGGCCACCACATTGGCCTTCCCCGGATGATACAAAATAGTGATATCATAGTCCTTAAGCAACTCCAACCACCTCCGCTGTCTCAAATTAAGGTCCTTCTGTCCTGAATAAGTGCTGAAGGCTGCGATGATCCGTGAACACCTC
Organism: Nicotiana noctiflora; assembly: GCA_032618575.1. Lineage (NCBI taxonomy): Eukaryota > Viridiplantae > Streptophyta > Magnoliopsida > Solanales > Solanaceae > Nicotiana > Nicotiana noctiflora. The sequence continues at coordinate 302,350 of JASVEL010000704.1, forward strand.
ACAGGAGACACCATACAGGTAATGCCTCCAAATCTTCAAAGCATGAACTATGGCCGCTAGCTCCAAATCATGAACAGGGTAGTTCTTCTCGTGGGGCTTCAACCGACGAGAAGCATAAGCAATGACCCTACCCTCCTGCATCAACACACAACCAATGCCAACTCCTGAGGCATCACAATACACAGTATAAGGATTTGAAGCTGACTTGAGCTTCTGAAAGCTCTCCTTGCACTCCTCGGACCATAAGAAAGGAACACCATTCTGAGTCAATCTAGTCAAGGGTGAAGCAATTGAAGAGAACCCCTGAACGAATCGGCGATAATACCCTGCCAATCCCAGAAAGCTATGGATCTCAGTAACTGAGGTCGGTCTGGGCCAACTCTGCACCGCCTCGACCTTCCTCCTCTCAATCTCTACAACACAATACTCAAGTGCCGAGCATGCTCCTCCTGGCTACGAGAGTAGACTAGAGTGTCATCAATGAATACGATTACAAATGAAACAAGATAGGGCCTGAACACACTGTTCATCAGATGCATAAATGTTGTTGGGGCGTTGGTCGGCCCAAAAGACATCACAAGGAACTCATAGTGACCATATCTGGTCCTGAATGCAGTCTTCATAATGTCAGACTCTCTAATCTTCAGCTGATGGTAGCCTGAACGAAGATCAATCTTCGAGAACACCCTAGCTCCCTGGAGCTGATCAAATAAATCATCAATACGAGGCAGAGGATACTTATTCTTCACTGTTACTTTGTTTAGCTGCCTGTAGTCAATACACATCCTCATGGATCTGTCCTTCTTCTTAACAAACAGGATCGGTGCACCCCACGGCGACACACTCGGCCGAATGAACCCCTTATCTAGGAGTTCCCGGAGCTGCTCCTTCAATTCCTTCAACTCAGCTGGTGCCATCCGATACGGAGGAATGGAAATAGGCTGAGTGCCTGGCACCAAATCGATACCAAAATCAATATCCCTGTCCGGCGGCATGCCCGGCAGGTCTGAGGGAAACACATCGGGAAAGTCTCGCACAATGGGAACAAAATCAATACTGGGAGTCTGGGCCTCGACCTCCCGCACAAATGCTAAATAAGAGAGACATCCCTTCCCAACCATTCGTTGGGCCTTGAGGAAAGATATTACCTCGCTAGGTACATACTCAGTCGTGCCTCGCCACTCGATCCTCTGAATGCCCGGCATAGCCAAAGTGACTGTCTTAGCATGACAGTCCGGAATAGCATGACATGGAGATAGCCAGTCCATGCCCAATATAACATCAAAATCAATCATGCTGAGAAGCAATAGGTCTACTCGGGTCTCCAGACCTCCAATAGTGACCAAACAAGACCGGTATACGTGGTCCACAACAATAGTATCCCCTACCGGGGTAGATACATGCACTGGCAGCTCAAGACTCCCTCGGGTCGTGCCCAAATGAGGAGCAAAATATGTAGACACATAAGAATAAGTAGAACCGGGATCAAACAATACCGAGGCATCTCCGTGGCAGATTGAAATAATACCTGTAATGACAGCATCAGAAGTAACAGCCTCAGATCGGCCCTGAAAAGCATAGCATCTAGCCTGTCCGCCTGATCGGCCTCCCCCTCGAGAGCGACCCCTAGCTGTCTGACCCTCACCCCTAGCTGGCGGGGCGGGTGCTGAAGTAGAAGGACCAGATGACGAGGGCTGCCCCCTCTGCTGATAAGATCCGGAAACAAGACGGGGACACTCCCTACGGTGGTGCCCAAACTCTCCGCACTCGTAGCAACTCCCCGGTCCTGGGTACTGAGACTGATAAGGACCTCTGGCGCTGGAGTGGCCAGCCGATGAACTAGGCCGAGATGAACCCCGAGCGGATGGGGCCTGTGAAGAACTTTGAGCTGGCATGGCACCGAGAGATGGCTGGCTCCGGTGCGAACCCTGATAACCATGTCTAGGAGACCATCCGCGACGATCCGAGCGACCCGACCGCGAAGACTCCGAAAGAGCGACCTCGGCTCTGCCGACTCGGCCTCCGGTCCGAGTGCCACCGGAACTAGCCGCTCCTCGAGGCCTCTTGGCCTCCCTCTCATCCCGCTCCCTGCGACGACCAGTCTCTATGTCGCGAGCAATATCCAGAGCATCCTCAAATGTACGACTCAAAACCCTCTCCCGAGTCATCGAATACGAATGGGATAAATGAGGCCGTCCACGAAGCGCCCAATCCTCTCTCTCTGTCGGAATGAACCAACCACGGTGCATATCCGGACAACTCTGTAAACCTGATCTCATACTCTGACACTGACATGTCCCCCTGACGGAGACCCTCAAACTGCCTACGCATCTCCTCTCTCTGAGATCGAGGCACCCATTCCTCCAAGAACATAGTGGAGAACTCCGGCCATGATAGTGGTGCTGCTCCGGCTGGCCTGCGGCGCTCATAAGCCTCCCACCAAGCGAAGGCCGGTCCCTGAAACTGAAAGGTAGTGAAAGATACCCCACTGGACTCCAATATCCCTGCCGTACGAAGCATCCGACGACACTTATCTAGAAAACCTTGGGCGTCATCGCCCGGAGCACCAGTGAACACTGGAGAGATAACCTGGTGAATCTCTCGAGACGACGCTGCTCATCGTCCGTCATGGCTGGGACCCTGTCCCCCTGAATCTGATCTGCTGGCTGAATTGGAACCACAGTCTAAACTGGAGGAGCCTCTAGTGTCTGCAAACCCTGCACCATTGGCTGTGGAGTGCGTACACCGGGGGTCTGATGACCACCCCCGATCCCCGATGCAGCTGCTACGGTAGTAACTGAAATCGCCTGTGCTAGGCCAGTGCAGATTGCTAGTATCTAAGCCAGGGTCTCCTGTAGACCCGGTATGACAATAAGCACAACTGGTGCCTGATCTGGTGCTGCTGGCACATCTGCAACTGGGGGCTGTGGGTCAGCTGGCACTGCCTCAGCTGCCCTAACTCTGCCACGACCACGGCCGCGTTCACGGCCTCTAGCAGGTGGTAGTGGTGGTCGTCCTCCATGTCCGGATGATCGAGTTCTCGCCATCTACGAGAGAATAGAATGTCAAAGTTCAGATCAAGTCAAAAGTAATCGCACGACAAGAATTCCAAGAATTTGAAACTTTTCCTAAGAGGTTTGCAGCCTCCCGAGGATAAGTACAGGCGTCCCCGCACCGATCCACGAGACTCTACCAACCGGCTCATGACTCCCGAGACCTATTAACCTAGGCTCCGATACCAACTTGTCACAACCCAAACCCTGGTCGTGATGGCGCCCAACACAATGCTAGGCAAGCCCGACCATATTATCCCTTAAACCAGCCAGTTATTAATCAAATTAAACTTAAACAGTAAATGATCATATCAGGTGATAAACAAAATGTAAAACATACAAAATACGGTCCCAACCATATCGTGGTGTCACGAGACTGAGCCTCTACAGAATAGCATCCTAATACAACCAAGTCTAGGCAAATTAGGAAATCAACAGGATGATAAAGAAGGAGAAAACAAGCTCTGCGGACGCTGGCAGCTACCTCGTAATCTCCACAAAAGTAGACAAGGATCAGCAGCTACAATGTCTCAACTGCTGTCGGGCACCTGTGGATCTGCACAGAAAGTGCAGGGGAGTGGGGTGAGTATATTTCAACTCGGTGAGTAACAATAATAAATAATAACTGAAGGTAAGAACTCCTGTGCTATCACTTAGCAGTTCTAAGGCAACCCTCACAGGTACGTCATCACTATAGTAGTACTCTAACCTCAAATCTACGTTTATCTCTACAAGATTCTACACTGAACCAACCCTCATTCGTACCCCTACGGTGTGCTGCCATCTCAACTTATAAAGACACATACTTATGTCTATAATGTATAAATATTTAAGTAGATAGTAGGATATAATTTAGTATAATGATGCGGCGTGCAGCCCGCTCCAATACATATACTGCTGCGGCGCGCAGCCCGCTCCATTTAACGTCGACGGCGCTCACTGGGGGTGTATACAGACTTCGGAGGGGCTCCCTAGGCCCAAGCACTATTATACTGCGGCGTGCAGCCCGATCCACACATGTATTACTGCGGCGTGCGGTCCGATCCAATATATGTATGAATATATATTTATATTGCTGCGGCGTGCAGCCCGATCCCATAATATACACCAGTGCTCACTGAGAATGTGTGCAGACTCAGACTCCGAAGGGGCTCCTACAGCCCAAGCGCAATAATACTGCGGCGTGCGGTCCGTCCCACATGTATATTACATGTATATTACTGCGGCGTGCAGTCCGATCCAATATATATACTGTTGCGGCGTGCAACCCGATCCAATATAGGTATATATATATATATATATAATACCCCATAATGGGTCCTCGACCCTATCCCAGTCAATATGTGCTTGGCCTCTCAGGCCCAATATAATGTATCACAGTGGGTCCTAGACCCTGTCTTAGTCAATATAGACTTCGCCTTTCAGGCCCACTCAGCTAGAACAGGGAATTCCACCCTAGATAATCTCTCTCAATGTACACATCTAGTACGGGCTCATATTATGCTATACAGCTAGAGCTACGGCCGAGTGTATGTTTCCAACATGATATAAGGGTCACCTAGCTCTATAGGTTCCCTAATGCTCTACGGATCGGCACAAGGCCCCAAACATGGCTATTAGCCCAATTGTACAGTTATAATCTCATTAGCAGTCATACAACACAGTATTCTATTAACCGGGAAGGACCAAGTCCAAGTCCCCAATCACAATGTCACCACACTCGTCTCAAGACGTGTGTCTCATCTCAACATAGCAGCACTGTGAAGTGCTAGTACGGGGTTTCAAACCCTCGGTACATTGTTTACTACCACCACTCACCTCGAACCGGTAGAAGCTTCAATCCGCCTTGCGCTTGCCTCGCAAATCAATCTCCTCGGGTGCCAAATCTGCTCAAAATCATAGAGAACGCATCAATATACGCTAATTTCACGAAATTCATTCGAAATAACCCAATTTATACCAAAACCCACAAGTTGTCAAAACCCGACTTTTGGTGCACTTCTCGAAAAATTATAAAAGTTACATATTCGGAACCCTCATCTCAATACGAGTCTAGGCATATCAAATTTACCAAATTCGGACTCCATTTGCCCACTCAAATCGGCAATTTACCAAAACCCCGGCTTAGGCTAAATTTTCCTACAGTTTGATCCAATTTTCGTGAATTAAAGGAGGATTTCATGATAAAAACGCGTAAAAGAACCATAAAACTCACCTCCGATAATAACCCGATGTTCTCCCAACAATAACTCGCCCAAATCGCCCAATTCGCCTTCAAGAACCGAGCCCCAAATGTTTTGCAACTTATGAAATTTTAACCCTTTTGTTATTTTTAACAGAGGCCCGATTTCCGCTTCTGCGGACAAAAAATCCGCCTCTGCGAGGCAGCCCCTGCGACCAAATGGTCACTTCTGCGAGATTCCACCAAATCATCCAGTTCCGCTTCTGTGGCTGGGCCTCGCACCTGCGCGACCGCTTCTGCGGATACCCCTCCGCTTCCGCGATCTCCCCCAGCTGCCCGCCTTCCGCTTCTGCGACCTATGACTCGCAGAAGCGAGTCCGCTTCTGCGACCGACGTCCGCTTCTGCGGAACCTCCTCGCCAAACCCATTTTCGCTTCTGCGATGAATTCTCCGCTTCTGCGGTCCCGCTCCTGTGGTTCCCAATCCGCAGGAGCGAAAATGCTGTTGCAATTCATGACAGCAGCTCCCAAACTCCAATTTCCTCCCGTTTAGCCATCCGAAAACACCCCGAGGCCCCGGGACCTCATCCAAACACACCAACACATCTTAATACCTTATTCGAACTTGTTCCAATCCTCAAAACACATCTAATAACATCAAAACCCATAATTCACATCGAATTCAAGCCTAAATTCCTTAAAACATTCCGAATTACACAATCAATCAAAAACCCGACTAAACGACGTCCGAATGACCTGAAATTTTGCAAGAACATCCAAAATCACCTAACGGAGCTACTGCAACTGTCGGAATTCCATTCCGACTCCCGGATCAAAATCTCACCTACCGTTCGGATTTCGCCAAAATTCAACCTTAGCCAATTCAAGCCTATTTCTACACCGGGCCTCCAAATTCAATTCCGATCGCTCCCCTAAGTCACAATTCACCTCCCGGAACTAACCGAATCATCAGAATTCGATTCTGAGCTCTCTAACTAAATAGTCAACTCCGGGTTGACTTTCCTTATTCGAATTTCCTTCAAAAAGGCTATATGCCTCATTTTTAATTCAATTCACTCCTAACTTCCCCGATAGACTCTAACACTGATATAACAACATGAATTATGTAATTACAACATAACGGGGTGGTAATTACCGTGACGACGGGCCGGGTCGTTACAGTAGTCTTCCTACGGCACGTCCGCAATAGCAGGAGCCTGTCTGGGAAAAGCCCCTTCTTCGTCAGCAACCGGCCCGGCGACAGCCGGCGCGCTGTCATCTTCAACATGCGGAGAAACGGTACTTCCCGCAACCTCCCTCAAGAGGGACGCCCTCTCCGATTGGATGGCGTCGCCCATAAGGATTGGCCTCGAGGGACGGTGAGTAATCACTGTGAGCACGTGATTTTTGCCCTAAGCAAACAAATTCCAAAATAAAAATAAAATAAGATTTTTGGTGTGCAATTATCTGTTTAATTGAAATAATCGTGTGATTGTGATTGAAATAATTTTAAATTAAAAAATACTACAAAAAGAGTTAATTAGAAAATGTTACAAAATAAGGAATATTAAAGAAAATTAACAAAAATACTGGAAAATTAAAGAAAATAGCAAATAATGTCATAAAAATACCATAAAAATTAGAAACAAATAGGAAAATAAAAGAGAAACAACAGTTGAAAATGAATACAAAAAGAGAAAATAAGATACAAAAGGAAAATACAAATAAAATAATTAAATACAAGAGGAAATACATAAAATACAATTAAATTGGGCCACAATTCAAAATACAGGCCCAAAGTGTAAACAACCCAAAGGAAACAATCGTCCAGTCCAATTGCTTAAATGAAACGACGGCGTATTGAAGAATCAAATCTCAACCGTTGATATATTGATCTAACGGACCACGTGAGGTGGTTTGAAATAAAAGAAACGGCATCGTGTTATAAGCTCTAATCTTGGCCATCCAAATAAGTTGATCAGACGAATGATGTTGAGTCTCTTAAAATAATTAAACGACGCAGTATACTAAACAAATCCTGGTCGTCCATGTCTGGAGATCTAACGGAGGCCAGGCAATCTCTCAATAAACAAAATGACAGCGTCTAATAGGATTTAATCCTGGCCATTGATCATAAACGATCCAAAGGCCAGGATCGCCCAGGCCTAAAAGAGTATAAAAACTCTGTCTCTTAGTTCAGAGACCAAACACACACTTATACAAACCCTAGCCGCCTATTTCTCTCTTCTTCTTCATTTTCTTCAACCGTCTCCAATGGAGACCAGCCTGAATCCACGGCTGTTTCTGGTCACAAACCAACCTCAAACCTCTTTCCTTCACTCGCACACACCAAAACCTCCCTGAAAACCTTAGGAAACCAGAAAACCCCTTGTTCTTGAAAGTCCGGTCACCGGAGCTTTTGCCGGTGACCTTTAACTTATGATTTAGCCTTCCAGATTTTCACCCCATAACCATTTTGAGGGGATCATTCACCCTATGCAGTTAATTTGCTTCGAGTAACCCTGGATTTGTTCGAATCTTGCAAAGAAGTTCGTCGGAACCCTACTTCCGGCGAACACCCAAACATAACCCACCCCCAAATATGTTGCCATAACACCTGGAACACCTCTCTACCACAATAGACCCATTCGAGGAAAATCTGGAAAAATCAGACTTCAAGTCTTTGAAATCTTGAAGCCTAGAAAAAGAAAAGAAAAAGAAAATAAAGAAAGAAAGGAAATAAAGAAAAAAGAGAATAACAAGAGACAAATCCTGCAAGCTAAGTGTTTTTTTTGCCTTCTTTGCTTTAAGTTTTTTGTATTTGATCTCTTACATGTTTTCTTTGCTTTTATCTTCTAAGTTTTTGTATTTGATCTCTGGCATGTTTTCTGCTTATTTCGTCTTCTAAGTTTTCTGTATTGAATCTCTTGCATGTTTTCTGTTTATTTGTCTTCTAAAAAACTCCTGTATATGATTTCTAGCATGCTTTCTATTGTTCGTCTTCTAAGATTTCTGTATATAATATTTGCATGTTCTTGACTGTTAGTCTTCTGAGTATTTCTATCATTAGCCTATGATGATCTCATCTATCATATTCTTCGCACATAACTGATTTGTTTTAGCTCCTTAGAGTTTTCTATAAGTTTAACACATGAATCTGTTTGAATATGTTTCTTTATGTGTGATTTGTTCACTGTGCCTAGTGTGAAATTACAATTTAGTTAATTGGGATTCAACCATTATCAAATTTCCCTCTGAGTTATGGTTAATTGAAGAATTATTTATGATTAGGGCTATGTGTGCAAAACGACACAAATTGGCTATATTTGTAATTGATTCATATGTTAGACTGTGTTAAATTCTATTGTGCTTTGTGGTATTGGTTATAGCTGTAAAGACAAGTATAGTTAGTAATCTGGCTATTATTGAAAATGACTTAGTCAGGCTACTGTTGAAATAATTTGGACTATTTAATTAGTTTGGCCATTTTTGAAACATTAAAGTAGGCTAGTTTTGCAATCTAATTCTGATTAGCTAAGTGATAATAAAAGGTTTCATTTTAAATAAGTCTAAGTCAATTAAAAGAGGCTAAAATTGAAAAGGAACTAGGGTTAAAATCTGGCCAAGTCTTAAATGGTTTATAAGATAGTGGCTAATAGTTAAATAGTATTAAACCTAAGATGCCCTGACCTTAGTAGGTCGGGTAAATAACAAGTAACAATAAGGGTACAAAGGGAATAATAAATGGTATAATTGTGAATTTAATAGAGCCTATAGGGATAAAACAGACTTTAAGGTTTGTTATTTCTGTAATTTAACATAAAATCAAGGGTAAAACAGGCCTAGTAAAAAGGTATAACTGCGATAATCCTTAGCAAATGAGGGCACCATAGTAATATGGCCATAGTAGAATAAAAAAAAATTCCCTAGAACCTTCCAGCAAGGGCTGGAAGGCATTTCGAGCTTAAAATAGAGGTACCAAGATGTAACTAATAAGAGAATTAAGATAAGGGAACTAAGAATATGAATTTTGAATTTCCCCCTCAAAGTTTCACCCAAACCACCTATAAATAGACTGTCACTTAGCCTAAAAAGGGGTTGGATTCTAGAAATTCAGAGGTTGAACATTCTGGAGTACAAAATTAAGGGTTATACACCATAGATAGAGAGTAAAATTCTAAGTTAAGTCGAGTGGTGCAAATTCTACAGTTCAACTAGAGTCTTCTGTTGTTCTATATTACTGGACTCAATTGGATTTCTTAATTATGTTTGCTTGCTTGCTTAATTACTGGGTATGAAGATTATACATGGTTGTTATTGCTGCTTGCTGTGATTTGTTCTTCTACTGTTCTGCTGTTGTAATCGCTGACTATTCTTCATCTCATTGCTTCTTAGACTCATAAGTTTCATTTGTTGAATCAGGTACAAATTCCATATCCAGGTATGTAATTGCCAGCTAATATGTTTATTGTGTGTTAGACCTTTTGTAATTTGATAAGAATATGTGTAATTGTTAAATATGTATGAGACTAGAACGATATGATAGATAGTGTAGAAGTAGAGTAGATATAGTTATAATCATCGTTAAACTAGGTTAAAAAAGAAACAGGCTGATATATGAGCTTAATTCACTTAGTAAACAGGCTTAACAATCTATAAACAACAATTTAATTTAACTCGCTTAATTAGATAATGATAATTCAAAAAGGAGTAATCAAGTTATAGTATGTTCTCTCACTTAGATTAACCTAATAACAATCCAGAATAGTATAGGTTAGAATCAGCAATTAATAACAAAGCAAATGCACTCTTAAGTAATGTATCATTGTTAAAAATAGTGGAAATAGTAGTTTATTATTTAAGTTCTATTAGTAATTGGTAAATAGAATTCAGAATTAGTATTGTTAAACCTGTACTCCAATTCCTTATGAAATGAAATATCATTGGTTAATTTACTCTACCGTTTGATGAATGTTTGTATTTTGGTTATGAAATATCAATTTTATTTTGTACTCTTCTCGTCTGATTTGGAAATAATCAATAGTATGGGCCCAGATCCAATTGGATTCATCTCTGGGCCTTTGAATAACGACTTTAACATATACTAGGTTTCTGAAACCCAGTTGTGTAAATTGGACTATTAAATTCAGTCCACAAATGTCTAGGCCTGGAAATAGAATAATAGGCCTGGACACAGTTCTAAAAAATACAAAAGAAGTAAAATAATTAGGGAAAAACCAAAAATAGAGAATGTAGAATTTATTAGGATTGGACTCTTAAAATAACGGGACGAGCCTCGTATAAGAACAAAATATGCGGGGCCCCCATATGAACGTTAATAAATGATAGACTCATGAAGACCGTTTAGTGAATTTCACGGTCTTTCCTAAAGGATAATAAGCCGTTAGTCATTATAGGCACGATTTTAAAATATACATTCCTTAAAACGAGTGCACATCTAATGTGACTCAAATCTTAAATCCCGACGAAGCTGAAACGTATTAAAGTTGCAGGCGTACTGGTTGCGGTGTGACTCGAAATACATTTTCGCGATGTCGCAAGTTGTTAAAATATCAAAAACGAAACATTCACATTTTATAAAAGCATATAATAAAATAATTAAAGTCAAAAATGATAGTTGAGCGACCGTGCTAAAACCACGGAATCCGGGAGTGGCTAACACCTGCTCCCGGGTTAACATAATTTTTTATACGGATTTCTAGTTGCGCGGACTGTTTAAATAGAGTCAATTTCCTTGAATTCGAGATTAACCGGTGACTTGGGACACCATTATCTTCCCAAGTTGCGACTCTAAAACTTTAAATAAAAATCACGTTCCAATTTTCCTTAAAGTGGAAAAACTCCTTCCTCATTGATTATTATTATATCCTTTCACGGGGTGTATTAGTAATGAGTGAGGTATACCTTATTCCCTTTCCGGGAAGAAGTGGTAGTAAAAAGGGAGGTGTGACAGCTCTGGCGACTCTGCTGGGGATGAGTAACCCAGAACTTCGGTTCAGGGTTTAAGAATTTGAGCTCGATTGAATTGTCGTTCTTGATGTTATTTGACTTCATTATATGCTCTGATCAATGTGTTACGTGTTTACCTCCGGGGATGTGCTTACTGTTGAGACTCCCCTTTCTATTAATGTCACACCTAAATAAGAAATAGAGGCCGGATAAGTTACAAAGCCGAACGACCCCGCGGGTCCTCGGTACATAGCCCCCTCATCGATCCGAGTTGTCCACTCGGGTACACGGTCTAGCACCATATGAAACATCAGGATATTGAACCTAGATCTAGGATGATTATTTGCATCATATCCGACTTAGGGGACTCAACACAGGGGTTGAGTCCGTCTAGGACAGGTGACCCGGAATATTAAAGACCGAGCATATTATATGTTGTATTTATTTGTCCTGGATTATTATGCGGACCGACTAAATTCCTGAAAACCAAAAAGAAAGAAAAATTTTAGAATAGAAAATATCAAAACTCTGTCGGAACTTGAGAAGAAAGTGGAACAATGTTGTTAAAATAATTGGTCACAAAATAATTTTGACCGAGCTACGCAGGTTTGATTCTCGCCATTAGGTGGGATACGTAGGCAACCCTTGACGGATCCAACCACCCTTTTAGAAAATGACCAAAAAATGTCGAATTTTAGTTTTCAATAAATCAAAGTGATTGTTATTTTTGGAAATAGCCGAATGTTCCGAAACTACGCTGGAAGGCTGTTTTTGCAAAAATGGCCACTTTGAAGTCATGTCTTTTTCTTTTTAAATAAATAGCCCGGAAAGGCTAATTATTTCAAAAAAAATGAAAAATTGTCTTTGAAAATATTTTTCCTTTTTTCTGAATAAAATCGCCTTTAATAAATGTGCAGGATGAGCACAATACAAAATAAAACCTTTGCTTTAATGAAAAAAATCCCTTTGGATTTGAGGTTATGGTGCAATGATCTGGGCTAAGTGGGACAGGTTTTGGTCAACCGATATCTGAAATATCTTACTGGGTTGGATATAATACCCCGTGGTGATATCATTCGGGCTCTCGTTGCTTGTTGGGATCCTGTGCATAATGTTCTACACTTCTTAGATTTTGAGCTGACTCCTACATTAAAAGAAATTGCTTATTACATCGGGAAAGGTGAGGTTCCCCTGAAGGATAAATACCCGGTGGCTCCGAGGGCAATTACAGTGCACAGATTCCTCGATTCCCTGAAAATCGCCAGGAACGTTCATAATGAAGACTTGGCTCATGGATTTTGTACTTTGAGTTTCATCTACCGCAGATATGGTCATATCGGGGGATTTAATGACCCTACAAACAAACTCTACAGTAAATCTAACCGAGTCAAGTGGGAAGAGCATAGGCGATTCGCCTTTATAGTGCCATTTCTGGGACTAGTCATATTCTTGAGGAAATATGGAAATATTGATATAAGGGTCACCGGGGTTGCCGATACTCTTCTTGTGCAAGATAATAGCACACTGGCACCGATGATTGTAGCTGATATCTTCCGTGCCCTCACATCCTGTAAAGCAGGGCATGACTTCGTCAAGGGATGAAATTTGCTTCTCCGGATGTGGTTGATAGAACATTTGTGTCGTCACCCTCAGTTCTCGAGTTATGGGTTGTCTGAAAAGACGTGCATTGAAGAGATTTATATGAGAACAAAAGATGTTAAGATGCCCGAAGGATCAAAAGGTTGGATTACATACTTGCGATCGTTGATTGCTAGCCAAATTGATTGGGCATACGGATGGTTTCCCCTCAACGAGGTGATATACATGCCAACAGAAGGGTCGTATTTTCTGATAATGGTTCTTAAAAGCATTCAGCCTTATGCGCCGTACAGGGTACTACGGAAGCTCGGGAGATATCAGGTCATACCAAAAGACGGGGACCTCAGCCTACAAGCCGTAGAAATCAGTCCGGACGGACAATTCCCGGAAGCAAAGATTCGACAGATCTGGAATGAATGCCAATGCTTGAGAGTAGACACTTGTGTGGGAAATCGAGCTCGAGAGGAAGTATCACCAGGGTATGCCGCATGGTATCGCCAGGATGTCGAGCATGATAGACCTATGAAGAGGCCTCACATTCAAGAGTTGGCCAAGCAGTCTAAGGAACACAAAGATTGGGTGGCCAAAGAAAATGAGTACCGAGCCAGAATCAGCTCGTTAGAGAAACAATTCCAAGACCTCAAATTCGAGAGTAGCTTACAACCGGCATCCGAAGAGGGAGAAAAGAAACAGCTGAGAAAAGAGAACGAAATATTGAAGGCTCAAATTGCAAAGATGAAAACAGCAGCCGATACCCCAGTTCGCTTGGCCTAAGATGAGAAATTGATTGAAAATCTTCGGCGCAAAGTGAATGACTATAGCTTTGATCTAGATAAAGCTGAAAAGGAGTTAGTCGGGGTTCGGAAACAACTGGCCAGAAATGCTGAGGAAAGAGTTCGAATGGTTTTGCGATTACAAGATGAACATAATGTTGAGGTAGCACAATTGATAAAGAAAATCATTACAGCCGAAGTAAAAAGTAGCAAACAAACGAAATAGTTTGAAGTAGAGAGAGAACATTGCTACATGTCTGTGGCTCGGTTAGAGTTGGAGCTACAACAACTACAAAAGGAGAACCAACAAACCTTAGACACTCGTGCCAAACAGATTGGTAGGTTGCTTCAGGAAAAATGGGTCATCTAGGAAAGAATCATCAACATTGCTCAGTACATCACAAGGAAATGCCAATTGTGTGAAGATATGTCCCAGTCAACATTCACATCAGTAGTAAAGTTCATTATAAAGCAAGTAATGAGCGACCTGGACAAACTCCAAAGTGGATTAGCATATAGGACCGCGGCAAGATCGAACGATGTCTCGCGGGCACTAGGAGGTTTAATGTATTCATAGGGCATGCATTTTGTATTTTTCTTTTTGCATTTGTAATACAACATCATTTGTAACCGATGTTTGAGTATCAATGAAAAAATCAAAAGAAGTTATTGTTATTTTCTTTTTTTTTATGCAAACTGTTTCGGCGATAGGAAAACATGTAGGAACGAAAAATGAAAAATGAAAAAAATAGAGAGAAATGGAAAAGAAGAAAACAAGAAAAAGAAACAAATAGAAAAACAATGAAAAACAGAGGTGAAAAAGAAAATCGGTTGTTCAAAGAGGAATATTGCCGGGATGATGCATAATGACTAAGGCAAAAGTTGTGATTCTTAATTGTGATATTTTACCCCTTATGAGCTAACTATTAATGAGTTTTGTTGTTGATGAGTATCAGATTTTCAGTTGGCAACTAGCATTCTGGCACATCACAACTACAATACACGTTCAAAAGCTATGACCAAAGCAGTGACTCAGGAAACCGAGCCCACTATTATGGATCCGGTACAGGAGGAAGAAGTTGTGGATGTGCCTTGTATGAAAGAATAGATGTACAAATTAAAACAGCAGATGTCAGAGATGTACCAGGCCTGGTCTAGGGGTCAAACTTTGCCTTCTTATTCAGCCAACCCAACATACATCCCTCCTACAAACCCAAATCCTGAGCCACCCACTACGAATTCATTCTTCACATACCCAACTTACCCACATTACTATGATACAACTTCACAAGCACCTCCACCATTGTCTAAACAATTTCCACCACCACCACCTCAGGTCGCTCCAGTATACGTGGCACCGCCACCTGCTGCTCTACACAAATCTTCCAGCGAACCTGTGTTCCATGTTCAGAACACTTATTATTATCCACCATAACCAACTTTCAGGCAGCATGACTCCTACACACCGCTCATAGATATGACAGAAGAGGAAAAGCCTAGCAGAAATTTGGAACAGGACGAGATGGCCCGTAAGATGAAAAGTCTTGAACAGTCATTTTGTAACATACAAGGGCTAGGAGGCCAAGTGAGTGTTGCGTATAAAGACTTATGCTTGTTTCCGGAGGTACAGCTCCCCGCCAGGTTTAAGTTACCCATGTTTGATATGTATGATGGTCACAGGGATCCAGTAGCCTATTTGAGTGGTTACTGTAGTAAAATTCGCGGAGTAAGAGGAAGGGACGAATTACTTATGGCTTATTTTAGCCAGAGCTTAAGTGGTTCAACGTTGGAATGGTATACTCCACAGGATCATACCAGGTGGTTCATCTGGGATGACCTAACTCAACCGTTTGCCAATCTTTCCAATACAATATAAAGATTATCCCTAACAGGCTATCATTGACTAAAATGGAGAAGAAACCCGACGAAAGTTTCCGAGAATACCGATTCAGGTGGAGGGAGCAGGCTGCATGAGTAGACCCTCCCATGAAATAAGCAGAAATGGTAGATTGTTTTCTACATGCTTTGGAGCCAACCTACTATGGCCACTTAGTATCGACAATTGGAAAAACCTTTAACGAGGTGGTCAAGATGGGAAGCTTTGTAGAAGAAGGGCTAAAGACAAATAAGATCACGAGTTATTAGGCTACTAAGGCCGCAAACCAAGCAATATAGACCGAAACTGAAGGATCGATTGGCAAGAAGAAGAAGGAGAAAGTTGTGGTCATTGAAGGTAGAACATGGTCCTGCGACCCCAATACATATCATCATCCACCTCGCCCATACCAACCATATCCACCAGCACCATATAACCCACCTTCACCATATTATCCTCCATCCAATCCATATTTTTCCGTCCGACATGCTCAACCTTACCCACCGCCTCCACATTCCTGCATACCCCAGCTCCACAAAATGTCTACCACGCACAAAATGCCTACCTGCCTTCCAAAACATACATAAATCCAAATCGACCCAATTTCCATCCAGATCTAGAAGTAAGAGCAGATAGAGCCCAAAGAAAGAAAACATTTACTCCGTTAGGGGAGTCATATACCAGTATTTTTCACCGCTTGAGAGAGTTAGGGATGTTGAGCCCTATTGAACCAAAAATTCCAAACCCACCACCCAGAAATCTAGACCAATCAGTCCGATGTGAGTATTGTTCTAGGGTACCAGGACATGATACAGAAAAGTGTTAGCATTTAAAGTCCGCCATACAGGAACTTATTGATACCAGGAGGATTGAAGTGCAAGCCCATGAGAGTCCCAATATCACACAGAACCCATTGCCAGCACATCATGAGACGCATATGATAGAGTTGGAGTAGGAAGAGAGCATTAGGAAACCTTCTCAATCAGTGATGATGATTAAAGCTAACAACAAGGTGGAAGGGGATGTTGAAAAGGAGAAAGCGTCAGCTGAGTTACCAATGAAGAAACCATCAGTGATTGAGCCCGTGAAGGTAGTAGTGTCGGGAGCTAAGCCTTTGTTGACCGTGAAGGGAGCTTATGTGGAGCCTCTGGTTATCAAACCAGTGGTGCAGATGCCAGTCGTGAACACCAGGGCCATACCATGGAACTATGATAAAGTTACAGTGATGTATAAGGGGAAGGAAGTTAAAGGAGAAATCAACGAAACATATGGTTTAATTCTCTCCGGGCGATGCTTTGCCCCGGAAGAACTGAGGAAGACAAAACTGGTAAATGAGAACCCAAATCATGTGAAGAAGGCAGTTACTGAAGAGGAAGCGAAAGAGTTCTTGAAAAAGATGAAGGCTTAGGACTATTCAATTGTGGAGCAATTGAGAAAAATGCTTGCGCAGATTTCATTATTATCATTGCTAATTCATTCTGATGAGCATAGAAAGGCGTTGATGAAAATTTTGAATAAAGCCCATGTGCCTGAGAAGATTTCAGTATTCCATTTGGAGAAAATCACGAACAAGATCTTTGAGACAAATAAAATAACATTTTCAGATAATGAGTTGCCGCTTGAAGGAACTGAGCATAACAAAGCACTATACCTCACAGTCGAGTGTGAAGAATCTGTAGTAACCCATGTTCTAGAAGACAACGGGTCAAGTGCCAATATTTGCCCACTCTCAACCTTGGGGAAGTTAAAGGTTAATCCTGATAGAATTCATCGGAGCAGTGTGTGTGAATGGGGTTTTGATGGAGGGGCAAGAATACTGTAGGGGATATTATATTGGAGAATGCTATTGGACCTGTGGACTTCACTATGGAGTTCCAAGTGTTAGATATTGCTATATCTTATAATCTTTTATTGGGACGTCCGTGGATCCACGCGGCGAAAGCTATACCATCCTCTTTGCATCAGATGGTAAAATTTGAGTGGGAACAACAGGAGATCATAGTGCATGGAGAAGATGATGTCTACAATGCTATCACACCATTCGAAGTAACTAAAGGAGATAAAGGCTCATGCGTATATCAAGTCATGAACACTGTGGTGGTGAATAAAATATCCGAGGGGGAAAATATGCAGATTCCCACAGTGGCTCCTACAACAGTGATGGTTGCCAAGGAAATGATAAGAAATGGGTTTTCACCGGGGAAAGGCTTAGGAGTAACTCTACAATAATACAACCAATCCACCTTACGGGCAGTAACGACACTTTTGGTTTGGGTTTCGAGCCAACAGTTGCCGATATCCAAAGAACCAATAAAATGAAGAAGAAAAGTTGGTCCCTCCCAAAGCCTATTCAAAAATTATCCAATTCCTTACCAGGCCTGGTACATGGAGACATTTGGCGACTGTTATGCCAAGTCGCGCTGAAATGAAATCGGATGCGAAACTCCTAGCAAGGTTTGAGAGGCTATTTGAAGATGTGAATATGTTGGAGATGGGTGAATGAACAAGTAAAATGGATATTCAGTTCGTGGGACCCTACATTATTCTTAATAACTGGGAAGCTACTCCTCTTCCGATCCGGAGGGAGTTGTGGTAGTTAGCGTTAAATATTTCACTTCCCCAAAAGTTGTCTTGTTTTGTAATCCCACACCCCATCAAAAAAACAAATGTATCCAATGCTTGTTACCTTTTTGAAAAATCAATGAAATGCAATTTCTTTTCTTCTTCCATTTTTGCCTTATTTTATTTTTCTTTTTTTGTACAGTTCAATATTTGCTGATTCCAATGATATGTCATGCATGAAGGATTCCCGGTCCAGTCTTGATAATCGAGTAGTTATGCAGGAAATTAAAAGTGAGCATGAAGTATAATATGAGAATGAGGAAATACTGGAGGAAATCAGTAAAGATTTGAATCATTATGAGGAAAAACCCAAACCGAACTTAAATGAGACAGAATCCATTATCTTGGGAAGTGAGGAGAATGTCCGAGAAACAAAGATCAGTGTGCATTTAGAGGCTTCCCTCAGAGAAGAATTAATCAAGTTGTTACATGAGTACAAGGACATATTTTCTTGGTCCTATGATGACATGCCCGGACTCAGTACTGATCTGGTGGTACATAAATTGCCTATTTATTCGGAATGTCGGCCAGTAAAACAGAAGCTAAAAAAGTTTAAAACGGACATCAGTGTGAAAATAAAAGAAGAAGTTAATAAGCAATTTGAGGCGAAGGTCATACGGGTCACCAAATATCCCAGTTGGTTAGCTAATATTGTGCCAGTTCCGTAGAAGGATGGAAAAACCAGGGTGTGCGTTGATTACAGGGACCTTAATAAAGCTAGTCCGAAGGATGGTTTTTCATTTCCAAATATCCATATATTGATCGAAAATTGTGCCAAGCATGAAATTGTCCGCTTTGTGGATTGTTATGCGGGTTATCATGAGATCCTGATGGACGAAGAAGATACAGAAAAGACAGCCTTTATCACGCCTTGGGGAACATATTGTTACAGGGTGATGCCATTTGGGTTAAAGAATGTCGGGGCTACATATATGAGGGCGATGACCACTATGTTTCATAACATGATGCACCGAGAGATCGAAGTATATGTGGACGATGTCATCATTAAGTCCAAAAAGCAATATGACCATGTCAAAGATTCAAGAATGTTTTTCCAGAGGCTCCAAAGATATAATCTCAAGCTCAATCTAGTAAAGTGTGTTTTCGGGGTGCCTTCGGGAAAGTTACTGGGGTTTACAGTAAGCCCGCGTGGTATTGAATTGGATTTAAAGATAAAAGCAATCCAGAATTTTCCTCCACCGAAGAATAAGAAAGAAGTAATGAGTTTATTGGACAGGTTGAATTATATCAGCAGGTTTATTGCTCAGTTGACGTCAACGTGTGATCCCATTTTTAAATTGTTGAAGAAAGATGATACGGCAAACTGGACTGATGAATGCCAATAAGCCTTTGACAAGATTAAGGAATATTTGGCCAATCCTCCAGTATTAGTTCCTCCAGAACCGGGAAGACCTCTGATCTTGTATTTGACTGTGCTAGATAATTCTTTTGGCTGCGTGCTGGGGCAGTATGATAAGATGGGAAAGAAAGAGCAAGCGATATATTACCTCAGTAAAAAGTTCACATCTTACGAGGTAAAATACACTTAATTAGAGAGAACGTGTTGTGCTCTAACGTGGGTTGCTCAAAAACTGAAGCATTACCTGTCATCTTATACCACATATTTGATATCACGGTTGGATCCATTGAAGTATATATTTTAGAAGCCTATGCCTACAGGAAGACTTGCTAAATGGCAAAATCTGATCACAGAGTTTGACATCATCTATGTAACACGTACGGCAATGAAGGCGCAAGCAGTTGCAGATCATTTAGCAGAAAACCCAGTTGATGATGAGTATAAGCCGTTAAAAACATATTTTTCTGACGAGGAGGCAATGAATGTTGAAGAAATAGAGCAAGAAGATAAGCTAGGCTGGAGAATGTACTTTGATGGAGTCGTCAACAGTAAGGGAGTTGGAATTGGAGCAGTGCTTATTTCAGAAACAGGTCAGCATTATCCTGTTACCGCTCAGCTTCGATTTTTCTGCACTAATAACATGGCCGAATATGAAGCATGCATATTGGGATTGAGGATGGCGATAGATATGGGTGTTCAAGAGATTTTGGTCATGGGTGACTCGGATCTCTTGATACATCAGATTCAAGGAGAATGGGAGAGAAGAGATATAAAGTTGATACCTTATCGACAATGTCTGCATGAACTGTCCCAGAGATTTCAATCTATAGAGTTCAAACATATTCCAAGAATGCACAATGAAGTAGCAAATGCTTTGGCCACATTATCCTCCAGGTTGCACCATCTAGATAAAGCTTATGTAGATCCATTACAGATACAAGTGCGCAATCAAAATGCTTATTGTTTTCCCATGGAAGAAGAACTTGATGGTGAGCCGTGGTATCGTGATATCAAAGAATATTTGAGGACATGAGGTTACCCGGAACAAGCCACTGGATACCAGAAAAGGGCTATAAGGCGATTAGCAAATGGATTTTTCCTTAGTGGAGGAGTTGTATACAAAAGAACACCAGATTTGGGGCTATTGAGATGCATAAATGCGCAGCAAGTTGACACAATTATGGCTGAGGTGCATGCGAGAGCCTGCGGACCTCATATGAGCGGATACATTTTAGCTAAGAAAATGCTGAGAGCAGGGTATTACTGGCTCACCATGGAGCGTGATTGTATTAGGTATGTGAGGAAATGCCATCAATGTCAAATACGCGGAGATTTGATTCACTCTCCACCTTATGAGTTGCATACAATGTCTGCATCGTGGCCATTTGTTGCCTGGGGCATGGATGTCATCGGACCAATAGAACCCGCATCATCTAATGGGCACAGACTTATCTTAGTCGCAATTGATTATTTCACCAAATGGGTGGAGGCGAAGACATTTAAGGCAGTGACAAAGAAGGCGGTGGTAGATTTCGTGAATACAAGTATCATTTGTGCTTTGGAATTCCTAAAGTGATCATCACGGACAATGGTGCAAATCTGAACAATCACCTCATGGCAGAAGCATGTCAAAGGTTCAAAATCCTGCATCGTAACTCTACACCTTACAAGCCTAAAGTAAATGGAGCAGTAGAGGCTGCGAATAAGAATATAAAGAAGATTCTCAGAAAAATGGTGGAAGAGTCAAGGCAATGGCATGAAAAACTACTGTTCGCTCTCATGGGTTATCGTACAACTGTACATACTTCAATTGGTATAGTACCTTACTCATTGGTGTATGGAACAGAGGCAGTCATACCCAAAGAAATTAAGATACCTTCTCTTCGGATCATAGCTGAGGCTGAAATCGATGATGATGAATGGGTAAAAGCCCGGCTAGAACAATTGAGTTTGATATACGAAAAGAGGTTAGCGGCAGTTAGTCATGGACAATTATATCAATGGAGGATGGCCAGAGCATACAATAAGAAAGTACGACCGCGGAAATTTGAAGTGGGACAGTTAGTGCTGAGACGTATTTTGCCTCATTGGGCTGAAGCGAAAGGAAAATTTGCACTGAATTGACAAGGACCGTTCATGGTATCATGGGTATTGTCCAATGGAGCTCTATATCTGACAGATGTTGAAGGAAAATATGTAGAGACTGCTATTAACTCAGATACATTCAAGAGATATTATGTATGATTCCTTTTTCATTTGTACAATTGTATTTGTCATAATTTTGGAATTGAAATGATGAAGGCATTTTATTCTCTATCCAAACACTTTATCCATTGACATACCCATTGAGCCTTATTTATTTTATTCTTTCATATCCCTCTCTCGAAATCGATCATGAACAAAAGGAAATGATGCAAGAAAAAGAAAAATGAAAAAAATGATTAAAAAAAGACAAAAAAATGCAAACAAAAGAAAAATGCATACAAAAGACAAAAGAAAATCAGGAAAAGTCAAGACGCAACAATGAATATGAACGTAGTCTGAACTACGTCTGACTTCATCCCGAAAGGGTACGTAGGTAGCCTCAATGAGGTTCAGTCATGATAGAAATAAAATCCAAGATTCCCCAAATATTGAAACTGGGGCAGAAGTTATGTTTATGATTCCGAGAGTTGTAAATATTTTTGAACCCTCGTTATATTTTGAGCCTTTATACCCTTCTTTCTGAACCCATCCAAAAGCCACATTACAGTCCAAAGAAAGACCTTCTAATCAATTTCAAGAAAATTATGATATAGTGAGAATAAGGAGAAACATGGCATGGACAGCACCATAGGGCGATTGTGAGATTGGGGGAATAAAAATGAGAGAGTCTTGTTGGGGAAAACCTTAACCGGCACCATAAGGCGATTATGAGATTGAGGGAATAAAAATGAGAGAGTCTTATTGGTGAAAACCTTAACCGGCAACATAAGGCGAGAGTCAGATGAGAGAGAACTAAATGAGAAAGTCTTATTGGTGAAAACCTTAACCGACACCATAAGGCGCAAGTGAGGAAGATTCTGTTGAAAGAAGAAAATAGCAAAACACGATTGGTTTGGGTCGAAGGAAAAGATGAAAGTTAAGATAACAACAATTCGATTGGACAGACTGGGTCGGAATTTAAATACATGGCATGGTCAGAAGAATCAGCCGTCATACCCAGATAAGTTCTGTCTCTTCTCCGAAATACCCTTACCCCATCAAATTCATATTTTCTGCATTTCATTTATCAAAACCAGTTGCCCATTGAAAGATAACTACCTGCTTCTCATGTTAAGAGGCATAATAACACTGGGTCGAAGAGAAAACAAAAGAAAAACAAAGGAAAAGATGACAATCAAAGCCAAAGAAAATGAAAAGAAAAGAGACAAAAGGGATAGCAGAAAGAGGATTACAAAGGAAAAGTTGAAAAATCTGGCAATGAGCTACAAAGCAAGAATAAAGCAAGAAGAGGCAGGCAATGGAAGCAAAGTCAACAAAAATGCCAGTTGCCAACATTTTATAACTAATAAAATCGTTCACTGATTTAGACAGGAACAAAAAGATTCAAATTATCACTAATTACTTTAAAGTGAATGTGACCAATGTGGAAGAGGAAAAACACAAAAAGAAATACAGCAATAAGAGGAGGAATCCGTAGAGGAGGACTCATTCAGTCATCAAGAAACCTACCCAAAAACAGCAAGGAAGGTATTATCTTTTCAAAACTCACACCCTAGTTATCAAACTGAGGGAATATTTTCTGCATTTTCATTTTTCATGCATCAGGCGCCCACCCGGATAACAAGGGAATATTTTCAGTATTTTTATTTGATGCATCAGGCGCCCACCAAGATAACAAGGGAATATTTTCTGCATTTTCATTTCATGCATCAGGCGCCATGTGACGACCCAAATGGTCATCACTTATTTTATTAATCATTTCGAGCTTCTGAGGCCTTGAAAACCTCATTCTACGTTGCCTCGATTTACGTGCACGATCCGAGCATGTAGCCAGAAAGATTTTGTGATAGAAAATATGAATTCGATGAGAAATTTGGATAAAATGATATTAATATTAATATGGTTGACTTCGATCAACATTTTTGGTAAACGGATCCGGACCCGAGATTTGCTGGTCCCGAAAGGTCCGTAGGAAAATATGGGACTTAGACATGCATCCGGAGTCGAATTCTGAGGCCTAGAGCCCAAGTTATGAATTTTTTCTGTGAAATTGTTTTTGATGTAATTGTTAAAGGAAAATGAATTAATTGACCTTGGTATCGGGCTCGTATTTTGGTTCCGACGCCCGGTACAAGTCTTAAATATTATATATGTGCTTTCTGCAAAGTTTGGTGACATTCGGATGTCGTTTGATATGTTTTGGACCTTGAGTTCCAAGTTTGAAGGTTTTGAAAACCAAAAGTATGAAAATCATGAACTTGAGGCTTGATTTGACGAAAACGATGTGTTATTGGCGATGTGATCGCACGAACAAGTTCATAATGTGTTTTTGATGTTGTGTACATGTTTGGTTTGGAGCCCGGGGTGCTCGGGTAAAGATTTGATAGGCCGTTGGATGAAATTCTGAATTTTTGCACTGCTGGTTTTTCACCCAGCTGTTGGCTTCGCAATTGCGAAGCATTTCTCGCAATTGCGAAGGTGGCAGATCAAGGCAGGGTTCGCAAATCCGAACCATTGATCGCAAATGCGAAGTCCCCTCTTGCCCAACCTTGTTCGCAAATGCGAACAATAGTTCGCAAATGCGAACATCCCCATATCCTGCCTATGTTCGCAAATGCGAACCATAGTTCGCAAATGCGAACATTCCCATATCCAGCCTTGTTCGCAAATGCGAACAATAGTTCACAAATGCGAACATTCCCCTATCATACCTGTGTTCGCAAATGCGAACAATAGTTCGCAAATGCGAACTCCCCAATATTCTGCCTATGTTCGCAAAAGCGAACTTCCCAGCCTTAGCTTATTTTTCAAACTCCAGAAATTGGCCGGGGTTCGCAATTGCGAACCGATGTTCACAAATGTGAACACAGAGACCTGTAAATCACAATTTCCAGCTTCATTCTTCACTTTCCACAACCCAAAAACACCCATTTGCGATTCTTCACGGACTCCCTCTTCTTCAAAACAATTGTAACTCACTTTTTACTTAATTCTTTCAATTCCTAACATCATTATACATGTTTTTCAAATGAAATCAAAGGTTTTCATGGTAGAATTTCTTGTTTTTGGTAGAATATAGGGTTTTTCATAAATTGGGAAATTGGACCTCGAATTGAGGTCCGATTTTGAAACAAATCATATACTTGAACTCGTGGGGGGATGGGTAACCGGATTTTGGTCCGAACCCCTAGTTCCGACCATGTGGGCCCAGGGTCGAAATTCACTATTTCGGGCAGAATGTTGTAAAAGTTGTAATTGGCCTTAGGAATAAGTTTGTTGAGTAGTATTGATGATATTAAATCAATTGTGTATAGATACGATTGGATTGGATCCAAATTTGAAAGGAAAAGGCATTGCCACGGATTGAATTGTTCATAAACATTTGAGGTAAGTGTTTGTTCTATCCTAGCTTGAGGGAATAGGATTATGTGTTATGTGTTATATGATCGAGTGCGGTGTATGGGCTGTGGTGACGAGCATCCATACTCTGGCGTCTAGCATGACCGTGAGTCGTTGTTAATACTTGTTGTGGGACATATTTGAATATGCATTGTTGAACCCTTGTCGGGTTGTAGAAATGTTATTGTTCTCCCTTGTCGAGACTTGTTGTGAAGATGATTGTTGATTGCCCTTGTTGGGACGGTTTATAAATTACTATTTCATTCTTTGCTTTTAATTGTGAATGTTATTTGGATGAGGAAGAGTGATAATGCACGAAGGGTGATGCCGTGCCTTGATTTATTATTTATGCACGAAGGTTAATGTCGTGCCTTGTTATTGATTATGCACGAAGGTTAATGTCGTGCCATGTTTTATTGATTATGCACGAAGGATCATGCCGTGCCTTGTTATTGAACCATGTACGAAGGATCATGCCGTACTATGGATGTGAGGATGAGAGTAAAAGCACGAAGGGTGATGCCGTGTACTTTATTTGCTTATTTGGTGAGGATGAGAGTAAAAGCACGAAGGGTGATGCCGTGCAACTACTTGTTATTCCTTGACTTGATATTATTTGTGTTTCCATTATACTTTGTTTTTCCTTGTGAACTATTTAACTATTGTTAATTGTTGAGTTCTTTTGAGATATTCCTTATTGTGTTATTACTTGGTTATTTCTCGTTATTCTGTGGTATACATATATATTGAACTGCACAGGTTTATGTGGGTGTCTGGTCCTAGGCTTGTCACTACTTTGCCGGGATAGGCCAGGCACTTACCGGCACATGGGGTCGGTTGTGCTGATACTACATTTTTGTGCGTTTTTGCACAGGTCCAGGTTACGATCAGGAGCAGGAGCAGTAAATCTTTTGCATGGGAGTTGATCATATTTGAGACGGAGGTAGCTTGCAGACGTCCGCAGAGGCCCGGCGTCTCTCTCTTTACTTATGTTACTAGCTGTAGTCTCTTTGTTCCGAGTCAAACAGAATTATGTTATATTTCTTTCAGACTTTTATGTGTAGTATTCAGTAGTAGTTCGTGAGTTGGTGACTCCACGTCTTCGGTAGAGGATTCCAGTATGGTTTTACTTTGAAATTGCTTAATACTATTTCGATAAAGTCTTCCGCCTTTATTTAATTAAAGTTATGGTTTGTTAATAAATTAATTATGAAATTTTATTAAAAATAGGATAGTATGAATACAGTGGCTTGCCTAGCTACCACTAGTAGGCGCCATCATGATCCCGATGTTGGGGGTAAATCCGGGACGTGACACGCCCACCTGGATAACACGGGAATATTTTTTGCATTTTCATTTTTCATGCATCAGGCGCCCACCTGGATAACAAGGGAATATTTTCAGCATTTTCTTTCATGCATCAAGCGCCCACCTGGATAACAATGGAATATTTTCTACATTTTTATTTTCATGCATCAGGTGCCCACATGTCTAACAATGGAATACGTTTCAGCATTTTTAATTTCTGTTCAGGCGCCCACCTGTATTACAAGGGAATACATTTAAGATGGTGAGGACACGCGCTTCTTCGTCCGCTGACCAGCAGCCCGAGCCCCAGGCAGCTCCCGTGAGGGGCGGGGGCCAAGGCCGTATCAGAGGCCGTGGTAGGGGTAGAGCTCAGCCCCAGGCAGCTACTCCAGAGGTGGAGCTTCATATTGAGATTGACGAGGAGGTTCCAGTCCCAATAGCTCTAGTGGGCCCAGCTTAGGTCCCAGGAGAGGCTTTATTTACCCTGGATCTTCGGGAGGCTTTGGTCAGAATAGCGGGGTTTATGGACAGCATTGCCAGAGCGGGCTTATTATCAGTTGCACCAGCCGCTTCTCAGGCTGGAGGAGGGGCCCAGACTCCTGTTGCTCGTACTCCGGAGCCAGTAGCTCCTCAGCCTCAGGCACCAGTGGTTCAGCCAGCTGTGGCCACTCAGTCAGGTACCATGGCTCATGCCGGAGATGGAGCGGCCATGACTTCTGATTCTTTATGGAGACTTGATCGGTTCTCCAAGCTGTTTACCACTACATTCAGCGGTGCCACATCGGAGGATCCTCAGGACTTCTTATTCAGTTGCCATAAGATTCTCAAGACTATGGGGATCGTGGAGACAAATGGAGTTGACTTCTGTACATTCAGGCTTTCAGGATCCGCCAAGACTTGGTGGAGGGATTATTGCTTGACTCGACCAGCAGGGTCCCCAGCTTTATCATGGGATCAGTTTGCGGAACTATTTATGGAGAAGTTTCTCCCTGCTACTCGGCGGGATGTACTTCGGAGGCAGTTTGAGCGCCTCCATCAGGGCACTATGACGATTACACAGTATGAGACGAGATTTGTCGATTTGGCTCGTCATGCAGTAGTGATACTTCCCACAGAGTGGGAGAGGGTCCGCAGGTTTATAGAAGGGCTTAATCAGCCAATTAGACTCTAGATGGCTATAGGCGTGGGGAGTGACATATCATTTCAGGAGGCAGCTAATGCTGCACGCAGATTTGAGATGGCTCTTGCTCAGGGAGGTGGTTATTCTTCAGACAAGAGGCCTCATCATTCAGGCAGATTTAGTGGTTCTTCTTCTGGTGGCAGAGAATCTTTTGACAGAGGCCAGTCTTCCAGGCCTTTCCATTCCGCCCTTCAGGCTTCACAGGGTGGACCAGGTGATCGTGGGTTTCGTGGGCATTATTCAGATCAGCCTCCTATTAATGCTCAGCCTCTTCAGAGTGTTCGTGGAGGCCATTCAGGTCGTCAGGGCCAGCAGCCCTATCAGTCGAAGAGTTGCTACGGTTGTGGTGACCCGGGTCAATTTATCAGGTACTGCCCTCGAGCAACAGGCAACTCTCAGCAGCGGGGTCCTCGTCCTATGATTCAGGCCCCAGCTGACCCTCAGCCTGCCCAGCCAGCCAGAGGCGGGGGTAGAGATTATAGAGGTGGAGGTCGAGACCGTAGAGGTGGAGACCGTCCGGCCAGAGGTAGAGGTCAGCCAGTTGATGGTCGTCCTAGAGACGCAGCTCAGAGGGGAGGTGCAGATCCCCGATTCTATGCTTTACCAGCCAGGCCAGAGGCAGAGGCATCCGATGCCGTGATTACAGGTACTATTCTTGTGTGTGGTAGAGGTGCTTCAGTATTATTTGACCCTGGATCTACATATTCATATGTGTTTTCCTACTTTGCACCGTATTTGGCCATGCCCAGCTATACTCTTGATATTCCAGTTTATGTGTCTACACCGGTGGGTGACTCCATTGTAGTCGACCGAGTGCATCGTTCGTATGTAGTTATATTTGGGGGTCTTGAGACCCGTGTTCCTCAAGCCACTCCGTTCGCACTGTTATTTCCTATGTTAAGGCTCGACGCATGGTCGAGAAGGGGTGTCTAGCTTATTTGGCTTATGTTCGTGATTCCAGCACAGAAGTTCCTTCCATTGAGTCGGTCCCTATTGCACGGGAGTTTCCGGAGGTTTTTCCTTCAGACCTGCCGGGCATGCCACCCGACAGGGATATTGATTTCTGTATTGATCTGGCACCGGGCACTCAGCCTATCTCTATTCCACCCTATCGTATGGCCCCGCCGGAATTAAAAGAGTTGAAAGATCGGTTGCAAGACTTTCTTGAGAAAGGCTTTATCAGGCCCAGTGTTTCCCCCTGGGGAGCACCTGTATTATTTGTAAAGAAGAAAGATGGCTCGATGCGGATGTGTATTGATTACCGGCAATTGAACAAAGTGACAATAAAGAATAAGTATCCACTGCCGAGGATTGATGATTTGTTTGACCAGCTCCAGGGAGCGAGGGTATTCTCAAAGATAGACTTGAGGTCGGGCTACCATCAGCTGAAGATCAGGGCGGCTGACATTCCTAAGACAACCTTTCGCACTAGATATGGGCATTATGAGTTCTTGGTCATGTCCTTTGGGTTGACCAATGCCCCAGCAGCATTCATGGAGTTGATGAATCGAGTATTCAGGCCTTACTTAGATCTGTTCGTGATAGTCTTCATAGATGACATCCTGGTGTACTCCCGCAGCTAGGAAGAGCACGGGCAGCACCTCAAAGTGGTTCTTCAGACTCTGAAAGATAACCGACTATATGCCAAATTTTCTAAATGTGAGTTCTGGCTGAGTTCGGTAGCATTTCTGGGTCACATTGTATCAGTGGAAGGTATTCAGGTAGACCCAAAGAAGATTGAGGCAGTCCAGAATTGGCCTCGACCAGCTTCAGTGACTGAGATTCGGAGTTTCTTGGGATTAGGCAGGTTACTACCATCGATTTGTAGAGGGGTTTTCTTCTATTGCAGCCCCGATGACCAGGTTGACCCAGAAGGGTGTCCAGTTCCAGTGGTCAGAGGAGTGTGAGGCGAGCTTTCAGAAGCTCAAGACAGCCTTGACCACCGCACCAGTGTTGATACTACCTACGGGTACAGGGCCTTATACAGTTTATTATTATGCATCTCGTACAGGACTTGGAGCGGTATTGATGTAGGATGGTAAGGTTATCGCTTATGCTTCGAGGCAGTTAAAAATACATGAGAAGAATTATCCAGTTCATGATCTTGAGTTAGCAGCAGTGGTTCATGCCTTAACGATCTGGAGGCATTATCGATATGGTGTGACATGTGAGGTGTACACTGATCACAAAAGCCTACAATACTTGTTCAAGCAAAAGGAGTTGAATCTACGACAACGGAGATGGTTAGAGTTGCTAAAAGACTATGATGTTACTATCTTATATCACCCAGGTAAGGCCAATGTGGTGGCCGATGCATTGAGTAGAAAGTCTGCCAGCATGGGTAGTCTTGCATACATTCCTGTCAGTCAGAGACCATTAGCTCTAGATGTCCAGGCCTTAGCCAACCGGTTCGTGAGATTAGACATTTCTGAGCCTAGCGGGGTGTTAGCCTGCACGGTCGCTCGTTCTTCTTTATTAGAGCGTATCCGTGAGAGGCAATTTGATGATCCTCATTTGCGTGAGTTGAGAGATACAGTACAGCGGGGAGGTGCCACACAGGTAAGTCTAGATGATGATGGGGTATTAAAATTGCAGGGTCGAGTTTGTGTGCCCAATATCGAAGGGATTCGAGAGTTGATCTTAGCGGAGGCCCACGGTTCGCGGTATTCTATTCACCCAGGCGCCGCGAAGATGTACCAGGACTTACGGCAACACTATTGGTGGCGCAGAATGAAGAAAGATATCGTTGCGTATGTCGCTCGGTGTCTAAATTGTTAGCAGGTGAAATATGAGCACCAGAGACCTGGTGGTGTATTCCAGAGGATTGAAATTCCCGAGTGGAAATGGGAGCGGATCACTATGGACTTCGTTTACTGGACTTCCTTTGACTCGGAGGAAATTTGATGCTATTTGGGTCATTGTTGATAGGCCTGACCAAGTCAGCACACTTTATTCCAGTATCTGTCTCCTACTCGTCGGAGAGGTTAGCGGAGGTTTACATTTGGGAGATTGTTCGTCTTCTTGGGGTGCCGGTATCTATTATCTCTGATCGGGGTACGCAGTTTAGCTCGCGGTTCTGGAGAGCGGTCCAGCAGGAGTTAGGCACCCAGGTTCAGTTGAGTACAGCATTTCATCCTCAGACGGATGGCCAGTCCGAGAGGACTATTCAGATTCTAGAGGACATGCTTCGAGCCTGTGTTATTGATTTCGGAGGCTCGTGGGACCGGTTTCTGCCATTAGCAGAGTTTGCCTACAACAACAGCTACCAGTCTAGCATCCAGATGGCTCCGTATGAGGCGTTGTATGGTAGGCGATGTCGATCACCGGTTGGATGGTTTGAACCGGGAGAGGCTCGGTTGTTGGGTACAGACTTAGTTCAGGAGGCCTTGAATAAGGTCAAGACTATTCAGGAGAGATTGCGTTCAGCTCAGTCCAGGCAGAAGACTTATGCGGATCGTAAGGTTCGAGGTGTAGATTTCATGGTTGGTGAACGAGTATTGCTCCGAGTGTCACCTATGAAGGGCGTGATGAGGTTCGGGAAGAAGGGCAAGCTCAGCCCTAGGTATATTGGTCCATTTGAGATTCTAGACAGAGTGGGAGGGGTGGCTTACAGATTAGCTTTGCCGCCTAGCTTATCAGCCGTGCATCCAGTTTTTCATGTATCTATGCTTCGGAGATACCACGGCGATCCCACACATGTGTTAGACTTCAGTACTATCCAATTGGACAATGATCTATCTTACGAGGAGGAGCCGGTGGCCATTCTAGACTGACAGGTTCGATAGTTAAGGTCGAAGAGTTATCCTTCTGTGCGTGTTCAGTGGAGAGGTCAGCCTCCTAAGGCATCGACCTGGGAGTCCGAGTCTGATATGTGGAGCCGCTACCCACATTTGTTTCCTGACTCAGGTACTTCTTTCTTTTGTCCGTTCGAGGATGAACGGTTGTTTTAGAGGTGGAGATTGTGACGACCCAAAAGGTCATCACTTATTTTATTAATCATTTCGAGCTTCTGAGGCCTTGAAAACCTCATTCTATGTTGCCTCGATTTACGTGCACGGTCCGAGCATGTAGCCGGAAAGATTTTGTGACAGAAAATATGAATTCTATGAGAAATTTGGAAAAACAATGATATTAATATTGATATGGTTGACTTCGGTCAACATTTTTGGTAAACGGATCCGGACCCGAGATTTGCTGGTCCCGAAAGGTCCGTAGGAAAATATGGGACTTGGACATGCGTCCGGAGTCGAATTCTGAGGCCTAGAGCCCGAGTTATGAATTTTTCTATGAAATTGTTTTTGATGTAATTGTTAAAGGAAAATGAATTAATTGACCTTGGTATCGGGCTCGTATTTTGGTTCCGACGCCCGGTACAAGTCTTAAATATTATATATGTGCTTTCTGCAAATTTTGGTAACATTCGGATGTCGTTTGATATGTTTTGGACCTTGAGTTCCAAGTTTGAAGGTTTTGAAAACCAAAAGTATGAAAATCATGAACTTGAGGCTTGATTTGACGAAAACGATGTGTTATTGGCGATGTGATCGCACGAACAAGTTCATAATGTGTTTTTGATGTTGTGTACATGTTTGGTTTGGAGCCCGGGGGCTCGGGTAAAGATTTGATAGGCCGTTGGATTAAATTCTGAATTTTTGCACTCTGCTGGTTTTTCACCCAGCTGTTCGCTTCGCAATTGCGAAGCATTTCTCGCAATTGCGAAGGTGGCAGATCAAGGTAGGGTTCGCAAATGCGAACCATGATCGCAAATGCGAAGTCCCCTCATGCCCAGCCTTGTTCGCAAATGCGAACATCCCCATATCCTGCCTATGTTCGCAAATGCGAACCATAGTTCGCAAATGCAAACACAAAGACTTGTAAATCACGATTTCCAGCTTCATTCTTCACTTTTCACAACCCAAAAAC
The DNA here is from genome assembly GCA_032618575.1 of Nicotiana noctiflora. Lineage (NCBI taxonomy): Eukaryota > Viridiplantae > Streptophyta > Magnoliopsida > Solanales > Solanaceae > Nicotiana > Nicotiana noctiflora. The sequence continues at coordinate 334,799 of JASVEL010000704.1, forward strand.
ACCCATTTGCGATTCTTCACGGACTTCCTCTTCTTCAAAACAATTGTAAGTCACTTTTTACTTAATTCTTTCAATTCCTAACATCATTATACATGTTTTTCAAATGAAATCAAAGGTTTTCATGGTAGAATTTCTTGTTTTTGGTAGAATATAGGGTTTTTCATAAATTGGGAAATTGGACCTCGAATTGAGGTCCGATTTTGAAACAAATAATATACTTGAACTCGTGGGGGGATGGGTAACCGGATTTTGGTCCGAACCCCGAGTTCCGACCATGTGGGCCCGGGGTCAAAATTCACTATTCCGGGCAGAATGTTGTAAAAGTTGTAATTGGTCTTAGGAATTAGTTTGTTGAGTAGTATTGATGATATTAAATCAATTATGTATAGATACGATTGGATTGGAGCCAAATTTGAAAGGAAAAGGCATTGCCACGGATTGAATTATTCATAAACATTCGAGGTAAGTGTTTGTTCTATCCTAGCTTGAGGGAATAGGATTATGTGTTATGTGTTATATGATCGAGTGCGGTGTATGGGCTGTGGTGACGAGCATCCATACTCTGGCGTCTAGCATGACTGTGAGTCGTTGTTAATACTTGTTGTGGGACATATTTGAATATAAATTATTGAACCCTTGTCGGGTTGTAGAAATGTTATTGTTCTCCCTTGTCGAGACTTGTTGTGAATATGATTGTTGATTGCCCTTGTTGGGACGGTTTATGAATTACTGTTTCATTCTTTGCCCTTAACTGTGATTGTTATTTGGGTGAGGAAGAGTGATAATGCACGAAGGGTGATGTCGTGCCTTGATTTATTATTTATGCACGAAGGTTAATGACGTGCCTTGTTATTGATTATGCACGAAAGTTAATGTCGTGCCATGTTTTATTGATTATGCACGAAGGATCATGCCGTGCCTTGTTATTGAACCATGTACGAAGGATCATGCCGTACTATGGATGTGAGGATGAGAGTAAAAGCACGAAGGGTGATGTCGTGTACTTTATTTGCTTATTTGGTGAGGATGAGAGTAAAAGCACGAAGGGTGATGCCGTGCAACTACTTGATATTCCTTGACTTGATATTACTTGTGTTTCCATTATACTTTGTTTTTCCTTGTGAACTTATTAACTGTTGTTAATTGTTGAGTTCTTTTGAGATATTCCTTATTGTGTTATTACTTGGTTATTTCTCGTTATTCTGTGGTATACATATATATTGAACTGCACAAGTTTATGTGGGTGTCTGGTCCTAGGCTTGTCACTACTTCGCCGGGATAGGCCAGGCACTTACCAGCACATGGGGTCGGTTGTGCTGATACTACACTTCGTGCGTTTTTGCACAGGTCCAGGTTACGATCAGGAGCAGCAGCAGTAAATCGATTGCGTGGGAGTTGATCATATTTGAGACCGAGGTAGCTTGCAGACGTCCGCAGGCCCGGCGTCTCTCTCTCTTTACTTATGTTACTAGTTGTAGTCTCTTTGTTCCGAGACAAACAGATTATGTTATATTTCTTTCAGACTTTTATGTGTAGTATTCGGTAGTAGTTCGTGAGTTGGTGACTCCACGTCTTGGGTAGAGGATATTCCAGTATGGTTTTACTTTGAAACTGCTTAATACTATTTCGATAAAGTCTTCCGCCTTTATTTAATTAAAGTTATGGTTTGTTGATAAATTAATTATGAAATTTTATTAAAAACAGGATAGTATGAATACAGTGGCTTACCTAGCTACCACTAGTAGGCGCCATCACGATCCCGATGTTGGGGGTAAATCCGGGTCGTGACACGCCCACCTGGATAACACGGGAATATTTTTGCATTTTTATTTTTCATGCATCAGGCGCCCACCTGGATAACAAGGGAATATTTTCAGCATTTTCATTTCATGCATCAAGCGCCCACCTGGATAACAATGGAATATTTTCTGCATTTTTATTTTCACGCATCAGGTGCCCACCTGTCTAACAACGGAATACGTTTCAGCATTTTTAATTTCTATTCAGGCGCCCACCTGTATAACAAGGGAATACATTTCAGCATTTTTAATTTCTGTTCAGGCGCCCACCTATATAACAAGGGAATACATTTCAGCATTTTTACGTTCTGTTCAGGCGCCCACCTGTATAACAAAGGAATATATTTCAACATTTTTAATTTATGTTCAGGCGCCCACCTGTATAATAAAGGAATACATTTCAGCATTTTTTATTTTCTGTTCAGGCGCCCACCTGTATAACAAGGGAATACATTTCAGCATTTTTAATTTCTGTTCAGGCGCCCACCTGTATAACAAGGGAATACATTTAAGCATTTTTAATTTCTGTTTAGGCGCCCACCTGCATAATAAGGGAATACATTTTTGCATTTTTAATTGTTTTATCTAACATGAGTAACACCATGACATATGAAAAACCCTACACTGGGGCAGAGGAAAAAGTTTTCTTTGTTTTTGTTTTGTTTTTAACAGGTATCAACCTGGAGGCAAGAAACATAATGGGAAGTCACACCAAAGGGATGGAAGCAGTATGTCATAAATAAGAAAATAAAAAAAATATACAAAAGGGAGGATGCAAATAAAAGAGCAGCATAATAGATAGGAATTATTGTAATTCATAAGATCATAGCTTGGAATAGCTTCTTTATTTTTCATTTTATCCCGTTGTAACAAGGATTTAGTCAGTGATTATAGCAACAATAGCAGCAGCAGTAAGTCTTGGTAGTTTCAAACTACTAGACTTTTCCGAACTACACTAACCTGATTCCTGTTTAACCTAGGATATGTAGGCAACCTCTGAGGCAGGGTGCGGTCAAAAGGTTTTCAAAATTCTTCTTACGGAATATGCCAGTGGGCAAAAATCTCTTATTACTGCTCACTTATCTTTGCACTGAAACTCTTCGTGTTCCGGAGTAAAGAGGGGCAGCTGTGAGCACGTGATTTTTTCCCTAAGCAAACAAATTCAAATATAAAAATAAAATAGGATTTTTGGTGTGCAATTATGTGTTTAATTGAAATAATTGTATGATTGTGATTGAAATAATTTGAAATTAAAAAAAAACTACAAAAAGAGTTAATTAGAAAATGTCACAAAATAAGAAAAATTAAAGAAACTTAACAAAATACAAAAATACTGGAAAATTAAAGAAAATAGCAAAAAATGTCATAAAAATACTAGAAAAAATAGAAAAAATAGGAAAAAAAAGATCAACAACAATTGAAAATGAATACAAAAAGAGAAAATAAAATACAAAAGGAAAATACAAAGAAAATAATTAAATACAAGTGGAAATACATAAAATACAGTTAAATTGGGCCACAATTCAAAATACAAGCCCAAAGTGTAAACAGCCCAAAGGAAACAATCGTCCAGTCCAATTGCTTAAATGATACGACCGCATATTGAAGAATCAAATCTCAACTGTTGATATATTGATCTAACGGACCATGTGAGGCGGTTTGAAATAAAAGAAACAGCGTCGTGTTATAAGCTCTAATCTTGGCCGTCCAAATAAGTTGATCAGACGGATGTTGTTGAGTCTCTTAAAATAATTAAACGATGCAGTATACTAAACAAATCCTGGTCATCCATGTCTTGAGATCTAACGGAGGCCAGGCAATCTCTCGATAAACAAAACGACAACGTCTAATAGGATTTAATCCTAGCCATTGATCATAAACGATGAAAAGGCCAGGATCACCCAGGACTATAGGAGTATAAAAACTTCGTCTCTCAGTTCACAGACCAAACACACACTTATACAAACCCTAGCCGCCTTTCTCTCTCTTTTTCATCATCTTCTTCAGCCGTCTCCAATAGAGACCAGCCTAAATCCATGGCTGTTTCCGGTCACAAACCAACCTCAAACCTCTTTCCTTCACTCTCACACACCAAATCCTCTCTGAAAACCTTAGGAAACCAGAAAAACCCCTTGCTCTTGAAAGTTCGATCACTGGAGCTTTTGCCGGTGACCTTCAACTTATGACTCAGCCTTCCAGATTTACAACCCATAACAAATTTGAGGGGATCTTTCACCCTATGTAGTTAGTTTGCTTCGAATAACCCTGGATTTGTTTGAATTTTACAAAGAAGTTCGCGGAAACCCTACCTCCGGCGAACACCCAAACACAACCCACCCCTAAATATGTCCTCATAACACCTGGAACACCCCTTGTGACGACCCAAAGGGTCATCACCTGCTTTGCTCATTTGTTCCGCACTTCCGAGGTGTTGAAAACCTTATCTTATGTTGCCTTGATTTACGTACACGATCCGAGCATGTAGCCGGAAAGATTTTATGATAGAAAATATGAATTCTATGAGAAATTTGAAGAAAAATGATATTAATATTGATATAGTTGACTTCGGTCAACATTTTTGGTAAACGGACCCGCACCCGAGATCGGACGGTCCCGGAAGGTCCGTAGGAAAATATGGGACTTGGACATGCGTCCGGAGTCGAATTCTGAGGCCTAGAGCCCAAGTTATGAATTTTTCTTTGAAATTGTTTTTGTTGTAATTATAAAAGGGAAATGAATTAAATGACTATTGTATCGGGCTCATATTTTGGTTCCGACGCCCGGTACAAGTCTTAAATATTATATATATGCTTTCTGCAAAGTTTGGTGTCATTTGGATGTCGTTTGATATGTTTTGGACCTTGAGTTCCAAGTTTGAAAGTTTTGAAAACCAAAAGTATGAAAATCATGAACTTGAGACTTGATTTGATGAAAACGATGTTATATTGGCGATGTGATCGCACGAACAAGTTTGTAATGTGTTTTTGATGTTGTGTATATGTTTGGTTTGGAGCCTGGGGGGCTCGGGTAAAGATTTGGTAGGCCGTTGGTTCAAATTCTGAATTTTTACACTGCTGGTTTTCCACCCAGTTGTTGGCTTCGCAAATGCAAAGAATTTCTCGCAAATGCGAGAATGACAGGTCAAGGTGGGGTTCGCAAATGCGAACCCCTGATCGCAAATGCGAAGGGGAGTCCAGGACTACTTGGTTTGCAATTGCGAGGCCCTCACTAAACCGCCTGGCTTCGTAAATGTGAAGCCTGCCTCGCAAATGCGAAGGTCCCCTGTCAAAGCCAGGTTCGCAAATGCGAAGCCTGTCTCGCAAATGCGAGAACAGTAGGCCCCAAACCTGTAGCGTTCGCAATTACGATATCCGCAGCTGTGCAATTCTATACTTAAACAAATTTTTAAGTTCATTCTTCACTTTTTGAAAAACCCACACATCACACACGACCTCTCAAGAGCCAATTCACTCCAAAGCAATTGTAAGTCAATTTTTACTTAATTCTTTCAATTCCTAACAACATTAAAAATGTTTTTCAATAGAAATCAAAGGTTTTCATGGTAGAAATCCATGTTTTTGGGTAGAACCTAGGGTTTTCATGAATTGGAAATTGGACCTCAAATTGAGGTCCAATTTTGAAACAAATCATATATTTGAACTCGTGGGGGAATGGGTAACCGGATTTTGGTCTGAACCCCGAGTTCCGACCACGTGGGGCTATGGGCGTTTTGGGAAATTTTGGGGTAATCTTTGAGAAAACCATTTTTTAGCATTCAAACCAAGTTAATTAGTATTTATTAATATAAAGGAATCAATTGTGATTAGATTCAAGCTAGTTGAAAGCGGAATTTCGGGGAAAAAGCTATAATTGAAGAGTAATTTGGACTTCAAGGCTAAAGGTAAGTGTTTGTTCTATCCTATCTTGAGGGAATAGGATTATGTGCTATGTGTTATGTGATCGAATGCGGTGTATAGGCTGTGGTGACGAGCATCCATACACTGGCGTCTTGCATGACCGTGAGTTGTTGTTAATACTTGTTGTGAGACATTCTAAAGATAAATTGTTGAACCCTTTCCGGGTTGTAGAATTATTATTGTTTTCCCTTGCCGGGACTTGTTGTGAAGTGAGATAGTGATTGCCCTTGCCGAGACTTTATTGTGATGATTATTATGTCCCTTGCAGGGACGACTCATGATTTATTGTGTTCTTTCTCTGCCTTGAGGAAGAGTGATAATGCACGAAGGGTGATGTCGTGCCTTGATTTATTGATTATGCACGAAGGTTAATGTCGTGCCTTGCTGATTGATTTTGCACGAAGGTTAATGCCGTGCCATGTTATTGATTATGCACGAAGGAGCATGTCGTGCCTTGTTATTGAACCATGTATGAAGGATCATGCCATACCACGGATGTGAGGATGAGAGTAAAAGCACGAAGGGTGATGCCGTGCACTTTATTTGCTTATTTGGTGAGGATGAGAGTAAAAGCACGAAGGGTGATGCCGTGCAACTATTTGCTATTTCATTGACTTGACATTACTTGTTTCTCATTATACTTGTTTTCCTTGTTGATTTAATAACTGTTGTTAATTGTTGAGTTCTTCTGTGACAATCCTTGTTGCGTTGTTACTTGGTTATTTCTCGTTATCTTGTAGTGTACATATCTATAGAACTGCATAGGCTTATATGGGTGTCTGGTCCTAGGCTTGTCACTGCTTCGCCGGGATAGGTAGTGTGCTGGGCGCACATGGGGTCGGTTGTGCTGATACTGCACTTCTGTGCGTTTTTGCACAGGTCCAGGTTTCGATCAGGAGCAGCAACAGTAGATCTTTTGCGTGGGAAGTTGAGCATATTGAGACCGAGGTAGCTTGCAGGCGTCCGCAAGCCCGGCGTCTCGTCCTTTTAATTATGTTATTAGCTTTAGTCTCTTTGTTCCGAGACAAACAGATTATGTTATTTTCTTTCAGACCTTTATGTGTAGTATTCAGTAGTAGTTCGTGAGTTGGTGACTCCAAGTCTTGGGTAGAGGATTTCACTATTGTTTTACCTTGAAACTGCTTATCTCTATTTTAATAAAGTCTTCCGCATTTACTTAATTAAGGTTATGGTTTTGGTTGATAAATTGAATATGAAATATTGCTAAAAATAGGATAGTGTGAATAAAGTGGCTTGCCTAGCTACCACGAGTAGGCACCATCACGATCCCGATGTTGGGGAAAAAATTCGGGTCGTGACACCCCTCTACCACCAAAACCCAAAAATAGACCATTCGAGGAAAATATGGAAAAATCGGACTTCAAGTCTTTGAAATCTTGAAGCCTGGAAAAAGAAAAGAAAAAGAAAAGAAAGAAAGAAAGGAAATAAAGAAAAAAGAGAATAACAGGAGACAAATCCTGCAAGCTAAGTTTTTTTTTTTGCCTTCTTTGCTTTAAGTTTTCTGTATTTGATCTCTTACATGTTTTCTTTGCTTTTATCTTCTAAGTTTTCTGTATTTGATCTCTATCATGTTTTCTGCTTATTTCGTCTTCTAAGTTTTATGTATTGAATCTCTTGCATGTGTTCTGTTTATTTATCTTCTAAAAAACTCCTGTATATGATTTCTATCATGTTTTTTACTGTTCGTCTTCTAAGATTTCTGTATATAATCTTTGCATGTTCTTGACTGTTAGTCTTCTGAGTATTTCTATCATTAGCCTATGATAATCTCATCTATCCTATTCTTCGCACATAATAGCTCCTTAGGGTTTTTTATAAGTTCAACACATGAATCTGTTTGAATATGTTTCTATATGTGTGATTTATTCACTCTGCCTAGTCTGAAATTACAATTTAGTTAATTGGGATTCAACCATTATCAAATTTTCCTCTGAGTTCTGGTTAATTGAAGAATGATTTATGATTAGGGCTATGTGTGCAAAATGACATAAATTGGCTATATTTGTAATTGATTCATATGTTAGACTATGTTAAATTCTATTGTGCTTTGTGGTATTGGTTATAGTTGTAAAGACAAGTATAGTTAGTAATCTGGCTATTATTGAAAATGACTTAGTCAGGCTACTGTTGAAATAATTTGGACTATATAATTACTTTGTCCATTTTTGAAACCTTAAAGTAGGCTAGTTTTGCAATTTAATTCTGATTAGCTAAGTGATAATAAAAGGTTACATTTTAAATAAGTTTAAGTCAATTAAACGAGGCTAAAATTGAAAAGGAATTAGGGTTAAAATCTGGCCAAGTCTTAAATGGTTTATAAGATAGTGGCTAATAGTTAAATAGTATTAAACCTAAGATACCCTGACCTTAGTAGGTCGGGTAAATAACAAGTAACAATAAGGGTACAAAGGGAATAAGAAATGGCATAATTGTAAATTTAATAGAGCCTATAGGGACAAAACATACTTTAAGACTTGGTATTTCTGTAATTTGACATAAAATAAAGGGTAAAACAGGCCTAGTAAAATGGTATAACTGTGATAATCCTTAGCAAGTGAGGGCACCATAGTAATATGCCCTTAATAGAATAAAAAAGAATTCCCTAAAACCTTCCAGCAAGGGCTGGAAGGCATTTCGAGCTTAAAATAAAGTTACCAAACTGTAACTTATAAGAGAATTAAGAAGAGGGAACTAAGAATAAGAATTTTGAATTTCCCTCTCAAAATTTAACCCAAATCACCTATAAATAGACTGTCACTTAGCCTGAAAAAAGGACTGGATTCTAGAAATTCAGAGGTTGAACATTCTGGAGTACAAAATTAAGGGTTATACACCATAGATAGAAAGTAAAATTCTGAGTTAAGTCGAGTGGTGCAAATTTTGGAGTTCAACTAGAGTCTTCTGTTGTTCTATATTATTGGACTCAATTGGATTTCTTAATTCTGTTTGTTGGCTTGCTTAATTGCAGGGTTTGAAGATTATACTTGGCTGTTATTACTGTTTTGCTGTGATTTGTTCTTCTACTGTTCTGCTGCTGTAATTGCTGACTATTCTTCATCTTATTGCTTCTTAGACTCATAAGTTTCATTTGCTGAATCAGGTACACATTCCCTATCCAGAAATGTATTTGCCAGCTAATTGAAGAAATGAAAATTTCATGAGTTGTTCAGAAGAAATTTCCTGCTGTATTTTATAGATTTTTATGTTTATTGTGTGTTAGACCTTTTGTTATTTGATAGGAATATGTGTAATAGCTAAATATGTATGAGACTTGAACGATATGATAGATAGTGTATAAGTAGAGTAGATATAGTTATAATCATCGTTAAACTAGGTTAAAAAAGAAACAAGATAATATATGAGCTTAACTCACTTAGTAAACGAGGCTTAACAATCTAAAAACAACAATTTAATTTAACTCGATTAATTAGATAATGACAATTAGAAATGGAGTAATCAAGTTATAGTATGTTCGGTCACTTAGATTAACGTAATAACAATCTGGAATAGTATAGGTTAGAATCAGCAATTAATAACAAAGCAAATTTGCACTCTTAAGTAACGTATCATTATTCTAAATAGTGGAATAGTATTTTATTATTTAAGTTCTATTAGTAATTGGTAAATAGAATTCAGAATTAGTATTGTTAAACTTGTACTCCGGTTCCTTATGAAATAAAATGTCATTGGTTAATTTACTCTACCGTTTGATGAATGTTTGTATTTTGGTTATGAAATATCGATTTTATTTTGTACTCTTCTCGTCTGATTTGGGCATAAGCAATAGTATGGGCCCAAATCCAATTGGATTCATCTCTGGCCTCTGAATAACGACTTTAACATATACTGGGTTTCTGAAACCTAGTTGTGTAAACTGGACTATTAAATTCAGTCCACAGATGTCCAGGCCTGGAAATGGAATAATAGGCCTGGACATTATTCTGAAAAATACAAAAGAAGCAAAATAATTAGGTAAAAACCAAAAATAGAGAATATAGCATTTATTAGGATTGGACTCCTAAAATAACGGGATGAGCCTCGTATAAGAACAAAATATGCGGGGCCCCCATATGAACGTTAATAAGTGATAGACTCGGGAAGACCGTTTAGCGAATTTCACGGTCTTTCCTAAAGGATAATAAGCCGTTAGTCGTTATAGGCACGATTTTAAAATATAAATTCCTTAATACGAGTGCACATCTAATGTGACTCAAATCTTAAATCCGACGAAGCTGAAACGTATTAAAGTCGCAGGCGTACTAGTTGCGGTGTGACTCGAAATACCTTTTCGCGACGTCGCAAGTCGTTAAAATATCAAAAACAAAACATTCACATTTTATAAAAGCATATAACGAATTCAACTAAAGTGAAAAATGACAGTTGAGCGACCGTGCTAAAACCATGCCTAACACCTTCTCCCGGGTTAACAGAATTCCTTATCCGAATTTCCAGTTGCGCGAACTGTTTAAACATAGTCAATTTCCTTAGATTCGGGATTAACAGGTAACTTGGGACACCATTCTCTTCCTAAGTGGCGAAACTCTAAATAAAAATCTCGTTCCGATTGTCCTTAAAGTGGAAAAACTCCTTCCTCGTTGATTATTATTATATCCTTTCCCGGGGTGTATTAGTAATGAGTGAGGTATACCTTATTCCCTTTCCGGGAAAAAGTGGTAGTAAAAAGGGAGGTGTGACAATCACCTTCCTCTGTTCCACGACCACGCCTTTTCCAAGGAGTAGTCGACGCCTCTTTCGCTCCAGCGGCTCATCGTCCTCTGAAGTGTCCTCTTCAACAAGAAGAGGTGGAGGCAAAGAGCCCTCTATGGACGTCGTTTTATTCACCGACTCAACCACGAAATGAGAAGTCCTGAGGACATATGCAAAAGCCGGCTCCCAAATTACAGCTCCGCCCTCTGAATGAGTGGTGTCGGTAACATCAGCACTAGATGCTCCCACATCCGCTCGATCACCCTAAGGGTGAACGGCCTCAGAGGCTGTCTCTCTCACATGAACCACGTGTTCAAAACTAGAATCGGCTGACGAGGAAGTGGCGGCACGGCCTCTCCTTCTCCGCGGTGCACTGCGGGGTGCCAACACATTTATAAGAATGTATCAGAAAATGCGACGTCTAAATAAGATATGAGGTCGCCAAATCCAGAACCACTACAATACCGTGACGTCTACGCCGGTCCTCCCGGCATAAGTCGTTAGTATGCAGCATATCTTCCACGTATAAGGGGTAAGCTGCGCCGGACATACATTATAGTACCGGCATAGCTCTTCCGCCAACGGGTAAATGGGGAGGCTACACCCCATTATGAAGGGATATTCATAGAAGGCACAGAACCCGGCTCTGTGCACGTTTGCGAGGTCCCCTTCGGACGTTTGCATGACGGCCGCCTCAGGAATCTGACAAGATACTCGGAGTTCATTTAGAAGAGGTTCAGTAAATGTGGACCTTTCCCATGCCAGGGTAGCCCCCATTTGTAGGGAAATCCTTTCGAACGAATAGTTCGCGGGGAAGCAGGTTGTCCACAGAAAGAGGAACAAGAGGTTTGTGGGGTTTCTTGCCACCTCCCGAGGCCTAAGGAACCCTAGAAGTAGCCTCACTCTCGTCTGTCCCACGACAACGACCGCCCTTAGCCATTTTTTATCTTTCTATCAAAGTCAAGGTATAATAACAAATCACGAGGTCAACACGAAAAGTTGTATTGCTATAAGGAAAAGATGAATGACAGAAGTACAAAGAACCTTTTGTGATAATCCAAAGAATGGAAGGTCTTGAAATCCCTCACTATTTATAGCGAGATTCGAAGAGGTAGTATCAGAAAAGGAGGCGGGAAACCAAAATGTCAAATCACTTCTGTGGCCTTCCTCGGGAGCAGCTGCAATCATGACGCATGTTGTCAGCAGCGACAGTTCAAAGGAACGTGCCACGTATGCGCACGCGGATAGATCCTGAGACGGGTCGACTTTTTCCACCCATTGCAGATATATGTCGAATACATCTCCAATAGGAGGAGGGACTAACTGTATGGGGTCGAATCGGATATGATTAATTTAAGTCGAATACATATCCTTATACGGCCGCAGACGTCGAATAATATCTTCCTTCACGTCCATACGACGAGAGGGAGTACGCCTCCGACTATAAAGGCGTATTGACAAACTCGCCCGTATAGGCGTCCCGACTCCTCCGCCTAATTCCATTACCGTAGTAACAGTGGTTCTGAAATAATATAATGTGTTGGCGAGGGGGCCTACCTTCTATATAATGAAAGGTCTCCCTCATTTGTAAGACAAGTGTTATTATTCATTAATAATACAATCTCTCTATTTCATCTCTCTTTTGTTGGCTAGCTTTATCACTTCAATAAGTTCTCTTGCGATTTTATAAGAACAATCTACATACGAATCATAGATCTGTCTTTGAATATATTATCACTGATTCCGATTTACCCTTTTATATAATCTTTGATTGTCCCTAACTCAAAAAGCTACCGATAACTTTTTGAGTCAAACATTTCTAATAACTGCTTTTTACCATTTTAGTATAAGAAAAATATTCAAATAACATAGTAAATGCAATTTTCACATTAATAAATAGAATTTTAGTTCTAATTCTAGGAAAGCCGATACTCCACGATAAAAGTTGGGTATTGACCACTATTTGTTAAATTAATGGAGTATAGTTTGACACAAATATGTTTCACGTGCGGTACGTCATGCTCATTGACGTATATCTAATCATTTCTCTTTTTTCTTCCAGACCTCCGTCCATGTTTTGGGAAGGGAGTCCTTTTTGTTTTCCATTCTACTCAAATTAATGCGTAATCATCCTGAATTAATCAAACTAACTCTCATTAAAAATTGAAAATTTAAAGATTTTAATTGTAATTAAGGTAAGATTAATACTCCCTAATTAATCAAACTAACATTCAATAAGCAAAAACTACCCAACAAAATAAAAAAAGAAGAAAATAGTACGTAAACCTGACCATTTGATCAATCGGTCACATAGTCACGCAGTGGAGGACCTAGAAGCAAATATACAGATCTTTTGTCCAATATTTATATTTTTATTAAAAAATTCTTCAAATATATATAAAGATTATATTCATAATTCAGTTAATGATATCTAATAATATTGTCATCCTACAATTTAGGAAACATAAAGCTCTGTGGTCGGGATTGCTTTCCATTTAATGAGCTTTATACCTCCCCGGTCTCAAATTACACACGTCCCTTAATACGCTAAAAACTTGTTGCGGCCAAACGCACACACAAGTGCACGCGATCGTCAAGTAATAAATTGACTAAAAGTTAGATGACCATCCCCCGAAGACTTGTGATTAACTATTAATTAAATTAGACTCTCCTAATTATCTATACAAGAATTAGTCGTTCTGTCAGATTTGAAACAACATCATGGAGAAACTCATGAGATTTCATAAGTTGAGCTTGTTCCTCTAGCCAAGATTGGCTCACTATATCTGTTTCTTTAAAATTATTTTCTGGTGGGAACTCTCTCTCTCTCTTCGGCTACTTCCACCGCCTCGGCCTGCACTCTCATGATTGCTGCACTAATTCTTTGTGCAGCCTTTCGGTTTTCATCTTGTAACTCGACTACTTGCCTCATCATGTCCATAATACGAGCCATGCTTTCCATATAATCCACTTCCTTGCTCATATCATACTCATAAAATTATTAGAATTATTATAATAAGAACTATGAAAAGGATAATAAGAATTAGGACAACCATCCAATGTCCACCTTGACCACCACACATATTACAAAAATTTTATCAAACTGAGATGCACAATTTTTCCAAATATGTGGCCCTCCACAATATAGACAATATAATAAGAATAATCAATATTTGACCAATTCTCATGCCAAGATGTCATATCAACAAAGATAATAAAATATTAAACTAAGTTAAAAATAAAAAAATAATAACCTGAATAGGCAAAAAGGGAAAATCCAATCTAGTAGAACAGTTAATTTCTAAGTCCCCAGCAACTGCTCCAAAAACTTGTTGCGGCCAAATGCACACGCAAGCGCATGCGGTCGTCAAGTAATAAAGTGACTAAAAGTCGGATGTCGATCCCACAAGGACTTGTGATTAACTACTAACTAAATTAGACTCTCCTAATTAGTTATAAAAGAATTAAACCTAGAAGTATTCGATTCTAAACTAATTAAATAAATAAAAATAAATAATAAACTTTTAACAGAGAGAAACAGCAGATTTTTATGAAATCAATGTAATGAAAACGATCTAGGGTTATGGGCTTTCTATCATTTCTATTGTATTCTTCAATAGAATTGACTAACTAATTTATCTAGTTTATTGGTTGACAAGGTTAATATTGCTCATAAGAATCTGTCGAGTTTTTACTCGCCTATTCAAGCTAACTTAACGCATATATGTTTATGGAGTTAGAATCAACAACAACGCATTTATAATTCCTATAAATCAACCAAGCAAGGCAATTAGGTATATGTCTATCCTAACCGCGAATCTGTTCCCCAAGGCTCAGGTTCAAGAACTTGCTCTACTCAATCTTATATGCAATCTAGAATTCCCACTTTCAAGTTCAATTCGAGATTTGTAGATAGTATTAAATTGTTGATGAAGCAATCAAATAATTAAGTACAGGACTGAATAAATAAACCAATATGATAAACTAAGAAATCAAAATTAATATCTAAATAACAATGGTCATGAAAGAACCACAACCCTTGAACATGAAGTTTAGCTCCACATACACATGGAAGCAAAACAATAAATCATACAAAGAAACATAAAAAGACTAAGTTGGTAGAAGAAAAGATGAAACCCGGCCTCCACGGCGCCCTCTGTGCTCTTCCCTGGTCACAAATTCCTTTCACAAACGTCCCGTATATATATATATATATATATATATATATATATATATATATATATATATATATATATATATATATATATATATATATATATATATATACACACAAGTAGGGTCGTGTCTAAACAATTATACCTTCTCCCATGTGAAAAGGTAAACTTTTTACGGGTTTAAATAGCACTGCAGCATACCTGACCACGCATCTGGGCGCGCTAGTTTGCTGAGGTTTTGTCATGGCCGCGCATTGTTTAGCGCTGCAGTGCATTTGGGCGAGCTATTGCGAATCTTTCATGCTGTTCTCTTTCAAATTTGTAAAACCGTAAAACATGAAAGTTGTAGCCCTTTGAGTTAGCTTTCCAATCATATATGATGAAGCAAAAATGGAGTTCTATATGAAAAGTTATGTCTATTTTCTAGACAGTGCGCAATCTGCCTACTGGAGTCTTCGTTCGCTCTAACCATCATCCGTTGACCCCCAAACACGATACCGGCTTAATTCCTCGAACTTTAACCTTTAAAGCTCCAAATCACTTAAATTCATTCTATAACATTTACATATCTCGGAATCACTCCTACAAGGCATAAAACACAAAATTAGTGCAAAATAGTTGCGATTAAAGCTCAAACTCAATTAAAGTGTTGTAAATTAAAGTGTAATAATCGACTAAAATACGTAATTATAGCCTATCATCAACACCCCACACTTAAATGTTGCTCGTCCTCGAGTCAATCAAAAATTTACTCAATCTATGAGAACTTAACATATTTGAAGCACACTACACCAATGAGTTGATAGCAACAATTAAACTCTATCATATGCAATCATCCTACACTTCCCTTTACTTATGTCATTCTTCACAAATATTCATACAAAGATAATATCCTCACAACAATCCTAGCCTAAAAAACTGACTCAATGTCACAATACACTCATGGCTTGAACAGCCAACATCCTAGAGAAGTCTAATAATGTTACCTATCCTTCGTGAAACCATGTACCCTCACAACCAGGACAAGAGATTAAGTTGACTCCACACATTCGAATCTCATAATCAAATATATTTTAAGGACTCATATATATCAAATAAAATATCACTCACCCTCACAAAAGAAGTCACATGCATGCAATTGGTACCATAAGCTTGCCCTTAATATAAATCTCTACTAATGTAGGCTCAACAACAACAACTACTACCCAGTATAGTCCTACACGGTGGGGTCTGGGGAGGGTAATATATAGACAGACCTTACCCCTACCTAAAAGTCCTAATTAATGTAGGCTCACTCGATGTAATCAATTAGGACTTTTTCATGGTTTTAATGTGGGCTAAAGGACGGGTAGGATATATTTAGGAATAGTGACTAACCCTCCTAAATACTTTAACACATGACATAATCACTTTACGCGCGAATTCTTCAATCCACTTTACTTTCACAAAAATATCACCCCAAAAATGCTCCCTTCTTCTTTAAGCACTACATTAATTCATACTCACTAGAAAGAACAAGAAAACAATTCATTCATCTCTATATTTTTTTTCTTTTGTTTCTCTTTTTTTTCTCTATTTTTTTTAAATTTTCTCTAGTGGTGTATTATTTTAAAAAAATAAGTGCACCTTTCTTCATCTTATTGGTTCCACTTAAAAGACACCCCATACTTAGTTCCTTCTTACTTCATTTAGCGCTCATCTCACAATAAAAGTGCTTTAAGAGGAAAAGGGATCAAAATAATATCTATTAAGAATAAAAAGGGTATAGACTTGTAATGTGCGTGCCAAATAAAAGTCTATAGGCTCAAAGGATTGACTAGGGATAAATTTTATTTGTGATAAGAAATTAAGCTCAAAAAGATCAAAGAAAGCCTAAGATCATTTTTTTCAAACCGAGCAGCACCTAAAATTTTGCTTCAACTCACATACTTGGCAAGTTCTAGACGCAAGTACACAACATGAACTACATAAAAACCTCACCACACATGGCACATGATTCACTAAGAACGGTCTCATTCCAGCTCTCAAACAAATGCAAGTATTCACAAAGCTACAAGATATTAAGCATGAAGCACAAAGTGAACATAAGTCAAGAAAACAAGACATAGGCATCACAAGACATGCTATCCAACTAAGCAAGGCATCATCAATAATTTCAAATTATAGGGAAGATACTACACATGCCAAAGCCTAAATATGCTACTATCAAACAAGTCAAGGGCGCCTAGGTTTATCATTATTCCTCCATTTATTCCCTAAATTCTAATCTACTCTAAAAAAATAAAAAACAATACTACCACCAGCTTCAAACTACGTCCCATGGAAAAGAACCGAGGCACATAGAAAAACCACAGGGGATTATTACCACCTAAAGAAAATTAAAGACATATTTTTGGATTTTTGTTTAGACTTTAATCCCTCAAGAAAAGTGTCTAGGAGATCTATCATCGGGAAAAGTCCAAATTTTTCAACTTTTTATTTCATTTTGTTTTTCTTTTAAAAAAAATTACTACACTAATAAAGAGCATTATAACTAAGCTAACATATCACAGAAAAGCACCCAGATAATCTTCTCACCCCATACTTAAAATGGTCCAGTATCCTCAATACACACTAAAAATAACAAGAGGGTAAAAGAGACTCCGGAGTAGGCCAAAGGCTGAAGAATTAGCAGCTCACGGGATACTCAGACTTCTTCCACATATGATCCCTTGTGTGGGTAGCTCACACTCAGTTTCAAACATATGCTCGCTTTTGCATACTTCCAATGGCTTTTCTTCTATGCTCATAATCCTATATAAAAATGCTACAAAGATAGAAAAATAAAATAAACAAAAACAAATAAAAATAAAAGAAAGCAATAAAGCTGGGTTGCCTCCCAACAAGCGCTTGATTTAACATTGCGGTACGACGCTATCACTTTCACCACTTTTCCCTCCACTTTGAGGATATAAATTGCGCCCCCAATTTTGCATCTACTTTTCTGTCACGTTCATGAGGTGGTGGTGTAAAAATAAAGGAACCAAGCATTAGATATCGCATCTTGCACTTCTTGGCCCTTAAGTGAGGTATGTCATTTTGTCTTCTAGGTATGGCAAATTTCAGAATATAAACACTTGGTTTCTCATCTATTGACTCCTCCATATGCTCGAATGGATCAATTTTCATCTAACAAACCAAACGTAATGTTGAAAAGTGTTTAGAATGAGGTCCAATATGCTCCAACTCCAAAATTGCATTATTTTTGACATCCTCAATTTTGCACTATTTGTCAACCTTGGCATCATTATATGTTGGTCGAATAGTTGGAATTCCTCTTTCCGCTCCACAAGCTGTTCAGTATCCATAAACATTGGTTGCAGGGCATCAGACGCATCAACCTTTTTATTCAATTGAGCATGCAAGTCATGGATATCTGAGCAAAATCAGTCTATCTCTTGCCTAAGCTCAATTCTTATTTCTATTAGTTGTTCTGTCAGATTTGAAAGACCATCACGGAGAAACTCATGAGATTTCATAAGTTGAGCTTGTTCCTCTATCCAAGATTGGCTCACTATATGTGCTTCTTCAAAATTATTTTCTGGTGGGAACTCGTGTCACACCATTTTTAACTCTACTTGATAAGAATATGTCTTACTACAATATACCCAAGAGGGCGCAGAATGAGTTTTTCCAATTTAAGGACAGTCAGAACGGGATTAGTTATTTTAAGTTTTCAGAGTCGCCACTTGAGAATATAATGGTGTCCCAAGTCACCGGTTTAATCCCGAACCGACGAAAGTTTGACTCTGTTACAGTCTGTAAACTAGAAATCCGGATAAGTAATTCTGTTAACCCGGGAGAAGGTGTTAGGCACTCCCGAATTCCGTGGTTCTAGCACGGTCGCTCAACTGCTGTTTTAATTTTATCTGACTTCAATTTATATATTTTAATTATGTGCAAGTATACCGCTTTATAATTTTACGAATTTGTAACATCGTGAAAACACATCCTTGACCACACCGTACCAGTACGCCTATGGCTTTGAATATATTTCGACTTTATTGAGAGTAGGATTTGGGTCACATAAATGTGCACCTGTTCAAATGAATGTATATTTAAATTATGCCTAACAGTGTCTATTCTTGTTATTTTCGAAAAGATCGTGAATTCTCTAAATGATCCTTTCGGATCTAAAGTTTTATAGTTATTATTTAGGGGCCCCATGTGTTTTTATCTTGTAACGAGGCTCGTCCCATTTCAATTAGAGGTTAAGCCTATTTGTGTACTATATTTTCTAATTCTGTTTTCCCTTAATAAAAATGCTTATAAATGATTTTTAAGTCATTATCTATTTGGATCCAGGCCTTTATTCATTGTTGGGCCTGGAATCGGGGCCAACTTAACAGAGCCGCACCATGGTGCAATTGGCTACTTGGAGCCCAGTCGATATTTTCGTATCTATTCTCACCAGCTCAAAAGCCATTTCGACTGGGTCTGGGCCTCTATTTAAGATCAGGCCCAAACCACTGCTAAATCCAAGACAGGTTAACATTTTAATAATCTAACAGATCTACAGACAAATATTATTCAGTATTAGCAATTAACTATATTTACTAATACTGATTTATGTTCGAATACTATTGGTTTCAATATCAAAAATCAACTAAGAACGTTAACACTAGTTTAATCAACTTGTTACCGTTACAGAATTTCTCTATTGTTTTGATTAAATGAGAATATTATTCTAAACCTTCATCTAAACACATTCAAGTTACCATTTGTGCTTCAGTCATATTCAGATTACTATTGTTTTTAAGCTATATCACAAAGTTTAACATAAGTTTCATAGCTAAACCAATTTCAGTAATGCTAAGACATTAACACAATTTAAAATTCAACTAACTCATGCTTTTTCGAATTAATCGATACTGATTCGAAATATAAAACAAAACATCTAAGTACTTGTATTACACATCTGATTTTCAGAGTAGTTTTAAAATCTACGAGTGAATTAACTATGCTTAACCAGTTTTGAATTTAGATCTAGGTGATCATTTTGACTGGCCTATTAATGTGTTTCCTATATTACTTACTACCACTATAAACCTGAATTTTGTTCGTATAGTCCAGTCCTTATTACAACTCAAATCCTAATGAATTACATGAAATCTAAATATCTACATTGTCACACCTCCCTTTTTACTACCCCCCCCCCCTTTCAAGGTTCCCGATTAAGAGAATGGGGTATACCTCAATGTTCAAATACCCGAGAAGGATATAATAACGAAGAGGAAGGAGTTTTTTCAAATAAAGGACAATCGGTCCGGGGTTTTGTTTAACTTTCAGAGTCACCACTTGGAAAGATAATGGTGTCCCAAGTCACCGGTTAATCCCGAATCCGAGGAAATTGACTCTGTATTACAGTCCGCGAAACTAGAAACCTGGATAAGGAATTTTGTTAACCCGGGAGAAGGTGTTAAGCACTCCCGGATTTCGTGGTTTTAGCACGGTTGCTCAACTGTCGTTCTTGATTTTGTATGACTTATGATATGCCTTTTAACAATGTGTACACGTTTCAAGCTTTAATATTTTTACGAATTGTGACATTGCAAAAACGTATTTTGAGTCACACCGCAACCAGTACGCGTGTGACCTTTAATGTATTTCATCTTCGCCGGGATTTATGATTTGAGTCGCACCAAGTGCACGCTCATATTAAGGAAGGTATATTTATTAAATCGTACATAATAATCGTCTAATGACTTTTTAATCTTCGGGAAATGTTGTGGAATTTGCTATCAAACTTCCCGAATCTATTATGTATTCATCATTTGTTTATATGGGGGCCCCGCTATTTTTGTTGCCATGCGAGGCTCATCCCATTCGTTTTATTTACAGTCCAAACTTAGCGTATAACTATATTTTCTATCACTGTTTTTCCCTTAACCAATTTAATTACCTTATGTTTCCAGAAAATGAGTCCAGGCCTTATTATTTTTGTTATTACTGGGCCTGGACTCTTGGGCTTGTATTCAGCAGATTGATGTGGATATCTGGTTTTCAGTAACCCAAATTACATTGAGGCTTTCGTTCAGAAGCCCAATTAATATTTGAATCCAATCCATGCCTGCATCATACATTAGGCCGAGAACAAAATGAAACAAAGAGAAAGAAAACAAAAACGAAAACTCATAATACGAACAGGTACTTGAGATTAAAAGGAATAAATTCAAATTGTACTTTATTCATTAAGAGAAAATTATTGTACAAAACAAACAGTATCAGTTCTGAATCACAATTATCTACTATGCGCAAGACCTAATTAACAAACTATTTTCACTTTGTTCTCCAATAGCTAATTCATATTACTGATCCAAGTTATTTACTGGCTAAGTGACAGGATATTATCTAACTATGTAAGACAGGATTAAAACTAATTGTTTGCTTACTTGTAGCTCACTTGCTGATACTGCTTATATTTTATCACTGAACTTATTATGAGACATGTTCATTTGATATTATAAAAATCATTCTTAACTACTGCTTCGTTTTTGTTGTTATAGCCATTTTTTAAACTTGTTTAAATCTAACTCACAGGTATCAAATTAAACCATCTACCAGGGGTTGATTGAAATCATTACTATGAATTTAGCGTTATAGGTCTTATTTCAATATTGATTGGGCTAGTTTTACGGTATAACCTATTTTAACTAAGTGATTTTGGCTACTATCACTATATTATCTCTACTTACTACTTATTACATTGTTTTGTTCGTGCTTCTACATATACACAATGTCTCCTAATGAATTACAGATTCAATTATTTAATTAGATATAAAACAGGAACATAAAATGACAAAGAAGTTTTAAGATCGAATCAAGCTCTTCATTTCATCAAATGACTTCAAATTACATAGCTCGAACGAGGATATGTACCTGATTCAGCAAAGAAATCCAATGAGTTCTAAGTGAAGGAACAGGTACAGCGGTTATAATCAACACAGGCAATGCAACAGTAGCTAGAATGAATCCCAACAAGCAATTGAATCTTAACATAGCAACACAGCAATAGAGACCCAATGAAAAGCAGGAATTCCACACAGCTATAAGTATGAACTTCAACTAGAAAACCCATGCAGCTCTATCTACGACACTGTGTATGATGTTTTTCTGAAAATTTTGATCTCCAAAATCCAGCCTTAAAACAGGCTCCAAATAGGGGTATTTATAGGTGAGAGATGGTAAAAATTTTGGGGGGAAAAGCTAGAAAATAATTCTAGTTCGCTCCCCTCCTTTTTTACCAATTCTTACATTTTAGTCCCATTTTCTGTTATGAAATGTCTTCCAGCATGTGCTGGAAGGTTCTATTTGATTCCTTTTTGGGGCTTTTACTAGTGTATCCCTACTTGTTAGAGTTATTTACTAAGCTACCTTTTATTTAGGACCAATGTGCCCTTAATCTTGTGCAATATTGTAGAAATCATGATCCTAAATGTCTTTAATGTCCCTAGAGGCTCTATTAAATCCACAACTTTGCCATTTTCTATTCCCTATATGCCTTTGAGGGCATTCACTATTTACCCGACCTGTCCAGGTTAGGTTTTCTGTTTTTTTAGGTCTTATTTAATTACTGGCCAGTATTTACATTAGTCTTTAAGACATCGCCAGATTAAACTTCAATTTTATTTCAATTCTAACCTATTTTGTTTCATTTTCTATGATTAAAGCTAATTTGCAGGACTAGTCTGCTTAATTATTTAGAACTATACTTGTTTGAGATTTGACCAGTCCAAAGTTTGGACTTAGCCTTGCAGGTTTGGGCCAATTAGTGAACACAGGCTGGCTAAGACTTTGCAAGTCTAGCCAACTAGTGAACACAGGCCAATTGGGACCTTGCAAGTCTAGCCTATTAGACTTAAGTCAACTTATTATACACTTAGCCTATTTAACACTTAGCCAGTGCTTTCAAATTATTAGAGTTGGTCAGTTGCAAGACTGACCACTCTTTGTTATTCATTTCACTTGTGACCTCTTTTTGTAGTTTTCAATTTTAACCAATTTTAAACTATTTAAAACATGTTTTCAAAATTAACCACTTTTCAGGTTACTACACTACTGCAACTATAACCAATTCCACCTAATCATACTAGGTATTAACAGTAATCAGCTAACATAAAATTGTTGCAAACATAGCCCTTTTCACACCAAATTGCATACATAGCCATGAAATCAGAGTTACTTATCTTTTAACCAAAACTCAGAGAAGGGATTGAATATTGTTGAATTTCAATCAAAGACTTATAATCTAGATTCCAAAACACAACATATCAATTGAACATGAAGCAGGCATAGTCAGAACTTTTCTTATGTTTAAAAGGCTACGGAAAACCCAAATCATGCTCACATGTTCTTGACACAGACAGGTAGAACTTATAAAAGAATCTTTAGAAGAAGGCATGGTTTAAACAGAATAACAGAGATTTCTAGAAGATAAGGACTAATCTGAACATGCAGTGATTCATGTGACTAAAGAAGAAAATCTAGATAGAAGACGAAAAACGTAATCTATTATGCAGTGGCTTAAACGGCTAATCAAAGAAAACATACTAGAAACTGGAAGCATGTGAAAGAAATAAGCAAAGACAAACAGAAAATCATAGAAAAAAATAAACAAAAAGGGGGAAAGGACTTAGCTTGCAGGATTTGTCTCATGAGCTTCCTTTTCTCGTTATTTTTTTTTCTTTTCTTCTTTTTCTTTTTCTAGTTTTCTTTTCCTTTTCTTATTTCTGGTTTTCTTCTTTTCAGATCCAAGACTTCAGCTTTGAAGTCTTTTTGTTTGGGGATGGGTGTTAGAGGTGAAAATGTGAGATCTTTGGTAGTGGTTTGCTTGAGTCGCCGGAGTTAGGGTTCCGGTGACTTTCTTTCAAAGATTCGAGGAGTTGGGGTGATAATCGAGGGAAGTGGCTTTTGTAGGGCGGTAGATTAGGAGATGGTGGTTCTATTGTGTTAGTTTGGGAGTTGGTTTCATAGTTTGTGGTCACTGGAGAAGAGTTCCGGTGGCCGGAATTTTGAGAAACTAAGTTGTTTCGAGGTTTCTTGGGGTTTCTTATGGTGGTTTGGGGTGAAGAAGTAGAAGAAAAAAGAGAGGGAGATGAAGGGTGGCCGGAGACTGCCATGGGAGATGGGCAGTCTCCACAGCCGGCGAGGCTTCGAGAAGGTGAAGGGTGGGAGAAGAAGAAGAGATAGGGGCGGCTAGGGTTTGGGTGAATTGAGAAAATGGCCGGCCGTCTCTAGAGATGGGGTTTAAATACCCGTTACATTGAGCCTGTCTTTGGCCGTTGGGTCAATCAAGATCAACGGTCAGGATTGTTTACAATAAAACTGTGCCGTTCAAAGTTAAGTGGGGGTGTGCTTTTGTCCGTTGGATTTTGAGGTACGGACGGCTCAAATTAATTTCGAAATCTTAATTAATAGACTAATTTTGGATAAATCCTCAGCCGTTGGATCCAATGTTACGAACGGCTGAGATTATTTCAATTTAAATCATTTGGACCGGGTATCTGAGAATGCTTTGGGCCAATATGTTTGGGCTAGCATTTGGCCCAATTCCCTTTTCTTTGTATTTTTTCTTGTAATTTATTTGTATTTTTAATTATTTTTTGTGGTATTTTATTTTGTATTTTCATTTTCTTTTAATATTATTTTCAATTATTCAATTTCCTACTTCTTCTAATTTTGTGATATTTTTTGTCAATTTTCTACTATTTTTCCCTTAATTTCTGTTATTCATGCCCTTTTTTGTTAATTTTCTTTTTAACTACTTAAATTAAATACTTGTATTTAACCTTTTTTTTTCTAATTTTAATCTCTAGTTATTTAATCACATAAATGCATCTTATTCCAATCAAAACATGTAATTGCACCCAAAAATATTATTTATATTAATTTTAGAATTTATTGCTTAGTGCAAAAATCACGTGCTCACAACTTCCCCTCTTTGCTCAGGAACACGAAGAGTTAGTGCAAAGACAAGTGAGCAATAATGAGAGATTTTTGCCCACTGGCATATTCCATGAGAAGCATTTTTGAAAAATCTTTTGATCGCACCCTGCCTTAGAGGTTGGCTACATATCCTAGGCTAAACAGGAATCAGGTCAGTGTAGTTCAGGAAGGTCTGGCAGTTTAAAAACTACCAGACTTACTGTTGCATTGACACTGTTATGACTTACTGACCTACTCCTTATTATACCAGGGAATGAAGTGTAAAATAAAAAAGCTATTCTAAGCTGTAATGCTACGAGTTACAATTGTTCCTATCTAACTTCTTGTCTCTTTATTCTTCTTTGTCTCTTTTCCTTAATTTTCTGTGCGGCTGTCTTTCCTTGTGTTGATTTTTCTTTTTTCTTGCTTCCTTTCTTTTTTTGTGATTTTCGATGATACTCCTCGCCTTCAAACTGATACCTGCTTCAAACAAAACAAAACTACAAACTTTTTCTTCTGCCCCAATGTGGGCTTTTCGTGTTACGGTGTTACTCATGTTAGCTAACACAAACTAAAATTACAGAAATTAAAATTGCAAAAATGTATTCCATTGTTATACAGGTGGGCGCCTGAACAGAAACTAAAATTGCAGAAATGTATTCCCTTGTTATACAGGTGGGCGCCTGAACAGCAATTTAAATTGCAGAAAAGTATTCCATTGTTATCCAGGTGGGCGCCTGAACAGCAATTTAAATTGCAGAAAAGTATTCCATTGTTATCCAGGTGGGCGCCTGATGCATGAAATGCCAATGCAGAAAAGTATTCCCTTGTTATCTAGGTGGGCGCCTGATGCATGAAATCCTAATGCAGAAAAGTATTCCCTTGTTGTCCAGGTGGGCGCCTGATGCATGAAATGCGAATGTAGAAAAATATTCCCTTGTTATCCAGGTGGGCGCCTGATGCATGAAATGCAAATGCAGAAAAATATTCCCTTGCAATCCAGGTGGGCGCCTGATGCATGAAATGCGAATGCAGAAAAGTATTCCCTTGTTATTTAGGTGGGTGCCTGATGCATGAAATGCGAATGCAGAAAAATATTCCCTTGTTACCAAGGTGGGTGTCTGATGCATGAAATGCAAATGCATAAAAGTATTCCCTTGTTATTCAGGTGGGCGCCTGATGCATAAAATGCGAATGTGGAAAAATATTCCCTGAGTTTGATAACTGGGGTGTGAAATTAAAAGATGATACCTTCCTGTTGTTTTTGGTATTTTCTTGATTGAGTGATTCCTCCATCCATGGATTCCTCCATTTATTGTTGAACTTCTTTTTTATGTTTTCTTTTTTTTCACATTGGTCACATTCACTTTAAAGTGATTAGTGAAGATTTAATCCTGTCTAAATCACAAAACAAATATTATTAGTTATAAATTGCTGGCAACTGGCATCTGCTGCTCCTGCCTTTTATTGCTTTCCTCTTTTTTTCTTTTCTTCTATTGTGCGGTCTTCCAGTTGACTATCTTCTGTAAACTCTTTTTGTATATTTCCTTTCTTTTCACCCTTTTTGTTTTCTTTTGTTTCGGCTCTGATTGCCACCCTTCTTTATTTCCTTTCAACTTTCTTTGTCCTTTTCTTTCTTTTTCTGATCCAGTGTTGTTTTAGCTCTTATCATCAGTAGGTGGTAGTTAGCTTTCAAAGGACAATCAATGAAATGCAGAAACAAATGAATTTCCAAAAGGGGTAAGGGTGTTTTGAAGAAGTTATAGAACTTATCTGGGTATGTTGGCTGATTCCGTTGACCATGCCATGTATTTAAACTCCGACCCAGTTTGTTCAATCCATTATTCCAACTCCAACTTTCTTGCAACCCAAACCGATCTTATTTTTGTTCCTTTTCTCTTTTTCCAAAATAATTCTCGCAATCGCCTTATGGTGCCATGAAAGGTTTTCACCAATAAGACTCTCTCATTTATTTCTCTCAACCTCACAATCGCCTTGCAGTGCCGGTAAAGGTTTTCACCGACAAGACCCTCTCATTTTATTTTTCTCAACCTCACGATCGCCTTGAAGTGCCGGTAAAGGCTTTCACTAACAAGTCTCTCTCATTTTATTTCTCTCAGCCTCATTGTCGCCTTACAGTGCTGATTAAGGTTTTCACCGATGAAACTCTCTCATTTTTTTCTTTTATATATTTTCTTTTGTCTTTTGTTTTTCTGAACCACTAGTGTTGTCCAATGCCCCGTTCTTCCTTTATTCTCGTTGTATTTGTTATTTTCTTGAAATTGATTAGAAGGACTTTCTTTGGACTGTAATGTGGCTTTTGGATGGGTTAAGAAAGAAGGATATAAAAGCTCAAAAGTTTACGAGGGTTTAAAAATATTTACAACTCTCGAAATTATAAAACATAACTTCTGCCCCAGTTTCAATTTGTGGGGGATTTTTTGGATTTTTCCTTTATTGTGACTGAACCTCAATGAGGCTGCCTATGTACCCTTTCGGGATCAAGTCAGACGTAGTTCAGACTACGCTAATAATTCATGGTTTCGTCTGACTTTTTCCGATTTCTTTGTCTTTTTCTTTTTCTTGCATTTTGCTCTCTTTTTTTTCATTCTCATTTTTCATTTTCTACTTTCTTTTGTATCATAAGCGATTCCGAGAGAGGGGTATGAAAGAATAGATCGAACACGGCTCAAAGGGGATGTCAATGGATAAAGTGTTTGGATAGAGAATAAAATGCTTTCATCATTTCAATTCGAAAATCACAACAAAATACAATTATACAATTGAGAGGGAATCATACATAGTATATTTTGACTGCATCTGAATTGATAGAAGTCTCTACGCATTTCCCTTCAATGTCTGTCAGATATAGTGCCCCATTAGACAACACACGTGATACCATGAACGACCCTTGCCAGTTTGGCGCGAATTTGCCTTTTGCTTCAGCCCAATGCGGTAAGATACGCCTCAATACCAATTGTCCGACTTCAAACTTCCGAGGACACACCTTCTTATTATATGCTCTGGCCATTCTTTGTTGATATAATTGCCCATGGCAAACCGCTGCTAACCTCTTCTCATCGATCAGATTTAATTGTTCCAATCGGGCTTTTACCCATCCATCGTCATCAATCTCAGCTTCAGCTATGATTCGAAGTGACGGTATCTCGATTTCCACGGGTATAACAGCCTCTGTCCCATACACCAATGAATAGGGTGTGGCACCGATAGAAGTACGTACTGTTGTGCGATAACCCATAAGAGCGAAAGGCAGCTTCTCATGCCACTGTCTAGATTCTTCCACCATTTTCCTAAGGATCTTCTTTATATTCTTATTTGTAGCTTCTATTGCTCCATTTGCCTTTGGCCTGTAAGGTGTAGAGTTACGATGCAGGATCTTAAATCTCTGACATGCTTCCGCCATGAGGTGACTGTTCAGATTTGTCCCCGTTGTATGTGATAATTACTTTGGCAATTCCAAATCGGCATATAATATTTTCATGCACGAAATCCACCACGGCTTTCCTCGTTACCGCCTTGAATGTCGTTTCCTCCACCCACTTAGTAAAGTAGTCAATCGCGACCAAGATGAATCTATGTCCATTAGAAGCTGCAGGCTCTGTTGGTCCGATAACATCCATGCCCCAGGCGACAAATGGCCAAGGTGCAGACATCGTATGCAATTCATATGGTGGGCAATGAATTAAATCTCTATGTACTTGGCATTTGTGGCATTTCTTCACATGCCTGATACAGTCTCGCTCCATGGTGAGCCAATAATATCCTGCTCTCAAAATCTTCTTTGCTAAGATATATCCGCTCATATGAGGTCCGCAAGCTCCAGTGTGCACCTCAGTCATAATCATATCAGCTTGTTGTGCATCCACACATCTCAGTGGTGTTCTTTTATATATAATTCCTCCACTAAGGAAAAAGCCATTCGCTAAGCGTCTTACAGCTCTCTTCTGATCTCCGGTGGCTTGTTCTAGGTACTTTCCTGTCTTCAAGTATTCCTTGATATCGTGATACCACGGTTCCCCATCTAACTCTCCTTCCACAGCAAAAAACTAAGCATTCTGATCATACACCTGTATTTGAAGTGGATCTATGTAGGCCTTATCCAGATGATGTAACATAGAGGATAGTGTGGCCAGAGCATCTGCTACTTCATTACGCATTCTTGGGATATGTTTGAACTCTATGTATTGGAACCTTTGGGACAGTTCATGTAGACAATGCCGATAAGGTATTAATGTCAAATGTCTTGTTTCCCATTCTCCCTGGATTTGATGTATCAAAAGATCCGAGTCACCCATGACCAAAATCTCTTGAACACCCATATCTATTGTCATCCTTATTCCCAATATACACGCCTCATATTCGGCCATATTGTTGGTACAGAAAAATTGAAGCTAAGTGGTAACGCGATAGTGTTGACCTGTTTCTGAAATAAGCACTGCTCCAATCCTAACTCCTTTGTTGTTGACGGCTCCGCCGAAGTACATCTTCCATCCTGGCTTATCACTTAGTTCTATTTCTTCGACATTCATTGCTTCCTTATCCGGAAAGTATGTCTTTAGGGGCTCATATTCATCATCCACTGGATTTTTTGCTAAGTGATCTGCAACTGCTTGTGCCTTCATCGCCGTACGTGTTACATAAATGATGTCAAATTCTGTGGGCAGAATCTGCCATTTAGAAAGTCTCCCCGTAGGCATGGTCTTCTGGAATATATACTTCGGAGGGTCTAGTCGTGATATCAGATATGTAGTGTATGCTGACAAATAGTGCTTTAATTTCTGAGCCACCCAGGTTAATGCACAGCATGTTCTTTCTAGCTGAGTATATTTCACCTCGTAAGATGTGAACTTCTTACTAAGGTAATATATAGCTTGCTCTTTCTTGCCGGTCTCATCGTGTTTCCCTAGCACACAACCAAAGGAGTTGTCAAGCACTGTCAGATACAAGATCAGAGGTCGCCCCGGCTCTGGAGGAACTAACACTAGAGGATTTGCCAAATATTCGTTGATTTTATCGAAGGCTTCCTGACATTCATTGGTCCATTTCACTACTGCATCCTTCTTTAACAACTTGAAGATAGGCTCACATGTTGATGTCAACTGAGCGATGAACCGGATAATATAATTCAGCCTGCCTAGTAAGCTCATTACTTCTTTCTTATTCTTCGGCGGAGGCAAACTTTTGATCGCTTTTATCTTCAACGGATCTAGTTCAATGCCTCGCCGACTTACTATAAATCCTAGTAGCTTCCCTGAAGGTACTCCAAAAGTGCATTTCGCAAGATTGAGTTTAAGATTATACCTTCGGAGTCTTTGGAAAAACTTTCTCAGGTCCTTGACATGATCATGTTACTTCTTGGACTTTATGATGACATCATCCACATACACTTCAATTTCCCAATGCATCATATCATGAAACATTGTGGTCATTTCCCTCATGTAAGTAGCTCCGGCATTTTTTAACCCAAACGGCATCACTCTATAGTAGTATGTTTTCCCAAGGCGTGATAAAAGCTATTTTCTCCGCATCTTCTTCGTCCATTAGGATCTGGTGATAACCCGCATAGCATTCTACAAAAGTCATCCTTTGGACTGGCCTTATTGAGGTCTCTGTAATCAACACACACCCTGGTTTTTCCGTCTTTCTTTGGAACTGGCACAACATTTGCTAACCATGTAGGGTATTTGGAAACTCGTATGACCTTCGCCTCAAACTGTTTGTTCACCTCTTCTTTTATCTTCACGCTGATGTCCATTTTGAACTTTCTCAATTTTTTTTACCGACAGGCATTCGGGATAAATAGGCAACTTGTGTACCACCAAATCAGTACTAAGTACGGGCATGTCATCATTGGACCAGGCAAAGATGTCCTTGTATTCATGCAGTAGCTTTACTAGCTCTTCTCTGAGGGAAGCTTCTAGGTGTAAACTTATTTTTGTCTCCCAGACATTATCCTTATTCCCCAAATTAATAGATTTTGTCTCACTTATGTTTGGTTTGGGTTTTTACTCATATTGATTCAAGTTTTTACTTATTTCCTCCAGTATTTCCTCATCTTCATATTCTATTTCACTCTCATTTTCAATTTCTTGTATAATAATTCGATTGTCAAAACTGGGCCGGGAATCCTTCATGCATGACATCATCAGAATTAGCGCAAATTGAACTGTACAAAAGGAAGAAAAGAAAAAATAACAAAAATAAGGCAGAAAAGAAGAAAGAAGAAGAAATTACATTTCATTGATATTTTTCCGAAACGATAACAGAGGTTGGATACATTTGATTTCAGTGGGGTGTGGGGATTACAAAAATAAAATTGCTTTTGGTAAAGGATGATATATTTTGAAAGCTAACTACCAAGACTCCCTCATGGTTGGAAAATGAGTAGCTTCCCAATTATTGAGTGCAACACTAGGCCCCACGAACTGAATATTCATCTTACTGGTCCCTTCGCCCATCTCCACCATGTTCACATCCCCAAATAACATTTCAAACCTCGCGAGGAGTTCCTCATCTGGCCTTATCTCAGCATACCTTGACGCAACAGTCATCAAATGTCATTGTGTACCAGGCTTAGTGAAGGTGTCGGATAATTTTGGGACTGGTTTCGGGAGGGTCCAACTTTTCTTTTTGGTTCTTTTGGCTTTCTGGATGACAGTGTAGGTATGTTTAAAGCCCAAGCCAAAGGTGTCATTATTTCCCGGTAGATGGACAGGTTGTGTTATTCCCTGTAAAGCTATCCCCAAACCTTTTCCCGGTGTGAACCCATTTCAGATCATCTCTTTGGCTACCATTACTGCGGTAGATGCCACTGCAGGAATTGGTAAGTTCTCTCCTTTGGCTATCTTGTTAACTACCACAATATCTGTCACTCGATACACCCATGGGCCCTCGACTTCCTCAAAAGGCATTATGGTATTACAAGCGTCTTCCTCTCCGTGCACTGTAATTTCTTGTTGTTCCCATTCGAACTTTACCATTTGGTGTAGGGAAGATGGTACGGCTTTGGCCGCATGGATCCATGGTCATCCCAACAATAGATTATAAGACACATTGACGTCCAACACCTGATATTCCATGGTAAAGTCTACCGGCCCAATGGTGACCTCCAGCACAATATCTCCTGCCACACCTCCCTTTTTACTACCCCTTTTCCGATCCTTTTAAAAAGAGATACGTTGGGTATACCTTAATGTTCAAATACCCGAGAAGGGTATAATAACAAAGAGGAAGGAGTTTTTCCAAATAAAGGACAATCGGTCCGGGATTTTATTTAATTTTCAGAGTCGCCACTTGGGAAAATAATGGTGTCCCAAGTCACCGGTTAATCCCGAATCCGAGGAAGTTGACTCTGTATTACAGTCCGCGAAACAGAAACCTGGATTAAGAATTCTGTTAACCCGGGAGAAGGTGTTAGGCACTCCGGATTCCGTGGTTTCAGCACGTTCGCTCAACCGTCGTTCTCAATTTTTATACGACTTGTTACATACTTTTTAACAATATTAATTTGTTTCCAACTTTGATATTTGTAAGAATTGCGACGTCGCGAGAACGTAGTTCGGGTCACACCGCAACCAGTATGCCTCTGACTTTTAATACATTTCGACTTCGCCGGGATTTAGGATTTGAGTTACACCAAGTGCACACTCATATTAGGGAAAGTATATTTATTAAATCGTGCCTAAATAGTGTCTAATGGCTTCGAATCTTTTGGGAGAGGTTATGGAATTCGCTATTAACCTTCCCGAATCTATTATATGCACTACAGCATTTTAGGCCTACAACCACCCTAGAAAAGTGTGGCCTAAAATGCCAAGAAGTGTAGCATTTGGGAAAAGGCAACACTTTATGGCTTTAGGCAACACTTTTAGGGGGGTGGCCTGAAGTACCGTAACCTTTGATTATTGGCCACGCTTTGTAGGCGTTGCCTTAGAAGCCACGCTTTAAAAGTGTGGCCAATACGGTACAAAGGCCACACTTATATTTTCTGATATAGCCACGCTTTTTTGACATAAGGCTACACTTATAAAACGTGATTATTGTTACGTTATAGGCTACACTTAGAAAGTGTGGCTTCTAGAGAAACATTTACCAGATTGACATTCCGGCCCTGTAAAATTTTTGTGCATAAAACCTAGTAGCTGTGGTGTCATGGTCCGAATAATGCTACCGCAAACCTGACATGCGGACCGCATTCTTGCCGCAAAACGTTCCAGAGAGTTGCCCAAAATCGTGTCAAAAGTGCGGTCGATATGCGATCGCATGTCAAATCTGCGGTGCACTTTGCGACCGCAGAATCAACATGCGGTCCGCATAGTGACCGCATTCCATAACAGAACCTGTGTAAAATTTGGGGCAATTCTGCGGTCACTATGCGGACCGCATGTTGATTCTGCGGTCGCATAGTGCACCGCATAATTGACCCCGGCCCCGATTTTTGTAACATTTTGACCCGATCTCTTCTTTAATATAACACACTTCTTCTTCATTTTATCATATCATCTTACCAAAATTAGAGAGAGAAGAGAGGGTTTTTAGAGAGAAAAGTTCTTCATCTTCAAAGATTGTTCCAACCACTTAATTCCAAGGGATCCTAGGGCAAGGATTCAACTTCCCCAATCTTTTCAAGGTAAAAGCCCTAACTATTTTCTTTGATTTTCAGTTTTAATTGGGTAAAGAGAGGTTTTCATATAATAGCTTTTAAAAATAGAATTTTTACACTCATGCATGATTATTGAACTTGATTTCTAGTAAAAGAAGTGAGTAGAAGTAAGAGTCTTCAAGAACAAGGTTGGCAAGAGTAAGATAGCTTGGGTAAGCATAAAGTAGGAAGTTAACGGAAGAAAACTCATCACCAGGTATGTATGGCTAATTTTGATTCTTGTAAAATCGCCCAAATGCGTGCGAATTGTTTTGGCATGTGTCATGTTTTGGCATGTGTCAAATTGAGAAATTTTACGTAATTCTTCGATTTCCTTGTTGAGCATTTGATTGATGTTGAACTACGTGTGGTGGGGTATGAAATGTGAATTGAAAGATAAGAAGGTAATCGAGATTGGTAAAGAATGGGGAACAACCATCCGGATGTGGACGAGCTTAGGGAAAGAGTGATGGCAGAGGCTCATACTTCCAGGTATTCTGTGCACCCTGGTTCAACGAAAATGTATCACGATCTCAAGGAGATTTATTGGTGGAACGGTATGAAAAGGGATGTGGCAGGCTTTGTAGCTAAATGTCCGAACTGTCAACAAGTGAAGGCCGAGCATCAACGGCCTGGTGGATTAACTCAGCTTATAGAAATACCAAGGTGGAAATGGGAGATGATCAATATGGATTTCGTGGTGGGGTTACCTCGCACTCGGCGTAAGTTCGATTCAGTATGGGTGATAGTAGATCGACTCACCAAATCAGCTCACTTCCTGCCTGTCAAGTCCACTGATACCGCGGAGCAATATGCAAGATTGTACATCAAAGAGATAGTAAGGCTTCATGGCACTCCACTTTCTATCATCTCAGATCGCGGGGCTCAGTTCACCGCTAACTTTTGGAAGAAGTTTCAGCAAGGTTTGGGAACTCAGGTGAATCTCAGCACAGCTTTCCATCCACAGACCGATGGACAGGCCGAGCGGACCATTCGGACGCTTGAAGATATGTTGCGGGCTTGTGTCTTAGATTTTAAAGGTAATTGGGATGAACACTTGCCACTGATAGAATTTGCTTACAATAACAGCTATCATGCTAGCATTCAAATGGCCCCGTTTGAGGCATTGTACGGGAGAAGATGTAGATCGCCAATCGGGTGGTTTGAGGTAGGTGAAGCGGAATTACTAGGGCCAGATATGGTGTACGAAGCTATGGAAAAGGTCAAGGTTATTCAGGAGAGAATGAAAATAGCACACAGTCGTCAAAAGTCCTATGCAGACGTTCGTCGAAGGGATTTGGAGTTTCAAGTCGATGATTGGGTGTTCTTGAGGGTATCTCCTATGAAGGGAGTCATGCGATTCGGAAAGAAAGGGAAATTGAGTCCTAGGTATGTCGGGCCATATCGGATCGTTCAAAGGATTGGTCAAGTTGCTTATAGGCTAGAGTTGCCTCCCGAGATGTCATCAGTGCACCCGGTATTCCACGTGTCCATGTTGAAGAAAGTGATTGGAGATCCATCCACCATCATGCCAGTCGAAGCTATAGAGGTTAATGAAGATTTGTCATACGAAGAAGTTCCAGTCGCCATTCTTGATAGGCAAGTCCGTAAGTTGAGAAATAAGGAAGTTGCCTCTGTTAAAGTATTGTGGCGAAGTCAACAAGTTGAGGAGGCCACATGGGAAGCGGAAAAAGAGATGAAGGAAAAGTACCCCCATTTGTTCGATCAAGCCTAGAAGAAATTAGGTGACCCTCCTACTCCTAGTAACTGTCATCTTGTCTAAGTTGTTTCCCTCTTAGTATTAGTAATGTCCCCTTCATTTTGTAATGAGTTAAATGTGTTGTTACCTTGGGTCACTTGAACCTTTCTTGATAAATGAAAGCCTTATAAAGATTTA
Organism: Nicotiana noctiflora; assembly: GCA_032618575.1. NCBI lineage: Eukaryota > Viridiplantae > Streptophyta > Magnoliopsida > Solanales > Solanaceae > Nicotiana > Nicotiana noctiflora. The sequence continues at coordinate 369,940 of JASVEL010000704.1, forward strand.
CGTGTTTAATAGACAACTAATAGTAAGTTTAGATTGGTAATGGTTTGTTAAGTGTACATGGTGTGTTAAAATGGTTAAATAAGTGAGAATTCATTGAAGTGGTAGAATATGTGCATTTGTTGAGGTAAGAAAGTGCATACCAGTTGTGAAAGGTGTTGTATTTGTGTATTATTGTTTGGTAATGTGTTTCGGGGGCCCTCTGACAGGTGGATATGTCCATAATACAAAGGAAACTCTGGCGAAATTTTTCTAAAATATAAGAGTTAGTCAAATTTTTGATGGTTGCATATCATGTCTTTCAAAACCAACTCATTTATTTCAAAATCCTCATTCGAGGACGAATGATCTTAAGGGTAAGGCCCCGTAAAATTTTTGTGCATAAAACCTAGTAGCTGTGGTGTCATGGTCCGAATAATGTGTTAGGAATGCGTAGAATTCTTCGCGGCGAGCTTGCTCGCCGCGGTTCGGACCCTTGGTAGTGATTTAAGTTTCAAAAATGTAGAGAATTAATTTTTCCGAAAAGTGTTCAATTTGCGGTCAAGAATGCGATCGCAAACCTGACATGCGGACCGCATTCTTGCCGCAAAACGTTCCAGTGAGTTGCCCAAAATCGTGTCTAAAGTGCGGTCGATATGCGATCGCATGTCAAATCTGCGGTGCACTTTCGCGACCGCAGAATCAACATGCGGTCCGCATAGTGACCGCATTCCTTAACAGAACCTGCATAACTTTGGGGCAATTCTGTGGTCACTATGCGGACCGCATGTTGATTCTGCGGTCGCATAGTGCACCGCATAATTGACCCCGGCCCACATTTTTGTAACATTTTGACCCGATCTCTTCTTTAATATAACACACTTCTTCTTCATTTTATCATATCATCTTACCAAAATTAGAGAGAGAAGAGAGGGTTTTTAGAGAGAGAAGTTCTTCATCTTCAAAGATTGTTCCAACCACTTAATTCCAAGGGATCCTAGGGCAAGGATTCAACTTCCCCAATCTTTTCAAGGTAAAAGCCCTAACTATTTTCTTTGATTTTCAGTTTTAATTGGGTAAAGAGAGGTTTTCATATAATAGCTTTTAAAAATAGAATTTTTACACTCATGCATGATTATTGAACTTGATTTCTAGTAAAAAGAAGTGAGTAGAAGTAAGAGTCTTCAAGAACAAGGTTGGCAAGAGTAAGATAGCTTGGTAAGCATAAAGTAGGAAGTTAACGGAAGAAAACTCATCACCATGTATGTATGGCTAATTTTGATTCTTGTAAAATCGCCCAAATGTGTGCGAATTGTTTTGGCATGTGTCAAATTGAGAAATTTTACGTAATTCTTTGATTTCCTTGTTGAGCATTTGATTGATGTTGAACTACGTGTGGTGGGGTATGAAATGTGAATTGAAATATAAGAAGGTAATCGAGAATGGTAAAGAATGGGGAACAACCATTGTGATGGCATATTTGGCTTATTGTGGAAGGAATTTGAAACACCTTAATTGTGGTAAATTGTGGAACATGATTATGTGGGCACTTTCGATTTTGGAATACTTGTAACTTGGTTTTGATATTGGCTTGAGAAGAAATTGAGAACATGAACCAATGTGTAAGTTGCTTATTTGAACTTGTTGAAATTGTGTGTATTACTTTATCTGCTGTTTGAAATTGTTGTGTTTTCAACTGTAAGGCGGGGTCGTGTTGCGCGCCGCAACGTGGGGAAATATGGTGTGGGTTGGGGTGATAAGGGTGGCCGAGGTAATAAGGGTGGTCAGGGGCAATAGGATGGAAAGCGATCGAAATCGCTATTGAAAATTGATACAAAAATCAATAATGTGAAATTGTGAAAAGAGACAGCAGGAGAGTTTGCAACCTGTGGGGCACTGATTGCCCCTTTGTTTGACTACTTGTGCTTTATGTGATTGATTGGTAATTGTTAAATTGGTTGATCGTAGGAAGTGCTTTGTGTTGAGAATTATTTGAAATGAGAAAAATGTGGAAATATGGTTGGTTGGCTTAATTAATTGTTGATGTAATTTAATGGCTTGAGTTTACTTGGGACAAAGTTTGTCCATACATACCAGTACAATTCAAGTGTACTGACGTCCCTTTTGCCGGGGGCGCTACATTCGTGTTATGATTGTAGGCGGATCGGTAGCAGGCACTTCATCTCATCGGCAGTAGTATCCTTTCATCCTCCACTGCCCGTTTTTGGTGAGCCCCTTTCTTCCTCGGGGCCTTGTGTGGTTCATGCCACTCGGTTTGGATTTCATTTGGTTATGTAAGGTATAGTCGGAGCCTTGTTACCGGCAAGTATTGTATCTCCCTTTTGTATCCTAGAGGCTCTGTAGACATGTAAACTGTGGGACTCCGGTCTTATGTATATATATTGTGTTATGTCGGGCGTTGTAAAAATTGAAATCTTGTTAATGAATCACTCGTATCGTTTTATTTGTTTAATGTGAAATCAATTATGATTAGTAATATATTTGGTTAATGAGAAACAGTCATCACAGGGGTAACGCGTGGGAATGAAAGGCACCCAGGTCCGCTTGACTGGGGCAACCCGGTCAGGCGCCGGTCATGTTCCTCGATTTGGGGCCTGACATTGACATTCCCCATTGGCCACACTTTATAAGCGTGAACATTTTGTCTACACTACAAAATTATTTTATTAGCCACAATTTTGTGGTTAAAAAATTATATTTGTATATATATATATATATATATATATATATATATATATATATATATATATATATATATATATATATATATATATATATATATATATATATATATATATATATATATATATATATATATATATATATATATATATATATATATATATATATATATATATATATATATAAGCATTAATTTAAATGATAAGTAATAGAATAAAACTAATTCAAATGCATATACTTTGAAATAAATTTTAACAAAAGAAACACACTGTGTACTTTAATTTCTATAGTATTAAAGCAATATTCTGAGCTTTAATTTGTCCTTTACACCAGCCACACATCCTAAAAATGCCACTCAATCTTTACTTTGGATTAAACAAGAAAATTCTCCTCCATTTCATTTTACACCAAAAAAGCTAAGCAAATGCAAGACTTAGTCAAGTAGACTGTACAGTACCCACTTGGAGCAAAAATCCAAAACAATCAACGGTATGGAATATGACCCAAAGATCGTCTACTCTTTTTCTGCTGACGCATTCTCAATAAGAAAGGTTAACACATGAATTATGGGTTTTTGACATATTGTGGACTGATGATATCAAATTATAATGGACCAAAGGTCCCACTTAATTCCAAGAAAAGCACAAAAATAAACATCTGGTTCCAAAGGTCTTCACCATTCACTTTAATGATTCAAATTGATTTTCGGCCACCATTTCCAATTGCATCATCTGTATTTTACTACACATTCAAAACGAAAAAATTAGGAAGAAATGCTTGTAACGAGAACAAGGATTAAAAAAAGCATGAAAAGACTTGAAATTAATTGGTAAAACCAACAATCTAACACCACATCAATCCAAAAGATTAAAAGAAACTTTGTATTCCTAACTCATCAGTCCCTTTGCTCGTGGGAATATGATGAATTCTGCTAATGTTAACAATAAAAAAAAAAGACCAAGCTACCCAATACATATTCAGGGCAGAAGACCAGAGAAACCAAGCTACTCAATTGCCCTGAATATGAAGCAAACGGGATTGAACCACCCAAAAGACCAGGTAGTTCTCGACCCAATAAATCAGCATCCGCATGCACCTCTGCTGAGCGCTCGAAGATTGAAAATCTCCTGAGAAAGCACAAATCTGGCAGCTCTGAAGAGGAACGGTCTGCTGCAAGTGAAATCCGACTTCTTGCGAAATGTAATGCTGATAATCAGTGTTGCAATCGCTGAAGTGGATTTACATCCAAATGCAGTCGTGATGGCGCCCAACAATCAAGCTAGGCCAGCCAAACCAACAGTTTAATTATAGTACCATACCAGTCCCCAAACGGACAACCCAAGAAGAATATATGAGTTTAAGAACTCCAATAATAATAATACTGAACAAAAGTACCTGACACTCCCAAAGATCCGGAGTCACAAGTCTAGAGCCTCTAACAAAACCCAACAGGAAATAGAGAGTACGATATAGAAGTACTCAAGTCCGAATACAAAATATAAAATAACAACTGGAATGAGAGGAGAAGCTAGGCTCTGCGAACGTAGGCAACTACCTCAGCAACTCGATGTGACAATGTAAACGCTGGAGATGTCCGTCTACTGCTCCTGTGTACCTGAGTCTGCACACAAAAGGTGCAGGGAGTAGGGGTGAGTACTAAGTACTCAGTGAGTAACAAATATATATATGTAGCCGACAGTAAGAAATCCACAAAATACCACAATATGAAGCTACACTACAGTCCGAATCTCCTACGAACTAGCAACAACAATCCAACACAACTACCACAGAGTAATTCAACAAATACAAATGCAATGCAATGCACATAACCGCTACGGCGTGTAGCCCGATCCAATTTAACGTCGACGGCGCTCACCGGGGGTGTGTACAGACTCCGGAGGGGCTCCTACAGCCCAAGCGCAATACTGCTGCGGCGTGCAGCCCGATCCTCATATCAACCACTGCGGCGTGCAGCCCGATCCCATGCTCAGTCCACAATAAGCAAATAAGTCACAAAACAATTCATTTTCCTTAATTCCAGTTCTCAATTCATAATTTATGAAAAATACTTTAACTTTATTAAATTTGCAAAAGCCGGTGACTTAGCATTTCAAAAGTGTGATTACAATTCCCAGGATTGAGATCAGTGATTTAAGCAATTTTAGCTATCACATAAATATTGTCCTCTAAGGACGCTACAGATCGGCACAAGGCCCCAAACAAGGCTTACAGCCCACAAATATAGCAAATACGGTGTATTTCCAACACTAACAACATATTATTCATTTCCGGGATGGACCAAGTCTAAATCCCCAATCACAATCAATCCCGCACCTGCCACGGTGTGCGAGCCACGCCCTATTAGCGTCACAATGTGCTAAGCCGGGGTTTCGAACCCTCAGGCCTACAATATACACAAACTACTCACCTCTAGCCGGTCGTAGAATCGTCCGCGATGCCTTTTCCTTTGAATTTCGTTGCCTCGTGTGTTGAATCTAGTCATATAACAATAATTATATCAAATACGGGTCAAAGAATCATAACCCACTTCAATTTATATGAAATTCGCAAAATTACACTAAGTTGGTAAAACCCGACTTTCGGTACGATTCTCGAAAAATTACGAAAGTCTCATATTCGGAACCCTCATCTCAATACGAGTCTAAGCATATCAATTTTACCAAATTCGGACTCCATTTGCTCATTCAAAACCTTGATTTTCTAAAGTTCAAGCCTAGGGTTAAATCTTCCATGAATCACCCCAAATTCTTCCATTTTCATGATATAATTGCATAATAATACCAATACTAATCATAGCTTAAGTCCATAGTTGCTTACCTGATGATTTCCCTTGAGTTTCTCTTCAAAATCGCCCAAATCGCCTCTAAAGCCGAGACCCCCAAATGTTAAAATGTTTATGAAATTTTCTAACTTCTGATACACTTACTTACAGCGATTTTCGCTTCTGCGGAATATTTTCCGCTTCTACGCGTCCGCTTCTGCGGAGACTCGATCGCTCCTGCGGATATTTCCGCTACTGCGACTAGGCGTCCGCCTCTGCGGACTCGCCTAAGCGGCTCCCTTCCGCTTCTGCGATGGCCGCTTCTGCGGCTCCCTGTCCGCTTTACGCTCCAGCGATTCCGCTTCAGCGGAAAATGTTCCGCTTCTGCGGTGCCCAGCGCTTCTGTGCTCCTCGTCCGCTTCAGCGCACCCGCTCCTGCGCCCATAATTCCGCAGGAGCGGAAACAACAGATAGAGGACTCTCCAAACCTGAAATTTCCATGTTTTTCTCCCGATTAACCACCCGAAAACACCCCGAGGCCCCCGGGACCTCATTCAAACACACCAACACATCCCAATTCCTTATTCGAACTTGTTCCAATCATAAAAACACCATCCTGAACATCAAAATCACCAATTATCCACGGATTCAAGCCTAAGTTTCTTCAAAACTTTCAAAACTAACCTTCAACCCAAAACCCGATCAAACGATGTCCGAATGACCTGAAAATTTGCAGACATATCCAAAATCACATAACGAAGCTACAAAAATTGTCGGAATTCCATTCCGACCTCCGGATCAAAATATCACCTACCATCCGGTTTTCGCCAAAATTCAACATTCGCCAATTCAAGCTTAAAACTACACCGGACCTCCGAATTCAATTCCGATTGTTCTCCTAAGTCATAATTGATCCCCCGGAACTAGTCGAATCATCGAATTCGGTTCCGAGCACTCTAACTCAATAGTCAACTCTTGGTTGACTTTTCATATTCAAGCTTTCTTCAAACATGCTATTTGTTTCATTTTCAATCCAAATCACTTCTAACTCACCCGATATACTCTAATACTGTTTTAAAAGCATAATATATGTAAATGCAAGGTAACGGGGTGGTAATTCCCGTAACGACGGGCCGGGTCGTTACATTCTCCCCAACTTAAACAAACGCTCGTCCGCGAGCGGGTTAAGAAACATACCTGAAGCATCAAACAAGTGTGGATATCTCGACTCCGCAATTCCTGCTCGGTCTCCCAAGTTGCTTCCTCCACGGGACGACCTCTCCACCGCACTTTCACTGAAGCTATATCCTTAGATCTCAGCTTACGAACCTGTCGACCCAAAATGGCTACTGGTTCCACATCATAAGTCAAATCCTCATCTAGCTGTATCGTGCTGAAGTCTAACACATGAGACGGGTCTCCGACATACTTCCGGAGCATAGATACATGGAACACCGGGTGAACTCCTGACAAACTGGGTGGCAAAGCAATCATATAAGCCACCTCCCCAACTTTCCTAAGCACCTCAAAAGGTCCAATAAACCTTGGGCTCAACTTCCTTTCTTTCCAAACCTCATAACACCTTTCATAGGCGAAACTTTCAGCAACACCTTCTCACATACTGAATAAGACACATTTCGGACCTTCCGGTCTGCATAACTCTTCTGACGCGACTGAGCTGTGCGAAGTCTCTCCTGAATCACCTTCACCTTATCTAAGGCATCTTGGACTAATTCTGTCCCTAACAACCTAGCCTCGCCGGGCTCGAACCAACCAACTGGAGACCTACACCGTCTCCCATATAAAGCTTCATACGGTGCCATCTGAATGCTGGACTGATAGCTATTATTGTAAGCAAACTCCGCGAAAGGCAAATAATCAGCCCATGAACCACCAAAATCAATGACACAAGTACGCAACATGTCCTCCAATATCTGAATAGTACGCTCAGACTGTCCATCCGTCTGTGGATGAAATGCTGTGCTCAGCTCTACCCTGTGAACCCAACTCTCGCTGAAATGTCCTCCAGAACTGAGATGTGAACTGGGTACCTCTGTCCGATATAATGGAAATAGGAACTCCATGCAATCTCACTATCTCACGGATGAATATCTCTGCCAACCGCTCTGAGGTATAGGTAGTACACACTGGGATGAAGTGAGCTGACTTAGTCAACCTATCCACCACCACCCAAACTGAATCAAACTTCCTCGCCGTCCGAGGGAGTCCACTAACAAAGTCCATAGTTATTCTTTCCCACTTCCACTCCGGAATATCAATTCGCTGGAATACACCACCAGGTCTCTGATGCTCATACTTGACCTGCTGACAGTTTAGACACCGAGCCACATGGCTCACAATATCTTTCTTCATCCTTCTCCACCAGCAATGTTGCTTCAAATCCTGATACATCTTCGCGGCTCCTGGATGAATAGAATACCGCGAGCTATGGGCCTCCTCCAATATCAACTCACGAAGGCCATCAACATTGGGCACACATATCCGGCCCTGCATCCGCAATACACCCTCACTATCAATAGTGACATCTCTAGCATCATCATGCTGAACTCTGTCCTTAAGGACAAGTAAGTGTGGATCATCATACTGGCGCTCTCGAATACGATCATATAAAGAAGAACGAGCTACTACATAAGCCATCACCCGACTGGGCTCAGAAATATCCAGCCTTACCATTTGATTAGCTAACGCCTGAACATCAACTGCTAGGGGTCTCTCCCCAACTGGAATATACGCCAAACCGCCCATACTAATAGCCTTCCGGCTCAATGCATCAGCCACTACATTGGCTTTCCCGGGATGATACAAGATAGTAATATCATAATCTTTAAGCAACTCAAGCCATCTCCGCTGCCTCAAATTTAGATCTTTTTGCTTAAACAAATGCTGAAGGCTGCGGTGGTCCTGTATATACATCACAAGATACACCATATAGATAATGCCTCCAAATCTTCAAGGCATGAACAATAGCAGCTAGCTCCAAATCATGAACAGGGTAGTTCTTCTCGTGGGGCTTTAGCCGACGAGAAGCATATGCAATAACTCTACCCTCCTGCATCAACACACAACCGAGTCCAACTCTGGAAGCATCACAAAACACCGTATATGACCCTGAGGCCGATGGTAACACAAGTACTGGAGCCGTGGTCAAAGCCTCCTTGAGCTTCTGAAAGCTCTCTTCACATACATCAGACCACACAAATGGAGCATTCTTCTGTGTCAACTTAGTCAACGGTGAAGCAATAGATGAGAAATCCCGAACAAACCGACGATAATAGCCTGCCAAGCCGAGAAAACTCCGAATCTCTGTAGCCGAGGAAGGTCTGGGCCAATTCTGCACTGCCTCGACCTTCTGTGGATCAACCCGAATACCATCACTGGACACTATATGTCCCAGAAAACCCACAGTATCAAGCCAGAACTCACACTTAGAAAATTTTGCATAAAGCTTCTCTTCTCTCAACCTCTGCAATACCACTCTCAAATGATGTGCATGCTCCTCCTGGCTGCGTGAATACACCAGAATATCATCAATAAACACAATCACAAAAGAATAAAGGTACGGCCGAAATACACTATTCATCAAGTGCATGAATGATGCTGGGGCATTAGTCAACCCGAAAGACATCACCAGGAACTCGTAGTGCCCATATCGCGTCCTGAACGCTGTCTTCATAATATCCGAGTCCCTGATCTTCAACCGATGATAGCCCGATCGAAGATCAATCTTAGAAAATACACTAGCTCCCCTGTAGTTGATCAAATAGGTCCTCAATACGAGGTAATGGATATTTATTCTTCACTATTACCTTGTTCAGCTGCCTGTAATCAATGCACATTCTCATTGTGCCATCTTTCTTCTTTACGAATAACACCGGTGCACCCCAGGGTGACACACTCGGACGAATGAAACCCTTATCTAAGAGTTCCTGAAGTTGTTCTTTCAATTCTTTTAACTCTGCTGGTGCCATGCGATAGGGAGGAATAGAAATGGGCTGAGTGCCCGCACCAAGTCAATACCAAAATCAATATCTCTATCAGGCGGCATGCCTGGCAGGTCTGCTGGAAATACATCCGGAAACTCCCTCACAATGGGGACCGAATCAAGACTGGGTGTCTCAACTTCAACATTTCTAATGAAGGCCAAATAAGATAAACAACCCTTGCCAATCATTCGTTGAGCCTTTATATAAGAAATCACCCTGTCGGACACATAATCAGTCAAGCCACGCCACTCGATCCGCGGATAACCTGGAATAGCTAGTGTGACTGTCTTGGCATGACAGTCCAGAATCGCATGATAAGGAGATAGCCAATCCATGCCTAGGATAACATCGAAATCTACCATGCCCGGTAGTAATAGATCAACTCGGGTCTCCAGACCCCCAATAGTAATAATACAGGATCGATATACCCGATCCACAACAACAGTATCCCCCACTGGGGTAGACACATGTACGGGCAAAGCAAGGATACCACGGGTCATACCCAAATGATGTGCAAAATAAGTAGAGACATAAGAATAGGTGGATCCGGGATCAAATAAGACGGAAGCATCCCTGTGGCAGACTGAAATAATACCTGAAATAACCGCATCCGAAGCGCTAGCATCCTTCCCTGTCCGGAAGAGCATAAAAACGAGCCCGACCTCCACCAGTACGATCCTCGCCCCTGGGCGACCTCCGGATACCGGCCACCGGTCCTAGTCGACCGTGCCGGCGCCGAAGAAACAGGAGTAGAAGACGAAGGCTGATCCCTCCGCTGAGACCGCTTACACAGCCACTGAGGACACTCTCTCCTGATATGGCCCAAATCACCGCACTCAAAACAATGGCCTGAAGATGGAAGGAGGGGCTGCTGAGGACCCCTCGCTACCGATGAATCCTGTGCTGAGGAAACAGGAGCAGAGCTCTGAGCTGGAAGAGCACTCAGTGCAGGCTGACTCTGCTGGCGGCTCTGCTGACCCCGATAACCCTGCTGGCCTTGACGACCACGATCAGATGAAACCCCACTGGACTCTGTACGTCCAGACTGATGAGACCTGAAAGAGCGACCTCTGCTATGCTGAAATTGGCCCCTAGACGGAGCACCACCGTAACTGCCAGTACCACGAGGCCTCTTAGCCTCTCTCTCCTCTCGCTCTCTGCGGCGATCTGTCTCAATGTGACGGGCAGCATCAACCACCTCCTCAAAGGTAACTGTAGAAACTCTCTCCCGGGTCATCAATATGCGGATGGGATAAATAAGACCATCAATAAATCTCCGGATCCTCTCCTTGTCGGTAGGAACCATCCACATGGCATGACGGGCCAGCTGTGTGAATCTCATCTCATACTGATTAACTGTCATCTCTCCCTGCTTCAACCACTCGAACTGACGTCGCAGCTCCTCTCTCCGAGACCGAGGCACGTACTTCTCCAAAAATACCATGGAGAACTGCTGCCAAGTGAGGGGCACTGCCCCAGCGGGCCTACGCCTCTCGAAATCCTCCCACCACTGAAATGCTGCACCTGTGAACTGAAAAGTGGTGAATGAAACACCGCCGGACTCTAGAATACCCGCGGTGCGAAGCATGCGCTGACATCTGTCAAGAAAACCCTGGGCGTCCTCGCCCTCAGCACCACTGAATGTCGGAGGCTGTAACTTTTCAAATCTCTCCAATCGTCGGGCATAACTGGAACAATATAAGCAGGAGCTGGTGCAACGGGCGCAACTGGCTGAACTGGCTCGGGTGTGTGAGCCACGGGGGTCTGATTCCCTCCCCCTGCCTATGAAGAAGACGCTGCAGTAGAGGCTGCAACGACCTGAGCCAAGCCTGTGCATACTGATAAGATCAGGGCCAAGGTCTCCTGAAGACTCGGTATCACAATGGGCACTGCCGGTGTCTGAACCTGAGCTGCCAGAGCGCCTGCAGCTGGGACCTAATCCTGAACCTGGACCACCGGTGCTGGAATCTGACCCTGAGTCTGGTCAGCTGGTGGGTCAGCAGGTGCTGGTACTGTCGCCCTACCTCTACCACGACCACGACCTCTGGGTGCCAATGGTGGTCGTCCGCCACGTCTGCCACGTCTATTCTCGCCATCTGCGAGAGAATAGAATATGGAAAGATTTAATTTCATGATAACACAAATCGTACGATATGAATTCAAGAAAATGAGGTTTTTCCTAAAGTTTCTGTAGCCCTTCGAAGATAGATACGGACGTCTACGTACCGATCCGCGAAAGCCTACTAAACCGGCTCATGACTCGCGAGTCCTAATAACCTAGAGCTCGATACCAACTTGTCACGACCCAAATCCAGTCGTGATGGCGCCCAACAATCAAGCTAGGCCAGCCAAACCAACAGTTTAATTATAGTACCATACCAGTCCCCAAACGGACAACCCAAGAAGAATATATGAGTTTAAGAACTCCAATAATAATAATACTGAACAAAAGTACTGACACTCCCAAAGATCCGGAGTCACAAGTCTAGAGCCTCTAACAAAACCCAACAGGAAATAGAGAGTACGATATAGAAGTACTCAAGTCTGAATACAAAATATACAATAACAACTGGAATGAGAGGAGAAGCTAGGCTCTGCGAACGTAGGCAGCTACCTCAGCAACTCGATGTGACAATGTAAACGCCGGAGATGTCCGTCTACTGCTCCTGTGTACCTGAGTCTGCACACAAAAGGTGCAGGGAGTAGGGGTGAGTACTAAGTACTCAGTGAGTAACAAATATATATATGTAGCTGACAGTAAGAAATCCACAAAATACCATAATATGAAGCTACACTACAGTCCGAATCTCCTACGAACTAGCAACAACAATCCAACACAACTACCACAGAGTAATTCAACAAATACAAATGCAATGCAATGCACATAACCGCTACGGCGTGTAGCCCGATCCAATTTAACGTCGACGGCGCTCACCGGGGGTGTGTACAGACTCCGGAGGGGCTCCTACAGCCCAAGCGCAATACTGCTGCGGCGTGCAGCCCGATCCTCATATCAACCACTGCGGCGTGCAGCCCGATCCCATGCTCAGTCCACAATAAGCAATTAAGTCACAAAACAGTTCATTTTTCTTAATTCCAGTTCTCAATTCATAATTTATGAAAAATACTTTAACTTTATTAAGTTTGTAAAAGCCGGTGACTTAGCATTTCAAAGTGTGATTACAATTCCTAGGACTGAGATCAGTGATTTAAGCAATCTTTAGCTATCACATAAATATTGTCCTCTAAGGACGCTACAGATCGGCACAAGGCCCCAAACAAGGCTTACAGCCCACAAATATAGCAAATACAGTGTATTTCCAACACTAACATCATATTATTCATTCCCGGGATGGACCAAGTCTAAATCCCCAATCACAATCAATCCCGCACCTGCCACGGTGTGCGAGCCACGCCCTATTAGCGTCACAATGTGCTAAGACGGGGTTTCGAATCCTCAGGCTACAATATACACAAACTACTCACCTCTAGCCGGTCGTAGAATTGTCCGCGATGCCTTTTCCTTTGAATTTCGTTGCCTCGTGTGTAGAATCTAGTCATATAACAATAATTATATCAAATACGGGTCAAAGAATCATAACCCACTTCAATTTATATGAAATTCGCAAAATTACACTAAGTTGGTAAAACCCGACTTTCGGTACGATTCTCAAAAAATTACGAAAGTCTCATATTCGGAACCCTCATCTCAATACGAGTCTGAGCATATCAATTTTACCAAATTCGGACTCCATTTGCTCATTCAAAACCTTGATTTTCTAAAGTTCAAGCCTAGGGTTAAATCTTCCATGAATCACCCCAAATTCTTCCATTTTCATGATATAATTGCATAATAATACCAATACTAATCATAGTTTAAGTCCATAGTTGCTTACCCGATGATTTCCCTTGAATTTCTCTTCAAAATCGCCCAAATCGCCTCTAAAGCCGAGACCCAAATGTGTGAAATGTTCTGAAATTTTTCTCACTTCTGATACACTTAACTTACAGCGATTTTCGCTTCTGCGGAAGAATTTCCGCTCCTACGCGTCCGCTTCTGCGGAGATTCGATCGCTCCTGCGGATATTTCCGCTTCTGCGACTAGGCGTCCGCCTCTGCGGATTCGCCTAAGCGGCTTCCCTTCCGCTTCTGCGATGGCCGCTTCTGCGGCTCCCTTTACGCTCCAGCGATTCCACTTCAGCGGAAAATGTTCCGCTTCTGCGGTGCCCAGCGCTTCTGCGCTCCTCGTCCGCTTCAGCGCACCCGCTCCTGCGCCCATAATTCCGCAAGAGCGGAAACAACAGATACAGGACTCTCCAAACCTGAAATTTCCATGTTTTTCTCCCGATTAACCACCCGAAAACACCCCGAGGCCCCCGGGACCTCATTCAAACACACCAACACATCCCAATTCCTTATTCGAACTTGTTCCAATCATAAAAACACCATCCTGAACATCAAAATCACCAATTATCCACGGATTCAAGCCTAAGTTTCTTCAAAACTTTCAAAACTAACCTTCAACCCAAAACCCGATCAAACGATGTCCGAATGACCTGAAAATTTGCGGACATATCCAAAATCACATAACGAAGCTACAGAAAATGTCGGAATTCCATTCCGACCCCCGGATCAAAATATCACCTACCATCCGGTTTTCGCCAAAATTCACCATTCGCCAATTCAAGCTTAAAACTACACCGGACCTCCGAATTCAATTCCGATTGTTCTCCTAAGTCATAAATGATCCCCCGGAACTAGTCAAATCATCCGAATCCGGTTCCGAGCACTCTAACTCAATAGTCAACTCTTGGTTGACTTTTCATATTCAAGCTTTCTTCAAACATGCTATTTGTTTCATTTTCAATCCAAATCACTTCTAACTCACCCGATATACTCTAATACTCTGTTTTAAAAGCATAATATATGTAAATGCAAGGTAACGGGGTGGTAATTCCCGTAACGACGGGTCGGGTCGTTACAAGTGGATTTACATGTTTTACCTGAATCATATTGCCCCCCTGTATCCCTCTAAAGAAAAGTAAAAGGAAGATGATTTTTTCACATCGACAAGCTCATGGCTCAAGCCAGAAAAAATCTCAAAGGCAATTTTTCTAAACTCAACCTCATCGCGAATGAAAGATTGCTGATTCTTTTCAACATTTGGAGTTAAATCAGCAACAGAAACATGAGAACCTCAGACTCTCATTATTCGCCTACTCACAATACTCAGTCTCACTCTCAGTCTCTCACTATCGTCTTTGTCGTCTATCAGAGAGTATCAGTAGTTCAGTACAACTGATTGTTGATTCAGTAGTTCAGTACTACTGAGAGTCTCACTCTCAGTCTCTCACTATCGAATGAAAGATTGCTGATTCTTTTCAACATTTGGAGTTATGTCAGCAGCAGATAGATGAGAACCTCAGACTCTCACTAATCACCTACTCACAGTACTCGGTCTCACTCTCAGTCTCTCACTATCGTCTTTGTCGTCTATCATAGAGTATCAGTAGTTCAGTACTACTGATTCTATGGGATATGATGACAGAAAAGGAAGGCCAAACATATGAATTGGCTATTAAATATTACAATCTGTTATGCCCTCCACGAGTCATAGAGAGAGAAAGCAGATTGACATAATTTCATACTGCCTTTGCGCAACAAACTCTACACTTAGTCTTTCACCAATGCGGGAACTACCACAAAAGTGATGCCATATTTAAATTCAATCACGGATAAAAGCCAGCAAGAAGAAAAGAAAAAGACTTCAAGCTCAACACAAGAAGCTGGCAGAGAATCTTCTAATTCGAATAAGCTACAAGAGAGACCGGTAGAGAATACTAAGCATTCACTTAATGAATGAACCATATGCAAGATGACTCAACAAGAAATATGCGAATTAGAGACATTAAAACACGAGACAATATGCTCAACTTTCTCGTTCTCAAGCTCCTATTAATGGTGTTACCCTTCCTGTGAATCCCATCGCATACAATTCTAAGTACAATAACACATTGTTTACCGATATCTCTGCATATTCCACAAAAGAACGAAGATGGCTCGATCGATGGATACAGCCATAGCTCATGGAAGTTCAGATTGTATGATTCAACATTGACCCATAAACATGGTATTGACTCTTCATTTCTAAAAAGATATCTGCTCATCTGATCTGTTTATCAAATGAGAGTGAAGTCCCAACCAAAACTATTACTTCTAAATTTCAGTTCCCAAGCTAACAACACCTGCTATTCTTACGATTGAATGAAAGCCTTTTCTAAGAGAGTGCAATGCGAGTCAGTAGCCTAGTTTCCTTCTCTTTATCAATCAAGCACATGGAATACAACACAAATAGACATGCCTAGCAGGGATTTACAACAACAAGAACATAAGGTTAACTAGAAGCTTGACTCGTGGATTTCAAATTAGCGCGCACAAAATATGATTACTACAACTAGTACATTGTTTTTTAGAAATATATGTATATTGTTGTGTATGGAACTGAAAGAACTTCTATAGTATATACGAAAGTATATGCTCATGCTTGGATGCAAGAATAGCTAAACACGTAGTCAATACTGTGACTGGTTGGTAATAAAATTTTACTCTCAAAAGAAAGTCAATACTGTGACTGGTTGGTAATAAAATTTTAAGAGGCCTATTTTTCTGAATGTAATGAAAAAGTAGATCTTCATCCTTAGGAAATATAGATATTATAAGTGCAAATTGTTTACTATCAAGACTGTTCGAATGTGATATTTCTCATAAGCTATCAACCTCATTATATATTTGTCCCTATATAATGTCCCTTCTTTTAAACATGAAAATAAGATAAGTATTAGATAAGATTTTACAAGGTAAAGTTCAGGCTTGATTTGAAACTTGTCCTAATATAAACATTTTTTGAAACGCTTCGATACATCTACGATTTTGATGTTTTCCTTTAAGGAAATGCTATAACTCATATAATATGGTTTTTATAATTACTATCATTCCAAGCTAACAGATTATGGATTCTTGCCTTCGCTACCATCTAAAAAATCCTCAAAAAAGTTAGCAGTGGGAAAATTTTCAGAGTTCTGTCAAGGAAAAAAGCTAACATGAAAAGCTATTATTGAACTAAGATGAACTTAAATGAAGCGATAAAATTCATACAACCGACTTATTGATTGGCAGTACGATGTAGTAATTGTATTCCCAAAAAAAACAGTAGGTTAGAATTCGGATTCTAATAGGAATACATCCAGAAAATGATAAATATAATCTCCTGATTTGGAAAAAGAGTGATCAAGTTGAAGAGTAATTAATCTCAGTTCAAGAATGTCATTTGGGTTATCATTAAGTTCTGTCTATGAGGCATTCTCATCATGGCTAAACCTAAACCTATCAAAGTTACTGCTAGTTACAGAGTTACTGCTAGTTATGGAGGTAAAGTTGTTGATGTAGTATTCTCGCTTAGTCGCGGCGACGAGACTAAGCATTTTAGCATTCAAATGTGACTAGTAGTAATACTCATCCAATGTGAAACTATAACTTAAAATCATAGTGCATTCAAATTAGCCCAACTCATGTTATCAATTAACGGTTAATGACTATCATAAAACTTTAAAAATCAAATTTATCATCTATGTTGAAGCCACAAGCTAGTCCCCTTAAACAATGCAGACTCAACACTTTCTCAATTATTATAATTTTAGTGGTCAGAAAATTCGACTAGAACAGGTTCGATCAGCAACAACCAGACATCGAACATACACATCTACAGAAAATTAGATATGAAACTACAGCAATCAGAGACGATAAGATGGTAAAATATTGAAATAGAAGAGCACCAACCTGAGAGTGTAAGAATTACTTGTTTCTCTTGCTTTACAAATTTCTTCAATCTGGAACGAGGAGGATGAGAAAGTGCAAAACAGTACCTAAGAGAAAGGGGGAAACATGAAATCTTCCTTTGAGACAACAGTTTGAAACAAAAAAACTACCCAAAGTAGGGTGAGAAGGTGCGAAATTAACAGTACCTAATTAATCTTCCCGGTGCAGAAATTAACAGTATGTTTCCGGTGCAGCAGAAATTCGATCGTTCGCCAGTCTCCCACACGAAGCCAGAACGCTAATACACAGAGAGTTTCGCGATGAGAGGTGTTGCAAGCAAGGAGAGTCGTTTTTGCCCTTTTCAAACTGACCAAAATAAAATTTCTCTAGATCGAAGGGAACATTATATTTTTTTTTGGAGGGAATATTATATTTAGCCAAATATTTTGTTGGATTTTTAGAGCACATTTGTAAAGTGTTGCTTTTTCAATTATAATAAGAGCACGCTTAAAAAGAGTGCCACATACTCAAATAAATATTGCCAATTATTTTATGATTTAGCAACGTTTAATAGTGTGGCCTAACAAATTAAAGAGCACATTTTACAAGCGTAGCCAAATTTTTCGTACCCAAAAGCTCCATACAAAGGCCACCCCTGAAAAGTGTGCCAAAATATCATTTTTGGCCACACTTTTTAGGCGTTGTCTAAAACTAGTGTGGCGTTAGACCATAATTGTTGTAGTGATGTTTTATCAATTAATTATAGGGGAGCCCACTGTTTTTACTATTATGTGAGGCTCGTCCCATTTTAATTTTACAGTCCATATCCTAATATGTGTATACTATGTTTTTCTATTTTTGTTTTTCCCCTAATTCATTATTTTCAAAACTTACATCCAAGCCTTATTTTATTTACACGGGCCTGGATATTATAAGCTTGATACATATCAATTTATATTCCTGGGTATTGAAAACCCAGGAACACGCTGAAACGCATTTAGCAGAAGCCCAGTATCATTTTTACATAGTTTTGGGCCTTCGCAGCTTATTAGGCCCAGATCAAATATAATCAAAGAAGAGTAATGAAAATCAGAACTCATTATACGTACATAGAGCATCGATACTCAGAAGATAAGAAAACTTAAAATATTTTATTCAATAAGAAGAAGAGAAATACATAATTGCAATAATAAACTCAGACTTCAACTGTTCAGTGTGAATTAAGTCTAATTAACAGGCTGTTTTCATTCTCATGTTTGACAGCAATTTAAACTACTGAATCTAATTATGTAGTATCTAAAGCTAATAAGTATTATCATTTGAATATGCTCATCTCGTTTACTTGCAAATTTCAGAGAAACTACTGAATGTATTAAGAAATAAACTATATCAACTATCGATATGTGACATCATTTCAGAATATCATTTGACGGCAGTATTTCATTTACTACTAACACTATTCAGATTAAACCTATTATTACTGAATTAAACTAACTACTGTATATTAATGTTATTAACCATCTACTTGTATTAGGTTTTTATGTCAGATTAATGATTAACCTATTTTATTTATCTAAGTGATTATGATTGCTACCACTAAACTAACATACTCTACTACATTATTACATTGTTCCAGGTCTATCCGTATCCCATATTTAGTTAGTTACAGTATTTCCTACACAAATTACAATTTCAACTAAAGCTAATTGAATTACAACACCTAAATCCAGAAATCAATAATAGAAATGGTAGCGAATTCAACTTGTTTATTTCTTTAATTTCAACTCCAATGCAATTACATGGTTCAAGCCGTGTACCTGATTTAGCAATAGAATTCGTTAAGTCTAAGGGAGATGAAATAGGCACAGCAATTAGACTCAACAAGCAATGCAACAGTGAAGAATTGAATTCCGGATGAACGGATAACAACACAGCAACAGCAACTAGAAAAACCCAGCAAATGAGCAGAAATTCCAAATGACTCCAAACAGCAATTTCAACTCGAAAACCAGGCAACTATTTGCTATTTTAGTGTAGAATGTTTTCTGAAAATTTTATTTTCCAAAATCCACCCATTAAACTAGTCCTAAATTGGGGTATTTATAGGTGTAGAGAGGTGAATATTTTGGGGGGAAAAGATAGAGAATAATTCTATTTCCCTCCCCTCCTATTTTACCCAATCTTACACTTTACACCTTATTTCTGTTACAAGATCCCTTCCAGCATGTGCTGGAAGGTTCTATTTGATTCCATTTTGAGGCTTTTACTAAGGTGCCCCTACTTGTTAGTGTTTTTTACTGAATTACTTTTTCCTTAAGACCAATATACCCTTAATTCTATACATAATTGCAGAAATCAGGAGCCCAAATGTCTTATATATCCCTATAGATTCTATTAAATCTACCTTTTTGCCATTTTATGTTCCTTATATACCCTTAAAGGCATTGATTAATTACCCGACCTACCTAGGTCATATTTTCAAAGATTCAGCTCTTAATTAACTGATGGCCAACATTTGTATCAATATTTAAGAACAGGCCATATCAGACTTAAGACTTATTTCAATTTAAATAGTTTTGTTTCATTTCTGTTATTTAAGCTAATTTGCAGGGTTGGCCTGCTTATTATCCTATTTAAGACCCAGCCAGTCCAAAGATTGGACTTGGCTTTGCAATTTAAGGCCCATTACTGAACATAGGCATGGCTAAGACCTTTGCAAGTCAAGCCACCAGTGATCATGGGTCAAGCTTGGCCTTGGTAAGTCTAATCTTTTAGACTTAAACAAAATTTATTGCACATCTGGCTTATTTAAGTTTTAGCCAGTGTGTGAGACCTAACAGAGTAGGTCAGTTGCAAAATTAACAACTCTTGGTCATTTATTTCACTTATAACCTTTTTGTGATTTTTCAATTTTAACCTATTCTAAGACACTTAACACATGTTTCAATTTCAACCACTTATAAGTTTTAAAACTACTGCAGCTATAACCAATCCACCTAGGCATGATAGGTATTAGCAGTATTCACTTAACACAAGGCTGTTCCAAACATAGCCAGTTTCACAAATAATTTCATACATAGCCAATGGAATCAGAATTGTGTATCAATCAATCAAAATTCAGAGAAAAGGGTTGAATATTGTTGAATCTCAATCAATAGACTTACAAACTCAAATTTCACAACGCAGTGTCAATTAGTCATTAAACAAGCATAGTCAAGACTTCCTTATACTAAATGAACCACTGAAAATCCCATACCATACTTAAAATGTTCTTGACTAAACACATACAGGTAAAAACCCATAAAGTAGTTTCAAAAGAAAGCATGATTTGCAAAGATCCAAGATAGGCATGAAGAGATGTTAATCAGAAAACAACCGAGCTTAAACAAGGTGGACATAACAGTAACCCTTAAGCAGAGTAGACATGGAAAAATAGAACAAACAGAAATTTCTTAAAGGCAAACATCCCTAATCTAAACATGCAGTCTAATATACTAAGAGAAAACGTATGAAGATAGATAAGATAAAGAAGAATAGATTTTAAACAGAAAAACAGAACAAATAAACAAAAATTTCCAAAGACCAAAACTCTAATCTAAACATGTTGTTGTTCATATGACTAACATGCCAGAAAAGTATAGATAACAATGAGGAGAAACAAATCTTAAACAAGAAAACAGAACAAACAAACAAAAAACTTCTCAAAGACTAAAACCCTAGTCTAAACATGCAGTTGTTCATACGACTAACTTATTAAGAAACATGATGAACACACAGAAAATAACCAAAATAACAAAAATAAACAGTAAAGAAAGCAACAAAAAGGGAAAGGGACTTAGCTTGCAGGAACTGTCTCCTCAGCTTTCCCATTTTCCTTTTCCTTTTCTTCTTTTCTTTTTTCCAGTTTTTCTCTTTTCTTTTTCTTTATTTTCTTTTGTGGTTTTCTTTTCTCACATAAGAACTTAGATTTGTAGTTTTCTGGTTATGGTAGGTGTTTAGAATAGGGGAATAGCTAAGAACTTTGGGGTGTTTTGTTAAAAAGTCGTCGGGGTTACTACTTTTGA
The DNA here is from genome assembly GCA_032618575.1 of Nicotiana noctiflora. Classification (NCBI taxonomy): domain Eukaryota; kingdom Viridiplantae; phylum Streptophyta; class Magnoliopsida; order Solanales; family Solanaceae; genus Nicotiana; species Nicotiana noctiflora. The sequence goes on from JASVEL010000704.1 coordinate 391,284, forward strand.
ATATTCGAGACGGAGGAGGAAGATTCGAGGGAAACTGGGTATGGGAGGTGATTAGATCTGGTTATGAGGATGCTTTGGTGTTGATTTGGGAGGGGTTTGCATGGTTTTGGTCATCGGCGGTGAACTCCGATGATCGGAGTTTCAAGAAATATGATAAGGCTTCAGGTTTTCACGGAGTTTTTGTAGGGTTTTAAGATGAAGAAGAAGAGAAGAGGAGAAGGGGGAGATGGGGTGTGACCGGAGACCGCCGTGGAGGTGACAGTCTCCATGGTCGGCCGGTGTTTGAAGGGGATGAAAAAGAGGAGAAGAGAGAAGAGGGGTGTTTGAATACTCGGGGTGTTTGATAGACCAAGGACTTAAATACTCGGGATGTTTGATAAACTCATGGCCGTTGGATCATTGATGATCAATGGCCAAGACTGATTGCTCCAAAACGACAACGTTCCACTTAAAATGAAGGTTGATTCATATCCGTCAGATCTCATAGATGGACGGCTCAGATCTAACCATAAAAACACTATTGATTTAATTAATTCCGGATTGATTCTCAGCCATTGGATTTGATAAATGGACGGCTGAGATCAGTGTTATTTGTTGAACTGGACCAGATTTCTTCTTTAATTTGGGCCAATATGTATTTGGGCTGTTATTTCTGAATTCAGTTATCCCAACCTATTATATTTTTTATATTTTCTTAGTATTTCAATTATTTTTTTGTGATACTTTTTTTGCGTTTTCATTTTTTCTTTTTTTGTATTATTTAAATTACTCAATTTTCTATCTTCACTAATTTTCTAATATTTTTTGGCAATTTTCTACTATTTTTTCCATAATTTCCGCTATTAATGCTATTTTTGTTGATTTTCTTTAAACTACTTTAATTCAAAAAATACATGTATTTAACCTACTTTTTTTTTATTTTCTAATTTTAAATTCTAACTATTCAAACACACAAATATATCTAATTTCAATCAAGACATGCAATTGCACTCAAAAAATATTATTTATTTTAATTTTGGAATTTCATTGTCTTGTGCAAAAATCACGTGCTCACAGCTGCCCCTCTTTGCTCGGGAACACGAAGAGTTTCAGTGCAAAGACAAGTAAGCAGTAATGAGAGATTTTTGCCCACACACATATTCCGTAAGAAACATTTTTGAAACCTTTTGACCGCACCTTGCTTTAGAGGTTGCCTACATATCCTAGGCTAAACAGGAATTAGGTCAGTGTAGTTCGGGAAGGTCTGGCAGTTAAAAACTACTAGACTTACTGTTGCATTGACACTGTTAAGACTTGCTGACCTACTCCTTATTACACCAGGGGTGAAATGTAAAATGAAGAAGCTATTCTAAGCTATAATTCTACGAGTTACAATTGCTCCTATCTAACTTCTTGTCTCTTTATTCTTCTTTGTCTCTTTTTCCTTGATTTTTTGTTTGGCTGACTTTCTTATTGTTGACTTTCCTTTCCTTGCTTCCCCCTCTATTTTTTTTTATTTTCGATGTTACTTGTAGCTTTCAAACTGATACGTCCTCAAAACAAAACAAAACAAAACAAAACAAAACAACAGACTTTTCTTTCTGCCCCAGTATGGGCTCTTCATGTTACAGTGTTACTCATGTTAGCTAACACAAACTATAATTGCCGGAATTGAAATTGCAGAAATGTATTCCCTTGTTATACAGGTGAGCGCCTGAACATAAATTAAAATTGCGGAAATGCATTCCCTTGTTATACAGGTGGGCGCCTGAACAGAAAATAAAAATTGCAGAAAGGTATTCCCTTGTTCTACAGGTGGGCACCTAAACAGAGATTAAAATTGCAGAAATGTATTGCATGAAATGTGTATGCAGAAAAATATTCCCTTGTTATCCAGGTGGGCGCCTGATGCATGCAATGCAAATGCAGAAAAGTATTCCCTTGTTATCCAGGTGGGCGCCTGATACATGAAATGCAAATGCAGAAAAGTATTCCCTTGTTATCCAGGTGGGCGCCTGATGCATGAAACGCGAATACAGAAAAGTATTTCTTTGTTATCCAGGTGGGCGCCTGATGCATGAAATGCGAATGCAGAAAAGGTATTCCCTTGTTATCCAGGTGGGCGCCTGATGCATGAAATGCAAATGCAGAAAAATATTCCCTTGTTATCCAGGTGGGCGCCTGATGCAAGAAAATTAAAATTTTGCAGAAAAATATTCCCTTGTTATCGAGGTGGGCACCTGATGCAAGAAAATTATAAATTTGCAGAAAAGTATTCCCTTGTTATCCAGGTGGGCGCCTGATGCAAGAAATAAAAAATTTGCGAAAAGGTATTCCCTTGTTATCCAGGTGGGCGCCTGATGCATGAAATGCGAATGCAGAAAGGTATTCCCTTGTTATCCAGGTGGGCGCCTGATGCATGAAATGCGAATGCAGAAAAGTATTCCCTCAGTTTGATAACTGGGGTGTGAATTTTAAAAAGCTGATACCTCCTCGCTGTTTTTGTATTTTCTTGATTGAGTGATTTTCATCCATGGATTCCTCCATTTGTCACTGAACTATCTTTTTCAATGTTTTCTATCTTTCCACATTGGTTACATTCACTTTAAAGTGATTAGTGACGATTTGTTCCTGTCTAAATCACAAAAACAAAATCTTATTAGTTATAAGCTGCTGGCAACTGGCATCTGCCGCTCCTGCCTCTTATTGCTTTTCCTCTTTTTGCTTCTCTCCCGCTGTGCGGTCTTTCTGTTGACTATCTTCTACAAGCTCTTTTTGTATTTTCTTGTTTTACACCTTTTTGTTTTATTTTCTTTTGGCTCTATTTGCCAAACTCCTTTATTTCTTTTAACTCTTTTCTTTTCTTTCTTTCCTGGCCCAGTGTTATTTCAACTCTTATCGTCAGAAGCTGGTAGTTAGCCTTCAAAGGGCAAACAATGAAATGCAAAAAAATGAATTTCAAAAAGGGTAAGGGTGTTTTGAAGGAGTGATAGAAGTTATCTGGGTGTGTCGGCTAATTCCGTTGACCATGCCATGTATTTAAACTCTGACCCAGTTCGTTCAATCCATTATTCTGACTCCAAATTTCTTGCAGCCCAAACCGATCCTATTTTTGTTGCTTTTCTCTTTTTCAGAAAATAATCCTTGCAATTGCCTTATGGTGCCGTAAAAGGTTTTCACCAATAAGACTCTCTCATTTATTTTCTCTCAACCTCACAATCGCCTCGCAGTGCCGTTAAAGGTTTTCACTAACAAGACTCTCTCATTTTATTCTCACAACCTCACAGTCGCCTCATGGTGCCGCTTAAGGTTTTCACCGATGAGACTCTTTCATTTTTTTTCATTTTTCACTTTTCCTTTTTGTCTTTTGTTTTTCTGCACCACTGATGTTGTCCAATGTACCGATCTTCCGTTATTCTCATTGCATTTGTTATTTTCTTGAAATTGATTAGAAGGTCTTTTTTGGACTGTAACGTGGCTTTTGGATGGGTTAAGAAAGAAAGGTATAAAGGCTCAAAACTTACGAGGGTTTAAAAATATTTACAACTCTCGGAATTATAAAACATAACTTCTCCCTCAGTTTCAATATGTGGGGGATTTCTTTTTGATTTTTTCTTTATTGTGACTGAACCTCAATGAGGCTGCCTACGTACCCTTTCGGGATCAAGTCAGACATAGTTCAGACTACGTCAATAATTCATGGTTTCGTCTGACTTTTTCCCGATTTCTTTGTCTTTTTCTTTTGCTTTTTTTTTTTCATTTTCTATGTTTCTTTGTATCATAAGCAATTCTGAGAGAGGGGTATGAAAGAATATATCGAACACAGCTCAAAGGGGATGTCAATGGATAAAGTGTTTGGATAGAGAATAAAATGCCTTCATCATTTCAATTTCAAAATCACAACAAAATACAATCATACAATTGAAAAGGAATCATACATAGTATCTTTTGACCGCATCTGAATTGATAGCAGTTTCTACGCATTCAACTTCAACGTCTGTAAAATATAATGCCCCATTAGACAACACCCGTGATACCATAAATGGCCCCTGCCAGTTTGGCGCGAATTTGCCATTTGCTTCAGCCGAATGCGGTAAGATACGCCTTAATACAAGTTGTCCAACTTCAAACTTCCGAGGACGCACCTTCTTATTATATGCTCTAGCCATTCTTTGTTGATACAATTGCCCATGGCAAACCGATGCCAACCTCTTCTCGTCATCAGATTTAATTGTTCCAATCGGGATTTTACCCATTCCTCGTCATCTATCTTAGCTTCAGCTATGATTCGTAGTGAAGGTATCTCGATTTCCGCGGGTATAACAGCCACTGTCCCATACACCAATGAATAGGGTGTGGCCCCGATAGAAGTGCTCACTGTTGTGCGATGACCCCTAAGAGCGAAAGGCAGCTTCTCGTGCCACTATATAGACTCCTCCACCATTTTCCTAAGTATCTTCTTTATATTCTTGTTTGCAGCTTCTACTGCCCCTTTTGCCTTTGGCTGTAAGGTTTAGAGTTACCATGTAGGATCTTAAATCTCTGACACGCTTCCGCCATGAGGTGACTGTTCAGATTAGCCCCGTTATCTGTGATGATTACTTTGGGAATCCCAAATCGGCATATAATATTTTCATGCACAAAATCCACCATGGCTTTCTTCGTCACCATCTTGAATGTCTTTGCCTCCACCTACTTAGTAAAGTAGTCAATCGCGACCAAAATGAATCTATGTCCATTAGAAGCTGCAGGATCTATTGGTCCGATAACATCCATGCCCCAGGCAACAAATGGCCAGGGTGCAGACATCGTATGAAATTCATAAGGTGGGGAATGAATTAAATCTCCATGTACTTGGCATTGGTGGAATTTCCTCACATACCTGATACAGTCCCGCTCCATGGTGAGCCAATAGTACCCGACTCTCAAAATCTTCTTTGCTAAGACATACCCGCTCATATGAGGTTCGCAAGCTCCAGCGTGCACCTCGGTCAAAATCTTATCAGCTTGTTGCGCATCCACACATCTCAGCAAGCCCAAGTCTAGTGTTCTTTTATATATAATTCCTCCACTGAGGAAAAAGCCATTCGCTAAGCGTCTTATAGCTCTCTTCTGATCTGCGGTGGCTTGCTATGGGTATTTTCCTATTTTCAAGTATTCCTTGATATCGTGATACCACCGTTCTCCATCCAACTCTCCTTCCGCAGCAAAATAGTAACCATTCTGATCATACACCTAAATCTGAAGTGGATCTATATAGGCTTTATCCGGATGATGTAACATAGAGGATAGTGTGGCTAGGGCATCTGCCACTTCATTGTGCACTCTTGGGATATGTTTGAACTCTATGGATTGGAATCTTTGAGATAGTTCATGTAGACAATGTCGATAAAGTATCAATTTCAAATCACTTGTCTCCCATTCCCCCCGAATTTGATGTATCAAAAGATCCGAGTCACCCATGACCAAAATCTCTTGAACACCCATATCTATTGCCATCCTCAATCCCAATATACGCGCCTCATATTCAGCCATGTTGTTGGTACAGAAAAATCGAAGCTGAGCAGTAACGGGATAGTATTGACCCGTTTCTGAAATAAACACTGCTCCAATACCTACTCCTTTACTGTTGACGGCTCCGTCGAAGTACATCTTCCATCCTAGCTTATTACTTTATTCTATTTCTTCAACATTCATTGCCTCCTCGTCCGAAAAATATGTCTTTAATGGCTCATACTCATCATCCACTGGATTTTCTGCCAAGTGATCTGCAACTGCTTGCGCCTTCATCGTCGTACATGTTATATAAATGATGTCAAATTCTGTGAGCAGAATCTGCCATTTAGCAAGTCTTCCTGTAGGCATGGGCTTCTGGAATATATACTTCAGAGGATCTAACCATGATATCAGGTATGTGGTGTATGCTGACAAATAGTGCTTCAATTTCTGAGCTACCCAGGTCAATGCACAGCATGTTCTCTCTAACTGAGTACATTTTACCTCGTAAGATGTGAATTTCTTACTAAGGTAATATATAGCTTGTTCTTTCTTGCCCGTCTCATCGTGATGTCCCAGTACACAGCCAAATGAATTATCAAGCACCGTCAGATATAAGATCAAAGGTCTTCCCGGCTCCGGAGGAACTAACACCGGAGGATTCGCCAAATATTCCTTGATTTTATTTAAGGCTTCCTGACATTCATCGGTCAATTTCACTGCTGCATCATTCTTTAACAACTTGAAAATAGGCTCACATTTTGATGTCAACTGAGCGATGAACCGACTAATATAATTCAGCCTTCCTAGTAAGCTCATTACTTCCTTCTTGTTCTTCGGCGGAGGCAAACTCTGGATGGCTTTTATCTTTGACGGATCTAGTTCAATGCCTCTCCGACTTACGATAAATCCCAATAGCTTCCCTGAAGGTACTCCAAAAGCGCATTTCGCAGGATTGAGTTTAAGATTATACCTTCAGAGTCTTTGGAAAAACTTCCTCAAGTCCTTGACATGATCATGTTCCTTCTTGGACTTTATGATAACCTCGTTCACATACACTTCAATTTCTCGATGCATCATATCATGGAACATTGTGCTCATTGCCCCCATATAAGTGGCTCCGGCATTCTTTAACCCAAACGGCATCACTCTATAGCAGTATGTTCCCCAAGGCGTAATAAAAGCTATTTTCTCCGCATCCTCTTCGTCCATTAGGATCTGGTGATAACCCGCATAACAATCTAAAAAAGAGCCAATTTCATGCTTGGAACAATTGTCGATTAGTATGTGGATGTTCGGCAATGGGAAATCATACTTTAGACTGGCCTTGTTGAGGTCGCAGTAATCAACACACTAGTTTTTCCATCTTTCTTTGGAACTGGCACAATATTTGCTTGTCCGTTTTGAACTTTGTCAACTTTTTCTTTACCGGCCGGCATTCAGGAAAAATAGCCAACTTATGTACCACCAAATCGGTGCTAAGTCCGGGCATGTCATCATAGGACCAAGCAAAGATGTCCTTGAATTCGTGCAACAACTTTATTAACTCTTCCCTGAGGAGGCTTCTAGGTATACATTCATTTTTGTCTCCCGGACATTATCCTCACTCCCCAGATTGATAGATTCTGTCTCACTAAAGTTCGGTTTGGGTTTTGCCTCATATTGATTCAAGTCTTACTTATTTACTCCAGTATTTCCTCATCCTTATATTCAATTTCACTCTCATTTTCAATTTCTTGTATAATAATTCGATTGTTAGAACTGGGCCGGAAATCCTTCATGTATGAAATATCATCATAATTAGCACATATTGAACTGTACAAAAGGAAGAAAAAAGAAAAATAAATAAAAATAAGGTGAAAATGAAGAAAGAAGAAGCAACTGCATTTCATTGATATTTTTCAAAAGATGAATAAAGACTGGGTACATTTGATTTCAATGGGGGTGGGGACTACAAAAATAAAATTGTTTTTTGGGAAATGATGATATATTTTGAAAGCTAACTACCAAGACTCCCTCCTGATTGAAAAAGGTGTGGCTTCCCAATTATTGAGTGCAACACTAGACCCCACGAACTGAATATCTATCTTGCTGGTACCCTCGCCCATCTCCACCATGTTCACGTCCCCAAATAACATTTCAAACCTCGCCGGGAGTTTCGCATCAGGTCTAGTCTCAGCGTACCTCGATGCAGCATATGTCAGATGTCGTTTTGTACCAAGCTTGGTGAAGGTGTCAGCCAATTTTGGGACTGGTTTAGGGAGGGTCCAACTTTTCTTTTTGGTTCTTGTGGCTTTCTGGATGTCGGTGTGGGTAGGTTTGAAGCCCAAGCCAAAGGTGTCATTGTTTACTAGTAGATGGACAGATTGAGTTATTCCCTGTAGGGCTATTCCTCGCCCTTTTCCCGGTGTAAATCCATTCTTGATCATCTCTTTGGCTACCATCACTGCGGTAGGTGCCACTTTAGGGATTGGCAAGCTCTCTCCTTCTGTTATCTTGTTCACTACCACAGTGTCTGTCACCTGGTACACCCAGGGGCCTTTGTCCCCATCTGCTTCCTCGAAGGGCATTATGGTATTGCAAGCGTCTTCCTCTTCGTGCACTGTAATTTCTTGTTGTTCCCATTCGAACTTTACTATTTGGTGTAGGGACGATGGTACGGCCTTAGCCGCATGGATCCATGGCCGACCCAGCAATAGATTATAGGACACAGTGACGTCTAACACCTGAAATTCCATGGTAAAGTTTACCGGCCGAATGGTGACCTCCAGTACAATATCTCCCAAGGAATTTTTGCTTCCTCCGTCAAACCCTCGAACACTCACACTATTCTACCGGATTCTGTCAGGATTAATCTTCAACTTTCTGAGAGTCGAGAGTGGACAAATGTTTGCACTCGACCCATTGTTAATTAACACCCGAGTAACCACTGATTCTTCACTTTTGACGGTAAGATAGAGTGCCTTGTTGTGTTCAGTCCCTTCGACAGGCAATTCATTGTCCGAGAATGTTATCTTGTTCGACTCAAAAATCTTGTTGGTAATCTTCTCAAGATACCAGACTGAGATATTTTCGGGGACATGTGCTTCATTCAGTATCTTCAACAATGCCTTTCTGTGCTCCTCTGAGTGAATTAACAATAAAAGCAATGAGATTTGTGCAGGCGTATTTCTCAGCTATTCTACTATTGAGTAGTCTTTAGCTTTTATCTTCTTCAGAAATTCTTCTGCTTCTTCTTCAAAGACCGGTTTCTTCAGATGACTCTCCTTTTCCACCTTCATTTTCCTTAACTCTTTCGGGGCAATGCACCGCTCCGAACGAATGAGGCCATGTGTTTAATTGACCTCCCCTGTAACTTATTTTCCCTTGTACATTACTACGACCTTGTTGTAATTCCAAGATATGGCTTTAGTATCAACCACCGGCATTAGCATCACTGGCTTTATGATTACTGGTTCCATGCATGCTCCTTTTACTGTCAACAACGGCTTAACCCCTGGCACCACAATTTTCAATGTTTCAATCACTGGCGATTTTTTCACTGGCACCTCAGCTGTCGCTTTCTCTTTCTCAACTTCTCTCTCCACTTTACTGTTGGCATTTATCATCATTACTGATTGGGACGGTTTCTTACTGTTCTCTTCTTGTTCTAACTCTATCATGTGTGTCTCGTGATGAGTCGGCAGTGGATTCTGAGTAATGTTTGGAGTCTCTGGAGCCTGTACCTCAATCCTCCTACTGTCAATGAGCTCCTGTATAGTAGTTTTCAAGTGCCAACACTTTTTAGTATATCGTGCCCCGGTGCCCCGGAGCAATATTCACACCTGACTGTCTGGTCAATGTTTCTGGGAGGTGGGTTTGGCATCTTTGGTTCAATCGGGTTTAGCATCCCCAATTCTTTCAGACGATGATAGAGGCTGGAGTAAGACTCCCCCAATGGGGTGAATGTTTTCTTTGTTTGGTCTCTATTTCTCATTTCTGGATCAGGTCAAAAGTTGGGTCTATTTGGGTTTTTGTAGGTTCAGGAAGGAGGGTAGGTGTTCTATGTATGATAGACGTTTTGTGGGAATTGGGCTCGCCATACATGAGGGAGCGATGTGTAAGGTTGGGCTTGTGGGATGGCGTAATGTGGAGTAGTGAGTGGATAATATGGTGGAGGTGGGTTATAAGGCGCTGGTGGGTATGGTTGGTATGGGCGAGGTGGGTGATGGTATATGCTTTGGTTCCGAGTCCATGGTTTACTTTCTACAACTGAAACCTCCTCCTTCTTCTTCTTTCCAATAGATCCTCCATTCCCGGTCTGTATAGCCTAATTCGTGGCCTTGATAGCAGAAAAGCTCATGATTTTGTTGGTTTTCAACCCTTCCTCTACAAAACTCCCCATTTTCACTACTTAATTGAAATTCTTACCAATAGCCGACACCAGATGGCCGTAGTAAGTAGGCTCTAAGGCCTGCGGAAAACAATCTACCATTTCAGTCTCCTTCATTGGCGGATCCACTCGTGCCGCTTGTTCCCTCCATCTAAAGCCGAATTCCCGAAAACTTTCTCCGGGCTTCTTCTCCATCTTGGTAAGCGACAGCCTGTCTTGTATTATCTCCAAGTTGTACTGGAAGTGGTTGGAAAATGATTGAGCTAGATCGTCCCAGATGAACCATCTAGTGTGATCCTGACGTGTATACCACTCCAGCGCAGAACCACTCAAACTCTGACTAAAGTACGCCATCAAAAGTTCATCTTTTCCTCCTGCACCACACATCTTGCTGCAATATCCCGTGAGATGGGCTATAGGATCCCCATGTCTATCGTGCATGTCGAATTTAGGTAGCTTGAACCCAACCGGGAGTTGCACCTCTAGGAATAGACATAAATCTTTGTATGCTACGCTCACTTGGCCTCCTAGCCCTTGTATGTTACGGAAAGACTGCTCTAAACTCCTCATTTTCCGTGCCATTTCCTCTTGTTCCAAGTTCTTGATGGGCTTTTCTTCGGTTGTCTCCATCAGCGGGGTATAAGATTCATGCTGCCTAAATGTCGGCTCCGGCGGATAGTAATGGGTATCTTGCACATGGAACACTGGTTCACTTGACGACTTATGCAGAGCAACAGGTGGAGGTGCCACATACATCGGGGCGACCTGTGGTGGCTGAGGTGGAATCTGTTTGGCAGTGGTGGTGGTGCCTGTGAAGTGGAGGCTTAGTAGTGGTGGTAATCTGGGTATGTGGATGATGAGTTCATGGTATGTGGCTCAGGGTTAGGATTAACGGGAGGGACATATGCTGGGTTGGTTGGATATGCGGGTAAGGGTTGACCCCTGGACCAAGCTTGGTACATTTCCGACATCTGCTGCTTGAGTTTATACATTTCCTCCTTCATCCCCGCTGCATCCATGACCTCATCTTCTTGCACTGGGTCCATGATAGTTGGCTCAATTTCCTGAGACACAACCTTAGTCATAGTTTTGGATCGTGTGTTGTAATGATGATTTGCCAGAGTACCAGTTGCTAGCTAAAATTCGATTCTCATAAACAACAACACTTGTTAATAGTTAGTACATAAAAGGATAAGGTACAATGATTGAAAAATAACAACTTTTGCTTTCGATCGTCATGCATCATCCCGGTATTTATTCCATTTTGAACCATCATCAGCCTTTTCTTTCTTTCCGGTGTCCTTTCGGAACATTCGGCTATTTTCAAAAATAGCGATCACCTCGATTATTTGAAAAAATATTTTTTGGTCTTTTTCTAAAAGGGTGGTTGGACCCTTTCAAGGGTTGCCTACGTATCCCATCTAATGGCGAGAATCAAACCTGCGTAGTTCAGTCAGATTAATTGACCAATTATTTTAACAACAAAGCTATTTTTCTCAATTTTTCAGATTTCCAAATTTTCCAACAACTCTTTTATCACATAGTTCTCTCTCTCTCTCTCTTTTCAATTTTTGAATGTTCTTTTTCTACTCTCCAGAATTTTGCCGGTCCACATAACGATCAAAGACAATTAAAATGCAACACATAGTATGCTCGGTCTTTAATTACCGGGTCACCTGTACTAGACGGACTCAACCCATGCATTGAGTCCCCTAAGTCAGTTATGATGCAAATAATCGTCTTAGACCTATGTTCAATATCTTATGGTTTCATATGGTGCTAGACCGTGTACCCGAGCGGACAACTCGGATCGAGGAGGGGGATACGTACCGGTGACCCGCGGAGTCAATCGGCTTTGTAACTTATCCGGCCTCTGTTTCTTAATTTAGGTGTGACTTAACAGAAAGGGGAGTCTCAACCAGTAAGCACATCCCCGGAGGTGAAGAAGAGAAGGGTTTTCGGCACAATTTATATATACACTCCATATAACATCAAAGCGGTAAAACACATAGCATGTTGTTCAAAGCATATAACAAAGTCAAATAATATCAAGGATGGCGATTCTAATGAGCTCGAATTCTTAAACCCTGAAACCGAAGTTCTGGGTTGCTTGTCCCCAGCAGAGTCGCCAGAGCTGTCACACCTCCCTTTTTACTACCCCTTTTCCGATCCTTTTAAAAAGAGATACGTTGGGTATACCTCAATGTTCAAATACCCGAGAAGGGTATAATAACAAAGAGGAAGGAGTTTTTCCAAATAAAGGACAATCGGTCCGGGATTTTATTTAATTTTTAGAGTCGCCACTTGGGAAGATAATGGTGTCCCAAGACACCGGTTAATCCCAAATCCGAGAAGCCTGGATAAGGAATTCCGTTAACCCGGGAGAAGGTGTTAGGCACTCCCGGATTCCGTGGTTTCAGCACGGTCGCTCAACCGTCGTTCTCAATTTTTATACGACTTGTTACATACTTTTTAACAATATGAATATGTTTCCAACTTTGATATTTTTAAGAATTACAACATCGCGAGAACGTATTTCGAGTCACACCGCAACCAGTACGCCTGTGACTTTTAATACATTTCGGCTTCGCCGAGATTTAGGATTTGAGTTGCACCAAGTGCACACTCGTATTAGGGAAAGTATATTTATTAAATCGTGCCTAAATAGTGTCTAACGGCTTTGAATCTTTTGGAGAGGTTATGGAATTCGCTATTAACCCTCCTGAATCTATTATATGTTTTATTAATTACTTATAGGGGGCCCCACTGTATTTACTATTATGTGAGGCTCGTCCCATATTAATTTTACAGTCCAATCCTAATATGTATATACTATGTTTTTCTATTTTTGTTTTTCCCCTAGTTCATTAGTTTCAAAACTTAAATCCAAGCCTTATTTTATTTACACGGGCCTGGATATTCTAAGCTCGATACATATCAATTTATATTCCTGGGTATTGAAAACCCAGGAACATGCTGAAACGCATTTAGCAGAAGCCCAGTATCGTTTTTACATAGTTCTGGGCCTTCGCAACTTATTAGGCCCAGATCAGATATAATCAGAGAAGAGTAATGAAAATCAGAACTCATTATATGTACATAGAGGATCGATACTCAGAAGATAAGAAAACTTAAAATATTTTATTCAATAAGAATACATAATTAAAATAATAAACTCAAACTTCAACTGTTCAGTGTGAATTAAGTCTAATTAACAAGTTGTTTTCATTCTCATGTTTGACAGCAATTTAAACTACTGAATCTAATTATGTAGTATCTAAACCTAATCAGTATTATCATTTGAATATGCTAATCTCATTTACTTGCAAATTTCAGAGAAACTACTGAATGTATTAAGAAATAAACTCTATCAACTATCGATATGTGACATCATTTCAGAATATCATTTGACGACAGTATTTCATTTACTACTAACACTATTCAGATTAAACCTATTATTATTGAATTACACTAACTACTGCATATTAATGTTATTAACCATCTACTTGTATTAGGTTTTTATGTCAGATTAATGATTAACCTATTTTATTTATCTAAGTGATTATGATTGGTACCACTATACTAACATACTCTACTACATTATTACATTATTACATTGTTCCAGGTCTATCCGTATCCCATATTGAGTTAGTTATAGTATTTCCTACACAAATTACAATTTCAACTAAAGCTAATTGAATTACAACAGCTAAATCGAGAAATCAGTAACAGAAATGGTAGCGAATTCAACTTGTTTATTTCTTCAATTTCAACTCTAATGCAATTACATGGATCAAGCCGTGTACCTGATTCAGCAATAGAATTCGATGAGTCTAAGGGAGATAAAATAGGCACAGCAATTAGACTTGACAGGAAATGCAACAGTGAAGAATTTATGAGATAATAACACAGAAATAGCGATTAGGAACCCAGCAAAAATGAGCAGAAATTCCAAACGATTCCAAAATGAACTTCAGCTAGAGAAACCGGGCAACTATTTGCTATTTTAGTGTAGAATGTTTTCTGAGATTTTGTTTTCCAAAATCCAGCCATTAAACTAGTCCTAAATGGGGGTATTTATAGGTGTAGAGAGGTGAAAATTTTGGGGGGAAAAGATAGAGAATAATTCTATTTCCCTCCCCTACTATTTTACCCAATCTTACACTTTACACCTTATTTCTGTTACAAGATCCCTTCCAGCATGTGCTGGAAGGTTCTATTTGATTCCATTTTGGGGCTTTTACTAAGGTGCCCCTACTTGTTAGTGTTTTTTACTGAATTATTTTTTCCTTAAGACCAATATACCCTTAATTCTATGCATAATTGCAGAAATCAGGAGCCCAAATGTCTTATATATCCCTATAGACTCTATTAAATCTACCTTTTTACCAATTCATGTTCCTTATATGCCCTTAAAGGCATTGATTAATTACCCGACCTACCTAGGTGAGATTTTCAGAGATTCAGCTCTTATTTAACTGATGGCCAACATTTGTATCAATATTTAAGAACATGCCATATCAGACTTAAAACTTATTTCAATTTTAACCAGTTTTGTTTCATTTCTGTTATTTAAGCTAATTTGCAGGACTGGCCTGCTTATTATCCTATTTAAGACCCAGCCAGTCCAAAGATTGGACTTGGCTTTGCAATTTGAGGCCCATTACTGAACATAGGCATGGCTTAGACCTTTGCAAGTCTAGCCACCAGTGATCATGGGTCAAGCTGGGCCTTGGTAAGTCTAATCTTTTAGACTTAAACCAAATTTATTACACATCTGGCTTATTTAAGTTTTAGCCAGTGTGTGAGACCTAACAGAGTAGGTCAGTTGCAAACCTGACCACTCTTGGTCATTTATTTCACTTACAACATTTTTTGTGATTTTTCAATTTTAACCTATTCTAAGACACTTAACACGTGTTTCAATTTCAACCACTTATAAGTTTTAACACTACTGCAGCTATAACCAATCCACCTAGGCATGATAGGTATTAACAGTATTCACTTAACACAAGGTTGTTGCAAACATAGCCAGTTTCACAAATAATTGCACACATAGCCAATGAAATCAGAATTGTTTATCAATTAATCAAAATTCAGAGAAAAGGGTTGAATATTGTTGAATCTCAATCAATAGACTTACAAACTCAAATTTCACAACGCAGTGTCAATTAGTCATTAAACAGGCTTAGTCAAGACTTTCTTATACTAAATGAACCAATGAAAACCCCAAACCATACTGAAAATGTTCTTGACTAAACACATACAGGTAAAAACCCATAAAGCAATTTCCCTAATCTAAACATAACAGTAACCCTTAAGCAGAGTAGACATAACAGTAACCCTTAAGCAGAGTAGACATGGAGAAATAGAACAAATAGAAATTTCTTAAAGGCAAAAATCCCTAATCTAAACATGCAGTCTAATATACTAAGAGAAAACGTATGAAGATAGATAAGATAAAGAAGAATAGATTTTAAACAGAAAAACAGAACAAATAAACAAAAATTTCCAAAGACCAAAACTCTAAATCTAAACATGCTATTGTTCATATGACTAACATGCCAGAAAAGGATAGATAACAATGAGGAGAAACAAATCTTATACAAGAAAACAGAACAAACAAACAAAAAAACTTCTCAAAGACTAAAACCCTAGTCTAAACATGCAGTTGTTCATACGACTAACTTATTAAGAAACATGTTGAACACAGAGAAAATAACAAAAATAAATGGTAAAGAAAGCAATAAAAAGGGAAAGGGACTTAGCTTGCAGGAACTATCTCCTGAGCTTTCCCATTTTCCTTTTCCTTTTCTTCTATTCTTTTTTCCAGATTTTCTCTTTTCTTTTTCTTTATTTTCTTTTCTGGTTTTCTTTTCTCACATAAGACCTTAGATTTGTAGTTTTCTGGTTATGGTAGGTGTTTAGAAAAGGGGAAAAGGTAAGAACTTTGGGGTGTTTTGTTAAAAAGTCGTCGGAGTTAGGTTTTTGGCGACCTTCTTTTGAATATTCGAGACGGAGGAGGAAGATTCGAGGGAAACTGGGTACCGGAGGTGATAGATCTGGTTATGAGGATGCTTTGGTGTTGATTTGGGAGGGGTTTGCATGGTTTTGGTCATCGGCGGTGAACTCCGATGTCCGGAGTTTCAAGAAAGATGAAAAAGCTTCAGGTTTTCACGGAGTTTTTGTAGGATTTTAGGATGAAGAAGAAGAGAAGAGGAGAAGGGGGAGATGGGGTGTGACCGAAGACCGCCGTGGAGGTGACAGTCTCCATGGCCGGCCGGTGTTTGAAGGGGATGAAGAAGAAGAGAAGAGAGAAGAGGGGGCGGCTAGGGTTAGAAAAGGAGGTAAATGGCCGGTCTCATATAGACCAAGGCCTTAAATACTCGGGGTGTTTGATAAACTCCTGGCCGTTGGATTATTGATGATCAATGGCCTAGGATTGATTGCTCCAAAACGACAACGTTCCACTTAAAATGATGGTTGATTCATATCTGTGAGGTCTCATAGATGGACGGCTCAGATCTTACCATAAAAACTCTATTGATTTAATTAATTTCAGATTGTTTCTCAACCATTGGATTTGATAAATGGACGGCTGAGATTAGTGTTATTTATTGAACTGTACCGAATTTCTTCTTTAATTTGGGCCAATATGTATTTGGGCTGTTATTTCTGAATGCAATTAGCCAAACCTATTAAATATTTTGTATTTTCTTAGTATTTCAATTATTTTTTGTGATAATTTTCTTTGTGTTTTCATTTTTTATTTTTTTTTTGTATTATTTAAATTGCTCAATTTCCTATCTTCACTAATTTTCTAATATTTTTTGGCAATTTTCTACTATTTTTTCCATAATTTCCGCTATTAATGCTATTTTTGTTGATTTTCTTTAAACTACTTTAATTAAAAAAATACATGTATTTAACCTACTTTTTTTTATTTTCTAATTTAAATTTCTAACTATTCAAATACACAAATATATCTAATTTCAATCAAGACATGCAATTGCACTCAAAAAATATTATTTATTTTAATTTTGGAATTTCATTGTCTAGTGCAAAAATCACGTGCTCACAGCTCCCAAGGTATTTTTGCTTCCTCCGTCAAACCCTCGAACACTCACACTATTTCGATGGATTCTGTCAGGATTAATCTTCAATTTTCTGAGTGTCGAGATTGGGCAAATGTTTGCACTCGACTCGTTGTCTATTAAAACCCGAGTAACCACTAATTCTTCACTTTTGATGGTAAGATAGAGTGCCTTGTTGTGTTCAATCTCTTCAACAGGCAATTCATTGTCCGAGAACAGATTTTTTCGGGGACATGTGCTTAATTCAGTATTTTTAACAGCGCCTTCCTATGCTTCTCTTAGTGTATTAGCAATGAAAGCAATGAGATTTGCGGAGGCGTCTTTCTCAACTGTTCTACTATTGAGTAGTCTTGAGCTTTTATTTTCTTCAAAAACTCTTATGCTTCTTCTTCAGACACCGGCTTCTTCACATGACTCTCCTTTACCACCTTCATTTTTCTTAACTCTTCCGGGGCAAAGCACTACCCGGAACGAGTGAGGCCGTGTGTTTCATTGACCTCCCCTGTAACTTCTTTTCCCCTGTACATTACTGTGACCTTGTTATTGTTCCAAGGTATGGCTTTAGTATCTACTACCGACATTTGCACCACCGGCTTTATGACCACTGGTTCCATGTATGCTCCTTTCACTGTCAATAACGGCTTGGCCCCTGGCACCATAATTTTCATAGTCTCAACCACTGGCGGCTTTTTCACTGGCAACTCTGCTATCGCTTTCTCTTTCTCAACCTCCTTCTCCATTTTACTGTTGACCTTTATCATCATTACCGATTGGGACGGCTTCTTGCTGTTCTCTTTTTGTTCTAACTCTATCATGTATGTCTCATGATGAGTTGGTAATGGATTCTGAGTAATGTTCGGAGTCTCCGGAGCCTGCACCTCGATCCTCCTACTGTCAATGAGCTCCTGTATAGCATATTTCAGATGCCAACACTTTTCAGTATCGTGCCCCGGTGCCCTGGAGCAATATTCACATCTGACTAACTGGTCAATGTTTCTGGGAGGTGGGTTTGGACGCTTTGGCTCAATAGGGTTTAGCATCCCCAACTCTTTCAGACGATGATATAGGCTGGTATAAGACTCCCCCAATGGGGTGAATGTCTTCTTCGTTTGGGCTCTGTTTCTCATTTCTGGATCAGGTCGAAAGCTAGGTCTATTTGGGTTCTTGTAGGTTCTGGAAGGAGGGTAGGTGTTCTGTGTATGATAGACGTTTTATGGATCTTGGGCTCGCCATACATGTGGAGGTGATGGGTAATGTTGGGTTTGTGGGTTTGGGTAATGTGGAGTAGTGGGTGGATAATATGGTAGAGGTGGGTTGTAAGGTGCTGGCGGGTATGATTGGTATGGGCGAGGTGGGTGATGGTATATATTTTGGCTCTAAGTCCATGGTCTACTTTCTACAACTGAAACCTCTTCCTTTTTCTTCTTCCAATAGACCCTCCATTTCCGGTCTGTATCACCTGATTTGAGGCCTTGATAGCAGAAAAGCTCATGATTTTGTTGGTTTTCAATCCTTCCTCTACAAAACTCCCCATTTTCACTACTTCATTGAAATTCTTACCAATAGCCGACACCAGATGGCCATAGTAAGTAGGCTCTAAGGCCTGCAGAAAACAATCTACCATTTTAGTCTCCTTCATAGGAGGATCCACTCGTGCCGCTTGTTCTCTCCATCTAAAGTCGTACTCCCGGAAACTTTCTCCGGGCTTCTTTTCCATCTCGGTAAGCGACAGCCTGTCTAGAATTATCTCCAAGTTGTACTGGAAGTGGTTAGTGAATGATTGAGCTAGATTGTCCCAGATGAACCATCTTGTGTGATCCTGACGTGTATACCACTCCAGCGCAGAACCGCTCAAACTCTGATTAAAGTATGCCATCAAAAGTTCATCTTTTCCCCCTGCACCATGCATCTTGCTGCAATAACCTCTAAGATGGGCTACAGGATCCCCGTGTCTATCGTACATGTTGAATTTAGGTAGCTTGAATCCAACCAGGAGCTGCACTTCTGGGAACAAATACAAATCTTTGTATGCTACGCTCACTTGGCCTTCTAGCCCTTGTATGTTACGGAAAGATTATTCTAAACTCCTCATCTTCCGGACTATTTCCTCTTGTTCCAAGTTCCTGATGGGATTTTCTTCCATCGTCTCCATCAGTGGGGTATAGGAGTCATGCTGCCTAAACGTCGGCTCCGGCAGATAGTAATGGGTGTCTTGCACATGGAACACTCGTTCACTTGACGACTTGTGCAGAGCAACAGGTGGTGATGCCATATACACTGAGGTGACTTGTGGTGATTGAGGTGGAATTTGCTTGGACAGTGGTGGTGGTGCTTGTGAAGTAGTGGCATAGTAGTGATGGTAATCTGGGTAGGTGGAGGATGAGTTCATGATAGGTGGCTCAGGATTAGGATTGGCAGGAGGGACATATGTTGGATTTGCTGGATATGTGGGTTAAGGTTGACCCTTGGACCAAGCTTGGTACATTTCCGACATTTGCTGCTTGAGCTTATACATTTCGTCCTTCATCCCCGCAACATCCACAACCTCCTCTTCTTGCACTGGGTCCATGATAGTTGGCTCAATTTCCTGAGATACAGCCTTAGTCATAGTTTTTGAACGTGTGTTGTAATGATGATTTGCCAGAGTACCAGTTGCTAGCTGAAATCTGATTCTCATAAACAACAACACTTGTTAATAGTTAGTACATAAAAGGATAAGATGCAATGATTAAAAATCACAACTTTTGCCTTTAATCGTTATGCATCATCCCGGCATTTATTCCATTGTGAACCAACATCCGTTTCTTATTCAATCATCTCTTTCTTTTTCTTCTCTTTTTTCTTCTTTTTCCATTCATCTTTCTTTTTCTCTTTTTCTCTTTTCTTCTCTTTTTTTTTCTTTCTTTTTTTTCATTCTTTTTCTTTTCTTTCCCCTCTTTTTTTTTCATTTCTTTCTTTCTTCTTTTCTTTATTGATTTTCATTCCTACATATTTGCCTATCGTTCAGACAATTGATATAAAGTGGAAAAAGATTAGAAACAACTTCTTTGATCTTTTCATTGATGCTCAAAAACATTGATTTACCAAATGATGTTGTACTACTAATGCAAAAAGAAATACGAATACAAAATGCCTGCCTTATGAGTACATTAATGTTCCTAATGCCTGCGAGACGTCGTTCGGTCTTGCCGCGGGCCTATATGCCAATCCACTTTGGAGCTTATCTAGGTCGGACATGACTTGCTTCACAAAGAACTTCACGGCTGATGCAAATGTTGCATGGGACATATCTTCACACAACTGGCATTTTCTGGTGATGTACTGAGCAATATGGACAATTCTTTCTCGAATGACCCCTTTTTCTTGAAGTAACCTGCTGATTTGTTTGGCGCGAGCGTCTAAGGTTTGTTGGTTCTCTTTCTGTAGTTGTTGTAACTCGAACTCTAATTGAGCCATGGTCGTGTAACAATGCTCTTTTTCTTCTTCAAACTCTTTGATTGTTTTGTTACTTTTGACTGTGGCTGTGATGACTTTCTTTCTCAATCGAGCTACCTCAACTTCATGTTTATCTTGTAGTTGTTGAACCATTCTAGCTCTTTCCTCGGCATCTCTGGCCAGTTGCTTCCGAACCCTGAGTAACTCATTTTCTGCTTTGTCAAGATCGAAGATGTAGTCATTAACTTTGCGCCAAAAAATTTCAATTAGCTTCTCATCTCGAGCTAAGCGAACCGGGGTCTCGGATGGAATTTTCATTTTTGCAACTTGAGCCTTTAGGATTTCATTCTTTTTTTTCAGCTGCTTCTTTTCTCCTTCGTCAGATGCGGCCTGTAAACTGCTCTCGAATTGGAGATCTCGCAACTGTTTTTCTAGCAAGCTGATTTTGGCCTTATACTCATTTCCTTTGGCCACCCAATTTCTGTAGGATGCTCGGCCAAATCTTGAACGTGAGGTCATTTCAATGGTCTATAATGCTCAATACCCCGTCGATACCATGCGGCGTACCCTGACGATACTTCTCCCCAAGCTCTGTTTTCCACACAAGTTTCTATTTTCAAATTTTGACACTCATTCCAAATCTGTCGGACCTTTGCTTCCGGGAATTGCCCATCCGGACTAATCTCTATTGCTTGCAAACTGAGGTCCCCATCCTTTGGTATAACTTGATATCTTCCAAGCTATCGTAGGACCCTGTACGGGGCATAAAGCTGGATACGTTTTAAACCCATGATCAAGAAGTGTGACCCTTCCGTCGGCATGTAAATCACCTCATCGAGAGGCAACCATCCATATGTCCAATCGATTTGGCTATCGGTCAACAATCATAGATATGAAATCCAACCTTTAACTCCCTCTAGCAGTTTAACTTCTTTTGTTCTCATATAGAATTCTTCAAGGCACATTCTATCAACCAGATTTGCAGAATCAAGTTACATCCCTCAAAGAAGTTGTACCCTACTTTACATGTTGTCAAGGCACGGTAGATATCGGCTATGATTATTGTGGCCAAAGTGCAATTATCTTGTACAATTAAAGTGCTGGCCACCCCGATGACTCTTGTGTTAATGTGCCCGTCCTTTCTTGGAAATATGATTATCCCGAGAAACGCCACCAGGAAAGCAAACCGTCGATGTTCCTCCCATTTAGCTCGGTTGGACTTACTACAGAGTTTTTTCGTGGGGTCATTGAAACCGCTGATATGTTCATATCTACTGTAGATGAAGTTTAAGGAGCAAAACCCATTAACCAAATCCTCGTTGTGGACGTTTTGAGCAATCTTCAAAGAGTCTAGGAAGCGGTGCAACGTTATCGCTCTTGGAGCCACCGGGTATTTCTCTTTTAAGGGGACATCATTTTTCCCTATATAGTAAGCAACTACTTCAAGAGTGGGAGTGAGTTCAAAGTCCGAAAAATGTAGAACGTTGTGCGCAGGATCCCAGCATGTAACAAGTGCTCGGATTATATCGGCTCGGGGAATTATGTCCATTAATCCCGTAAGGTCCTTCAGATAACATTTGACCCAATTTTGTCCTTCTTGTCCCATGTCGTTCCACCATAATCTTAGCTCCAAAGGGATTCTATTCATTAAAGTGAAGGGTTCATTCCGTATCGTGCTCATCCTGCACATTTATTAAAGGTGATTTATTTTAGAAAAAGGAAAAATATTTTTCAAAGCAAATTTTCATTTTTTCGAGTTTTTTTTTTTTAAAAGGGAAAATACATGACTTTCAAAGTGGCCATTTTTGCCAAAACAGCCTTCCAGCGTCCTTTCGGAACATTCGGCTATTTCCAAAACAGCGATCACCTCGATTATTTGAAAAAAAAATATTTTTTGGTCATTTTCTAAAAGGTTGGTTGGACCCGTTCAAGGGTTGCCTACGTATCCTACCTAATGGCGAGAATCAAACCTGCGTAGTTCGGTTAGATTAATTGACCAATTATTTTAACAACAAAGCCATTTCCTATTTTTAACAACTCTTTTATCAATATTTCTCTCTTTTTTTTTTCATTTCCAGATATTCTCTTTCTATTCTTTTTCGGGAAATTTGCCGGTTCGCATAACGATCAAAGACAAAAAATGCAACATATAGTATGCTCGGCCTTTAATTACCGGGTCACCTGTCCTAGACGGACCCAATCCCTGTGTTGAGTCCCCTAAGTTAGTTATGATGCAAATAATCGTCCTATACCTATGTTCAATATCTTATAGTTTTCATAGGATTCTAGACCATGTACCCAAATGGACAACTCGGATCGAGGAGGGGGCTACGTACCGTGACCCGTGGGGTCAATCGTCTTTGTAACTTATCCGGCCTCTGTTTCTTATTTTGGGTGTGACTTAACAGAAAGGGGAGTCTTAACCAGTAAGCACATCCCCGAAGATGAAGAAGAGAAGGGTTTTCGGCACAATTTATATATACAGTCCATATAATACCAAAGCGGTAAAACACATAGCATGTTGTTCAATGCATATAACAAAGTCAAATAACATCGAGAATGGCAATTCTAACGAGCTCGAATTCTTAAACCCTAAAACCGAAGTTCTGGGTTGCTTGTCCCCAGTAGAGTCGCCAGAGCTGTCACACCTCCCTTTTTACTAACCCCCTTTTCATGGTTACCAATTAAGAGAATGGAGTATACCTCAATGTTCAAATACCCGAGAAGGATATAATAACGAAGAGGAAGGAGTTTTTTCAAATGAAGGACAGTCGGTTCGGGATTTTGTTTAATATTCAGAGTCGCCACTTGGAAAGATAATGGTGTCCCCATTCACCGGTTAATCCCAAATCCGAGGAAATTGACTCTGTATTACAGTCTGCAAAACAAGAAACCTGGATAAGGAATTCTGTTAACCCCGTAGAAGGTGTTAGGCAATCCCGAATTCCGTGGTTTTAGCACGGTCGCTCAACTGTCGTTCTCGATTTTATATGACTTATTATCTGCCTTTTAACAATGTGTACACGTTTCAAGCTTTAATATTTTTACGAATTGCGACGTTGCAAAAATGTATTTCGAGTCACACTGCAACCAGTACGCCTGTGACCTTTAATACATTTTGGCTTCGCCGGGATTTATGATTTGAGTCACACCAAGTGCACACTCGTATTAAGGAAGGTATATTTATTAAATCGTACCTAATAATCGTCTAATTGTTTTTTAATCTTTGGGAAAGGTTTTGGAATATGCTATCAACCTTCCCGAATCTATTATGTATTCATCATTTGTTTATATGGGGTCCCCGTTATTTTTGTTGCCATGCGAGGCTCATCCCATTCGTTTTATTTACAGTCCAAACTTAGCGTATAACTATATTTTCTGTCACTGTTTTTCCCTTAACCAATTTAATTACCTTATGTTTCCAGAAAATGAGTCCAGGCCTTATTATTTTTGTTATTACTGGGCCTGGACTCCTGGGCTTGTATTCAGCAGAGTGATGTGGATATCTGGGTTTCAGTAACACAAATTATATTGAGGCTTTCGTTCAAAAGCCCAATTAATATTCGAATCCAATCCAGGCCTACATCCTACATTAGGCCCAAACCAAAACGAAACAAAGAGAAAGAAAACAAAAACCGAAAACTCATAATACGAACAGGTACTTGAGATCAAAAGGAATAAATTCATATTGTACTTTATTCATTAAGAGATAATTACTGTACAAAACTAACAGTATCAATTCTGAATCACAATTATCTACTATGCGCAAGACTTAATTAACAAACTATTTTTACTTTGTTCTCCAATAGCTAATTCATACTACTGATCCAAGTTATTTACCAGCTAAGTGACAGGATATTATCTAACTATGTAAGACAGGATTAAAACTAATTATTCGCTTACTTGTAGCTCACTTGCTGATACTGATTATATTTTATCACTGAACTTATTATGAGACTGGTTCATTTGATATTATAAAAATCATTCTTAACTACTGCTTCGTTTTTGTTGTTATATCCATTTTTTAAACTTGTTTAAATCTAACTAACAGATATCAAATTAAACTATCTACCATGGGTTGATTGAAATCATTACTACGAATTTAGCGTTATAGGTCTTATTTCGAGATTGATTGGGCTAGTTTTACGGTTTAACCTATTTTAACTAAGTGATTTTGGCTACTATCACTACATTATCTGTACTTACTACTTATTACATTGTTTCGTTCGTGCTTCTACATATACACAATGTCTCCTAATGAATTATAGATTCAATTATCTAATTAGATATAAAACAGGAACATAAAATGACAACGAAGTTTCAAGATCGAACCAAGCTCTTCATTTCATCAAATGACTTCAAATTACATAGCTCGAACGAGGATATGTACCTGATTCAGCAAAGAAATCCAATGAGTTCTAAGGGAAGGAACAGGTACAGCGATTAGAATCAACACAGGCAATGCAACGGTAGCTAGAATGAATCCCAACAAGCAATTGAATCTTAACACAACAACACAGTAATAGAGACCCAATGAAAAGCAGGAAATCCACACAGCTCTAAGTATGAACTTCAACTAGAAAACCCAAGCAGCTCTATCTACGACACTGTGTATGAAGTTTTTCTGAAAATTTTGATCTCCAAAATCCAGCCCTTAACCAGGCTCCAAATAAGGGTATTTATAGTTGAGAGATGGTGAAAATTTTGGGGGGAAAAGCTAGAAAATAATTCTATTTCCCTCCCCTCCTTTTTTACCTATTCTTAATTTTAGTCCCATTTTCCGTTATGAAATGCCTTCCAGCATGTGCTGGAAGGTTCTATTTGATTCCTTTTTGGGGCATTTACTAGTGTACCCTTACTTGTTAGAGTTATTTACTAAGTTACCTTTTATTTAGGACCAATGTGCCCTTAATCTTGTGCGATATTGCAGAAATCATGAGCATAAATGTCTTTAATTTCCATAAAGGCTCTATTAAATCCACAACTTTGTCATTTTCTATTCCCTATATGCCCTTGAGAGCATTCACTATTTACCCGACCTGTCCAGGTTAGGTTTTCTGTTTTTTTAGCTCTTATTTAATTACTGGCCAGTATTTACATTAGTCTTTAAGACTTGGCCAGATTAAACTACAATTTTATTTCAATTCTAACCTCTTTTGTTTCATTTTCTGTGATTAAAGCTAATTTGCAGGACTAGCCTGCTTAATTATTTAGAACTATACTTGTTTGAGATTTGACCAGTCCAAAGTTTGGACTTAGCCTTGCAGTTTTTGGCCAATTAGTGAACACAAGCTGGCTAAGACTTTGCAAGTCTAGCCAACTAGTGAACACATGCCAATTGGGACCTTGCAAGTCTAGCCTATTAGACTTAAGTCAACTTATTATACTCTTAGCCAATTTAATACTTAGCCAGTGCTTTCAAATTATTAGAGTTGGTCAGTTGCAAGACTGACCACTCTTTGTTATTCATTTCACTTGTGGCCTCTTTTTGTAGTTTTCAATTTTAATCAATTTTAAACTATTTAAAACATGTTTTCAAAATTAACCACTTTTCAGGTTACTACACTACTGCAGCTATAACCAATTCCACCTAAGCATGCTAGGTATTAACAGTAATTAGCTAACACAAAATTGTTGCAAACATAGCCCTTTTCACACCAAATTGCATACATAGCCATGAAATCAGAGTTACTTATCTTTTAACCAAAACTCAGAGAAGGGATTGAATATTTTTGAATTTCAATGAAAGACTTATAATCTAGATTCCAAAACATAGCACATCAATTGAACATGAAGTGGGCATAGTCAGAACTTTTCTTATGTTTAAAAGGCTACTAAAAACCCTAATCATGCTCACATGTTCTTGACTAAGCACAGACGGGTAGAACTTATAAAAGAAGCTTCAAAAGAAGGCATGGTTTAAACAAAACAATAGAGATTTCTAGAAGATAAGGACTAATCTGAACATGCAGTGATTCATGTGACTAAAGAAGAAAATCAAGATAGAAGACATGATAATAGATATGAAGATGAAGAAGAATTAATCAAAGAAAACATGACTTAACAGAGAAACAGAATAAACATGGGTTTTCAAAGACGATAAATTTAATCTATTATGTAGTGGCTTAAACGGCTAATGAAAGAAAACATACTAGAAACATACTGGAAGCATGAGAAAGAAACAAGCAAAGACAAACATAAATCATAGAAAAAAATAAACAAAAAGGGGGAAAAGGACTTAGCTTGCAGGATTTGTCTCCTCAGCTTCCTTTTCTCGTTATTTCTTTTTCTTTTTCTTCTTTTTCCTTTTCCAGTTTTCTTTTCTTTTTCTTATTTCTGGATTTCTCCTTTTCAGATCCAAGACTTCAGCTTTGAAGTCTTTTTGTTTGGGGATGGGTGTTAGAGGTGAAAAGGTGAGATCTTTGGTAGTGGTTTGCGTGAGTCGTCGGAGTTAGGGTTCCAGTGACATTCTTTCAAAGATTCGAGGAGTCGGGGTGATATTCGAAGGAAGTGGCTTTTGTAGGGTGGTAGATCAGGAGATGGTGGTTCTATGGTGTTAGTTTGGGAGTTGGTTTCATAGTTTGTGGTCACCGGAGAAAAGTTCCGGTGGCTGGAATTTCGAGAAGCTTAGTTGTTTTGAGGTTTCTTGGGGTTTCTTATGGTGGTTTGGGGTGAAGAAGTAGAAGAAAAAAGAGAGGGAGATGAGGGGTGGCCGGATACTGCCATGGGAGACGGGCAGTCTCCATAGCCGGCGAGGCTTCGAGAAGGTGAAGGGTGGGAGAAGAAGAAGAGATAGGGGCGGCTAGAGTTTGGGTGAATTGAGAAATGGCCGGCCGTCTCTAGAGATGGGGTTTAAATACCCGTTACATTGAGACTGTCCTTGGCCATTGGATCAATCAAGATCAACGGTCAGGATTGTTTACATTAAAACGGTACTGTTCAAAGTTAATTGGGGGTGTGCTTTTGTCTGTTGGATTTTGAGGTACGGACGGCTCAGACTAATTCCAAAATCTTAATTAATAGATTAATTTCAGATAAATCCTCAGCCGTTGGATCCAGTGTTACGAACGACTGAGATTATTTCAATTTAAATCATTTGGACAAGGTATCTGAGAATGGTTTGGGCCAATGTGTTTGGGCTAGCATTTGGCCCAATTCCCTTTTCTTTGTATTTTTCCTTGTAATTTCTTTGTATTTTTAATTATTTTTTGTGGTATTTTCTTTTGTATTTTCATATTCTTTTTATATTATTTTCAATTATTCAATTTCCTACTTCCTCTAATTTTCTGATATTTTTTGACAATTGTTTACTATTTTTCCCTTAATTTCCGTTATTGATGCCCTTTTTTTGTTAATTTTCCTTTTAACTACTTAAATTAAAATACTTGTATTTAACCTATTTTTTTTTATTTTCTAATTTTAATCTCTAATTTTTCAATCACATAAATGCATCTTATTTAATTTTGGAATTTATTGCTTATGGCACAAATCACGTGCTCACATACATCTCTGACAAAATCAGATATATAATTGCAAATAGAAACTAATCAGCATTTCATTTCTTCAACCCATTTTAATTACATCTTCGAGACGTAGTAGTGTACCTGATCAAATGACAGGAAACAATGAGTTCTAAGGGATGAAGGAGAATAGAAATCAGCGATAAGCAGCAACCAAATATCAACAGCAATAGAGGCAGATTAACACAGCAATAGGTGCAACTTCAGAATAGAAAACCCAGCGAATTCAACCAAGCAAGTAGAAAACCCAGCGAATTCAACCAGGCAAGTAGAGCAACAAACAGAAGCCTAAAATACCACTCGAACTAACAGCAATGAAACAGTGGTGTTATTTCACTATGTATTTAGTGTATTAAATCTTTTGAACCTTTTTAATAAGGCCTAAAGTGGCCTATTTATAGAGTAGAATGGGAGGAAAATTTGAATTAAATATCCAGATTTCCTACCCCTACTCTTTTCAAATTATTTCAGTTAAGTCTAAGTTATTTTGACAGGAATACACTTGAACCCCTACTAGAAGGTTCTAGGGTATTCTCTATCATTCCTTTCAGGCGTTAATGCCTTTATTACCCTCACTTGTTAAGGTTTATTACCTATTTACCATTTAACCATACCTGAATTGCCCTTTATTGTTCAGCTAATTACACTGAAATCATGCCTATTTGTCTTTTATGGCCTTATTATTTCTAAGTTATTCTCAGAATACCATTTTCCATTCCCTTCTTTCCTTTGTGTCTTATATGTATTTACCTTACCAGCCTTAGGTCTATTAAGACCTTGAGTAGTCAACAGTATTTAACAAATAATCCTTGAGACTTAGACTTTATATTTTAACCAGTTCGGACTAAGTAAACCCGTTCAGAACTAACCACTTTACAAAAATATCCACAAATAGCAAGTCAAAAGTCAAACTATTTTGCAATAATAGCAAACATTAAACAATTTACATACATAGCCATAATAGGACTAAGTACTCAGAATTTCAGAAGAGCCAAGAATTAAACTATATTGCAATAATAGCCAATTTCAAACAATCTTGCAAATATAACCCTAATTACATCTAAACCCTTAATTAATCAGGACTCAGAGTAACAGTTTAATAATTAATTAATCAAAATATTTAATCGAAAAATGATCTATCAAACAAGAACATTAAACGACTACACATCATATGATTTAACAGGTGACTTCCATCAGAACAAAATAGTACTCAGTCGATTTCAAGTATACACAGAAAGAATTTCTAACATGCAACAGGTACAGGCTTAGCAAACAATGAAGACAGAAGAATATCATGAAGCACAGTAGAGACAAAAATGGGTTCCGGGTTACTTAGCATTTTGATTTTTTTTCTTTTTTTTTTTTCCTTCTTTTACTTCATCTCTCTTCATTTTTCTCCTTGATTCTTGATTTTTTGGTTGTTTAGAGACCTTGAGTCACTTTTGACCGTTGAACTTCTAGACAGACTCTTGGAGTCTTGTTTGTTATTAAAGAGTGATGATTTAAAGGCCTAGGGTTAGATTTGGGAAGGTTTTGGTTTGGGGGTATCCGCCGGAGTAGGGTTCCGGCGGAATATTTTTTGATATTCGAAATGATGGGCTAAGATTCGAGGGATGGGGTTTTGATGGGGTGAAAGAGGAGTTCAGGGTGGTCTAAGGGTGTTAAGGGCGGAGGTTGGTTCATAAGTTAGTGGTCGCCGGCTAGGGTTTTGGCGACCTGTGTTTCAAGATCTGGGGAGGAAGAGGGGATTTGGACGGGGCTAGTATGATGGGGTGATAGAGGAGGAGGGGAGGTTCAGGGGTTACAGGTTTGGCCGGAGAAGATGGCGAGAAGCAGACCACCGGTAGGGTTCCAGTGGCCTGTGTGGATAGGGGAAAGGGAAATGAGGGCGGTTAGGGTTTGGGGTCTAATATGGGTGAGTGTATAATGAACTAAATTAACGGAGAGTGTAGATAATTGAATGTGTAATATTAATTACCAGCCGTTGGATTGGATTAAACGAGTGGCCAGGATTCACTTGGCCACTAAACGGTGTCGTATGGTTTTAGTTAGGTCTTCTTCTCGTCCGTTAGATCAACTAGATAGACGGTCCTGATTGTTTCATTTTAACGGCGTCATTTGCTTTAAGTGAGGCCCCCTTTTATCCGTTAGATCATTTAATTGGACGACCCTGATTATTTCAAATAACGGTGTTGTTTTAATATTTAGACAACTGCTTATTTTAGTCCGTTTGATTAAAATTATCAACGGTCCAGATCTTCTTAGTTGAAACGTTGTCATTTGGTCTTGTATATAGACAGATCGGTATTAATTCATTTGGGCCGGTCTATTTGGGTGTATTTGGGCTAATGAATTTGTTATTTTGGCCCAAATACCTTGGTATTTTGTATTATATTGTATATACCTTATTTTTTATATTTCCAAATTGTAATTACTTATTATTTTTTTTGTATTTTCTTTTATTTTATATTTTAATTCCTCCGTATTTGTTCCCAATGTATTTATTATATTTTGTATTTTTCTTTGACTTTCTAATTTTCTTAGTAATTATCTTACATTTTTGGTATTTTCTAATTAATTCAAATTGTATTTTTGTTTTAATTTTCTTCACTTTATTTTCAACAAATAAAAACAAACACTGATACTTTTACACGATAATCAACAAATTTCAATCAAAAATATTTTTTGTATATTTATTTTGGACTTATTTGCTTGGGGCAAAAATCACGTGCTCACAGCTACCCCTCTTTGCTTGGGAACACGAAGAGTTTCAGTGCAAAGATAAGTGAGCAGTAAGGAGGGATTTTTGCCCATTCGCATATTCTGTGTGAAGCATTTTTGAAAATTTTAACCACATCCTGCTTCAAGTATTGCCTACATATCGTGGGGAAATAGGAATGAGGTCAGTGTAGTTCTGGAATGTCAGGTAGTTAAAACTACCAGAGTGCTATGACTCTATTGTTGTTGCTTGTTATCGCTGCATGTTGATCTCCTTATTACACCGTGGTAAACAAGAAAATAATCTAAACTATGCTCTAATGCTTTACAAAATCCTAGCTATATCTTTCAACTGATTCTTGTGTTTCATATGCATCTTTCATTCTTCGAGAAGACTCTTGCTTGCAACTTGTTTCGAATATATTCTCTTATTCTTCAGGTGGGCGCCTGCTTGCAAAACTTGAAAAGTATTCCCTTGTTCTTCATATGGGTGCCTGCTTGCAAAACTTTGAAAACTATTCCCTTGTTCTTCAGGTGGGCGCCTGCTTACTATAAAAATAAAGAAAAACTTTCTGCCCCAGTATGGAGCTTTAAATATATCACGCTATTGAATGCTAGCTTAAAAAGAAGAATTTCATTTTGAAAAATATTCTCTTGTTATCCAGGTGGGCGCCTGATTGCAAAAACTAAGAAAAATATTCCTTTGTTATCCAGGTGGGCGCCTGATTATAAAAATTTTGAAAATATTCCCTTATTATCTAGGTGGGCGCCTAATTGTTAAAAACTAAGAAAAATATTCTCTTGTTATCCAGGTGGGCGCCTGATTACAAAAACTTAAAAAATATTCCCTTGTTATCGAGGTGGGCACCTGATTGCAAAAACCATGAAAAATATTCCCTTGTTATCCAGGTGGGCGCTTAATTGCAAGAAACTTGAAAAATATTGTCTTGTTATCCAGGTGGGCACCTGATTGCAAAAAACTAAGAAAAATATTCCCTTGTTATCCAGGTGGGCGCCTGATTGCAAAAACTAAGAAAAATATTCCCTTGTTATCCAGGTGGGCGCCCGATTGCAAAAACTAAGAAAAATATTCCCTTGTTATCCAGGTGGGCGCCTAATTGCAAAAACTAAGAAAAATATTTCCTTGTTATCCAGGTGGGCGCCTAATTGCAAAAACTTGAAACCCTTGTTATCCAAGTGGGCGCCGGATTGCAAAAACTAAGAAAAATATTCCCTTGTTATCCAGGTGAGCGCCTGATTACAAAAACTAAGAAAAATATTCCCTTGTTATCCAGGTGGGTGCCTGATTGCAAAAAACTTGAAAAATATTCCCTTGTTATCCAGATAGGTGCATGATTACAAAAACTTGAAAAATATTCCTTTGTTATCGAGGTCGGCGCCTGATTGCAAAAAACTTGAAAAATATTCCCTTGTTATCCAGGTGGGCGCATGATTGTAAAAAACTAAGAAAAAGATTCCCTTGTTATCCTGGTGGGCGCGTGATTACAAAAACTTTAAAAAATATACCCTTGTTATTCAGGTGTGTGCCTGATTGCAAAAAACTAAGAAAAGTATTCCCTTGTTATCCAGGTAGGCGCCTGATTGCAGAAACTTTAAAAAATATTTCCTTTTTATCCAGGTGGGCGCCTGATTTCAAAAAAACTTGAAAAATATTCGCTTGTTATCCAGATGAGCGCCTGATTGCAAAATTTTTGAAAACTATTCCCTTGTTATCTAGGTGGACGCCTGATTGCAAAAAACTTGAAAAATATTCCCTTGTTATCCAGGTGGGCACCTGATTGCAAAAACTGAGAAAAATATTTCCTTGTTATCCAGGTGGGCGCCTGCTTGCAAAAAATTTGAAATATATTCCCTTGTTATCCAGATGGGCGCCTGATTGTGAAATATAAGAAAAATATTCTCGTGTTATCCAGGTGGGCGCCTCATTGCAAAAACTATGAAAAATATTCCCTTGTTATCCTGGTGGGCGCCTGATTGCAAAACTTGAAAAATATTCACTTGTTATCCAGGTGGGCGCCTGATTACAAAAACTAAACAAAGGAAAATAATTCTTCCCCAGTTTGATAACTGGGTGTAATATTTTTAATTTTAAAATGAAAAGTAAAACTTCCCTTATTATCTTGGTGGGTGCCTAATTACCAATTTTCATCGTAGATTCTGTCCTCCATTGTTGCTTTCCTTAGATCGCCTTCCCTTATTTTCCAGGTGGGTGCCTTATTTTATCAAACTTTGCGTTCCCTTGTGTGTCCACATTGGTCACATTCACTTTAAAGTGATTAATAAGAATTTAAATTTTTTGTCCCTGTTCTTATCAATGAACGACTTGTTAGTATAAAAATGGTGGTTAACAGCTGGCATTCTTGTTGGCTTTGCTTCCACTCTTGAATTTTCTTCAGCTTGCTTTTCTGCTGCCTTGTTGTAACTCCTGGTTGTTTTCCAACAATTTTCTGAACTCAACTTTTCCTTGTAATTCCCAGTTGTTTTCTTTTTCTTCTTCTCTTTCACTTTCCTCCTGCTATATGACCGTCATATGTTGTTTTATTTCTCCTGTCCTTTGAAGGACCCAAATCTCATTGTGCCATTTAACTGAGAAACTAGTAATTAGCTTACAATTGACCATGTTTTGTAGACAGATTTTCAAGAAAAGAAAATGAAATGCAATAACCCTGAATTTCGAGGGTAGGAATATTTTCAAAGTAAAAGGACAAGACTTATCTGAGTGGGAAGGCTAATTCCTTTGATCATGCCATGCATTCGGCTAGCCTACCCAGTCTGTCAAAACACATTACTTGCCAACTTATTTCTCTTTTCACCAAACCCAAACCTTGCTTTGCTGCTTTCCCTTCACAAAATCATTTCTCACTTTCAGCTTATGGTACCCGTGAGGGTTTTCACCAGTAAGACTCTCTCATTTCATTCCTCTCGGCTCATGTTGCCTTATGGTGCCCGTGAGGGTTTTCACCAATAAGACTCTTTCATTTTATTTCTCTCAACTTACGTCGCCTTACGGTGCTCGCGAGGGTTTTCACCAATAAGACTCTCTCATTTTATTTTATCATTTCCTTCATCTTCAGGTACCCGAGTGTTGTCCATATCATGCCTTTCTGCCATATTCTTGAAACTAATCAGAAGGTCTTTCTTTGGAACGTAATGTGGCTTTTGGATGGGTTTTAGAAAGAAGTATATAAAGGATCAAATTTTCCAACTTGGGCTTAAAAATCACAACTTTCGGAATCATATCCTTCATAATGACCATAACTTCTGCCCCAGTTTCAATTTTTTGGGGAACCTTGGAATTTATTTTTGCTATGACTGAACCTTAGTGAGGCTGCCTACGTACCCTTTCGGGATCAAGTCAAAACGTAGTCGGATCATAAGATCGCTTCATTGTTGCGATTTGACTTCTCCCAATTTTCTTCTTTTGTATATTTTTTCTTTTCCCTTTCTTTTCTTTTCTTTTTTTTTCATTTTTCACATTTATTTCTCTTTCTTTTTTTTCTCTTTTTTTCAACATTTCTTCTTTCTTTTTTTTTTCTTTTGTTTTTCTTCTTTTCTTTGTCGTTCCATCATTCATAATTTGACTTCATTGTTGATTCCGAAAGAGGGGTATAAAATAATAATATAACAAGGCTCAAAGGGGTAGCAAGGGGTAAAGTGTATAGATAGAGAAATAAAATGCCTTCATCATTTCAATTTCAAAAATATGACAAATACAATTAGATACATGAAAGAAATCATACATAATATCTTTTGACCACATCAGAGTTAATGGCAGTCTCTACACATTTCCCTTCTATGTCTGTCAAATGACAACACTCGAGATACAACAAATAGCCCTTTCCAATTAGGAGCGAACTTACCTTTTGCCTCTGCCCAATGAGGTAATATGCTCCTTAACACCAATTGTCCAACTTCAAATTTTCGCGGACGTACTTTCTTATTATATGCTCTGGCCATTCTCTGTTGATACAGTTGTCCATGACATACTGCTGCCACTCTTTTCTTGTCAATTGAACTCAATTGTTCCAAGAGGCTTTTACCCGTTCATCATCATCAATCTGTACCTCCGCAATGATTCGAAGGGAGGGTATTTCAACTTCCGCAGGTATTACTGCCTCCGTGCCATACACTAATGCATAAGGGGTTGCACCTATCCAAGTACGCACAGTAGTGCAATATCCGAACAAAGTGAAGGGTAATTTCTCATGCCATTGCCTCGATCCTTCCACTATTTTCCGAAGGATTTTCTTGATATTCTTATTTGCGGCTTTAACTGCTCCATTTGCTTTGGGCTAATAAGGTGTAGAATTGTAATGCATAATTTTAGACCTTTGACATGTCTCTGCCATCAGATGACTATTAAGGTTGGATCCATTATCTGTAATAATCACCTTTGGAATTCCGAAATGACAAATGATGTTTGCATGTACAAAGTCTACCAATGCCTTCTTGGTTATCGCTTTAAATGTCTTTGCCTCCACACATTTAGTAAAATAATCAATAGCAACCAGAATAAACATGTGCCCATTAGATGTTGTTGGCTCTATTGGACCAATGACATCCATGTCCCAAGCAACAAAAGGCCATGGCGTCGACATCGTATGCAATTTATATGGCAGAGAATGAATCAAATTCCCATGTATCTAGCACTAATGACATTTCCGTACATATCTGATACAATCTCATTCCATAGTTAGCCAGTAATATCCAGCCCTGAGTATTTTCTTTGTTAACACATATCCCCTCATGTGGGGTCCACAGGCTCCTGCGTGTACCTCAGTCATGATTGTAGTATCCTGCTTTGTAGCGATACATCTTAACAAACCCAAATCTGGGGTCCTTTTGTATAAAACTCCTCCACTAAAGAAAAATCCACTCACCAATCGTCTTATGGCTCTTTTTTGATCCCTTGTAGCTTGTACCAGGTATACCCCCATTCTCAGATACTCTTTGATATCACGGAACCATGGTTCGACATCAAGTTCCTCTTCTACTGTATAACAATAAGCATTCTGATCATGAACTTGGATTTGTAATGGATCCACATATGCTTTATCCGGATGGTATAACAGAGAAGATAGAGTAGCCAGAGCATCAGCAACTTCATTGTGCATTCTTGGGATATGTTTAAATTCCATGGATTGAAACCGCTGACATAGTTCATATAGACATTGTCGGTACGGTATGAGTTTCAAATCCCGTGTCTCCCATTCTCCTTGAATTTGATGTATCAAAAGATCCGAGTCACCCATGACCAAAATCTCTTGAACACCCATGTCTATTGCCATTATTAATCCCAATATACACGCTTCATATTCGGTCATATTATTAGTACAGAAAAAAGCGGAGTTGAGCGGTAATAGGGTAATTCTGACCCATTTCTGAAATGAGTACAGTTCCAATTCCAACTCCTTTGTTGTTGACAGCCCCATCAAAGTATAACTTCTAGCCCGGTTTTTCGTCTTGTTCCAATTCTTCAATATTCATTGTCTCCTTATTAGGGAAGTATGTTTTTAGTGGCTCATACTCATCGTCGACTGGATTTTCTGCTAAGTGATCAGCAACTGCTTGCGCTTTCATCGTAGTGCGGGTTACATAAACAATATCAAACTATATGAGCAAAATTTTCAATTTAGCAAGCCTCCATGTGGGCATAGGCTTCTGAAAGATGTACTTCAACGGGTCCAAACGAGATATGAGATAAGTGGTATAAGCCGACAAGTAGTGTTTCAACTTCGGTGCAACCCAGGTCAAGGCACAACATGTTCTTTCCAACTGAGTATACTTTACCTCATAAAATAGTAAATTGCTTGCTCTTTATTTCATGTTTCATCATGCTGCCCCAATACACAGCCGAAGGAATTATTCAATACTATATAAAGGATCAAGGGTCTTCCGGGTTCTGGAGGAACCAATACAAGCGGATTGGCTAGATATTCCTTGATTATATCAAATGCAGCTTGACATTCATCAAGTCATTTTCCTGCAGCATCTTTCTTCAGTAATTTGAAAATAGGCTCACAAGTTGACGTTAGTTGGGTAATGAATCTGCTAATGTAATTCAATCTGCCCAACAGATTCATTACGTCTTTCTTGCTCTTTGGCGGAGGCAACTCCTAAATAGCTTTTATCTTGGATGGGTCCAATTCAATACCACGCCGGCTTACCACAAACCCCAATAACTTCCGTGATGGTACTCCAAAAGCACATTTTGCTGGATTGAGCTTAAGATTGTATCTCCGAAGCCTCTGAAAAAACTTCATCGGGTCTTTAACATGATCATATTACTTCCTGGATTTGATAATGACATCATCCACATAAACTTCAATCTCTCGATGTATCATGTCATGAAACATGGTAGTCATTGCTCTCATATATGTGTCTCCAGCATTTTTCAATCTGAATGGCATTACTCTGTAACAATATGTTCTCCAATGTGTGATAAAGGCTGTCTTTTCCGCATCTTTTTCATCCATCAAGATCTTATGATACCCCGCATAACAATCCACGAAAGATCCAATCTCGTGTTTGTCACAATTGTCAATTATTATGTGGATGTTTGGCAATGGAAAATTATCTTTCGGACTTTCTTTGTTGAAGTCTCGATAATCAACACACACTCTGGTTTTTCCGTCTTTCTTCGGAACATGTACAACATTAGCTAACCAGGTGGGATATTTGGTTACTTGTATGACCTTTGCCTCAAATTGTTTGTTCACTTCCTCTTTTATTTTCACACTGACATCTGTCTTGAACTTTCTTAACTTCTGCTTGATGGGCTGGCATTCCGAATAAGTGGGCAATTTATGTACCACCAAATCAGTACTTAGCCCTTGCATGTCATCATATGACCATGCAAATATGTCTTTGTACTCATGTAGTAACTTTATCAAGTCCTCTCTAAGTGAGGCTTCCAAATGAACACTAATCTTTGTTTCCCGAACGTTTTCCTCATCCTTCAAATTAATAGACTCTGTCACATTCAAGTTTGGTTTGGATTTCTCTTCATAGTGGTTCAGATCTTTACTAATTTCTTCCATAACTTCCTCGTCCTCATACTCCACTTCATTATCGTATTCAATTTATTGTATTACTATTTGATTATCAAGACTGGGCTAAGAATTCCTTATGCATGACACATCATTGAAATCAGCGTAAAACGGACTGTACAAGAAAAGAAAAGAAAAATAAAATAAGGCTATCAGAATGGAGAAAGAAAGAAATTGCATTTCATTAAACTTTCAAAAGATAACAAGGTTTGACACGTCCGATTGGACGGAACATAGAATTTATATTACAGCCTTGAAATAAAATAGATTTAAGAGTAAAACATCAAAGCTAACTACCACAACTCCCTTCTAGTCGGAAGATGAGTAGCTTCCCAGTTATTCAGCTTGATCTGGGAGACTGGGATCCAACAAACTGGACGTCCATTTTACTTGTGCCCTCTGCTGCCTCTACCATTTTAACATTTTCGAACAACCTCTCAAATCTTTCTAGCAGCTCCTTGTCTGGCCTTATCTCTACTCGGCTGGGCATGACTATTGCTGGACGCCTTTTTGTACCAAGCTTGACGAATTAATGGGAGAGTTTAGGGATAGGCTTAGGGAGGGTCTATCCTTTCTTTTTAAGTTTTTGGGCTCTTTTTATGTCAGCAATGGTTGGCTTGAAACCCAATCCGAAACTGTCAACGATACCCAGAAGAGATACTAGCTGTGTTATTCCTTGCAGTGCAGCTCATAAACCTTTCCCAGGGAGAAACCCATTTTTCAACATCTCCATAGCAACCATGACTGATGCGAAGGCTATCTTGGGCATTGAAATGTTTTCTCCTTTAGATATTTTATCTACAGATATAGTGTCAACCATTTGATATACCCAAGGACCTTTATCACCCTTAACTTCTTCAAACGGTGTGATGATATTACAGGAATTATCTTCACCATGAACCACTATTTCTTGACGGTCCCATTTGAATTTCACCATTTGATGGAGTGAGGAAGGTACAGCCTTTGCAGCATGAATCCATGGATGTCCTAGTACGAGGTTGTAGGACACGGCAATGTCCAAAACTTGAAATTCGATGGTAAACTCTACTATTCGATAGTAAGTTCCAATATGATGTCTCCAACAGTGTTCTTCCCGCCTCCGTCAAATCTTCTCACACATATACTATTCCTATGGATTCTTTCATGATCAATCTTAAGCTTGTCCAAAGTAGATAAAGGGCATATGTTGGTACTTGACCCATTATCAACCAGCACGTCGGTCACCACTGATTCTTCACATTTCACCGTAAGATATAATGCCATGTTGTGCTCTGTCCCCTACATCGGCAGTTCATCATCTGAAAATGTTATTCTGTTTTTCCTCGAAGATTTTATTTGTTATCTTCTCTAAATGACTCACTGTGATCTTTTCTGGTACATGGGCCTTGTTCAGCATCTTCATTAACGTTTTACGGTGTTCATCAGAATGAATCAACAAGGACAACAAAGATATTTGTGTTGGTATTTTCCTCAGCTGCTCAACTATAGAATAATCCTGAGCTTTCATTTTCTTCAGAAATTCCTCTGCTTCTTCTTGAGTGACAGATTTCTTTACATTGGCCGGATTATCTCTTGTAACTTTTGCCTTCCTTAATTCATCGGGAGCAAAACATCTCCCTGACCTGGTCAAACCATAGGTTTCACAAATCTCCTCCTTGATTTCCTTTCCTTTATACATGACGGTCACCTTGCTGTAATTCCAAGGCACAGTTTTGGTGTTCACTATGGGCATTTAAGTAACTTGCTTGATAACAATTGGCTCTATTTGTGCTCATTTTACAGTCAATACGGGCTTTACACTTACCCGGGCACTATCACCTTTACTGGCTCAGATTCTACTACCACTGCTGGCTTGCTCGCAGATGGCATGACTGGTATTTTCTCGCTTATAGCTTTCTCCTCTATCTTGCTTCCGCTCGCCTTGATCATCATTACATCTTGAGAGGGCTTTTTGCAATTTCCCCCGTGTACCACCTCTATTATGTGGGTCTCGTGGTGTACAGGCAAAGGGTTCTGTGTTATATTAGGAACCTCGGGAGCCTGAACCTCAATTCTTCTAGAGTCGATGAGCTCCTCTATTGCAGTCTTCAGGTGCCAGCATTTTTCAGTGTCATGCCCTGAGGCTCCTGAACAATATTCACAATTAACATATTGGTCCAGGTTTCTCGGTGGTGGATTAGGGATTTTGGGCTCTATGGGGTTTAATAGCCGAGTTGTCTTAGTCTATGGAAAAGACTGGTGTATGACTCACCCAAGGGAGTAAATGCTTTCTTTCTTTGTGTCTTATCATTCTTGACTCCAGGGTTAGGGAGGAAACTTGTTCCATTGGGATTTTTGTATGTTTTTGGCAGTGGGTATGTGTTTTGGGTGAGGTAAATATTTTGAGGTGTTGGAGTTTTCCATGGAGCAAAAGGTGGTGGGTAGGTTTGAGCGTTATGTACAGAAACTTGTGGAACAAGGGGAGGGTAATAGTGTTGAGGTTGACTATATGGTGTTGGTGGGTAGGGTTGATATGGGCGAGGCTGATGGTAGTATGGATTGGGACTCCTGGAACAAGACCTCCCTTCTATGACTGCCACATCTTCCTTCTTCTTCTTCTTCCCAATTGCTCCGACTATGCTTGTATGGATCGCCTCGTTCGTAGATTTTATGGCTGAATAGCTCATAATTTTGTTTGACTTTAAACCTTCCTCAACCAAGCTTCCCATTTTAACTACCTCGTCGAATGTTTTTCCAATGGCAGATACCAAATGTCCATAGTACCTTGGTTCCAAAGCTTGCAGAAAATAGTCTACAATTTTTCCCTCTTTCATCGGTGGGTCAACCCGAGCAGCTTGCTCCCTCCACCTAAAGCCATATTCTTAAAAACTTTCTCCTGGATTTTCTCTATCTTTGTTAGTGTCAACCTATTTGGAATAATTTCCAAATTGTACTGGAAATGGTTTGCAGTCTTGCCGGGTATACCATTCGAGAGCTGAACCACTGAGACTTTAGCTAAAGTAAGCCATGAGTAACTCATCTTTCCCACCGGCTCCACACATCTTGCTACAAAACCCTCTTAAATGTGCTACCGGGTCGCCATGGCCATCGTATAAATTGAATTTCGGCAGCTTAAATCCTGCTGGCAGTTGCACTGCAGGAAATAGACATAAATCCTTGTAAGCTACGCTTACTTGACCACCCAAGCCCTGCATATTTCGGAATGATTGCTCGAGGATTCTTATCTTTCTAGCCATCTCTTACTGCTCAGGATTGTTAGGTGGTTTCTCCTCTTCAGCCATATCAATGAGAGGGGTGTAGGAATCATGTTGTCGGAAAGTAGGTTCCGGGGGTAATAATGGTTATCTTGGACGTGGAATAGTGGTTCACTAGAGGATTTATGCAAGGTGGATGGTGGTGGTGTCATATATACAGGAGCAACATGTGGTGGTGGGGGTGGAACTTGTTTAGGGATTGGAGGTAGTGCTTGTGATGTGGTTGCGTAGTAGGGTGGATATGTAGGATAAGTGGAGGAGGAGTTCATAGTGGGTAGATCTTGTGTTGGGACTGGTGGAGGGATGTATGTGGGATTCGCACGGTAGGTGGGTAAAGGTTGTCCCTTCGCCCAAGCCTAGTACATCTCAGCCATTTGTTGTTTGAGCTTATATATCTCCTCTTTCATACTATTCACATCCACTAACTCATCTTCCTGTACTGGATCCATGACTGTTGCTTCAATTTCCTGAGTAATTGCTTTTGTCATATTCTTGGAACGAGTGTTGTAATGGTGAATTGCCAGAATGCCAGTTACTAACCACCTATCTGTTACTCAACAACAACAAAACTTTTTAGTGGTTAGGCGATAATGGATCAAAATTACAGATTAAGAATACAATTTGGCATGGCATTATGCGTCATCCCGGCCTTGTTGTCTTTCTTCATTTGCCAATTCTTTTGTTTTGAGCTTTTTCTTTTCCTTATATTTATTACCACCGACCGTTTTTTTCATTTTTCATTTCTTCCTTTTTCCTATTTTTCTTATTTTTCATTGATCGGTCCTACATATTTTCCTATCGCGCAAGTATTTAAAGAAAAAGAATAATAAAAACAAATTTGAAAACTTTCAACTTCATTAATAACCAACCATTGATTACAAAGATGATAATTGTACTACAACCTTAAAAATGCAGAAATGAAAATACGAACTCAAAATACGTGTCCTAAGAATACATTAAAGATCCTAGTGCCTTCGAGACATCGTTCGGTCTTATCGTGGGCCTATATGCAAGTCTCCTTCGAAATTTATCTAAATCTATAATTACTTGCTTTACAAATATCATTTCTGAGGCGGCAAATGTGGACTGGGTCATATCTTCGCATATCTGGCATTTCCGAGTGATATAATGAGCAATGTTGACAATTCTCTCTCTAATCATTCCTTTCTCTTGGAGCAACCTCCCTATTTGTTTGGCACGAGCGTCCAGAGTCTCAGAGTCTGTTTACTTTTCTCTTGAAGCTGCAGCAATTCCATTTCTAACCGAGCCATGGCCATATATCAGTGTTCTCTTTCCATGTCAAACTCTTTTACTTGTTTGTTACTTTTGACCTCGACCGTGACAATCTTTCTCCTCAACTGAGAAACTTTAATATTATGTTCTTCTTTCAATTGTTGGATCATCCGAGCCCTTTCTTTAGCATTTATAGCCAACTGCTTCCGAACCCTAATTAATTCTTTTTCGG
This sequence comes from Nicotiana noctiflora, assembly GCA_032618575.1. NCBI lineage: Eukaryota > Viridiplantae > Streptophyta > Magnoliopsida > Solanales > Solanaceae > Nicotiana > Nicotiana noctiflora. The sequence continues at coordinate 433,687 of JASVEL010000704.1, forward strand.
CTTTGTCTAGATAAAAACTGTATTCGTTCACCTTTCGCCGCATATTATCAATCAATTTTTAATCTCGGGCATGTCGAATAGGGGTTTCAGTTGTTGCTCTCATTTTTAGAATTTAGGCTTTCAATGCCTCATTTTCCTTAATCAGTTGTTTCTTTTCACGCTCATCAGCCACCATTTTTAAGTTGCTTTCGAACTTGAGGTCTTGAACTTGCTTTTCTAACATACTGATTTTGGCTCGGTATTCGGTTTGCTTAGACAACCATTCTCATTGCTTTTTCGACAGTTCGACAAATTCTTGAATGTGAGGTCTCTTCATTGGTCTTTCATGCTCATAATCTCCTCTGTACCATGCGGAGTAACCAGGTGACACTTCACATTTGGCCCGATCCCTTACACAAGTGTCCACATTCAAACATTGGCACTCATTCCATATTTGTCGGACTTTTGCCTCAGGAAACTGCCCATCGGGACTAATCTCTATCACTTGAACGCTGAGATCTCCATCTATTGGCACTATTTGATATCTTTCGAGCTGCCGTAATACTCGATATGACGCGTAAGGTTGGATACTTTTGAGCCCCATTAAAAGAAAGTGCGATCCTTCTGCTGGCATGTATATGACTTTATCGATGGTTAGCCACCCGAATGCCCATTTTATCTAACTAGCAGTAAGAGATCGGAAATATGTGATCTAACCTTTAGACCCCTCCGACAACTTGACCCCTTTTATCCTTGTGTAGAATTCTTCTATGCAAGCCTTTTCTGATGATCCATAACTCATGAATGGAGGGCGATGGCATAAGTGCTCGATCATCCATATTTTTAATAGCAAATTGCATCCCTCGAAGAAATCTTCTCCAGCTTTACAAGCTGTGAGAGCACGAAAAATATCGGGCATTATCATAGGTGCCAAAACTGACTTAATCCAACTATTTTTTTATAGTTCCCTCGGAATTTCGACAGAGTTTTGTCAGTACTTAGACATCAGTTTTTTTTCTATAATTGCTATTTTTCTTTTCTTTTCTTCAAGTATTTAGTCGGTCAGCATAATGGCCCAAGACAAGTAAATGGAATACATAATCATGCTCGATCTTTTCATATCCGGGTTACCTATCCTAGACGGACCCAACCCTTGTGTTGAGTCCCCTAAGCTAGATATGACGCAAATAATTATCCTATTTCTAGGCTCAATATCCTGATTTTCATCGGTTCTAGACTGTGTACCCGAGCGGATAACTCGGGTTGAGAAGGGGGCTACGTACCGGGGACCCGCGGGATCATCCGGCTTAGTAACTTTTCCGGCCTCTATTTGTTATTTGGGTATTGACTTAACAGAAAGGGGAGTCACAACCAGTAAGCACATCCCCGGAGGTAAGAAAAGAAGGGTTTTCGGCATAATTTTATATACAATTCATGTAAAATCAAAGCGGTAAACACATAGCACATTGATATAATCAAAAACAGCAATTTAACTGAGCTCGAGTTCTTTAACCCTGAACCGAAGTTCTGGTTTCTTATCGCCAGCAGAGTCGCCAGAGCTGTCACACCTCCTTTTTTAACTCTACTGGATAAAAATGTGTATTACTACACTTTAAGGACAGTCAGAATGGGATTAGTTATTTTAAGTTTTCAGAGTCGGCACTTGAGAATATAATGGTGTCCCAAGTCACCGGTTTAATCCCGAGCCGAGGAAAGTTTGACTCTATTACAGTCTACGAACTAGAAATCCAGATAAGGAATTCTGTTAACCCAGGAGAAGGTGTTAGGCACTCCCGGATTCTGTGGTTCTAGCACGGTTGCTCAACTGTTGTTTTGATTTTATCTGATTTCAATTTATATATTTTAACTATGTGCAAGTATACCGCTTTTGAATTTTATGAATTTGCAACGTCATGAAAATACATCCTTGACTACACCGTACCAGTACGCATGTGGCTTTGAATATATTTCGACTTCGTTGAGAGTAGGATTTGGGTCACATAAATGTGCACCCGTTCAAATGAATGTATGTTTAAATTATGCCTAACGATGTCTATTCTTGTTATTTTGGGAAAGATCATGAAACTGTCTAAACGATCATTCCGGGTCTAAAGTTTTATAGTTATTATTCGGGAGCCCCGTGTGTTTTTATCTTGTAACGAGGCTCGTCCCATTTCAATTTTAGAGGTTAAGCCTATTTGTGTACTATATTTTCTAATTCTGTTTTCCCCCTAATAGAAATGCTTATAAATGATTTTTATCTCATTATCTATTTGGATCCAGGCCTTTATTCATTATTGGGCCTAGAATCTGGGCCAACTTAACAGAGCCGCACCAAGGTGAAATTGGCTACTTGGAGCCCGGTCGATGTTTTCGTATCTATTCTCACCAACTCAAAAGCCATTTCGACTGGGTTTGGGCCTCTATTTAAGACCAGGCCCAAACCACTGCTAAATCCAAGACAGGTTAACATTTTAATAAACTAACAGATCTACAGACAAATATTATTCAGTATTAGCAATTAACTGTATTTACTAACGCTGATTTATATTCGAATACTATTGGTTTCAATATCAACAATCAACTAAGAACGTTAACACTAGTTTAATCAACTTGTTGTTGTTACACAACACATAATTTCTCTATTCTTTTGCTTAAATGAGAATATTATTCTAAACCTTCAACTAAACACATTCAAATTACCATTTGTGCTTCATTCATATTTAGATTACTATTTTTTTTACGCCATATCACAAAGTTTAACATAAGTTTCATAGCTAAACCAGTTTCAGCAATACTAAGACATTAACACAATTTAAAATTCAACAAACTCATGCTTTTTCAAATTAATCGATAGTGATTCAAAATTTAATTAAGAAAACATCTAAGTACTTGTATTACACGTCTGATTTTCAGAGTAGTTATAAAATCTACGAGTGAATTAACTATGCTTAACCAGTTTCGAAATTTAGATCTAGATTATCCTTTTGACTGGTTATTAATGTGTTTCTTATATTACTTACTACCACTATAAACCTGAATTGCTCGTATAGTCCAGTCCTTATTACAACCCAAATCCTAATGAATTACATGAAATCCAAATATCTACATCTATGACAAAAACAGATATACAATTGCAAATAGAAATTAATCAGCATTTCATTTCTTCAACGCATTTCAATTACATCTTCAAGAGGTAGTAGTGTACGTGATCAAACGAGAGGAAACAATGAGTTCTAAGGGATGAAGGAGAAGAGAAATCAGCGATAAGCAGCAACCAAATATCAACAAAAATAGAGGGAGATTAACACAGCAACAAGTACAACTTCATAATAGAAAACCGAGCAAATTCAACCAAACAAGTAGAAAAAACCAGCGAATTCAACCAAGCAAGTAGAGCAACGAACAGAAGCCTAAAATACCACTCGAACTAATAGCAATGAAACAATAGTAGTATTTCAGTGTGTATTTAGTGTATTAAATCTTCTAAACCTTTTTAATAAGGCCTAAATGGGCCTATTTATAGAGTAGAATGGGAGGAAAATTTGAACTAAATATTCAGATTTCACACCCCTACTCTTTTTGAATTACTTCAGTTAAGTCTAAGTTATTTTGACAGGAATACACTTGAACCTCTGCTAGAAGGTTCTAGGGTATTCTCTATCATTCTTTTCAGGCGTTAATGCCTTTATTATCCTCACTTGTTAAGGTTTATTACCTATTTACCAATTAACTATACATAAATTGCCCTTTATTATTGTTAAAATAATTACACTAAAACCATGCCTATTTATCTTTTATGCCCTTATTATTTCTAAGTTATTCTCAGAATACCATTTTCCATTCGCCTTTTACCCCCATGTCTTATATGTATTTACCCGACCAGCCTTAGGTTAATTTAAGACCTTGAGTAGTCAACAGTATTTAACAAATAGCCCCTGAGACTTAGACTTTATATTTTAACCAGTTCAGACTAAGTAAACCATTTCAGAACTAACCGATTTATAAAAATAGCCACAAATAGCAAGTCAAAAGTCAAACTATTTTGCAATAATAGAAAACATTAAACAATTTACACACATAGACATAATAGGACTAAGTACTCAGAAATTCAGAAGATCCAAGAATTAAACTATATTACAATAATAGCCAATTTCAAACAATCTTGCAAATATAACCCTAATTACGACTTTAATATCTGTCACGACCCTAGTTCACCAATTGTGAACATGTCGTGATGGCACCCAGTCCCCACGACTAGGTAAGCCTAACACGTTGCGGAATATACAAGTTATAAACACTTAAATAAGAAACAGCGGAAAAATAGCATAAAAGATATGTAATCCGTGCCGCTTGGCACATACATCCGTCACACAATGAATAAAACACTACCAAGATCCGGAACCCCACGGTAACACAGACTAAAAGAGAAATACAACTGTGGCTCTATGTGTAAAGAGTATCTAACAACGAAATGAAGAAAAATGTCAACTAGTACTACTAGAATACAAGGGAAGCCTCCGGATCCGCGGACGTAGCAGATCATACCTCGAAGTCTCCCAGAAAGCTGCGGAATCACCTAGCACGAGCCTGCTCTGATGTACCTGGATCTGCACAATAAAAGTGTGTAGAAGAGTAGCATGAGTACACCACGGCGGTACTCAGGTAAGTGCCAAGCCTAACCTCGATGGAGTAGTGACGAGGGAGGTCGGGGCCCTACTGAGAAACAATAATATAATGATGATAACAAAAATAAACAGTTTAAATGATAATAATTTCCGAAATAACAACAATAAGATGATTACTGCAACCGTCTACAATTAAGCTAACAACAAATAACCAACTCAATAAAACAAATCCAGGACCTGTGGGAATTGAACCCACAGTCCCATTCTCAGTACCTCTGGGTCTCCGGGAATCGAACCCGCAGCCCATGTCTCAATAATATCTCAATAACTCAGGATCTCCGGGAATCGAACCCGCAGTCCTTACCAATAATTCAGGATCTCGGGAATCGAACCCGTAGTCCACATTTCAATAATCTCAGGATCTCGAGAATCGAACCCGTAGTCCACATTTCAATAATCTCAGGATCTCGGGAATCGAACTCGTAGTCCCTACCAATAACTCAGGATCTCGGGAATCGAACCCATAGTCCACATCTCAATAAATATCAGGATCTCCGAGAATCGAACCCGCAGTCCACATTTCAATAAATCTCAGGATCTCCGGAAATCGAACCCGCAGTCCACATTTCAATAAATCTCAGGATCTCCGGGAATCGAACCCACAGTCCATATTTCACTAAATCTCAGGATCTTCGGGAATCGAACTCGCAGTCCACATTTCAATAAATCTCAGGATCTCCGGGAATCGAACCCACAGTCCACATTTCACTAAATCTCAGGATCTCCAGGAATCGAACCCGCAGTCCACAACCACAGCAAGTAAAGGAATACACAGAGAGAAGTATAATAGGCTTAACGATAACTTCGTCGATAAACAGCGCCAGCGATTACCAAGAAAAACTCAAGTAAGTCAATTAAGCAACTAGACAGTTAAATACTATCTAATCATGCTTTTCTAACTACTACCGAGTAGGAATATCGAATTTAACAGTTAAAACAGGAATATCACTCATTGAACATTTTGAGTAAAGTATGTGTTCAACAACCAGCGCATGTACACGCCCGTCACCTCGCGTACAAGGAATTTAAAGTATCACAATAATATCCTAGGGGTGAAAGTCCCCCACACGAGGTTAGACAAGCCACTTACCTCAATTCCGGTACAAAACCGCTAAGCAATAACCCTCTTGCCACGAATGTCGGCCTCCACAAGTGTAGTATCCGATAAAAATCAATAGAATCACATCAAAATAGGCCAATTGGGCATTACCCAATCAAAATAACTCAAAATGCACCAAAACCCACAAGTTGCCAAAACCCGACTTTCGGTAGACTTATCGAAAAATCACGAAAATTATATTTTCGGGTTCCTTATCTCAATACGAGTCTAGGCATATAAAATTTACCAAAATCGGACTCCATTTGTCCACTCAAATCAGAGATTTTCTAACATTTAGGCCTAGGGCTTAAACCCACCTTTAATCCCCCATTTTCAGTGAAATAATCGTGGATTTTATGATAAACCAACGAATTAAGGTCAAGAAACTTACCCCCGATGATTTCCTGATGATATCCTAACGTTTCCCCTTCAAAATCCTCTCTTGGAGCTCAAAAATGGCGTTTTTGTGTATGGGGATCGCGGGTGTTATGTTCTGAACTTAAGCTCACTGCCAGACCCCATTGCTCATCGCGTTCGCGTTACTGTTCACGCGTTCGCGATGAACAACTCAACTTCTTCTACGCGAACGCGAAGTAACCCACGCGTTCGCGATGACCTGCAAAAATTACCTATCGCAAACGCGACGCTCCACACGCGTCCGCGAAGCACAATTTCCCTTCCTCAACGCGAACGCGACGACTCCCACGCGTTCGCGAAGAACAACCTTCCAATCGCCCGTTTTTCTTCTACGCGTACGCGACACCTGGGACGCGAATGCGGTGCTTCCTCTTTCCCTTCTACGCGATCGCGACTCAAGGGACGCGAACGCAATGCTTTGCCCTACCATGCCTACGCGAACGCGGCCATTGCCACGCGAACGCGTAGGCTTAACGTCCGCTGCACTGCTGCTGCATTTTCTGCAGAAATTTCCAAGTTCCAAATGCCGCTTGATGGTCCGAATTCATCCCGAGGCTTCGGGACCCCAACGAAAACCACCAACATACTCCAAAACACGATACGAACTTATTCCAATCATAAAAACACGTCTAACAACATCAAAACCCATAATTCACATCGAATTCAAGCCTAAATTCCTTAAAACTTTCCGAATTGCACATCCGATCTAAAACCCAACCAAACGACGTCCGAATGACCTGAAAATTTGCGGACATATCCAAAATCACATAACAAAGCTACAAAAATTGTCGGAATTCCATTCCGACCCCCGGATCAAAATCTCACCTATCGTTCGGATTCGCCAAAATTTCTACCTTCGGCATTTCAAGCCAAATTGAGCTACGGACCTCAAAAATACATTCCGAACGCGCTCCTAACCCCGAAATCACCCAGCGGAGCTAATGGAACCATCGGTATTTCCGTTCCGAGATCGTCTTAACACTGTTCAGGCTACGTACCATTTTCTAGCTTTAAAGCTCTCATTTAGGGACTAAGTGTCCCAAAATGCTCCAAATTTCTGAACCGACTCTCCCGGCAAACCACAATAGCAGAAATGAACTTAGGGGAACAGTTAAATTGGGGATTGGGGCGTAATTTTTCTAAAACAACCGGTCGGGTCGTTACATCTTCCCACACTTAAAGATTCGTTCGTCCTCGAACGAGCATAGAAAACATACCCGGAGTAGTGAAAAGATGAGGGTACTGGCTGCGCATATCCTGCTCGGTCTCCCAAGTCGCCTCCTCGACCGGCTGGTGTAAACGCGTGATTTTTGACCCTCCCCGAGATTTTTTATATTTTTAGCGTAAAATATTTAGTTTAGTTTTAATATAGCTATTTTAGCTAAATTTGACTCTTTTACTTTATTTTTACCTTAAAATAAAAAATAACAAAATATAGTTTTATTAATGTTTCGTAGTCATTTTAAACTTGAAAAATACAAAAATAGTACTTTATATTTTTTATCTTTTTATAAAAACGAAAATAATAAAAATAGTTTCATTAATATTTTGTAGTTATTTTAAACTTGAAAAATATAAAAAAATAGTTTTATTTTAATTATGAGTATTATAGTTATTTTGATTACCTAGGATTAATTAAATAACACCATTCTCGGTTCCGGCGAAGAATAATATTCGGGTTCAAACTACCCGGTTTTATAATTTTCGGACCTAGCCCGTAATAATCCGAGTCCACTACACTAAGGGGGACAATACATAATGGATGGGGAATAAGAACAAAGACAAGAAGAAAAAGACAAAGGGATAAAAACAAAAGAAAAAGACAAAAACAATATGGGACTAAATTTTAAAAAAAAATAATAATAAACAATACATAGATGTACTATACTTCTTCTTTAAAAAGAAGAAGAAAGCACGGCAAGAGGGAGATTGGAAAAAACGAAACAAAAAAAGGAGAAAAAAAAAACAAAGAAAGGAAAAACAAAGATTGAAAAACAAAGAGAAAAAAGGAGACGAAACAGAGAAGAATTGAAAACGAAACAGAAAAGAAGATTTTCGGAAAACAAAGAAAAAAGAAACGAAACAGAAGAGAAACGGCGGAAGAGAAAAAAGGAAAGAAAGAAGAGAAACGGTAGAAAAAAAAAAGAAAGAGGAAAGAAAGAAGTTCGTCGTCCGACGAGGTACAACTTCAGTCGAGGTCGTCGTTTGATTCGAGTTCTGTCCGGAGAGGTCGAGGTTTGAGATCGTCATAAATAGGATACAATTGGGAGTATTCGCCCTCGAATAGAATACGATGGGAGTATTCGCCCTCGAATAGAATACGATGGGAGTATCCGCCCTCAAATAGGATACGACGGGACCATCCGCCCTCGAATAGGATATTTTACGTATGTTTTATCTTACATTGTCCTATGCATATTTTGTAAATTATTACCAGCATGCATTTTAAAAATTCAAAAGTTGCTACTAAAAGCAGGCGCCTACCTGTATAACAAAAGGCAAGTGTCCAGGCTTTACATTGCAGGTCTTGAAACCAGTAACCCACCATAAAGTCGAGGGTTACAACAAGAGATCCCAGCGCAAATTCAAGCGCATGAGTCAAAGGAAATGAGGGAATGAAGGAAATTTTTCCCAGCATCATTATACTCAGCAGGCAAGTAAATAGTTCTAAAGATATCCCCAGCAGTCAGGAGGGAAAGCAACACGACCCAGGAAGAAAGCAATTCCGAAACAAGGAAATTTAGGAGAAATGATGGTTCAAGAGTCGATGCAGCAAGAAGAAAGTGGTGCAAGAAGCAAAGGAAGGCGACATGGATGGGATGGAGTTAGTGAGTTGAGGTTGAAGTCAGGTGCCCGCCTGAAGAATGGAGTGGCGATTTTATGTTGAAGCAGTAGTTGAAGTCAGGGAGCCCGCCTGAAGAATGGAGTGGCGATTTTATTTTGAAGTAGTAGCTGAAGTCAGGGAGCCCGCCTGAAGAATGGAGTGGCGATTTTATTTTGAAGTAGTAGTTGAAGTCAGGGAGCCCGCCTGAAGAATGGAATGGCGATTTATTTTAAAGTTGTAGTTGAAGTCAGGGAGCCCGCCTGAAGAATGGAGTGGCGATTTTATTTTGAAGTTGTAGTTGAAGTCAGGGAGCCCGCCTGAAGAATGGAGTGGCGATTTATTTTAAAGTTTTAGTTGAAGTCAGGGAGCCCGCCCGAAGAATGGAGTGACGATTTATTTTGAAGTTGTAGTTGAAGTCAGGGAGCCCGCCTGAAAAATGGAGTGGCGATTTATTTTGAATTTGGTTGAGGAAAGCGGTTGAGTATAACGGAAATCCCTGAAGTTGTTTAAGGAAAGCGGCAGAGTGTAACGGAAATCCCCAGCACGAATCAGAAGGAAGGCAACCAGAATGCGAGTCAACACTCCGAGGGGATCAACAGAAGTTTAGTCACAATAAACAAAAAGAAAAAAAAAGAGGCATGAAGCCAATCCAAAATGCAGAAGTTGATGAAAGATGTGGCATGCTCAAGACATGGCCGAGGTCACAAGCACTGTATACCTAGTCTTGATTCGAAAAGCAGCACCTGCAACTAGCAAGTATCAAGGTTCAAATTTAGAGTCCGCATGAAGCACCAACCAATACTCAAGATCAAGCTTCAGAAGACTTATAGATAGGAATCTTGTAACTAGTAGCCGATAGGCTTAGTTAGTCTTTCTCATGTTTTGATTTTTGATGTAATAGCAGGACCACGGACCGGAACTTCGATGGAACGGAACCTCGACGGAACGGCACCTCGACTGGCTCTCCACCTCGGTTACTCCATATTCTTACTCACTTCGAACTACACGTGGCCTGATTCCTTTATAGCCAAGGATATGTAGGCAGCTCAGATACAAGGGCTCGGTCACATCCTCTTCTTTTAGTTTAGTCCCTCCCAATAAGGGTCAGGTCAAAAACACTTGTAGGTGGTACACATGGGATGATATGGCTAAGGCCTTCGCCCGGCACTGTAAACGCGTGATTTTTGACCCTCCCCGAGATTTTTTATATTTTTAGCGTAAAATATTTAGTTTAGTTTTAATATAGCTATTTTAGCTAAATTTGACTCTTTTACTTTATTTTTACCTTAAAATAAAAAATAACAAAATATAGTTTTATTAATGTTTCGTAGTCATTTTAAACTTGAAAAATACAAAAATAGTACTTTATATTTTTTATCTTTTTATAAAAACGAAAATAATAAAAATAGTTTCATTAATATTTTGTAGTTATTTTAAACTTGAAAAATATAAAAAAATAGTTTTATTTTAATTATGAGTATTATAGTTATTTTGATTACCTAGGATTAATTAAATAACACCATTCTCGGTTCCGGGCGAAGAATAATATTCGGGTTCAAACTACCCGGTTTTATAATTTTCGGACCTAGCCCGTAATAATCCGAGTCCACTACACTAAGGGGGACAATACATAATGGATGGGGAATAAGAACAAAGACAAGAAGAAAAAGACAAAGGGATAAAAACAAAAGAAAAAGACAAAAACAATATGGGACTAAATTTTAAAAAAAAATAATAATAATAAACAATACATAGATGTACTATACTTCTTCTTTAAAAAGAAGAAGAAAGCACGGCAAGAGGGAGATTGGAAAAAACGAAACAAAAAAGGAGAAAAAAAAACAAAGAAAGGAAAAACAAAGATTGAAAAACAAAGAGAAAAAAGGAGACGAAACAGAGAAGAATTGAAAACGAAACAGAAAAGAAGATTTTCGGAAAACAAAGAAAAAAGAAACAAAACAGAAGAGAAACGGCGGAAGAGAAAAAAGGAAAGAAAGAAGAGAAACGGTAGAAAAAAAAAGAAAGAGGAAAGAAAGAAGTTCGTCGTCCGACGAGGTACAACTTCAGTCGAGGTCGTCGTTTGATTCGAGTTCTGTCCGGAGAGGTCGAGGTTTGAGATCGTCATAAAAGGTTCGTTTTCTCGTTGTGTACGTTGAAAATATGCAGAAATAAAGGTGCATGTTCTTTTCCGATATTGTTCTTCTCGTTAATATTTTGGATCGTTTCGCATTTGATTTAGTTTCGTATGATTCGGATTATTTTTGTAAATATATGATTCCTGTTGAACATGCAATTTCGCAATTAATGGTGGTCTTGTAGTGTCGAAATTAGCTAATGAAAATAACTAATCATTCACATGCTCGCCAACTAGTTATGCTTCCGTTGTTTATGTAGTTGCTCGTCGTAGTCTTGAATTTGCTCACTTAGTTATCTACTCGTATGTTTACTCGAATTGGTTATAGTTGAGCATGATTTTGTCACCTTATCGAAATTGGTTCCTTATTCCTCAACCGAACGGCGGGATTAGATTAAAGGAATCGGGGGTGTATTTCATGTGACCCGACTCCAATTTTGAACAAGGTTAAATAAAGCGTGTCATGGACCACGGGCGCATTTCATGTAGCGTGGTTTGCAACATGTTCTAAATAATCTCGAATTAATTCTTAAATGAATATAGCGGAATGTAGTTCTCTTTTAAATTAGAATTAGAGGTGTGCCTCGCCTAACAAAATTATACAAATTGCGGGGCCCTCATAAATATATATATATATATATATATATATAAAAATATTTAGACTTCGGGATCGACCGTATAGCGAATTTTACGGTGTTCTCCAAAGATAATAAATGCGTAGTTGCTTTAATCGCGTATTCTAATACTACCTTCTCAAATACGGGTGCACATTTATGTGACCCAAATCTAAATCTCAACGAAGTCGAAACGTGTCAAAAGTCACGGGTGCACTGGTGCAACGTGGTTCGAGATACGTTTCCACCGCATTGTAATTCATTTAAAACAATAAACAATAAAAGGGTAATGAGCCCTTAAACAATAAGTGAGACGAGCCTCGCTAAAATAACACGCAAATTGCGGGGCCCTCAATAGATAATTTTTACAAAGATGCTTAGATTCCGGGATGTGCCGTTTAGCGGATTTCACGGCATTCCCAAAACAATAACGCGTTAGTATCTTTAGGCGCGTATTTAATAATGCTATCTCCTTAAACCCGGGTGCACATTTATGTGACCCAAATCCAAATCTCAACGGAGTCGAAATGTGTTGACAACCACGGGTGCACTGGTGCGACGTGGTTCGAGATACATTTTCACAATGTTGCAATTCTTTGTAAAAATAATAATAATAATAATAATAATAATAATAATAATAATAATAATAATAATAATAATAATAATAATAATAATTTTTATAATAATAATATCATAAGAGGTTAAAAATTAAAATTTATACATAAGTTAAGGCATATTATAAAATCGGATAAAGAAGCCAAATATGACAAGTTGAGCGACCGTGCTAGAACCACGGAACTCGGGAATGCCTAACACCTTCTCCCGGTTAACAGAATTCCTTATCCGGATTTCTGGTACACAGACTATAATACAGAGTCATAAATTTCCTCGGTTCGGGATTAAACCGGTGACTTGGGACACCATTATTTTCCCAAGTGGCGACTCTGAATTAATTAAATAAATCCCGTTTCGATTGTCCTTTAATTGGAAAAACTCCCTCGCGCTCCCGCGGGTGCGTAAAAAGGAGGTGTGACAGCTCCAATCCTCAAAACACTTAACCTAGAACCACCGGTTCAGGGTTAGAAATTCGAGCTTAGAATAATTGTTGTATTTGGCTTGGTTTATTATCTGATTTTTGATATGATATATGCTTGATGTGCAAAAATGATGATTTTTACCGCTTTGATATTATCTGAATTGTACATATAAATTGTGCCGAAACCTTTTTTTTCTCACCCCCGGGGATGTGCTTACTGGTTGAGACTCCCTATTCTGTTACTGTCGTACCCCGAAATAAGAAAGAGGTTAGGAAAGTTTCTAAGCCGGCTGGCCTTTTGGTTCCCGGAAAGGAGCTCCTTCCTCAACTCGAGTTGTCCGCTCGGGTACACAGTCTAGAACACATACCCAGGTTTTGAACTTAGAATAACGTGACTTCATGCCGGATCCCTAGTAGGAACGCTTATTTGCATCATGTTGCATTCGACTTAGGGGACTCAACACAGGGGTTGGGTCCGTCTAGGACAGGCAACCTGAAATAAAAAAGACCATCCTGTCGCATCCTGTTTGTTTCACGCAATTATTTGTTTTAGACTTGCATGCCGACCCACTTGTAAATATTGAGGAAAATGAAGAAAAAAAAGAGAAAAGAAAAATAACAGTGTAGAAAGATAACTACTCATTTTTTAAAAACAAACCAATGCCCAAGTAGTGTCGAAACTCTACCGGATTTTGAGAATAAAAAGGAAAAACAAGAGAATTGTTATTTTGTTATTACTTAAAAGAAAAAGAAAAAAAACGTTTTTTTAATTAAAAAAAAAGAAAAAAAAAGCTTGCTTTATTTTTCAATAAAAAAATAAAAGTGATTTTATTCATAAAAAATATAGTTATTTGTTTGTCAATAAAATGAAATTTATAATAGTTCCTTTTATATGCCAATGAATTGAAAAAAAAATATATAAGTTTGTTTTCAAAATAGTTCGTGTTGCTTGCTAATAAAAAAATAATAATAATAAAAATACATAAAAAAAAAAGAGGAAATGTCATTGTTTTCAAAAGTAGTTTGCTTTATCGGACCGAACTACGCTGGTTTGATTCTCACCGGATGTGAGATACGTAGGCAACCCTTATCGGATCCAACCTCCCCTTTGCAAAAAATAAAAAAAAATGTGTGTTTAATTTTGCCAATAAAATCAAAGCGATGCTGTTTTTGAAAATAGCCGAATGTTCCGAAAGGACACCGGAGAGTTGTTTTTGCAAAAATGGCCACTTTGAAATCTTTTCATTTCCTTTTGAATAATAGCCTTGAAATATTCCATGTGGAAATGTTGAAAGGCCGTAGCCTCAAAATCAAGGTTGAGTCATCACTCAACTTTACAAAAATAACCACTTTATCAAACAAGCCATTACATGGCCGAAATTTTACTAAAATAGCTACATTTTTGCATTTGAACTTTCTCAGTCTTGTGTTGGCCTGTGTCGGTGCTGAACGATGCCCCATAGGCCCCATGATAAAATTTTGAATTTGCATCTTCTTACATAAAATTTTGCAAAAAGAGCCACTTTGTCTAAATAAGCCATTACATGGCCAATTTATGAAAAAATAGTTTTGTGTTGGTCTATGGTGATGCCGAACGATGCCCCATGAGCCACCAGAAAAAAATTAATAAATTCAAGTTCTATCTTTCTTAAATAAATTTCGCAAAAAATAGCCATTTTGTCAAATAAGCCATTATGTGGCCAATTTTGTAGAAATAGTCATAAGTGACACCAAAAATATTCTTATTCTTGTAGAAATCTCCTACACAAGTTTGTAGTTGGAGTCGGCTTGTACAATTTTTATTCAAAAAAAATAATAATCAAATAAACATCTCTTTATTTCTTGCATTAATTTGCAAGAACTACGCTCGGTCTGATTCATGCGGGGTCATGATACGTAGGCAATCTCCATAAGATTCGACCACAACTGTATATGTATATATATAAGATAAAATAAAAAATAAAATAATAAAAAAAAAAAATTTTTTTGGAAGAGAGGTTTTCAAGGATAATGGAAAAGGAAAAGCTGGAATGATGCATGTAGCGAATACATATATGGTTAACCGACTAGGTGCATTACATCCAATGTGCGATAACATATCTGTTAAACTCTGTGAACTTACCAGTTTGTTGCATTTTCAGAAAGTTTAGCGGTTGGCTTGACAGAATATTCTGGCCAATCACCATTACCATACTAGATCAAAAGGGCCAATTCTAGCAAGCATGTCTAGTTCCGGCAAAAGTCTCGATGGAGAGAAAACAGAGATACGGATAATGAAAGATGAGGTGGATCGGTTGAGACAGCAAATAACAGAGATGCACTTAGCCTGGGCTAGGGGACAGTCACCACCAAACCTTTCTACTCTTACACCAGTTCCAGAGCGTCCGCCTATTGATCCCTCGACGAGTGCACCAATCTATCCATATTATCAAAGGGAAAACCCTTATACATCCCAGGTTCCACCAGCTAGACAAAATATTCCTCCTCCGGTCACCCCTGTTTTCGTGGCACCTCCGCCTGCTACTTTACAGAAGTCGTCCGGTGAACCGCTTTTTCAAATACATGACAATCATTGTTATGATCCCGAGCCTACCTTTAAGGCTCCTGAACCGCATTCACACACCCCTCACTGGGATAACCCTGCAGAACCGGAAAAGCACTTCAAAAGTTTGGAGCATGAGGAAGTTATTCGGAAAGTCAAAAGCCTGGAGCAATCCTTCAGGAATATGCATGGTTTAGGCAACCAAGTCAGCGTTGCTTACAAAGATCTGTGCCCATTTCCAGATGTCCAGTTGCCCGCCGGGTTCAAAATGCCCAAGTTTGATCTATACGAGGGGCATGGTGACCCAGTAGCCCATCTCCGAGGTTTCCTGCAGCAAAATGCGAGGAGCCGGAGGGCGAGATGAAATTCTGATAGCTTACTTCGGTCAGAGTTTGGGAGGGTCTGCACTAGAGTGGTACACCAGGCAGGATCCCAGCAGATGGTTTACATAGGATGACCTGGCCCAAGCATTCATCGGCCAGTTTCAATATAATCTTGAAATAATCCCCGATCGCTTATCATTGCTAAAGCTAGAGAAGAAACCCGCCGAAAGCTTCAGAGAATTTGGGTTCCGCTGGAGGGAACAGGCAGCAAGGGTAGATCCACCGATGAGAGAGAACGAGATGGTAGATTACTTCTTGCAGACACTGGAGCCAACTTACTTTAGTCACCTGGTGACATCGGTTGGTAAATCTTTCAATGAGGTGGTCAAAATGGGCGGAATGATAGAAGAGGGACTTAAGTCCAATAAGATCTTGAGCTATGCCGCGTTGAAAGCAACAACTCAAGCTATTCAAAATGGCACAGGGGTTGCATTCGGGAAGAAGAGAAAAGAAGAAGTTGCAACAGTAGAGGAGGGTACTTGGTCCAGATCGAAAGGTCCTTCACCTCACTACCAAGCCAAACCCTACTACCCAAATCACCCTAATCACCCTCCCCGAAACACATATCCACCACCAAGGGCTTACAATAACCCTCCAGGACCAGGTTTCCGAGGGAATCATGCCTTCAGAAAGGAAAAGACACAAAGAACATTCACCGAGTTGGGAGAAACTTATACTGCTCTGTTCCACAAATTGAAGGCAGATAGGTTTGTTGAGTCCTGTTGAGACAAGATTGCCAAATCCCCTACCCCCAAATGTGGATCGCTCAGTAAGCTGTGAGTATTGTTCAGGAGCTCCCGGACATGATACCGAGAAATGTTGGAAACTGAAACACGCAGTGCAAAATCTTATTGACACCAATAAGATCGAGGTTCAAACACCAGAGGCGCCCAACATTAATCAGAATCCATTGCCAGCTCACCCTTAAACCCATATGATCAAATTGATACACAAAGGAAGGGAAAATTAAGAAGCCCGATCTGTATTCCAAAGCAAAACCAATCGGCGGAAGTTGGTATATGAGAAGTCATGCTTGGTAATCAGGAGGAGTTTTCGGTGGTTTGTTTTTGTTGTCATTTCTTTTGTCCGAGTTGTTTCTAGGGTTGTGACATAGATTTTGTCTTGTAGTGAAACCCTCTTATCTTTCCATTTTTGGTCATTTCAGTTTGCCTAGTCTTATCAAGTCTCGTTTCAGGTTTGTATTTTTTTGGTTTTGCTTGTTTGTATTTGAACCTTTTCTCCGTTTAATGGAACTTTCGGTCTTTTATTACCCAGTCGTCTTTTGGTTAGTTCTTCCGTATTTAGATTTGTCATCTGTTCGAACGCCGATTCTAGTGACATGACATGCACGCATAATTGTGGCCTAATCTTAAAAGTGAATCATGAAGGAATTGGAAGATAGTCATGGCATTTTAAAAGAAATAATGATTTGAGATTATTTGGAACCCGAGTCACGTGAAATTTGGGGCGGGTAAAATACAAAGAAAGCCTTAAGGGCAAAATTACCATGCTGACATGGGGTTCGCTCGTGATACTGAAATGGAAGTGTCGTCCAGCAATACTTTAAAATGGCGGATGAAAAAGGCGAATGGACGATATGGTTATCACTCCTAGCACAACCAGAAGATGTCGTGAATATGTTGTTTGCACTTGGTATGTTTTGAAGATTGGAATGACGAAGGCATTTTGTTATGCTACCCAAACACTTTATCCTTCGTTAACCCTTCGAGCCTTATTTTGATTTCTTTCATACCCCTCATTCGGAATCAGTACCAAAATTAGAAACACAAATGGGGAAGTAAAAAAAAAAAAAAAAAAAAAAAAACAACCAAAAAGGAACGAAAAAGAAAAGAAAATGAAAAAATGATGAAAAAAAATGAAAAGAAGGAATTGGGAACTACGTTTGACCTGATTCCTTAAAGAGGATACGTAGGCGCTTCACAGCTCGGTCATAGTGTAAATAAAGTAATAAAAATTCCCCAAGTAAAAACCGGGGCAAAGAAAAATTGTGTTGATTATAAATAAATTTAGGTCCGAAGGTTGTAAATTTTGAACCCAGAATTGATTTTGTTTTGAGCCTTCAATACCTTCTCTTTCTAGCCCTATCCAAATCCCACATTACGGTCCAGAAAGACCTTCTGATCAGTCTTCAAAAGATGCCACGTCAGGCGAGTGAGAGAGTCCTATCAGAATATAACACTCTGATTCTCAGCAGAAAAGACTCCGATTCCCAGCAGAAAGGAAACACGAGAGAGTCTTAGCAGTGACACCCCGATCCCCAGCTAAAAGTGATACAAATGAGAGAGTCTTACCGGTGAAAACCTTCACAGGCACCATAAGGCGACGAAAGCTGAGAGAAAATCAAAATGAGAGAGGCTTGAAAGTGAAAACCCTTCGGGCACTACAAGTCGAATAAAGGTGATAATCAGATGGAAATCACGAGACAGAAATCGTGAAAGGAAATTAACAACGGAGGATAGGCCATATGTGCATGTCATGACCAGTAGAGTTGGTATCCGCGTTTGATAAGTTTTTATAGTTGTTTCTGGTTAGAAAGTCAGTCCTCCCTTGTCGTCTATTTGTTGTTTCTTTTTATCTTTCTCCTTTTGTCAAAATTCTCCATCAAAGTCAGTCTAGTCAAAACATAGTGAGAAATGACTTCAAAGCTTGCCACCAACTTTCCAATTATTATGCAAGGCAAGGAAATGCCATTGACGGCAGAGAAGTATGGTGCAAAGAAGATTATTAAACTGGGGCAGAAAATTTTCTTTTCAGTTTGAAAATTTTCTGGAAGTCAATACCCACTTGGGGAAGAAGGAAAGTCTTAAGGGAAATGGTCTTCGAACCGGTGTCATCCTCAACAGCCTTCAAGAAGAGTGAAACACCAATTTTGAGGAAATGAAAATCCCCCGGCAATGCTATCTACAGCAAGTTCCGAGGTGGTCGGACAACACAGAGTGGTAGAGGAAGAAAGGAAATCCCATCTTCAACAAAATAACCCCCAACAAGTTGAGAAACACAAAACGGGGAAGGGATAAATGGAAAAACCCATCCCCAGCAGGAATATCATCTCTGGCAAATGAAATCATTCCCCAACAATGTTTTGGGAACCCCAAGCGAGGGAAAGGAGAAAAGGAAAAAAAAACCACCACACAGGAGCGGCACAACCGCTCACAATGTTTTGAACTAACAAATTTTCTTTGATTTGAAACAGGGAAAGAAAGTGCTATTGATAACGGAAAGTCACGCCACAAGGAAGAACACCAATACTGGGGCAGAAAATTTTCTGCCGTTGTTGAAAATTTTCTCGGAGAAACGAGGAAGGCAATTCAAGATGACATGTCGGGTTTGTCCACCTTCAAATAGGATGTTTCAGGTTTGTCCACCTTCGAACAGGACGTCTCAGGTTTGTTCACTTTTATACATTGATCTCATGGGAGTATTCGCCCTCGAATAGGATACAATGGGAGTATTCGCCCTCGAATAGGATACAATGGGAGTATTCGCCTTCGAATAGGATACAATGGGAGTATTCGCCCTCGAATAGGCTACAATGGGACTATCCTCCCTCGAATGGATAATGGGATTTAGTTTTTAGTTTTCAGGACCCTCCTGGATAATGGGATTTAGTTTTAAGTTTTCAGGACTGTAACGACCCGACCGGTCGTTTTAGAAAATTACGCCCCTATCCCTAATTTAACTGTTCCCCTAAGTTCATTTCTGCTATTGTGGGTTGCCGGGAGACTCGGTTCCGAAAATTTGAGCATTTTGGGACACTTAGTCCCCAAATAAGAGCTTTGAAACTAGAAAACGGTCCATAGCCGGAACAGTGTTAAGACGATCTCGGAACGGAAATCCGATGGTTCCATTAGCTCCGTTAGGTGATTTCGGGGTTAGGAGCGCGTTCGGAATGTATTTTGGAGGTCCGTAGCTCAATTAGGCTTGAAATGCCGAAGGTTGAAATTTTGGCGAATCCGATCGATAGGTGAGATTTTGATCCGGGGTCGGAATGGAATTCCGACAATTTCTGTAGCTTCGTTATGTGATTTTGGATATGTCCGCAAATTTTCAGGTCATTCGGACGTCGTTTGGTCGGGTTTTTGATCAAATATGCAATTCGGAAAGTTTTAAGAAATTTAGGCTTGAATTCGATGTGAATTATGGATTTTGATGTTGTTAGACGTGTTTTGATGATTAGAATAAGTTCGTATCATGTTTTGGAATAGGTTGGTGGTTTTCGTTGGGATCCCGGGGTCTCGGGATGAATCCGGGGGTCCAATCGGGCTATTTCATGCATTTTGGAAATGCTGTTAACTGCTGGTGTGTGCTGCAGACGAATGCTCTATGCGATCGCAATGGGCTAATGCGATCGCATAGAAGGTTTTGGAGGGGCCAAGAATTTGTTCTATGCGATCGCGGGAATGGATATGCGATCGCATAGTTCTGGAAAGTTGTTCTATGCGATCGCGTACAGTCCTATGCGATCGCATAGTGTATAGAGAGGAGGGGTCCCAGGTCCAGCTTTTGTTCTATGCGATCGCGGAGCAGGGCATGCGATCGCATAGTTATTTTTCGGTATGCATCGCGATCGCATTGTGGTCTATGCGATCGCATAGAGTAGTTTGGCGAGGGTCAAAATTTGTTCTATGCGATCTCTCGAGGGCGGCCTCTAGAACCCTGACCCCCACCCGGCAGTGACTTAAGTCCAGAAACATTTCAGCCGCGAACCATAAACCAAAAACGCCATTTTTGAGCTCCAAGAGAGGGAATTGAAGGGGAAACGCTGGGATATCACCGGGAAATCATCGGGGGTAAGTTTCTTGACCTTAATTCGTTGGTTTATCATGAAATCCATGATTATTTCACCGAAATTGGAAGATTAAAGGTGGGTTTGAGCCCTAGGCCTAAATGTTAGAAAATCTTTGATTTGAATGGGCAAACGGAGTCCGATTTCGATAAATTTTATATGCACGGACTCGTATTGAGATAAGGAACCCGAATATATAATTTTCGTGATTTTTCGATAAGCGTACCGAGAGTCGGGTTTTGGCAACTTGTGGGTTTTGGTGAATTTTGAGTTAATTTGATTGGGTAATGCCCAATTGGCCTATATTGATGTGATTCTATTGATTTTTATCAGATTCTACTCTTGTGGAGGCCGACATTCGTGGCAAGAGGGTTATTACTTAGCGGAATTGGCCGGATTGAGGTAAGTGGCTTGTCTAACCTCCTGTGGGGGAACTTTCACCCCTAGGATATTATGTGATAGTTTAAATGCCTTGTACGCGAGGTGACGGCGTGTACATGCGCTCGTTGTTGTAACACACACTTTACTTGAATTGTCTGATTTGTGATATTCCTGCTCTTAGCTGATAAAAGCGTTACCATTACCCGGTAGTACTTAGAAAAGCATGATTAACTAGGATTCAACATGTTTAATTGCCTAGTTGATTTACTTGAATTCTTGACAAATTGTTGGCACTAATTTCGGTGAAGTTGTAATTTAACATTATATTCTCTCTGTGTGTTTTCTTATTTGATGTGTTGGTGGACTGCGGGTTAAATTCCCGGAGATCCCAGGGCTGTGGGTTCGATTCCCAGAGACCCGGAGTGATATTGTTTGTGGACTGCGGGTTCGATTCCCGGAGACCTAGGGCTGTGGGTTCGATTCCCGAGATCCTGAGTTATTGGTAGGGACTACGGGTTCGATTCCCGGAGATCCTGAGTTATTGAGATAGGGACTACGGGTTCGATTCCCGGAGATCCTGAGTTATTGAGATATTATTGAGACATGGGCTGCGGGTTCGATTCCCGGAGACCCAGGGGTACTGAGAATGGGACTGTGGGTTCAATTCCCACAGATCCTGGATTTGTTTATTTGAGTTGGTTATTTGTTGTTAGCTTAATCGTAGACAGTTGCAGTAATTATCATAATGTTGTTATTTCGGAAATTATTATCATATAAACTGTTTATTTTGTTTTCATCATTACATTATTGTTTTTCTCAGTAGGGCCCTGACCTACCTCGTCACTACTCCATCGAGGTTAGGCTTGGCACTTACCGAGTACCGCCGTGGTGTACTCATGCTACTCTTCTGCACACTTTTGTTGTGCAGATCCAGGTACATCAGAGCAGGCTCGTACTAGGTGATTCTGCAGCTTTCTGGGAGACTTCGAGGTATGATCCGCTACGTCCGCGGATCCGGAGGCTTCCCTTCTATTCTAGTATTACTAGTTGACATTTTTCTTCATTTCGTTGTTAGATACTCTTTACACATAGAGCCACAGTTGTACTCACTTTAGCCTATGTTTTCCCGTGAGTTTCCGGGTCTTGGTGGTTATATTTTCAGAAACTGTGATAAAGTGTATGTGCCAAGTGGCACCTATTATATTTTTCTATGTTAATCCGCTGTTATTTTTAATTGTTCGTAAAGGCTGTAAATTCCGCAATCATGTTAGGCTTACCTAGTCGCGAAGACTGGGTACCGTCATGACAAGTTCACGATTGGTGAACCAGGGTCATGACAAGTAGGTATTAAAGCTCTAGGTTCATAGGAGTCACGGGACACAGACCGGTTATTTAGAGTCTCGCCGATCGATACGGAGACGTCCGTATTTATCTACGAGGGGCTATGTAACTGTTTAGGAAAAATCTTCATTTCTTTTGAATTTCTTGTCATGTGATGTTTTGACACCAATTCTTAACTTCTGTCTTCTATTCTCTCACGGATGGTGAAGACACATGGTACACGCGAGGATCAGGCACCCGCGCCCCCTGCTGTCGCCACCAGAGGCCGGGGCCGGGGTAGAGGCCGGGGCTGGGGTAGAGGCCCAGGATGCGCCCGAGGTGCAGCCACAACACCCACGCGCGCTGTCATTGAGGCACCACCGGTGGATCAGGTTGGAGCACATGCACCTGGTACACCTACTACTGCTACTACGACTCCAGAACTACAGGAGACCCCTGGCTCAGTTCATAAGCATGTATACCACTTTAGCCCGGGCAGGATTGCTTCCTCTTGTCGCGGCCTACATCTCGATGTCGGGGAGGGGCCCGTACTCCCGTAGCCATTACACCGGAGCAGCGTGTGCCGGCGTGGGACATGTTCCGGATGTTTTGGTTATGCCTCCCGCCGCCCCAACACAGCCCGGAGGAGGTGGACCAGCCGCCTCCGAGGACGAGCAACGTAGATTGGAGAGGTTCAAGAAATACGACCCTCCATTGTTTAGTGGTCTGGTTTCATATGATGCATTGGGTTTTCTAGAGGAGTGTCATCGTATTCTTCGTACTATGGGGATTGTGGAGACCAGCGGGGTTTCCTTCACTGCTTTTCAGTTTCGTGGGGCCGCTTATGATTGGTGGCGCACGTATGAGTTGGATAGTCCAGAGGAGTCTGTTTCATTGACTTGGACGCAGTTTTCAGATCTATTTTTGAGGGAGTTTGTTCCACAGAGCCTTAGGGATTCTTGGCGCCGGAGTTTGAGCGGTTGCGACAGGGCTCCATGTCAGTATCGGAGTATGCCATCAGTTTCACCCGTCTGGCCAGGCATGCACCGGCCTTGGTAGCCACGGTTCGGGAGAGAGTACAGAGATTTATTGAGGGCCTGATTCCGCCTATCCGATCCAGCATGGCCAGAGAGTTGGAGACAGATATATCTTATCAGCAGGCAGTTAGCATTGCCAGGAGGATCGAGAGTATGCTCCCTAGAGAGCGGGGAGAGAGAGAGGCCAAGAGGTCTCGTGAGTCGGGCCATTTCTCTGGTGCCCGCACTTCAGCAACCGGTCGTTTTGGCAGGGGTTATTCCGGCCGACCAGTTCACTCAGTATTGCCCGCAGCCGGTAGTACTCCAGCTCTTCCAGCACCTAAGGAGCCTTATTATGCTCCCCCAGTTTCCAGTGCACCTCCTGCGCGGGGTCCTTCCAGGGGTCAGACTAGTGGGGGTGAGGCCGGTCAGTCACAGTCACCGCGTCCTCCCAGGGCTTGTTTTGAGTGCGGGGATACTCGCCACCTGGTTAGGGAGTGCCCCAGGCACAGGAGAGGAGCACCTCATCAGTCAGCACAGCATCCGCGTGGTTCTCGGGGCCAGCAGGCTATCATTCCAGCCGCAGCTGCCACTCTACCTGCCCAGCCAGCCAGGGGCGGTGGTCAGGGTTCCAGAGGCCGCCATCGAGAGGGGGGACAGGCTAGATTCTATGCTATTCCTGATCGGGCTGTGGCTGTTGCATCTGACTCTGTTATCACAGGTATTATTCTGGTTAGTCACAGGGAGGCATCGGTTCTATTCGACCCCGGTTCCACCTTTTCATATGTGTCTTCTTACTTTGCTTCTCATCTGGGTGTGCCTCGGGATTCTTTGAGTGCCCCCATTTATGTTTCCACTCCGGTGGGTGATTCTTTGGCGGTGGACCGCGTATATCGGTCGTGTTTGATTACTATTTGTGATTTTGAGACCAGAGCGGATCTATTGTCGCTCGGGATGGTCGATTTTGATATTATTCTTGGGCATGGACCGGTTGTCGCCCCATTATGCTATTCTTGATTGTCACGCCAAGACCGTGACGCCGGCTATGCCGGCATTCCACGTATTGAGTGGAGTGGTACTCTAGATCACACCCCTAGCCGTGTTATTTCTTTTCTCGGCAGGCTCGCCGTATGGTCGAGAAGGGGTGTGTCGCTTATCTAGCCTATGTGTGGGACGCCAGTGTCGACACTCCCTCTATTGATTCTCGTTCACGTGGTACGTGACTTTGCCGATGTATTTCCAGCCTGATCTTCCGGCATGCCGCCCGACAGAGACATTGACTTTGCTATTGACTTGTTGCCGGCCACTCGACCCATTTCTATTCCACCGTACCGTATGGCTCCTCCCGAATTAAAGGAGTGAAGGATCAGTTACGGGAGTTATTAGGCAAGGGTTTTATTCGACCCAATGTTTCGCCTTGGGGTGCTCCCGTATTGTTTGTGAAGAAAAAGGACGGTTCTATGCGTATGTGTATTGACTATCGTCGGCTGAATAAGGTTACAGTGAAGAACCGGTATCCTTTGCCCCGTATTGATGATTTATTTGACCAGCTACATGGCGCACGTGTGTTTTCTAAGATTGATTTGCGCTCTGGGTATCACCAACTGAAGATTCGGGAGCCAGATATCCCGAAGACTGCCTTCAGGACCCGGTATGGTCACTATGAGTTCCTCGTGATGTCTTTTGGGCTGACTAATGCCCCATCAGCCTTTATGCACTTGATGCACAGTGTGTTCAGGCCTTATCTGGACACATTCGTGATTGTCTTCATTGATGATATTCTAGTATATTCTCGGAGTCGGGAAGAGCACGAGCGGCATTTGAGGACAATGCTTCAGATTATGAGGGAGAAGCAACTATATGCTAAGTTCTCTAAATGTGAATTCCGGTTGAGTTCAGTGGCATTTTTGGGATACGTGGTGTCGAGTGATGGTATTCGAGTAGATCCGAGGAAGGTGGAGGCCGTGTAGAGTTGGCCCAGACCCTCCTCCACTATCGAGATTCGCAGTTTCCTTGGTTTGGCGGGCTATTACCGTCATTTCGTAGAGGGGTTCTCTTCGATAGCAGCACCTATGACCAGGTTGACCCAAAAGGGTGTCCCTTTTCAGTGGACAGATGAGTGTGAGGCGAGCTTTCAGAAGCTCAAGACGGCTTTGACTTCGGCCCCTATATTGATGTTGCCTACGAGTTCGGGGTCCTATACCGTATATCGTGATGCCTCACGAGTTGGACTCGGTGCGGTATCGATGCGAGACGGTAGGGTGATTGCCTACGCGTCGAGACACGTCGAAGGTGCACGAGAAGAATTACCCTCGTTCATGATTCGGAGCTAGCCGCCATTGTTCACGCCTTGAAAATTTGGCGTCATTATTTATACGGGGTTCCTTCCGAGATCTACACCGATCACCGGAGCTTGCAACACTTGCTTAAGCAGAAGGACCTGAATATGCGTCAGAGGAGATGGTTGGAACTACCGAAGGACTATGATATTACTATTCTCTATCATCCAGGCAAGGCTAATGTGGTTGCTGATGCCTTGAGTCGTCGGGCAGAAAGTTTGGGGAGTTTAGCATATCTACCAGCTTCGGAGAGGCCTATGGCGATGGATGTTCAGGCTTTGGCCAGGCAGTTTGTTAGACTGGATCTTTCGGAGCCCAGCCGGGTTCTGGCTTGTGTGGTTTTTTCGTCTTCTCTATTTGACCGCATCAGGGAGCGTCAGTTCGACGACCCTCATTTGCTTGTCCTCCTGGATAAAGTTCGGCATGGTGATGCTCGAGATGTTACCATCGGGGATGATGGAGTTATGAGGATGCAGGGGCGTATCTGTGTGCCCAATGTAGATGATCTTCGAGAGCCGATTCTAGCAGAGGCCCATAGTTCGCGGTATTCCATCCATCCGGGTGCCGCGAAGATGTATCAGGACTTGAAACAGCATTACTGGTGGAGGCGGATGAAGAGGGATATAGTTGATTATGTTTCTAGATGCCTCAACCGCCAGCAGGTGAAGTATGAGCATCAGCGCCCGGGTGGATTGATGCAGCGGATTGAGATTCCAGAGTGGAAATGGGAGCGCATCACCATGGACTTTGTATCTGGGCTTCCACGGACTATTAGGAAGTTTGATTCTATTTGGGTTATTGTGGATCGGCTGACCAAGTCCGCCCATTTTATACCGGTGAGCACTACTTATTCATCGGAGCGACTGGCGGAGATCTATATCAAGGAGATAGTTCGTCTGCATGGTATTCCAGTTTCTATCATTTCAGATAGAGGCACTCAGTTCACTTCACGGTTCTGGAGAGCTGTACAGCAGGAGTTAGGTACTCGGGTGGAGCTGAGCACAGCGTTTCACCCCCAGACTGATGGGCAGTCCGAGCGCACTATTCAGATTTTGGAGGATATGCTCCGTGCGTGCGTGATTGAGTTTGGAGGTTCATGGGATCACTTCTTGCCACCGGCGGAGTTTGCTTATAACAACAGCTACCAGTCTAGTATTCAGATGGCACCGTACGAGGCCCTATATGGTAGGAGGTGCAGGTCTCCCGTGGGTTGGTTTGAGCCGGGCGAGGCCAGGTTACTAGGTACCGATATGGTTCAGGAGGCTATGGACAAGGTCAAGGTGATTCAGGACAGACTTCGTGCGACCCAGTCTAGACATAAGAGTTATGCGGACAAGAAGGTTCGCGATGTGGCTTTTATGGTGGGTGAGCGGGTTCTGCTTCGAGTCTCGCCCATGAAGGGCGTTATGAGGTTTGGGAAGAAAGGGAAGCTGAGTCCTAGATTTATTGGCCCTTTTGAGATTTTGAGGCGTGTTGGGGAGGTTGCTTATGAGTTGGCCTTACCTCCCAGCCTAGCCGGAGTTCACTCCGTATTTCATGTCTCCATGCTCCGAAGATACCATGGTGACCCGTCGCACGTGTTGGATTTCACATCTGTTCAGCTAGACAAGGATCTTTCTTATGTTGAGGAGCCAGTAGCCATTCTAGACAGGCAAGTCAGAAAGCTAAGGTCAAAGAACATCGCTTCGGTAAAGGTTCAGTGGCGGGGCCAGCCGGTCGAGGAGGCGACTTGGGAGACTGAGCAGGATATGCGCAGCCAGTACCCTCATCTTTTCACTACTCCAGGTATGTTTTCTATGCTCGTTCGAGGACGAACGAATCTTTTAAGCGTGGGAAGATGTAACGACCCGACCGGTCGTTTTAGAAAATTACGCCCCTATCCCTAATTTAACTGTTCCCCTAAGTTCATTTCTGCTATTGTGGGTTGCCGGGAGACTCGGTTCCGAAAATTTGAGCATTTTGGGACACTTAGTCCCCAAATAAGAGCTTTGAAACTAGAAAACGGTCCATAGCCGGAACATTGTTAAGACGATCTCGGAACGGAAATCCGATGGTTCCATTAGCTCCGTTAGGTGATTTCGGGGTTAGGAGCGCGTTCGGAATGTATTTTGGAGGTCCGTAGCTCAATTAGGCTTGAAATGCCGAAGGTTGAAATTTTGGCGAATCCGATCGATAGGTGAGATTTTGATCCGGGGTCGGAATGGAATTCCGACAATTTCTGTAGCTTCGTTATGTGATTTTGGATATGTCCGCAAATTTTCAGGTCATTCGGACGTCGTTTGGTTGGGTTTTTGATCAAATATGCAATTCGGAAAGTTTTAAGAAATTTAGGCTTGAATTCGATGTGAATTATGGATTTCGATGTTGTTAGACGTGTTTTGATGATTAGAATAAGTTCGTATCATGTTTTGGAATAGGTTGGTGGTTTTCGTTGGGATCCCGGGGTCTCGGGATGAATCCGGGGGTCCAATCGGGCTATTTCATGCATTTTGGAAATGCTGTTAACTGCTGGTGTGTGTTGCAGACGAATGCTCTATGCGATCGCAATGGGCTAATGCGATCGCATAGAAGGTTTTGGAGAGGCCAAGAATTTGTTCTATGCGATCGCGGGAATGGATATGCGATCGCATAGTTCTGGAAAGTTGTTCTATGCGATCGCGTACAGTCCTATGCGATCGCATAGTGTATAGAGAAGAGGGGTCCCAGGTCCAGCTTTTGTTCTATGCGATCGCGGAGCAGGGCATGCGATCGCATAGTTATTTTTCGGTATGCATCGCGATCGCATTGTGGTCTATGCGATCGCATAGAGTAGTTTGGCGAGGGTCAAAATTTGTTCTATGCGATCGCAACAGGGGTCATGCGATCGCATAGAGTAAAAATGCCTGGCAGTGACTTAAGTCCAGAAACATTTCAGCCGCGAACCATAAACCAAAAACGCCATTTTTGAGCTCCAAGAGAGGGAATTGAAGGGGAAACGCTGGGATATCACCGGGAAAATCATCGGGGGTAAGTTTCTTGACCTTAATTCGTTGGTTTATCATGAAATCCATGATTATTTCACCGAAATTGGAAGATTAAAGGTGGGTTTGAGCCCTAGGCCTAAATGTTAGAAAATCTTTGATTTGAATGGGCAAACGGAGTCCGATTTCGATAAATTTTATATGCACGGACTCGTATTGAGATAAGGAACCCGAATATATAATTTTCGTGATTTTTCGATAAGCGTACCGAGAGTCGGGTTTTGGCAACTTGTGGGTTTTGGTGAATTTTGAGTTAATTTGATTGGGTAATGCCCAATTGGCCTATATTGATGTGATTCTATTGATTTTTATCAGATTCTACTCTTGTGGAGGCCGACATTCGTGGCAAGAGGGTTATTACTTAGCGGTTTTGTACCGGAATTGAGGTAAGTGGCTTGTCTAACCTCGCGTGGGGGAACTTTCACCCCTAGGATATTATGTGATAGTTTAAATGCCTTGTACGCGAGGTGACGGGCGTGTACATGCGCTGGTTGTTGTAACACACACTTTACTTGAATTGTCTGATTTGTGATATTCCTGCTCTTAGCTGATAAAAGCGTTACCATTACCCGGTAGTACTTAGAAAAGCATGATTAACTAGGATTCAACATGTTTAATTGCCTAGTTGATTTACTTGAATTCTTGACAAATTGTTGGCACTAATTTCGGTGAAGTTGTAATTTAACATTATATTCTCTCTGTGTGTTTTCTTATTTGATGTGTTGGTGGACTGCGGGTTAAATTCCCGGAGATCCCAGGGCTGTGGGTTCGATTCCCAGAGACCCGGAGTGATATTGTTTGTGGACTGCGGGTTCGATTCCCGGAGACCTAGGGCTGTGGGTTCGATTCCCAGAGACCCGGCGTGATATTGAAATGTGGACTACGGGTTCGATTCCCGAGATCCTGAGTTATTGGTAGGGACTGCGGGTTCGATTCCCGGAGATCCCGAGTTATTGAGATATTATTGAGACATGGGCTGCGGGTTCGATTCCCGGAGACCCAGAGGTACTGAGAATGGGACTGTGGGTTCAATTCCCACAGATCCCGGATTTATTTATTTGAGTTGGTTATTTGTTGTTAGCTTAATTGTAGACAGTTGCAGTAATTATCATAATGTTGTTATTTCGGAAATTATTATCATTTAAACTGTTTATTTTGTTTTCATCATTATATTATTGTTTCTCAGTAGGGCCCTGACCTACCTCGTCACTACTCCATCGAGGTTAGGCTTGGCACTTACCGAGTACCGCCGTGGTGTACTCATGCTACTCTTCTGCACACTTTTGTTGTGCAGATCCAGGTACATCAGAGCAGGCTCGTACTAGGTGATTCTGCAGCTTTCTGGGAGACTTCGAGGTATGATCTGCTACGTCCGCGGATCCGGAGGCTTCCCTTCTATTCTAGTATTACTAGTGGACATTTTCTTCATTTCGTTGTTAGATACTCTTTACACATAGAGCCACAGTTGTATTTCTCTTTTAGTCTGTGTTACCGTGGGGTTCCGGATCTTGGTAGTGTTCTATTTATTGTGTGACGGATGTATGTGCCAAGCGGCACGGATTACATACCTTTTTGTGTTATTTTCCGCTGTTCCTTATTTAAGTATTTTATAACTTGTATATTCCGCAACGTGTTAGGCTTACCTAGTCGTGGGAACTGGGTGCCATCACGACATGTTCACAATTGGTGAACTAGGGTCGTGACACTTTCTTAATTCTTTCAAATTCAAAAAGTTTTCGCCCTCGAATAGGATACAATGGGAGTATTCGCCCTCGAATAGGATACAATGGGAGTATTCGCCCTCGAATAGGATACAATGGGAGTATTCGCCCTCGAATAGGATACAACGGGAGTATTCGCCCTCGAATAGGATACAATGGGAGTATTCGCCCTCGAATAGGATACAATGGGAGTATTCGCCCTCGAATAGAATACAATGGGAGTATTCACCCTCGAATAGGATACAATGGGAGTATTCGCCCTCGAATAGGATACAATGGGAGTATTCGCCCTCGAATAGAATACAATGGGAGTATTCGCCCTCGAATAGGATACAATGGGAGTATTCGCCCTCGAATAGAATACAATGGGAGTATTCGCCCTCGAATAGGATACAATGGGAGTATTCGCCCTCGAATAGGATACAATGGGAGTATTCGCCCTCGAATAGGATACAATGGGAGTATTCGCCCTCGAATAGGATACAATGGGAGTATTCGCCCTCGAATAGGATACAATGGGAGTATTCGCCCTCGAATAGGATACAATGGGAGTATTCGCCCTCGAATATGATACAATGGGAGTATTCGCCCTCGAATAGGATACAATGGGAGTATTCGCCCTCGAATAGAATACAATGGGAGTATTCGCCCTCGAATAGGATACAATGGGAGTATTCGCGCTCGAATAGAATACAATGGGAGTATTCGCCCTCGAATAGGATACAATTGGGAGTATTCGCCCTCGAATAGAATACGATGGGAGTATTCGCCCTCGAATAGAATACGATGGGAGTATCCGCCCTCAAATAGGATACGACGGGACCATCCGCCCTCGAATAGGATATTTTACGTATGTTTTATCTTACATTGTCCTATGCATATTTTGTAAATTATTACCAGCATGCATTTTAAAAATTCAAAAGTTGCTACTAAAAGCAGGCGCCTACCTGTATAACAAAAGGCAAGTGTTCAGGCTTTACATTGCAGGTCTTGAAACCAGTAACCCACCATAAAGTTGAGGGTTACAACAAGAGATCCCAACGCAAATTCAAGCGCATGAGTCAAAGGAAATGAGGGAATGAAGGAAATTTTTCCCAGCATCATTATACTCAGCAGACAAGTAAATAGTTCTAAAGATATCCCCAGCAGTCAGGAGGGAAAGCAACACGACCCAGGAAGAAAGCAATTCCGAAACAAGGAAATTTAGGAGAAATGATGGTTCAAGAGTCGATGCAGCAAGAAGAAAGTGGTGCAGGAAGCAAAGGAAGGCGACATGGATGGGATGGAGTTAGTGAGTTGATGTTGAAGTCAGGTGCCCGCCTGAAGAATGGAGTGGCGATTTATTTTCAAAGGATGTTGTTGAAGTCAGGAGCCCGCCTGAAGAGAGGAATGGCGTTTATTTTCAAAAGATGTTGTTGAAGTCGGGAGCCCGCCCGAAGAGAGGAATGGCGATTTATTTTCAAAAGTTGATGATTGAAGTCAGGAGCCCGCCTGAAGAGAGGAATGGCGTTTATTTTCAAAAGATGTTGTTAAAGTCAGAAGCCCGCCAGAAAAGCAGAACGCCGTCTCAGTTTCCAAGATTTGATAAGGATGGTGAACAATCGAAAGTGACATAGTGTAACGGAAATCCCCAGCATGAATCAGAAGGAAGGCGACAAGGATCAGAAAAGATAGATTCTGAAGTTGTAGTTGAAGTCAGGGAGCCCGCCTGAAGAATGGAGTGGCGATTTATTTTGAAGTTGTAGTTGAAGTCAGGGAGCCCGCCTGAAGAATGGAGCGGCGATTTATTTTTGAAGTTGGTTAAGGAAAGCGGCAGAGTGTAACGGAAATCCCCAGCATGAATCAGAAGGAAGGCAACCAGAATGCGAGTCAACAGTCCGAGGGGATCAACATAAGTTTAGTCACAATAAACAAAAAGAAAAAAAAAGAGGCATGAAGCCAATCCAAAATGCAGAAGTTGATGAAAGATGTGGCATGCTCAAGACATGGCCGAGGTCACAAGCATTGTATACCTAGTCTTGATTCGAAAAGCAGCACCTGCAACTAGCAAGTATCAAGGTTCAAATTTAGAGTCCGCATGAAGCACCAACCAATACTCAAGATCAAGCTTCAGAAGACTTATAGATAGGAATCTTGTAACTAGTAGCCGATAGGCTTAGTTAGTCTTTCTCATGTTTTGATTTTTGATGTAATAGCAGGACCACGGACCGGAACTTCGATGGAACAGAACCTCGACGGAACGACACCTCGACTGGCTCTCCACCTCGGTTACTCCATATTCTTACTCACTTTCGAACTACACGTGGCCTGATTCCTTTATAGCCAAGGATATGTAGGCAGCTCAGATACAAGGGCTCGGTCACATTCCTCTTCTCTTAGTTTAGTCCCTCCCAATAAGGGTCAGGTCAAAAACACTTGTCTAGTCGTTCTTTGTCTGAAAACTCTTTGTGTTTTCAGTCAAAGATGGGCAGCTGTAAACGCGTGATTTTTGACCCTCCCCGAGATTTTTTATATTTTTAGCGTAAAATATTTAGTTTAGTTTTAATATAGCTATTTTAGCTAAATTTGACTCTTTTACTTTATTTTTACCTTAAAATAAAAAATAACAAAATATAGTTTTATTAATGTTTCGTAGTCATTTTAAACTTGAAAAATACAAAAATAGTACTTTATATTTTTTATCTTTTTATAAAAACGAAAATAATAAAAATAGTTTCATTAATATTTTGTAGTTATTTTAAACTTGAAAAATATAAAAAAATAGTTTTATTTTAATTATGAGTATTATAGTTATTTTGATTACCTAGGATTAATTAAATAACACCATTCTCGGTTCCCGGCGAAGAATAATATTCGGGTTCAAACTACCCGGTTTTATAATTTTCGGACCTAGCCCGTAATAATCCGAGTCCACTACACTAAGGGGGACAATACATAATGGATGGGGAATAAGAACAAAGACAAGAAGAAAAAGACAAAGGGATAAAAACAAAAGAAAAAGACAAAAACAATATGGGACTAAATTTAAAAAAAAAATAATAATAATAAACAATACATAGATGTACTATACTTCTTCTTTAAAAAGAAGAAGAAAGCACGGCAAGAGGGAGATTGGAAAAAATGAAACAAAAAAGGAGAAAAAAACAAAGAAAGGAAAAACAAAGATTGAAAAACAAAGAGAAAAAAGAAAACAAAACAGAAAGAAAAGAAAAGAAACGAAACAGAAAGAAAAAAAACGACCAGCAACAGCCGCTGCGTTCTCCCTCGCCAACCAGCAGCAACCATACGCACAGTCCAAGCCCGTCGCCCACTAGCGAACCACCAGCTCCCTCCGTCGATGTTCGTCGTCCGACGAGGTACAACTTCAGTCGAGGTCGTCGTTTGATTCGAGTTCTGTCCGGAGAGGTCGAGGTTTGAGATCGTCATAAAAGGTTCATTTTCTCGTTGTGTACGTTGAAAATATGCAGAAATAAAGGTGCATGTTCTTTTCCGATATTGTTCTTCTCGTTAATATTTTGGATCGTTTCGCATTTGATTTAGTTTCGTATGATTCGGATTATTTTTGTAAATATATGATTCTGTTGAACATGCAATTTCACAATTAATGGTGGTCTTGTAGTGTCGAAATTAGCTAATGAAAATAACTAATCATTCACATGCTCGCCAACTAGTTATGCTTCCGTTGTTTATGTAGTTGCTCGTCGTAGTCTTGAATTTGCTCACTTAGTTATCTACTCGTATGTTTACTCGAATTGGTTATAGTTGAGCATGATTTTGTCACCTTATCGAAATTGGTTCCTTATTCCTCAACCGAACGGCGGGATTAGATTAAAGGAATCGGGGTGTATTTCATGTGACCCGACTCCAATTTTGAACAAGGTTAAATAAAGCGTGTCATGGACCACGGGCGCATTTCATGTAGCGTGGTTTGCAACATGTTCTAAATAATCTCGAATTAATTCTTAAATGAATATAGCGGAATGTAGTTCTCTTTTAAATTAGAATTAGAGGTGTGCCTCGCCTAACAAAATTATACAAATTGCGGGGCCCTCATAAATATATATATATATATATATATATATATATATATATATATATATATATATATATATATATATATATATATATATATATATATATATATATATATATATATATATATATATAAATATTTAGACTTCGGGATCGACCGTATAGCGAATTTTACGGTGTTCTCCAAAGATAATAAATGCGTAGTTGCTTTAATCGCGTATTCTAATACTACCTTCTCAAATACGGGTGCACATTTATGTGACCCAAATCTAAATCTCAACGAAGTCGAAACGTGTCAAAAGTCACGGGTGCACTGGTGCAACGTGGTTCGAGATACGTTTCCACCGCATTGTAATTCATTTAAAACAATAAACAATAAAAGGGTAATGAGCCCTTAAACAATAAGTGAGACGAGCCTCGCTAAAATAACACGCAAATTGCGGGGCCCTCAATAGATAATTTTTACAAAGATGCTTAGATTCCGGGATGTGCCGTTTAGCGGATTTCACGGCATTCCCAAAACAATAACGCGTTAGTATCTTTAGGCGCGTATTTAATAATGCTATCTCCTTAAACCCGGGTGCACATTTATGTAACCCAAATCCAAATCTCAACGGAGTCGAAATGTGTTGACAACCACGGGTGCACTGGTGCGACGTGGTTCGAGATACATTTTCACAATGTTGCAATTCTTTGTAAAAATAATAATAATAATAATAATAATAATAATAATAATAATTTTTATAATAATAATATCATAAGAGGTTAAAAATTAAAATTTATACATAAGTTAAGGCATATTATAAAATCAGATAAAGAAGCCAAATATGACAGTTGAGCGACCGTGCTAGAACCACGGAACTCGGGAATGCCTAACACCTTCTCCCGGGTTAACAGAATTCCTTATCCGGATTTCTGGTACGCAGACTGTAATACAGAGTCATAAATTTCCTCGGTTCGGGATTAAACCGGTGACTTGGGACACCATTAAGATTCGTTCGTCCTCGAACGAGCATAGAAAACATACCTGGAGTAGTGAAAAGATGAGGGTACTGGCTGCGCATATCCTGCTCGGTCTCCCAAGTCGCCTCCTCGACCGGCTGGCCCCGCCACTGAACCTTTACCGAAGCGATGTTCTTTGACCTTAGCTTTCTGACCTGCCTGTCTAGAATGGCTACTGGCTCCTCAACATAAGACAGATCCTTGTCTAGCTGAACAGAAGTGAAATCCAACACATGCGACGGGTCACCATGGTACCTCCGGAGCATGGAGACATGAAATACGGGGTGAACTCCGGCTAGGCTGGGAGGTAAGGCCAACTCATAAGCAACCTCCCCAACACGCCTCAAAATCTCAAAAGGGCCAATAAATCTAAGACTCAGCTTTCCTTTCTTCCCAAACCTCATAACGCCCTTCATGGGCGAGACTCGAAGTAGAACCCGCTCGCCAACCATAAAAGCCACATCGCGAACTTTCTTGTCCGCATAACTCTTCTCTCTAGACTGGGCTGCACGAAGTCTGTCCTGAATCACCTTGACTTTGTCCATAGCCTCCTGAACCATATCAGTACCTAGCAACCTGGCCTCGCCCGGCTCAAACCAACCCACGGGAGACCTGCACCTCCTACCATATAGGGCCTCGTACGGTGCCATCTGAATACTAGACTGGTAGCTGTTGTTATAAGCAAACTCCGCCGGTGGCAAGAAGTGATCCCATGAACCTCCAAACTCAATCACGCACGCACGGAGCATATCCTCCAAAATTTGAATAGTGCGCTCGGATTGCCCATCAGTCTGGGGGTGAAAGGCTGTGCTCAGCTCCACCCGAGTACCTAACTCCTGCTGTACAGCTCTCCAGAACCGTGAAGTGAACCGAGTGCCTCTATCTGAAATGATGGAAACTGGAATACCATGCAGCCGAACTATCTCCCTAATATAGATCTCCGCCAGTCGTTCCGATGAATAAGTAGTGCTCACCGGTATGAAATGGGCGGACTTGGCCAGCCGATCCACAATGACCCAAATGGAATCAAACTTCCTAACAGTCCGTGGAAGTCCAGATACAAAGTCCATGGTAATGCGCTCCCATTTCCACTCGGGAATCTCAATCTGCTGCATCAATCCACCCGGACGCTGATGCTCATACTTCACCTGCTGGCAGCTGAGGCATCTAGAAACATAATCAACTATATCCCTCTTCATCCGCCTCCACCAGTAATGCTGTTTCAAGTCCTGATACATCTTCGTGGCTCCCGGATGGATGGAATACCGCGAGCTATGGGCCTCTGCTAGAATCAGCTCTCGAAGATCATCTACATTGGGCACACAGATGCGCCCTGCATCCTCATAACTCCATCATCTCCGATGGTAACATCTCGAGCATCACCACGCCGAACTCTATCCCGGAGGACAAGCAAATGAGGGTCGTCGAACTGACGCTCCCTGATGCGGTCAAATAGAGAAGACCGAGAAACCATACATGCCAGAATCTGGCTGGGCTCCGAAAGATCCAATTTAACAAACTGCCTGGCTAGAGCCTGAACATCCATCGCCATAGGCCTCTCCGAAACTGGTAGATATGCTAAACTCTCCAAACTCTCTGCTCGACGACTCAAGGCATCGGCAACCACATTAGCCTTGCCCGGATGATAGAGAATAGTAATATCATAGTCCTTTAGTAGCTCCAACCATCTCCTCTGACGCATATTCAGGTCTTTCTGCTTAAGCAAGTGCTGCAAGCTCCGGTGATCAGTGTAGATCTCAGAAGGGACCCCATATAAATAATGACGCCAAATTTTCAAGGCGTGAACAATGGCAAGCTAGCTCCAAATCATGAACAGGGTAATTCTTCTCATGCACCTTCAGCTGTCTCGACGCGTAGTCAATCAACCTACCGTCCCACATCAATACCGCGCCGAGTCCAACTCGTGAGGCATCACAATATACGGTATAGGACCTCGTACCTGTAGGCAACATCAATATAGGGGCCGAAGTCAAAGCTGTCTTGAGCTTCTGAAAGCTCGCCTCACACTCGTCTGTCCACTGAAAAGGGGCACCCTTTTGGGTCAATCTAGTCATAGGTGCTGCAATCGAAGAGACCCCCTCTACGAAACGATGGTAATAGCCCGCCAAACCAAGGAAACTCTGAATCTCAGTAGCGGAGGAGGGTCTGGGCCAACTCTGCACGGCCTCCACCTTCCTCGAATCTACTCGAATACCATCACTCGACACCACGTGGCCCAAAAATGCCACCGAACTCAACCAGAATTCACATTTAGAGAACTTGGCATAAAGCTGCTTCTCCCTCAGAATCTGAAGCACTATCCTCAAATGTTGCTCGTGCTCTTCCCGGCTCCGGGAATATACTAGAATATCATCAATGAAGACAATCACGAACGAGTCCAGATAAGGCCTGAACACACTGTGCATCAAATGCATAAAGGCTGCTGGGGCATTAGTCAGCCCAAAAGACATCACGAGGAACTCATAGTGACCATACCGGGTCCTGAAGGCAGTCTTCGGGATATCCGGCTCCCGAATCTTCAGCTGGTGATACCCAGAGCGCAAATCAATCTTAGAAAACACCTGTGCGCCCTGTAGCTGGTCAAATAAATCATCAATACGAGGCAATGGATACCGGTTCTTCACTGTAACCTTGTTCAACTGACGATAGTCAATACACATGCGCATAGAACCGTCCTTTTTCTTCACAAACAATACAGGAGCACCCCAAGGCGACACACTGGGTCGAATAAAACCCTTGCCCAATAACTCCTGTAACTGATCCTTCAACTCCTTCAACTCAGGAGGAGCCATACGGTACGGTGGAATAGAAATGGGCCGAGTGCCCGGCAACAAGTCAATAGCAAAGTCAATATCTCTGTCGGGCGGCATGCCCGGAAGATCAGCTGGAAATACATCAACAAAGTCACGTACCACATGAACAGAATCAATAGAGGGAGTGTCAATACTGACGTCCCGCACATAGGCTAGATAAGCAGCACACCCCTTCTCAACCATATGCTGAGCTCTGAGAAAAGAAATAACACGGCTAGGGGTGTGATCTAGAGTACCACTCCACTCAATACGTGGAATGCCTGGCATAGCCAGCGTCACGGTCTTGGCGTGACAATCAAGAATAGCATAATAGGGCGACAACCAGTCCATGCCCAGAATAATATCAAAATCGACCATCCCAAGCAACAATAGATCCGCTCTGGTCTCAAAATCACAAATGGTAATCAAACACGACCGATATACGCGGTCCACAGCCAAAGAATCACCCACCGGAGTGGAAACATAAATGGGGGCACTCAAAGAATCCCGAGGCACACCCAGATGAGAAGCAAAGTAAGAAGACACATATGAAAAAGTGGAACCAGGGTCGAATAGAACCGATGCCTCCCCGTGACTAACCAGAATAATACCTGTGATAACAGAGTCAGATGCAACAGCCGCAGCGCGATCAGGAATAGCATAGAATCTGGCCTGTCCCCCCTCTCGAGGGCGGCCTCTGGAACCCTGACCCCCGCCCCTGGCTGGCTGGGCAGGTGGAGGGGCAGCTGGGGCTGGAATGATAGCCTGCTGGCCCTGAGAACCACGCGGATGCTGTGATGACTGATGAGGGGCTCCTCTCCTGCGCCTGGGGCACTCCCTAACCAGGTGGCGAGTATCCCCGCACTCAAAACAAGCTCTGGGAGGATGCGGTGGTTGTGACTGACCGGCCTCACCCCCACTAGTCTGACCCCTGGAAGGACCCCGCGCAGGTGGTGCACTGGAAACTGGGGGAGCAAAATAAGGCTCCTGAGGTGCTGGAAGACGTGGAGTACTACCGGCTGCGGGCAATGCTGAATGAACCGGTCGGCCGGAATAACCCCTGCCAAAACGACCGGCTGATGAAGTGCGGGCACCAGAGAAATAGCCCGACTCACGAGACCTCTTGGCCTCTCTCTCTCTCCGCTCTCTAGGGAGCATACTCTCGATCCTCTTGGCAATGCTAACTGCCTGCTGATAAGATATATCTGTCTCAAGCTCTCTGGCCATGCCGGATCGGATAGGCGGAACAAGGCCCTCAATAAATCTCCGCACTCTCTCCCGAACCGTGGCTACCAAAACCGGTGCATGCCTGGCTAGGCGGGTGAAACTGATAGCATACTCTGATACTGACATGGAGCCCTGTCGCAACCGCTCAAACTCCGATCGCCAAGAATCCCTAAGGCTCTGTGGAACAAACTCCCTCAAAAATAGATCTGAAAACTGCGTCCAGGTCAATGAAGCATACTCCTCTAGACTATCCAACTCATACGTGCGCCACCAATCATAAGCGGCCCCACGAAGCTGAAAAGCAGTGAAGGAAACCCCGCCTGGTCTCCACAATCCCCATAGTACGAAGAATACGATGACACTCCTCTAGAAAACCCAAT
This sequence comes from Nicotiana noctiflora, assembly GCA_032618575.1. Classification (NCBI taxonomy): domain Eukaryota; kingdom Viridiplantae; phylum Streptophyta; class Magnoliopsida; order Solanales; family Solanaceae; genus Nicotiana; species Nicotiana noctiflora. The sequence continues at coordinate 473,461 of JASVEL010000704.1, forward strand.
GCATCATCTGAAGCCAAACCACTAAACATTGGAGGGTCATATTTCTTGAACCTCTCCAATCTACGCTGCTCGTCCTCAGAGGCAGCTGGTCCACCTCCGGGCTGTGCTGGGGCGGCAGGAGGCATAACCAAAACATCTGGAACCTGTCCCACTGGCACACGCTGATCCGGTGTAACGGCTGCGAGAGTCTGGGCCCCTCCCCCGGCCTGAGATGTAGCTGCGGCGAGAGGAAGCAGTCCTGCCTGAGCTAAAGTGGTATACATACTTATGAACTGGGCCAGGGTCTCCTGTAGTGCTGGAGTAGTAGCAGTTGTAGTCGGTGTACCAGGTGCCTGCGCTCCAACCTGGTCTACCTGTGGCACCTCAGCGGCAGCACGCGCGGGTGCTGTGGCTGCACCTCGGGCGCGTCCTCGTCCTCTACCTCGGCTCCAGCCTCTGACGGTGGCAACAGGGGGCGCGGGTACCTGATCATCGCGAGTAGATCGTGTCCTCACCATCTGTGAGAGAATAGAAAGCAGTAGTTTAGATTTTCGATGTCAGAAATGTCGCACGACAAGGAATCCAAAAGAAATGAAGAGTTCCTAAACAGTTACATAGCCCCTCGTAGATAAATATAGACGTCTCCGTATCGATCAGCGAGACTCTAAGTAACCGGTCTGTGTCCCGTGACTCCTATGAACCTAGGGCTCTCATACCAACTTGTCACGACCCTAGTTCACCAATTGTGAACATGTCATGATGGCACCCGGTCCCCACGACTAGGTAAGCCTAACACATTGCGGAATATACAAGTTATAAACACTTAAATAAGAAACAATGGAAAAATAGCATAAAAGATATGTAATCCGTGCCGCTTGGCACATACATCCGTCACACAATGAATAAAACACTACCAAGATCCGGAACCCCACGGTAACACAGACTAAAAGAGAAATACAACTGTGGCTCTATGTGTAAAGAGTATCTAACAACGAAATGAAGAAAAATGTCAACTAGTACTACTAGAATAGAAGGGAAGCCTCCGGATCCGCGGACGTAGCAGATCATACCTCGAAGTCTCCCAGAAAGCTGCTGAATCACCTAGCACGAGCCTGCTCTGATGTACCTAGATCTGCACAACAAAAGTGTGCAGAAGAGTAGCATGAGTACACCACGGCAGTACTCAGTAAGTGCCAAGCCTAACCTCGATGGAGTAGTGACGAGGGAGGTCAGGGCCCTACTGAGAAAACAATAATATAATGATGATAACAAAAAATAACAGTTTAAATGATAATAATTTCCGAAATAACAACAAAAAGATGATTACTGCAACTGTCTACAATTAAGCTAACAACAAATAACCAACTCAATAAACGAATCCAGGATCTGTGGGAATTGAACCCACAGTCCCATTCTCAGTACCTCTGGGTCTCCGGAATCGAACCCGCAGCCCATGTCTCAATAATATATCAATAACTCAGGATCTCCGGGAATCGAACCCGCAGTCCCTACCCATCAGTCAGGATCTCGGGAATCGAACCCGTAGTCCTCATTTCAATAATCTCAGGATCTCGGGAATCGAACCCGTAGTCCACATTTCAATAATCTCAGGATCTCGGGAATCGAACCCGTAGTCCCTACCAATAACTCAGGATCTCGGGAATCGAACCCGTAGTCCCTACCAATAACTTAGGATCTCGGGAATCGAACCCGTAGTCCCTACCAATAACTCAAGGTCTCCGCAAATCGAACCCGCAGTCCACATTTCAATAAATCTCGGGATCTCCGGGAATCGAACCCGCAGTCCACATTTCAATAAATCTCGGGATCTCCGGGAATCGAACCCGCAGTCCACATTTCAATAAATCTCGGGATCTCCGGGAATCGAACCCGCAGTCCACATTTCAATAATCTCAGGATCTCGGGAATCGAACCCGTAGTCCACATTTCAATAATCTCAGGATCTCGGGAATCGAACCCGTAGTCCACATTTCAATAATCTCAGGATCTCGGGAATCGAACCCGTAGTCCACAACCACAGCAAGTAAAGGAATACACAGAGAGAAGTATAATATGCTTAACGATAACTTCGCCGATGAACAGCGCCAGCGATTACCAAGAAAACTCAAGTAAGTCAATTAAGCAACTAGACAGTTAGATACTATCTAATCATGCTTTTCTAACTACTACCGGGTAGGAATATCGAATTTAACAGCTAAAAACAGGAATATCACTCATTGAACATTTTGAGTAAAGTATGTGTTCAACAACCAACGCATGTACACGCCCGTCACCTCGCGTACAAGGCATTTAAAGTATCACAATAATATCCTAGGGGTGAAAGTCCCCCACACGAGGTTAGACAAGCTACTTACCTCAATTCCGGTACAAAACCGCTAAGCAATAACCCTCTTGCCATGAATGTCGGCCTCCACAAGTGTAGTATCTGATAAAAATCAATAGAATCACATCAAAATAGGCCAATTGGGCATTACCCAATCAAAAGAACTCAAAATGCACCAAAACCCACAAGTTGCCAAAACCCGACTTTCGGTAGACTTATCGAAAAAGCACGAAAATTATATTTTCGGGTTCCTTATCTCAATACGAGTCTAGGCATATAAAATTTACCAAAATCGGACTCCATTTGACCACTCAAATCAGAGATTTTCTAACATTTAGGCCTAGGGCTCAAACCCACCTTTAATCCCCCATTTTCAGTGAAATAATCACGGATTTCATGATAAACCAACGAATTAAGGTCAAGAAACTTACCCCCGATGATTTCCCGATGATACCCCAGCGTTTCCCCTTCAAAATCCTCTCTTGGAGCTCAAAAATGGCGTTTTTGTGTATGGGGGTCGCGGGTGTTATGTTCTGAACTTAAGCTCACTGCCAGACCCCATTGCTCATCGCGTTCGCGTTACTGTTCACGCGTTCGCGATGAACAACTCAACTTCTTCTACGCGAACGCGAAGTAACCCACGCGTTCGCGATGACCTGCAAAAATTACCTATCGCGAACGCGACGCTCCACACGCGTCCGCGAAGCACAATTTCCCTTCCTCAACGCGAACGCGACGACTCCCACGCGTTCGCGAAGAACAACCTTCCAGTCGACCATTTTTCTTCTACGCGTACGCGACACTTGGGACGCGAACGCGGTGCTTCCTCTTTCCCTTCTACGCGATCGCGACTCAAGGGACGCGAACGCGATGCTTTGCCCTACCATGCCTACGCGAATGCGGCCATTGCCACGCGAACGCGTAGGCTTAACGTCTGCTGCACTGCTGCTGCATTTTCTGCAGAAATTTCCAAGTTCCAAATGCCCGCTTGATGGTCCGAATTCATCCCGAGGCTTCCGGGACCCCAACGAAAACCACCAACATACTCCAAAACACGATACGAACTTATTCCAATCATAAAAACACGTCTAACAATATCAAAACCCATAATTCACATCGAATTCAAGCCTAAATTCCTTAAAACTTTCCGAATTGCACATCTGATCTAAAACCCAACCAAACGACGTCCGAATGACCTGAAAATTTGTGGACATATCCAAAATCACATAACGAATCTACAGAAATTGTCGGAATTCCATTCCGACCCCCGAATCAAAATCTCACCTATCGTTCGGATTCGCCAAAATTTCTACCTTCGGCATTTCAAGCCTAATTGAGCTACGGACCTCAAAAATACATTCCGAACGCGCTCCTAATCCCGAAATCACCCAACGGAGCTAATGGAACCATCGGATTTCCGTTCCGAGATCGTCTTAACACTGTTCCAGCTACGGGCCGTTTTCTAGCTTTAAAGCTCTCATTTAGGGACTAAGTGTCCCAAAATGCTCCAAATTTCAGAACCGACTCTCTCGGCAAACCACAATAGCAGAAATGAACTTAGGGGAACAGTTAAATTGGAGATTGGGGCGTAATTTTTCTAAAACGACCGGTCGGGTCGTTACAGAAATACGCAGGACTCAGAGAAACAATTTAATAATGGTTGAATCCAATTAATCAAAACATTTAATCGAAAAAGAATCTATCAAACAAGAACATTAAACAACTACACAGCATATGATTTAACAGGTGACTTCCATCAGAACAAAATAGTACTCACTCGATTTGCAGTATACATAGCAAAAATTTCTAACATGCAATAGGTTCAGGCTTAACAAATAATGAAGGCACAAGAATATCATGAAGCACAGTAGAAACAAAAATAGGTTCAGGGTTACTTAGCTTTTTGATTTTTTTTCTTTTTCTTTCTTTCTTCTTTTTTCCTTCATCTTCCTTCATTTTACTCCTTGATTCTTGTTTTTCCGGTTATTCAGAGACCTTGAGTCTTTTTTGACCATTGAACTTCTAGACAGACTCTTGGAGTATTGTTTGTTGTTAAAGAGTGGTGATTTAAAGGCCTAGTATTAGATTTGGGAAGGTTTTAGTTTGGGGGTATCCGCCGAAGTAGGGTTCCGGCGGAATATTTTTTGATATTCGAAACGATGGGCTAAGATTCGAGGGATGGGGTTTGGATGGGGTGAAAAAGGAGTTCAGGGTGGTCTTAGGGTGTTAAAGGCGGTGGCTGGTTCATAAGTTGGTAGTCATCGGCTAAGGTTCCGGCGACCTGTGTTTCAAGATCTGGGGAAGAAGAGGGTGATTTGGACGGGGCTCGTGTGATGGGGTGATAGAGGAGGAGGGGGAGGTTTAGGGGTTAGAGGTTTGGCCGGAGAAGATGGCCAGAAGTAGACCACCGGTAGGGTTCTGGTGGCCTGTGTGGAGAGGGGAAAGGGAAATGAGGCGGTTAGGGTTTGGGGTCTAAAATGGGTGAGTGTATAATGAATTAAATATATTGAATGTGTAATATTAATTCCCAGCCGTTGGATTGGATTAAACGAGTGGCCAAGATTCACTTGGCCACTAAATGGTGTCGTATGGTTTTAGTTGGGTCTTCTTCTCGTCCGTTAGATCAACTAGATAGACGGTCCTGATTGTTTCATTTTAACGATGTCGTTTGGTTTAAGTGAGGCCTCCCCTTTTATCCTTTAGATCATTTCATTAGACGGCCCTGATTATTTCACATAACGGTGTCATTTTAAAATTTAGACAACTCCTTATTTTAGTGTGTTTGATTCAAATTATCAACGGTCCAGATCTTCGTAGTTGAAACATCGTCGTTTGGTCTTGTATATAGACAGACCGATATTAATTCATTTGGGCTAGTCTATTTGGGTGTTATTTGGGGAACTGAATTTGTTATTTTGGCCAAAATACCTTGGTATTTTGCATTATATTGTATTATACCTTGTTTTTTATATTTCCAAATTGTACTTATATTATAATTTTTCTGTATTTTCTTGTATTTTATATTTATTTTCCTCCGTATTTGTTCCCAATGTATTTATTATATTTTGTATTTTGCATTTTTCTTTGATTTTCTAATTTTCTTAGTAATTATCTTACATTTTTGGTATTTTCTAATTAATTTAAATTGTATTTTTGTTTTAATTTTCTTTACTTTATTTTCAACAAATAAAAACAAACATTGATACTTTTACACAATAATCGATAGAATTCAATCAAAAATCATGTTTGTATATTTATTTTGGACTTATTTGCTTGGGGCGAAAATCACGTGCTTACAACTCGCTCTCTTCAGCCATTTCCTCCGCTTCGGCCTGCATTCTCATGACTGCTGCACAAATTCTTTGTGTAGCCTTTCGATTTTCACCTTGTAGCTCGACTACTTGCCTCATCAAGTCCATAATACGAGCCATGCTTTCCATGTCCTCCACTTCCTTGTTCATATCATACTCATAAACATTATTAGAAATATTATAATAAGAACTTTGAAAAGGGTAATAAGAATTAGGACAAACATCCCAATGGCCACCTTGACCACCACACATATTACAAAAATTCCACGTATCAAAATGAGATGCACAATTTTGCCACAAGTGTGTTCCTCCACAATATGGACTGGGATCACTATAATAAGAAAAATCAATACTTGACCAATTCTCATTCCAAGATGCCATGTCAACAAAGATAATAAAATATTAAGCTAAGTTAAAAATAAAAAAAATAAAAACCTGAATAGGCAAAAAGGAAAAATCCAGTCTATTAGAATAGTACTAAGTCCCCGGCAACGGCGCCAAAAATTTGTTTCGGCCAAACGCACACGTAAGCGCATGCGGTCATCAAGCAGTAAAGTGACTAAAAGTCGGATGTCGATCCCACGAGGACTTGTAATTAACTATTAACTAAATTAGACTCTCCTAATTATCTATACAAGAATTAAACTTGGAAGTATTTGATTCTAAACTAATTAAATAAATAAAAATAAATAATAAACTTTTAATAGAGAGAAAGAGTAGATTTTTATGAAATCAATATAATAAAAACGATATAGGGTTATGGCTATCTAACATTCTTTATTATATTCTTCAATTGAATTGACTAACTAATTTATCTAGTTTATTGGTTGACAGGGTTAATATTGCTCATAAGAATCTGTCGAGTTCTTACTCGCCTATTCAAGCTAACCTAAAGTATATATGTCTATGGAGTTAGAATCAACAAGAACTCATTTATAATTCCTGTAAATCAACCAAGCAAGGCAATTAGGTATATGTCTATCCTAACCGCGAATCCGTTCCCCGAGGCCCGGGTTCAAGAACTTGCTCTACTCAATCCTATATGCAATATAGAATTCCCACTTTCGAGTTCAATTCAAAATTCGTAGATAGTATTCGATTGTTGATGAAGCAATCAAATAATTAAGTGCAAGAATGAATAAATAAACCAATATGATAAACTAAGAAATCAAAATCAATATTTGAATAACAATGGTCATGAAAGAACCACAACCCTACAACATGACGTTTAGCTCCACATAGACATGGTAGAAAAACAATATATCATACAAAGAAACATAAAAAGACTAAGTTGGTAGAAGAAAAGATGAAACTCGACCTCTACAGCGGCTCTGTGCTCTTCCTTGGTCAAATATTCCTTTCACAAACGTTCCACTATATATATACCAAGTAGTGTTGTGCCTAAACAATTATACCTTCTCTCATGTAAAAAACGACACTTTTCCTCGGCTTAACTAGCGCTGCAGCGCACCTGACCACGCATCTGGGCGCGCTAGTTTGCTGAGGTTCTGCCTTGGCCACGCATTGTTTAGCGCTGCAGCGCATTTAGGCGCGCTATTGCGAATTTTTCACGTTGTTTCGTTCTGAATTTGGAAAAACGTAAAACATGAAAGTTGTATCCCTTTGAGTTAGCTTTCCAACCATATATTATGAAGCCCAAATGGAGTTCTGAGCTAAAAGTTATATCTATTTTATTAGACAATGTACAATCTGCCTACTGGAGTTTTTGTTCGCTCCAACCATCATACATTAACGTGACCATATCTATGGTATATGAAATTCATGGTGCACAACCCGTGGGTCAAATCTTCATTGTAAACACTTCGGGCTATTTTCAAGGAATCCAGGAATCTATGACCGGTGATAGTTCTTGGAGCAACCGGATATTTATCTTTCAGGGGGACCTCATTTTTACTGATGTAATTAGTAATCTCTTCTAGTGTCGGAGTGAGCTCAAAGTCCGAAAAATGGAACACATTATGTGCGGGATCCCAACAGGTCACAAGGCTCGAATAATGTCTCCCCGAGGTATGATATCAAGCAACCCGGTAAGACCTTTCAAATATTTCTTGACCTCATCCTGTCCGTCTTGACCCAAGTCATTCCACCAGAGACGTAACTCCAAAGGGATCTTATTCATTAGCGAAAAAGGTTCATTTTGCATTGTGCTCATCCTGCACATTTATTTAAAAGTGATTTAACCAGATATTATTTGACCTAAATACAAAAATATTGTTTAAAGAAAATTTCTATTCATTTTTTTTTTTCAAAAAGTCCTTATTTGCGAATACGGCCTTTCAACACTTCCTCCGAAGATTTTAAGGCTGTATTTATTATTCAGGGAAAGTAACTCAAAAGTGGCAATTTTTGCACAAACAGCCTTCCGGCGTCCTTTCGGGACATTCGACTATTTTCAAAAAATAGCATCACTTTGATTTATTAATATTCTTTTTGGTTGTTTTTTAAAATGGGTGGTTGGACCCGTCAAGGGTTGCCTACGTATCTCGCCTAGTGGTGAGAATCAAACCAACGTAGTTCGGTCAAATTATTTATTAGACCAACTATTTTTAATTTCGACAAAACTGACTTAATCCAACTATTTTTTGATAGTTCCCTCGGAATTTCGACAGAGTTTTGTCAGTATTTAGACATCAGTTTTTTTTCTATAATTGCTACTTTTTCTTTTCTTTTCTTCAAGTATTTAGTCGGTCAGCATAATGGCCCAATACAAGTAAATGCAATACATAATCATGCTCGATCTTTTCATATCCGGGTTGCCTATCCTAGACGAACCCAACCTTTGTGTTGAGTCCCCTAAGCTAGATATGATGCAAATAATTATCCTATTTCTAGGCTCAATATCCTAATTTTCATCGGTTCTAGACTGTGTACCTGAGCGGATAACTCGGGTTGAGAAGGGGGCTATGTACCGGGGACCCGCGGGATCATCCGGCTTAGTAACTTTTTCGGCCTCTATTTCTTATTGGGTATTGACTTAACAGAAAGGGGAGTCACAACCAGTAAGCACATCCCCGGAGGTAAGAAGAGAAGGGTTTTCGGCATAATTTTATATACAATTCATGTAATATCAAAGCGGTAAACACATAGCACATTGATATAATCAAAAATAGCAATTTAACTGAGCTCGAATTCTTTAACCCTGAACCGAAGTTCTGGTTTCGTATCGCCAGCAGAGTCGCCAGAGCTGTCACACCTCCTTTTTTAACTCTACTGGATAAGAATGTGTATTACTACACTGTACCCGTGAGGGCGCAGAAGGAGTCTTCCCAATTTAAGGACAGTCAGAATGGGATTAGTTATTTTAAGTTTTCAGAGTCGGCACTTGAGAATATAATGGTGTCCCAAGTCGCCGGTTTAATCCCGAGCCGAGGAAAGTTTGACTCTATTACAGTCTGCGAACTAGAAATCCAGATAAGGAAATCTGTTAACCCAGGAGAAGGTGTTAGGCACTCCCGGATTCTGTGGTTCTAGCACGGTTGCTCAACTGTTGTTTTGATTTTATCTGATTTCAATTTATATATTTTAATTATGTGCAAGTATACCGCTTTTGAATTTTATAAATTTGCAACGTCATGAAAATACATCCTTGACTACACCGTACCAGTACGCATGTGGCTTTGAATATATTTCGACTTTGTTGAGAGTAGGATTTGGGTCACATAAATGTGCACCCGTTAAAATGAATGTATGTTTAAATTATGCCTAACGATGTCTATTCTTGTTATTTTGGGAAAGAACATGAAACTGTCTAAACGATCATTCCGGGTCTAAAGTTTTATAGTTATTATTTGGGGGGCCCGTGTGTTTTTATCTTGTAACGAGGCTCGTCCCATTTTAATTTTAGAGGTTAAGCCTATTTGTGTACTATATTTTCTAATTCTGTTTTCCCCCTAATAGAAATGCTTATAAATGATTTTTATGCCATTATCTATTTGGATCCAGGCCTTTATTCATTATTGGGCCTAGAATCTGGGCCAACTTAACAGAGCCGCACCAAGGTGCAATTGGCTACTTGGAGCCCAGTCGATGTTTTCGTATCTATTCTCACCAACTCAAAAGCCATTTCGACTGGGTCTGGGCCTCTATTTAAGGCCAAGCCCAAACCACTGCTAAATCCAAGACAGGTTAACATTTTAATAAACTAACATATCTACAGACAAATATTATTCAGTATTAGCAATTAACTGTATTTACTAACGCTGATTTATATTCGAATACTATTGGTTTCAATATCAACAATCAACTAAGAACGTTAACACTAGTTTACTCAACTTGTTGTTGTTACACAACACATAATTTCTCTATTGTTTTGCTTAAATGAGAATATTATTCTAAACCTTCAACTAAACACATTCAAATTACCATTTGTGCTTCATTCATATTTAGATTACTATTTGTTTTACACCATATCACAAAGTTTAACATAAGTTTCATAGCTAAACCAGTTTCAGCAATACTAAGACATTAACACAATTTAAAATTCAACAAACTCATGCTTTTTCAAATTAATCGATAGTGATTCAAAATTTAATTAAGAAAACATCTAAGTACTTGTATTACACGTCTGATTTTCAGAGCAGTTATAAAATCTACAAGTGAATTAACTATGCTTAACCAGTTTCGAAATTTAGATCTAGATGATCCTTTTGACTGATTATTAATGTGTTTCTTATATTACTTACTACCACTATAAACCTGAATTGCTCGTATAGTCCAGTCCTTATTACAACCCAAATCCTAATGAATTACATGAAATCTTAATATCTACATCTATGACAAAAACAGATATACAATTGCAAATAGAAATTAATCAGCATTTCATTTCTTCAACGCATTTCAATTACATCTTTGAGAAGTAGTAGTGTACGTGATCAAATGAGAGGAAACAATGAGTTCTAAGGGATGAAGGAGAAGAGAAATCAACGATAAGCAGCAACCAAATATCAACAAAAATAGAGGGAGATTAACACAGCAACAAGTACAACTTCATAATAGAAAATCGAGCAAATTCAACCAAGCAAGTAGAAAAAACCAACGAATTCAACCAAGCAAGTAGAGCAACGAACAGAAGCCTAAAATACCACTCGAACTAACAGCAATGAAACAATAGTAGTATTTCAGTGTGTATTTAGTGTATTAAATCTTCAAAACCTTTTTAATAAGGCCTAAATGGGCCTATTTATAGAGTAGAATGGGAGGAAAATTTGAACTTAATATTCAGATTTCACAGCCCTACTCTTTTTGAATTACTTCAGTTAAGTCTAAGTTATTTTGACAGGAATACACTTGAACCTCTGCTAGAAGGTTCTAGGGTATTCTCTATCATTCTTTTCAGGCGTTAATGCCTTTATTATCCTCACTTGTTAAGGTTTATTACCTATTTACCAATTAACTATACCTAAATTGCCCTTTATTGTTCATCTAATTACACTAAAACCATGCCTATTTATCTTTTATGCCCTTATTATTTCTAAGTTATTCTCAGAATACCATTTTCCATTTCCCTTTTACCCCTGTGTCTTATATGTATTTACCTGACCAGCCTTAGGTCTATTAAGACCTTGAATAGTCAACAGTATTTAACAAATAACCCCTGAGACTTAGACTTTATATTTTAACCAGTTCAGACTAAGTAAACCATTTCAGAACTAACCGATTTATAAAAATAGCCACAAATAGCAAGTCAAAAGTCAAACTATTTTGCAATAATAGAAAACATTAAACAATTTACACACATAGCCATAATAGGACTAAGTACTCAGAAATTCAGAAGATCCAAGAATTAAACTATATTACAATAATAGCCAATTTCAAACAATCTTGCAAATATAACCCTAATTACGACTAAACCCTTAATTAATCGGGACTCAGAGAAACAGTTTAATAATGGTTGAATCCAATTAATCAAAACATTTAATCGAAAAAGAATCTATCAAACAAGAACATTAAACAACTACACAGCATATGATTTAACAGGTGACTTCCATCAGAACAAAATAGTACTCACTCGATTTGCAGTATACATAGCAAAAATTTCTAACATGCAATAGGTTCAGGCTTAGCAAATAATGAAGGCACAAGAATATCATGAAGCACAGTAGAAACAAAAATAGGTTCAGGGTTACTTAGGTTTTTGATTTTTTTTCTTTTTCTTTCTTTCTTCTTTTTTCCTTCTTTTCCTTCATCTTCCTTCATTTTACTTCTTGATTCTTGATTTTCCGGTTGTTCAGAGACCTTGAGTCTTTTTTGACCATTGAACTTCTAGACAGATTCTTGGAGTATTGTTTGTTGTTAAAGAGTGGTGATTTAAAGGCCTAGGGTTAGATTTGGGAAGGTTTTAGTTTGGGGGTATCCGCCGAAGTAGGGTTCCGGTGGAATATTTTTTGATATTCGAAACGATGGGCTAAGATTCTGTCACGACCCGGATTTTCCCCCAATATCGGGATCGTGATGGCGCCTACTCGTGGTAGCTAGGCAAGCCACTGTATTCATACTATCCTGTTTTCAACACAATTTCATAATTTATTTATCAACAAACCACAACTTTAATTAAATAAATGCAGAATACTTTATCGAAATAGAAATAACTAATTACAAGATGAAAATCATACTGAAATCCTCTACCCAAGACGTGGAGTCACCAACTCACGAACTACTATTGAATACTACACATATAAGTTTGAAAGAAATATAACATAATTCTGTTTGTCTCGGAACAAAGAGACTACAGCTAGTAACATAAGTAAAGAGAGAGACGCCGGGCTTGCGGACGTCTGCAAGCTACCTCGGTCTCAATTGTGATCAAACTTCCACGCAATCGATTTACTACTGCTGCTCCTGATCGTAACCTGGACCTGTGCAAAAACGCACAGAAGTGTACCGACCCCATGTGCTGGTAAGTGCCTGGCCTATCCCGGCGAAGTAGTGACAAGCCTAGGACCAGACACCCACATAAACCCGTGCAATTCAATATATATGTATACCACAGAATAACAAGAAATAACCAGGTAATAACACAATAAGGAATATCTTCAAAGAATTCAACAATTAACAACAGTTAATAAATTCACAAGGAAAACAAAGTATAATGGAAACACATGTAATATCAAGTCAAGGAATAGCAAACAATTGCACGGCATCACCCTTCGTGCTTTTACTCTCATCCTCACCAAATAAGCAAATAAAGTACACGACATCACCCTTCGTGCTTTTACTCTCATCCTCACATCCATTGTACGGCATGATCCTTCGTACATGGTTCAATAATAGGGCACGGCATGATCCTTCGTGCATAATCAATAAAACATGGCACGGCATTAACCTTCGTGCATAAATAATAAAACATGGCACGGCATTAACCTTCGTGCATAAATAATAAAACATGGCACGGCATCACCCTTCGTGCATTATCACTCTTCCTCACCCAAATAACAATCACAGTTAAGGGCAAAGAAAGAAACAGTAATTCATAAACTGTCCCAACAAGGGCAATCAATAATTATCTTCACAACAAGTCCCGACAAGGGAGAACAATAACAATTCTACAACCTGGCTAAGGTTCAACAATTCATCTGCAAATATATCTCACAATAAGCATTATCAACGACTCACGGTCATACTAGACGCCAGTGTATGGATGCTCGTCACCACAGCCCATACACTGCACTCGATCACATAACACATAGCACACAATCATATTCCCTCAAGCTAGGATAGAACAAACACTTACCTCGAATGTTTATGAACAATTTAATCCGTGGAAATGTCTTTTTCTTTCAAATTTGGCTCCAATCCAATCGTATCTATACACAGTTGATTTAATATCATCAATACTACTCAACAAACTAATTCCTAAGACCAATTACAACTTTTACAACATTCTGCCCGGAATAGTGAATTTCGACCCCGGGCCTACATGGTCGGAACTCGGGGTTAGGACCAAAATCCGGTTACCCATCCTCCCACGAGTTCATGTATATGATTTTTTTCAAAATCGGACCTCAATTCGAGGTCCAATTTCCCAATTTATGAAAAACCCTATATTCTAACAAAAACAAGAATTTCTACCATGAAAACCTTTGATTTCTATTGAAAAACATGTTTAATGATGTTAGGAATTGAAAGAATTAAGTAAAAAGTGACTTACAATTGTTTTGAAGAAGAAGGAATCTGTGAAGAATCGCAAATGGGTGTTTTTGGTTTGTAAAAAGTGAAAAAATGAAATGAAAATCGTGTTTTACAGGTCTCTGTGTTCGCATTTGCGAACATCGGTTCGCAATTGCGAAACCCGACCAATTTCTGGAGTTTGAAAAATAAGCTAAGGCTGGGAAGTTCGCATTTGCGAACTTTTGTTCGCATTTGCGAACACTGGCAGGAAAGGGAAATGTTCGCATTTGCGAACAATGGTTCGCATTTGCGAACACAGGCAGTATAGGGAATGTTCGCATTTGCGAACAAGGCTGGATATGGGAATGTTCGCATTTGCGAACTATGGTTCGCATTTACGAACATAGGCAGGCCCTGGGGATGTTCGCATTAGCGAACAAGGCTGGGCATGAGGGGCTTCGCATTTGCGATCAGGGTTCGCATTTGCGAGCCCTGCCTTGATCTGCCCCATTCGCAATTGCGAGAAATGCTTCGCAATTGCGAAGCCAACAGCTGGGTGAAAAACCAGCAGTGCAAAAATTCAGAATTTAATCCAACGGCCTATCAAATCTTTACCCGAGCCCCCGGGCTCCAAACCAAACATGTACACAACATCAAAAACACATTATGAACTTGTTCGTGCGATCACATCGCCAATAACACATCATTTTCATCAAATCAAGCCTCAAGTTCATGATTTTCATACTTTTGGTTTCCAAAACCTTCAAACTTGGAACTCAAGGTCCAAAACATATCAAACGACATCCGAATGTCACCAAACTTTACGAAATCACATATATAATATTTAAGACTTGTACCGGGCGTCGGAACCAAAATACGAGCCCGATACCAAGGTCAATTAATTCATTTCCTTTAACAACTACATCAAAAACAATTTCATAGAAAAATTCATAACTTGGGCTCTAGGCCTCCGAATTCGACTCCGGACGCATGTCCAAGTCCCATATTTTCCTACGGACTTTTCGGGACCATCCAATCTCGGGTCCGGGTCCGTTTACCAAAAATGTTGACCGAAGTCAACCATATCAATATTAATATCATTTTTATCCAAATTTCTCATAGAATTCATATTTTTTATCACAAAATCTTTCCGGCTACATGCTCGGATCGTGCACGTAAATCGAGGAAACATGGAATGAGATTTTCAAGGCCTCATAAGCTCGAAATGATTAATAAAATAAGTGATGACCCTTTGGGTCGTCACAATCTCCACTTCTAAAACAACCGTTCGTCCTCGAACGGACAAAAGAAAGATGTACCTGAGTCAGGAAACAAGTGTGGGTAGCGGCTCCGCATATCAGACTCGGACTCCCAGGTCGATGCCTCAGGAGGCTGACCTCTCCACTGAACACGCACAGAAGGATAACTCTTCGACCTCAATTGTCGAACCGCCGGTCTAGAATGGCCACCGGTTCCTCCTCGTAAGATAGATCATTGTCCAATTGGACAGTACTGAAGTCTAACACATGTGTGGGATCGCCGTGGTATCTCCGAAGCATAGATACATGAAAAACTGGATGCACAGCTGATAAGCTAGGCGACAGAGCTAGTCTGTAAGCCACCCCTCCCACTCGTCTAGAATCTCAAATGGACCAATATACCTAGGGCTGAGCTTGCCCTTCTTCCCGAACCTCATTACGCCCTTCATAGGCGACACTCGGAGCAATACCCGTTCACCAACCATGAAATCTACATCTCGAACCTTACGATCCGCATAAGTCTTCTGCCTGGACTGAGCTGAACGCAATCTCTCCCGAATAGTCTTGACCTTATCCAAGGCCTCCTGAACTAAGTCCGTACCCAACAACCGAGCCTCTCCCGGTTCAAACCATCCAATTGGTGATCGATATCGCCTACCATACAACGCCTCATACGGAGCCATCTGGATGCTAGACTGGTAACTGTTATTGTAGGCGAACTCTGCTAATGGCAGAAACTGGTCCCACGAGCCTCCGAAATCAATAACACGGGCTCGAAGCATGTCCTCTAGAATCTGAATAGTCCTCTCGGACTGGCCATCCGTCTGAGGATGAAATGCTGTACTCAACTGAACCTGGGTGCCTAACTCCTGCTGGACCGCTCTCCAGAACCGCGAGGTAAACTGCGTACCCCGATCAGAGATAATAGATACCGGCACTCCATGGAGACGAACAATCTCCCTAATGTAAACCTCCGCTAACCTCTCCGACGAGTAGGAGACAGATATTGGAATAAAGTGTGCTGACTTGGTCAACCTATCAACAATGACCCAAATAGCATCAAATTTCCTCCGAGTCAAAGGAAGTCCCGTAACGAAGTCCATAGTGATCCGCTCCCATTTCCACTCGGGAATTTCAATCCTCTGGAATACACCACCAGGTCTCTGGTGCTCATATTTCACCTGCTGACAATTTAGACACCGAGCGACATACGCAATGATATCTTTCTTCATTCTGCGCCACCAATAGTGCTGCCATAAGTCCTGGTACATCTTCGCGGCGCATGGGTGAATAGAATACCGCGAACTGTGGGCCTCCGCTAAGATTAACTCTCGAATCCCTTCGACATTGGGCACACAAACTCGACCCCGCAATTTCAATACCCCATCATCATCTAGATTTACCTGTGTGGCACCTCCCCGCTGTACTGTATCTCTCAACTCACGCAAATGAGGATCATCAAATTGCCTCTCACGGATACGCTTTAATAAAGAAGAACGAGCGACCGTGCAGGCTAACACCCTGCTAGGCTCAGAAATGTCTAATCTCACGAACCGGTTGGCTAAGGCCTGGACATCTAGAGCTAATGGTCTCTGACTGACCGGAATGTATGCAAGACTACCCATGCTGGCATACTTTCTACTCAATGCATCGGCCACCACATTGGCCTTACCCGGGTGATATAAGATAGTAACATCATAGTCTTTTAGCAACTCTAACCATCTCCGATGTCGTAGATTCAACTCCTTCTGCTTTATCAAGTACTGTAGGCTTTTTTGATCAATGTACACCTCACATGTCACACCATATAGATAATGCCTCCGGATCTTTAAGGCATGAACCACCGCTGCCAACTCAAGATCATGAACTAGATAATTATTCTCATGTATTTTCAACTGCCTCGAAGCATACGCAATAACCTTACCATCGTGCATCAATACCACTCCAAGCCCTGTACGGGACGCGTCACAGTAAACTGTATAAGGCCTTGCACCCGTAGGTAGTATCAGCACTGGTGTTGTAGTCAAAGCTGTCTTGAGTTTCTGAAATCTCGCCTCACACTCATCTTACCACTGGAAGTGGGCACTCTTCTGGGTTTACCTGGTCATCGGGGCTGCAATAGAAGAAAACCCCTCTACAAATCGACGGTAGTAACCTGCTAACCCCAAGAAACTCCGGATCTCAGCCACTGAAGCTGGTCGAGGCCAATTCTGGACTGCCTCAATCTTCTTTGGGTCTACCTGAATACCTTCCACTGATACAATGTGACCCAGAAATGCTACCGAACTCAGCCAGAACTCACATTTAGAAAATTTGGCATATTGCTGGTTATCTTTCAGAGTCTGAAGAACCACTCTGAGGTGCTGCTCATGCTCTTCCTGGCTGCGGGAGCACACCAGGATGTCATCTATGAAGACTATCACGAACAGATCTAAGTAAGGCCCGAATACCCGATTCATCAACTCCATGAATGCTGTTGGGGCATTGGTCAACCCGAAGGACATGACCAAGAACTCATAATGCCCATATCTAGAGCGAAAGGCTATCTTAGGAATGTCAGCCGCCCTGATCTTCAGCTGATGGTAGCCTGACCTCAAGTCTATCTTAGAGAATACTCTCGCTCCCTGGAGCTGGTCAAACAAATCATCAATCCTCGACAGTGGATACTTATTCTTTATTGTCACTTTGTTTAATTGCCGGTAATCAGTACACATCCGCATCGAGCCATCTTTCTTCTTTACAAATAATACAGGTGCTCCCCAGGGGGAAACACTGGGCCTGATAAAGCCTTTCTCAAGAAGGTCCTGCAACTGATCTTTCAACTCTTTTAGCTCCGGCGGGGCCATACGATAGGGTGGAATAGAGATGGGCCGAGTGCCCGGTGCCAGATCAATACAGAAATCAATATCCCTGTCGGGTGGCATGCCCGGCAGGTCTGAAGGGAAAACCTCAGGAAACTCTTGTACAATAGGGACTGACTCAATAGAAGGAACCTCTGCGCTGGAATCACGAACATAAGCCGGATAAGCTAGACACCCCTTCTCGACCATGCGTCGAGCCTTAACATAGGAAATAATAGTGCGAACGGAGTGGCTTGAGGTACCTTTCCACTCTAGTCGGGGTGATTCTAGCAAGGCTAAGGTCACAGTCTTATCATGACAATCTAGAATAGCATGGTATGGGGACAACCAGTCCATCCCCAATATGACATCAAAATCCACCATATCCAAAAGCAACAGATCAACACGGGTCTCAAGACCCCCAAATATAACTACGCACGAACGATGCACTCGGTCGACTACAATGGAGTCACCCATCGGTGTAGGCACATAAACTGGAATATCCAGAGCATAGCCTGGGCACGGCCAAATACGGTGCAAAGTAGGAAGACACATAGGAATATGTAGATCCAGGGTCAAATAATACTGAAGCACCTCGGCCACACACAAGAATAGTACCTGTAATCACGGCATCTGATGCCTCTGCCTCTCGCCTGGCTGGTAAAGCATAGAATCGGGGATCTGCACCTCCCCTCTGAGCTGCGTCTCTAGGACGACCATCAACTGGCTGACCTCTACCTCTGGCCGGACGGTCTCCACCTCTACGGTCTCGATCTCCACCTCTATAATCTCTACCCCCGCCTCTGGCTGGCTAGGCAGGCTGAGGGTCAGCTGGTGCCTGAATCATAGGACGAGGGCCCCGCTGCTGAGAGTTGCCCGCTGCTCGAGGGCAATACCTGATAAAATGACCTGGGTCACCACAACCGTAGCAACTCTTAGACTGATAGGGTTGCTGGCCCCGACGACCTGAATAGCCTCCACGAACACTCTGAAGAGGCTGAGAATTAATAGGAGGCTGGTCTGAATAATGCCCCCGAAAACCACGATCACCTGGTCCACCCTGTGAAGCCTGAAGGGCGGAATGAAAAGGCCTGGAAGACTGGCCTCTATCAAAGGATTCTCTACCACCAGAGGAAGAACCACTAAACCTGCCTGGATGACGAGGCCTCTTGTCTGAAGAATAACCGCCTCCCCGAGCAAGAGCCATCTCAACTCTGCGTGCTGCATTAGCTGCCTCCTGAAATGATATGTCACTCCCCACGCCCATAGCCATCTGGAGTCTAATTGGCTGATTAAGCCCATCTATAAACATGCGGACCCTCTCCCGCTCTGTGGGAAGTATCACCACTGCATGACGAGCCAAATCGACAAATCTCGTCTCATACTGTGTAATCGTCATAGTGCCCTGATGGAGGCGCTCAAACTGCCTCCGAAGTACATCCCGCCGAGTAGCAGGGAGAAACTTCTCCATAAATAGTTCCGCAAACTGATCCCATGATAAAGCTGGGGACCCCTGTTGGTCGAGTCAAGTAATAATCCCTCCACCAAGTATTGGCGGATCCCGAAAGCCTGAATGTACAGAAGTCCACTCCATTTGTCTCCACGATCCCCATAGTCTTGAGAATCTCATGGCAACCGAATAAGAAGTCCCGAGGATCCTCTGATGTGGCACCGCCGAAGGTAGTGGTAAATAGCTTGGAGAACCGATCAAGTCTCCATAAAGAATCGAAGTCATGGCCGCTCCATCACCGGCATGAGCCGTGGTACTCGACTGAGTGGCCACGGCTGGCCGAACCACCGGTGCCTGAGGCCGAGGAGCTACCGGCTCCGGAGTATGAGCGATAGGAGTCCGGGCCCTCCTCCAGCCTCGAGAAGCGGCTGGTGCAATCGATAATAAGCCCGCTCCGGCAATGCCGTCCATAAATCCCGCTATTCCGACCAAAGCATCCCGAAGATCCGGGTAAATAAAGCCTCTCTTGGGACTTGAGCTGGGCCCACTGGAGTTGCTGGGACCGGAACCTCCTCGTCAATCTCAATATGAGGCTCCACCTCCGGAGTAGCTGCCGGGGCTGAGCTCTACCCCTACCACGGCCTCCGATACGGCCTCGGCCCTTGCCCCTCACGGGAGATGCCTGGGGCTCGGGCTGCCGGTCAGCGGACGAAGAAGCGCGTGTCCTCACCATCCTGCGAAAGGACAGAATAGAAATTCAATCGGTAATTGAGGAACAAGTCGCACGACAAGAAAGAACAAATGAGAGACTCTTTCCTAACTCAATAGACTCGGAGGACAAGTACGGACGTCTCCGTACCTACCTCTCAAACTCTACTAAGCTTGTTCGTGAGTGGTGAGACCTATGTAATCTAGAGCTCGATACCAACTTGTCACGACCCGGATTTTCCCCAATATCGGGATCGTGATGGCGCCTACTCGTGGTAGCTAGGCAAGCCACCGTATTCATACTATCCTGTTTTCAACACAATTTCATAATTTATTTATCAACAAACCACAACTTTAATTAAATAAATGCAGAATACTTTATCGAAATAGAAATAACTAATTACAAGATGAAAATCATACTGAAATCCTCTACCCAAGACGTGGAGTCACCAACTCACCAACTACTATTGAATACTACACATATAAGTTTGAAAGAAATATAACATAATTTTGTTTGTCTCGGAACAAAGAGACTACAGCTAGTAACATAAGTAAAGAGAGAGACGCCGGGCTTGCGGACGTCTGCAAGCTACCTCGGTCTCAAAGGTAATCAAACTTCCATGCAATCGATTTACTGCTGCTGCTCCTGATCATAACCTGGACCTGTGCAAAAACGCACAGAAGTGTAGTATCAGCACAACCGACCCCATGTGCTGGTAAGTGCCTGGCCTATCCCGGCGAAGTAGTGACAAGCATAGGACCAGACACCCACATAAACCTGTGCAATTCAATATATATGTATACCATAGAATAACAAGAAATAACCAAGTAATAACACAATAAGGAATATCTTAAAGAATTCAACAATTAACAACAGTTAATAAATTCACAAGGAAAACAAAGTATAATGGAAACACATGTAATATCAAGTCAAGGAATAGCAAACAGTTGCACGGCATCACCCTTCGTGTTTTTACTCTCATCCTCACCAAATAAGCAAATAAAGTACACGGCATCACCCTTCGTGCTTTTACTCTCATCCTCACATCCATAGTACGGCATGATCCTTCGTACATGGTTCAATAACAAGGCACGGCATGATCCTTCGTGCATAATCAATAAAACATGGCACGACATTAACCTTCGTGCATAAATAATAAAACATGGCACGGCATTAACCTTCGTGCATAAATAATAAAACATGGCACGACATCACCCTTCGTGCATTATCACTCTTCCTCACCCAAATAACAATCACAGTTAAGGGCAAATAAAGAAACAGTAATTCATAAACTGTCCCAACAAGGGCAATCAATAATTATCTTCACAACAAGTCCCGACAAGGAAGAACAATAACAATTCTACAACCTGGCAAAGGTTCAACAATTCATCTGCAAATATATCTCACAATAAGCATTATCAACGACTCACGGTCATACTAGACGCCAGTGTATGGATTCTCGTCACCACAGCCCATACACCGCACTCGATCACATAACACATAGCACATAATCCTATTCCCTCAAGCTAGGATAGAACAAACACTTAACTCGAATGTTTATGAACAATTCAATCCGTGGAAATGTCTTTTTCTTTGAAATTTGACTCCAATCCAATCGTATCTATACACAATTGATTTAATATCGTCAATACTACTCAACAAACTAATTCCTAAGACCAATTACAACTTTTACAACATTCTGCCCGGAATAGTGAATTTCGACCCCGGGCCCACATGGTCGGAACTCGGGGTTCGGACCAAAATCCGGTTACCCATCCCCCACGAGTTCATGTATATGATTTGTTTCAAAATCGGACCTCAATTCGAGGTCCAATTTCCCAATTTATGAAAAACCCTATATTCTAACAAAAACATGAAATTCTACCATGAAAACCTTTAATTTCTATTGAAAAACATGTTTAATGATGTTAGGAATTGAAAGAATTAAGTAAAAAGTGACTTACAATTGTTTTGAAGAAGAAGGAATCCGTGAAGAATCGCAAATGGGTGTTTTTGGTTTGTAAAAAGTGAAAAAATGAACTGAAAATCGTGTTTTACAGGTCTCTGTGTTCGCATTTGCGAACATGGGTTCGCAATTGCGAACCCCGACCAATTTCTGGAGTTTGAAAAATAAGCTAAGGCTGGGAAGTTCGCATTTGCGAACTTTTGTTCGCATTTGCGAACACTGGCAGGAAAGGGAAATGTTCGCATTTGCGAACAATGGTTCGCATTTGCGAACACAGGCAGTATAGGGAATGTTCGCATTTGCGAACTATTGTTCGCATTTGCGAACAAGGCTGGATATGGGAATGTTCGCATTTGCGAACTATGGTTCGCATTTGCGAACATAGGCAGGCCCTGGGGATGTTCGCATTTGCGAACAAGGCTGGCCATGAGGGGCTTCGCATTTGCGATCAAGGTTCGCATTTGCGAGCCCTGCCTTGATCTGCCCCCTTTCGCAATTGCGAGAAATGCTTCGCAATTGCGAAGCCAACAGCTGGGTGAAAAACCAGCAGTGCAAAAATTCAGAATTTAATCCAACGGCCTATCAAATCTTTACCCGAGCCCCCGGGCTCCAAACCAAACATGTACACAACATCAAAAACACATTATGAACTTGTTCGTGCGATCACATCGCCAATAACACATCGTTTTCATCAAATCAAGCCTCAAGTTCATGATTTTCATACTTTTGGTTTTCAAAACCTTCAAACTTGGAACTCAAGGTCCAAAACATATCAAACGACATCCGAATGTCACCAAACTTTACAGAAATCACATATATAATATTTAAGACTTGTACCGGGCGTCGGAACCAAAATACGAGCCCGATGCCAATGTCAATTATTTCATTTTCCTTTAACAATTACATCAAGAACAATTTCATAGAAAAATTTATAACTTGGGCTCTAGGCCTCGAATTCGACTCCGGACGCATGTCCAAGTCCCATATTTTCCTACGGACTTTTCGGGACCATCCAATCTCGGGTCCGGGTCCGTTTACCAAAAATGTTGACCGAAGTCAACCATATCAATATTAATATCATTTTTATCCAAATTTCTCATAGAATTCATATTTTCTATCACAAAATCTTTCCGCTACATGCTCGGATCGTGCACGCAAATCGAGGCAACATAGAATGAGGTTTTCAAGGCCTCAGAAGCTCGAAATGATTAATAAAATAAGTGATGACCCTTTGGGTCGTCACAGATTCGAGGGATGGGGTTTGGATGGGGTGAAAAAGGAGTTCAGGGTGGTCTTAGGGTGTTAAAGGCGGTGGCTGGTTCATAAGTTGGTAGTCATCGGCTAAGGTTCCGGCGACCTGTGTTTCAAGATCTGGGGAAGAAGAGGGTGATTTGGACGGGGCTCGTGTGATGGGGTGATAGAGGAGGAGGGGGAGGTTTAGGGGTTAGAGGTTTGGCCGGAGAAGATGGCCAGAAGTAGACCACCGGTAGGGTTCCGGTGGCCTGTGTGGAGAGGAGAAAGGGAAATGAGGCGGTTAGGGTTTGGGGTCTAAAATGGGTGAGTGTATAATGAATTAAATATATTGAATGTGTAATATTAATTCCCAGCCGTTGGATTGGATTAAACGAGTGGCCAAGATTCACTTGGCCACTAAATGGTGTCGTATGGTTTTAGTTGGGTCTTCTTCTCGTCCGTTAGATCAACTAGATAGACGGTCCTGATTGTTTCATTTTAACGATGTCGTTTGGTTTAAGTGAGGCCTCCCCTTTTATCCTTTAGATCATTTAATTGGACGGCCTTGATTATTTCAAATAACGGTGTCGTTTTAAAATTTAGACAACTCCTTATTTTAGTGTGTTTGATTCAAATTATCAACGGTCCAGATCTTCTTAGTTGAAACGTCGTCGTTTGGTCTTGTATATAGACAGACCGATATTAATTCATTTGTGCTAGGTCTATTTGGGTGTTATTTGGGGAACTGAATTTGTTATTTTGGCCAAAATACCTTGGTATTTTGTATTATATTGTATTATACCTTGTTTTTTATATTTCCAAATTGTACTTATATTATAATTTTTCTGTATTTTCTTGTATTTTATATTTATTTTCCTCCGTATTTGTTCCCAATGTGTTTATTATGTTTTGTATTTTGCATTTTTCTTTGATTTTCTAATTTTCTTAGTAATTATCTTACATTTTTGGTATTTTCTAATTAATTTAAATTGTATTTTTGTTTTAATTTTCTTTACTTTATTTTCAACAAATAAAAACAAACACTGATATTTTTACACAATAATCGATAAAATTCAATCAAAAATCATTTTTGTATATTTATTTTGGACTTATTTGCTTGGGGCGAAAATCACGTGCTCACAACTCGCTCTCTTCAGCCATTTCTTCCGCCTCGGCCTGCATTCTCATGACTGCTGCACAAATTCTTTGTGTAGCCTTTCGATTTTCACCTTGTAGCTCGACTACTTGCCTCATCAAGTCCATAATACGAGCCATGCTTTCCATGTCCTCCACTTCCTTGTTCCTATCATACTCATAAACATTATTAGAAATATTATAATAAGAACTTTGAAAAGGGTAATAAGAATTAGGACAACCATCCCAATGGCCACCTTGACCACCACACATATTACAAAAATTCCACGTATCAAAATGAGATGCACAATTTTGCCACAAGTGTGGTCCTCCACAATATGGACTGGGATCACTATAATAAGAAAAATCAATACTTGACCAATTCTCATTCCAAGATGCCATGTCAACAAAGATAATAAAATATTAAGCTAAGTTAAAAATAAAAAAAATAAAAACCTGAATCGGCAAAAAGGAAAAATCCAGTCTATTAGAATAGTACTAAGTCCCCGGCAACGGCGCCAAAAATTTGTTTCGGCCAAACGCACACGTAAGCGCATGCGGTCATCAAGTAGTAAAGTGACTAAAAGTCGGATGTCGATCCCACGAGGACTTGTAATTAACTATTAACTAAATTAGACTCTCCTAATTATCTATACAAGAATTAAACTTGGAAGTATTTGATTCTAAACTAATTAAATAAATAAAAATAAATAATAAACTTTTAATAGAGAGAAAGAGTAGATTTTTATGAAATCAATATAATAAAAACGATATAGGGTTATGGCTATCTAACATTCTTATTATATTCTTCAATTGAATTGACTAACTAATTTATCTAGTTTATTGGTTGACAGGGTTAATATTGCTCATAAGAATCTGTCGAGTTCTTACTCGCCTATTCAAGCTAACCTAAAGTATATATGTCTATGGAGTTAGAATCAACAAGAACTCATTTATAATTCCTGTAAATCAACCAAGCAAGGCAATTAGGTATATGTCTATCCTAACCGCAAATCCGTTCCCCGAGGCCCGGGTTCAAGAACTTGCTCTACTCAATCCTATATGCAATATAGAATTCCCACTTTCGAGTTCAATTCAAAATTCGTAGATAATATTCAATGGCTGATGAAGCAATCAAATAATTAAGTGCAAGAATGAATAAATAAACCAATATGATAAACTAAGAAATCAAAATCAATATTTGAATAACAATGGTCATGAAAGAACCACAACCCTAGAACGTGAAGTTTAGCTCCACATAGACATGGTAGCAAAACAATATATCATACAAAGAAACATAAAAAGACTAAGTTGGTAGAAGAAAAGATGAAACTCGACCTCTACAGCGGCTCTGTGCTCTTCCTTGGTCAAATATTCCTTTCACAAACGTTCCACTATATATATACCAAGTAGTGTTGTGCCTAAACAATTATACCTTCTCTCATGTGAAAAAGGACACTTTTCCTCGGCTTAACTAGCGCTGCAGCGCACCTGACCACGCATCTGGGCGCGCTAGTTTGCTGAGGTTCTGCCTTGGCCACGCATTGTTTAGCGCTGCAGCGCATTTAGGCGCGCTATTGCGAATTTTTCACGTTGTTTCGTTCTGAATTTGGAAAAATGTAAAACATGAAAGTTGTATCCCTTTGAGTTAGCTTTCCAACCATATATTATGAAGCCCAAATCCAAACGACCCCTTAGTTACATGTGCTTTAGTGGTGAAACAAGTTTGTTACATAGGTTTATGTTCACTTCAAAATTTTCAACTTGGGGTGTGTTTGGTACGAAGGAAAACATTTTCTGGAAAATGTTTTCCAATTTTTCCATGTTTGGTTGGCTTAAATGTTTTGGAAAATATTTTCCTTATCAATTCATTTTCCTCCAATTGGAGGAAAATGTTTTCCTTATCAAAAGAAGGGAAAACATTTTCCAAAGCTCCTTCTCAACCATTCTCACCCTCACCAACCCACCCCACCCCCTCTCCAAAAAACAATTTTTTTTTTAGAAAAATTTCATTTTTTCCATTACCATCCACCCTACTACCCCTCCACCCCACTCCGCAAAAAAATTTCTTTTACCTTAATTTTTTTTTCTATAATTTTAAATTTCTGTTTTCTTATTTTTTTGCACCACCCACCCCCACTCCCTACCCCCTACCCCCCACCCCCACCCTCCCTCCACCCTCCCCCCACAAAAAAAATTACATTTTTTTTTTGTAATTTAAATTTTTATTTATTTTTTTCGATTTACTGCCCTCCCGCCCCAGCCCCCCTGCCCCAGCCCCCCTCCCCCCGAAAAAATTTTAAAATATATTTTTTAGTTTTTAATTTTATTATTTATCATTTAAAGACTCAATATTTTACAAGTTCCAAAATTATGAGTTCGAAAGTTTACGGGTTTAGAAATTATAAATTTTCCGATTCGGAAATACGCGATTTTTGCGTTAAAAAGTAAAGCATCACATTAGTTCCTTTAGATTGTGTCAATTTTTAGCGCTGCCGTGCTATTGTGCATTTTTCATCCTGGTTCGTTCTGAAATTTGAAACATGTAAAACATGAAAGTTGTATCCCATTGAGTTAGATTTCCAACCATATATTATGGAGCCAGAATGGAGTCCTGAGCGAAAAGTTATGTCTATTTTACTAGACATTGTGCAATTTGACCACTGGAGTCTTCGTTCGCTCTAACCATCATCCGTTGACCCCAAACACGATCCCAGATTAGTTCCTTGAACTTTTACTCAAACTTTAAAGCTCCAAATCACTTGAATTCACTCTATAACATGTACATAACTCGGAATCACTCCTACAAGGCATAAAATACAATATTAGTGCAAAATACTAGCGATTAAAGCTCAAACTCAATTAAAGTGTTGTAAATTAGAATGTAATAATCGACTAAAATACATAATTATAGCCTATCATCAAGGATTGAACCATTTTACCCTCATTATGACTTAAGAAATAATTTGATATAATTATTTCTAGAAAGCTTGACAGATTATTTGAGACGCAGAAAATACAACACAATTCATATTAATCGAAACTTTAAAACGAATTTTGAAAATTTAATAAGAAATCAAAGTCTATTACGTAATTATTTGCTCGATAGGTCTTGCCGGGAAAAGCACTCAAAAAACATTTACCGTCCAACTTCATAAAGATTTCTCCAAAGAGATAAGATAGTCTTTTGTGGAACTTATGCATTGTCTTTTTTCAACAAAAGATGACTCTTCGTACTCTTTGGAATGAATCGAAGTACGAAGAGATTAGAAGGATGATTCACTGAGATGTGACACTTCCAAAAAAGTGTCTCAATGGATTACAACAACAAGATAGACTTAGTTAAATTTCGTTATTGGGGTTTAAGAAAGGTATTGTATATACAAATTTTATCTTTCTTTGAAAGATAGAAATATTATTTTAGAAATGAAAAGAGACAATATATTAGTACCATCTCTAACCCTTGTACCATTTTTTAACCCAAAATGGTATAAATTACATATTTTTTATACATTTTTCTCTCTTCTATATTATATTATTTTCTTTATAAAACAAATTCCTTTTTTTTTTTTACATATTTATCCCATATAATTCATATTTCTTTCTTATATAGCCGTTTAATATAGAATAATTTATACCTTTAATTTTTAAATAACATAAATTTTAAGCAAATATTTTACATTATACATATTAATGATAATTCAAATAAAAATGAAATCGTTGATAAGATATAATTGAATAAATATTATATTATGGTAAATTTTAGTTTAATTTTTATATAAATATTTAACTTACAAGATTAGTATGTTGCTCCCATAAATAATTTATTAATACATTATGAAGTGTAAAATAAGCTTTTTTGTCCTTAATTCTTTTGTGCCAAGCTAAAAATTCTTCAAGTCGGTAATTTTCATCTACTATCATTCATACTGTTGGAGTTGGACCTTTCTAACAACAACAAACAACAGTTACCCAGTATAGTGCCACAGGGTGGGGTCTTGGGAGGGTAATATGTACGCAGGTCTTACCCCTACCCGATAGCAGAGAAGCTGCTTCCAATCGACCTTCGGCGAAAGATGGAGTTGGACCTTTCTACGCATCTTTAATTGGAGCGTCATGTTATTTAATGTATTTTTAATTTAATATATGCCCGTCGTTATTGTATTAAATATTTGTTTTTATAATAATCAATGAACATTGTGTTATTTATTAACATATTATATTTCAGTTTTGCACTTCTCAAATTTGTATGGTTATATATTTTTATACAATTATAACTTATAATATAATATAAAATAAAATACACAAAAATAAATTTATAAAATTATACACCAAAATTAAAATATAAAGATATTACATAAAAACTATAATTAATTACAAACTTATAATATGTTAAATTAAGAGTGTTGTATAATAAAAGACAATATTAAAATAATGATGAATAGTAATGGGATATCGGCTCTTCGCCACATGGGGATGTAGTATGTTCCAAGGGTTGGGCTGTTTGCCCATTAAAACGGTACGTGAGTTGGGTTCAGAACGTCGTGAAATAGTTCGGTCCATATCCGATGTGAGAGTTAAAGCATTGAGAGAATCTTTTCTTTGTACGAGAGGACCGAGAAGGACGCACCTCTAATATGCCAGAGTGTTACACCAAATTTAGTGTAATACTATTCACACACCAAAATGGTGTTTAGTTGGAGCAAAAAAAAAAAAAAACACACCGAATCTTACGATAAAATAATATCTGGTGTCAATATTGATGTTGGATTGGAGATGATCTCAATAAAAACCATAGCAGGAAATAACAACACTACAAGAACATAGATGAAAAGCAAATCTCAATGGATTCGAATACAACAATAATAATAATAATAATAATAATAATAATAATAATAATAATAATGTTATATAACATAATATACATATAAAAAAAATCGTATGGCCACCAACTAAGTTGTTGGTATAAACATCAAAGATAGTAGGATTAATATGTTCTTGTATATAATTTAGTTAAAGAAAAAAGGTTGCTGGTGTAATGCTTCTTGCTCGCCACCATGTTCTTTAAACTAGCAAACAAAATTTTATGCAAAAAAAACTAAAACCATTCTTATTAATTAACTAGTAGATTTGCGATTTCAAAAAATAAAAAATAATAATAATTACTGAAATAACTTTAAGAATTGATATAATTATTGAAACACAACGCAATAATGGATTAAAGAAAAAGGATTACTGAGAATAGTACTTTGTTAATTAAGACCAAACAACTCTCTGATTTAACTTAAAAATCGATAAAATTAACTCAAGCCTAACATTAGAAAATTAAATTTAAATAAATTATTAAAAGATACTACCTTGGATGTTAAGATCGATTATTTTCCAAACACTACTTTGTCTCTAAATCAAAATCAAAACTTTTCAGAAGTAAAAAATGCAAGAGCAAAAATCGCACAATGGGACAAAGATTGATACAAAAATAAAATCTCATTTTTTTCAGACACTTCTTTTTTCCTTAAAATAAAATTGAGAATTTTAATTAATAGAAAGATTTCAATAGCAAAAATCCCATAATTGGACGTAGAAACTCCATGACCAAAAAATTAACCGATATACAATGCTATCTCCAATCCTTGATGTTTCACCGAAAAGATAAACGAAAGGGCTAAACTATAAATCCATGCAGCACAACACATAACGCGATGCAATTAATATGCAAAAATTAGCCAACATCAAACTAACAAAGTCTTTGTCTCTTACACGCTTTCCTTGGAGTCCCTTAAACCTTTTTAACAGAAAGAAAATTAAAAAAAATGAGACTGTGATGACTGGCGAAAAGTCCTAAACAAAAAAGAGAAAAAAAAAAGTGTCATAGCAAACACTTCCTTCTACTAATAACAAAATGGGTGATAAATTATCGAATAAATAGCTACTGGAAAAAAAAAATTTGAAACCACTAAATAGAACATGAATAGTCATAGATGTTACATATCTAGTATACATAAATAAGTACGAGGAAAAAGAAAAATTAAAGATGAATGGTTATAAGAGTTACCCGTGTACCTGTTCATTGAATTGTACAAATGAGTTTTGAGGAAGTACTACTTCCCCATTAACCTGCACATTCAAAAAAATTTAAAGATGTCAAAAAGTACAAAATTACACTAACGAAAAGCCAATAAAATGAATTCTTGATGTATCCAACATGAAGCAGTACAAAGAAGATGAGATGCACAAATTGTAGATATATGTATATAGTGGATGTTTAATAATAAAAATAGTTTCAAATACCATAATTAAGTGTTAGGGCGTTAAAATTTCAAAATTTATTTGGACAAAGTTGTAACTGAAAAATTGTCCAGTCACGCCTTTATGAAGAGGTGTGAAAGGATACTTAACAAATAAATAAGGAAAATGGCCAAAAAAAAACAAAAAAAAAGGAAAAAAAGAGAAAAATAAGAATGCTGCCTAAAGGGTGGTGCCATGTCAGCACTTTTTGGCCCTCCTTTATATAATAGAAATATAGAATTTTAATCATTGTCAAGCAATTACGGTTACAGAAGTGAATGATCTATGTCTGAAAAATTAATTGCAAATGATTGGGAATTTGACAGATATATACATTACCAAGCAAGAACAACTAAGCAGGCAGTATTTAATTTGAACACTACAGAGCCTACTCCTATAACAATCAATTTCATTGACTTTCTCGGTCTTTTTATTCAAAAATATTTTGTGGCTAATTTTATAGTATTTCATATGGAAAATTAACAGTCAGCGGAAAATACAAATTTTGATTGATATATATAAATACTGGTTGAATAAAAAAACAATTATATATATATATCCAATATCACCTAATATGGAATTGAAGCATAGTTAATTGATCGGAAGTAACAAATATAGTGAATAACTCAATAAATATCTACTTCGATTGAAGATTCAGAGCGGAGCTAGCCTATAAATTACAGGTTCGGTCGAATTCTGTAATTTTGATCTAAATTTTATAATTAATTTGAAAAATTCAATGAATATATAAAAATTATTAATTTAAAATTCAATAACTAAAGAGAACTATAATACCGAATCATAAGCATCAATTCTTGGCTCCTGATTGAGGTTATTAATTTTCATGAAGCTCTTTTCCGTAAACTAGTAACTGAAAAATACACTTAATTCTGTCACAATTGTTTTGCTTTACTAAGTAAATTAACTTGTGCTATTCTTTTAGGAATATGCTTATGTCGTTTTAACATGGTAAGAGACAACAACTTATACAGTGATAAGGAAATTTTAATTCATAATATACTACTGTAATTAATATCCAAAATTGGTCAAATTTGATTTGATAACTAGAAAGTGTCAAATGAATTGAAATTGAATGAAGCGTATGGAATTGACTTATTAGCTGTAAAAACAAGTGCATGTGAAAAGGACCAATGGAATGTGAACACAGAGAATAATTCAACCTTCAGATTTGATTAACTATATAAAATGTGTCATTGATACCTACTTAACGTCTGGATTATTTCACGTGATACAATTTTGTTTGCTTTCCATACTCCCTATTCCTTAAACCTTTCCCCTATTTTCTCACATTATCGATTAATTATGCTATAAAACAATTTAAACAAGATATTAAAATTGAATATGTAAATATTAATTCTTTATATGCCAAAAAAAAAGTTATAGCTAGATTCATCAGTTATTTGCATTTTGCTTGTCTTTAAAAAGGGGATATATGCATTTTGCTTTCTTCATGTATGCACTATAAACAAATGATTGAAACCTTAACCTTCAATTAACAATTTCTAGATATCTTTTTTTTAATTGAAAAATGACACGTTTTTATTCACGCATTAGTAAAACAAAAGAATCGTATATTTCTCTTGAATAATAAACGGTTGCGGTAAAGAATAGTGAGTTCTGAATTGAAAAAGTAATAATATAAAATTTGTTTTTAAACACACAACATATAAATTCTGAACCTGAAATAGTACTAAATTTCTATGGAAATAATATCTAATTGTGAGATTAATAATCCCGAAATTGCTAATTTAGGATTAAGAAATGTCACGCAAATCCAGCAAGAATAAATGTTTACTTTTTTAACCGGTAGATACATTGATTATAAATAGTTGTATATATTATATATAAATTGTACATTATTATATATTTATCAGTTATTTATAATTTAAGAGATTAAGTTGACAACTATTTAGATTAATTTCTCTTAAAATTTTAATTAAACGTGAGATAAAATAATTTCCCATCAATTTTTAATATTATTAATCAAACAACCCCTCGGAATCACCAAGAAAGTGCGTACCTTGCTTTCATTTTCTATCTTAGTCAAAGAATTAATCAAGTCCAAGAAAGGCCAGATAGTAAAGTCTAAGATGCATTTCTTGAGAAAAATGTAGGCACCTAATGTCAAATCAACGACTGCAAATAGTGATGTGTCCTACAACACATTCTATCCTCAAATGAAAAACGAAATAAAATATTACTACTTTTTATGTCTTGCAAATGGATATATTCTTGACAATATAGGATGACTCACAAAGTTAACAAATACTTTGCAAGTAAATATAATCAAAAAATAGATCAAAGATAAATCATAATCGATTAGGAAAGGGGTGATCGTAGCCTCTTTTCAAGAGGTAGTGCCTGCAGAAATGGCTAAAAGTAAATCTAAAGACCAAACCAAACCAATAAACTCGGGTTTTTCACTCTCGGTTTTTCTCGGGTTTTTTCGGGTTTTCGGGGTTTTTCGGGTTTTTTCCGATAAAATCTCCCTAGAACACAACATATAAATTGTGCTCAAAATATTTTTTTAATCCTAGTAAGATACAACTATAGAACGTATTTTTCAAGAAAATAATACAAAATATGAGAAGTATCATGACATTATCCTAAAATATTCAACGATAAAGACAATAAAATTATGTAATATAAATATTGCTAATTAAAAAGCTATAATAAAAATAAATATAATTTAAAAGTAATAAGTCATGATAAAATAAGTAGACTAATAAGGGAGTGTCAATTACATGACTAAACGCTAATAAAGAAAAAATAAAAATATGTTATGCATTTTTATCTAAATTATTGTAAAATAAAATATAAATATTCAATACATTCTCGTTCATAGTATTGAATTGAATGTCTTTTGTTAGTATTAATATTGATTTGATATAAGTTTAGGCTTTTGTTAGCATTATTTAGTTTACTAATGTTAATAGCTATAAAACTTATTGGAACATTCAAAAGTTCTAAATCCAATCTTAAAAGATAAAATTATAAATTTTTATAAGAAATATTTATAAATTACATCACAATAAGTATATTTATATATTAAATATATCTAATATTTCTATATATGTAATGTCGGGTTGGTTTGGTTTCGGTTTGACTTTCTTTAGTCAAAACCAAACCAAACCAATTATGGTCGGGTTTTTTTCCCCACACCAAACCAAATCAAACCAAACCATAGTCGGGTTTTTTTTCTCGGTTTGATTCGGATTATCGGGTTGGTGCGGTTTGTCGGTTTCCTTTGTACACCCCTAATAAGAATATAAAAAAGAAATTGAATATTTAACCAAACGCGTTTAAAGACAGTAAATTAAAGAGAGAGAGAGAGATTAAGAGAGTTTCTATTAGAAAAAAGGAACTGCCTTTACAACATTGGGATCCTCATTTATATAACAGGAGGATCTCCTCGAGATAATAAAGCAAAATATTATATAATAGGGTCGCGCGTCCTCGAGGGGACGGCGAGACTTATGAACGCGCTTTCGCTCCGACATTCTGAGGGCGTACCCTCACTATGACCATTATTTAGTCATGGGTCATTGCTACCGTAATGGGTAGAATTGGACCCTATATAGTTAGTCCCTCCGTTTGTTGGTGACGTAACAAAGAGCATCGCCGATGGACGGAACCGCGAACCATATATCGGGAAATTTTTGACCATGTTTGGAGATGACGACATAAAGGGGAGACCATTTGAATCTATTGATGTATTGGCGCGCAAACCCTTCTCTGAAATGACGTCACCGTATGCAGGCGTCATCATTACGTGTGTTCCTGAGAAAGTACAAAAGGTGTTCTGATGCTTGTTTCCCGTGCATGTTTGGGTTTTGCCTCTTCGATTTCAACGCTACCCAACCCTATAAATAGGGAAATGGTTCAATTTTAACCTAACTTTAGATCATTTGTAAAAAGTTTTTCGACTATTTCAAGAAGCGCTTCCTTTTCACGAGAACCCACAACTTCTTTAAAAATACCATCTTAGTTGTGCAATACATCATTCCTCAATCGAAAATCATGACGAAGTCTAAACGTGGTAACACTTTAGGAGATCGCAGTAATAAATCAACCGACATGCCACCTCCATCCGGCGGTAATAAGGGAGAGAAAGGGGAGGATCTTACCCCTCTTACTGTAGATAACGTACTCCCGAAGCAACTCCTTATTAGAAGGGACTTCCAACGGGATTCTCTCGAACAACCTTGGGAGAAATCTCTGAGTCAAAACAAGCCGATTCGGACCTTCTTCGTATGTTGTATGATATACCTGCTCATGTAGTGATGGTTCTGGCGGGGGAGGACTACGCGAACACCCATAGGCCGGGGTACTGTACATTCTACGAATACCCCTTTTTGATCGGCTATGGGCTCCCCCTTCTTCCATTGGCGGAAGAACTCTGCCGTTTCTACAATATATGTCCTACCCAACTCACTCTGTATACTCTAAATGTGTGTAGGGTAGTATCTACGCACGCGGAGTTGGCTGGGTTGGAGGTATCAGTCCACCACCTTTTGCAGCTATTCAATGCCAGCTACCTGAGGGGTACCATGCTGCATTTAAAAATCGTGGCTCGAAGGGGTTGGTCGTGCCAAAACAACGATCGGCCTAACCGGGGCTATTGGCGTAGATACTTCTTCATCAGGATGGAACACTTGGTGTCCAATATTGTCGGATTCCCTGAGAGATGGAATTTGAGACGTAAGTATTTGTATCAGCCAAGTCGTTTATTGTACGTGGCTTTAACGGTTCCGATTATATCGCAGCGATAGCTCACGCTCCTCGGTTCATAGCCGATATTAAGCAGTGGGTATCTGATTTGCTACCTCTAGCAGAGGAGACCTGTAAGTGGGCGGAATTCATTGAATATTTCGGCCCTACGAGCCCTCCAAGTATTTCCCTAGCTTCAGTTAATTATTTTCGCAATCTTCGTCTGCTAAATAACTTTTGTTGATAGGTCAAAGTGCTCCCAAGAGGAGGACGACAACACCCACCTCCTCCTAAGCAGATGTCAATAGATCAAAGATAAATCATAATCGATTAGGAAAGGGGTGATCGTAGCCTCTTTTCAAGAGGTAGTGCCTGCAGAAATGGCTAAAAGTAAGGAGAGGCCGTCGATGTCGTCTCCGCACCCTGCGGACGAGCCTTCTGAGGGAGAGGAGCCCGAGGCGAGAAAAAGAAGAAGGCTCATAACAGGCAAGGCGGTGGTAATGGGAGACGAAGAGAGGGACGTGCCTCGCCAACCAACTAGGTCCGTCCTTATGGCCTACGACATCCGTTCGGGGAGGCTGGCTACCTAGATACGTGCTAATATTGGTACTAGCATGACTCATGTTGCCGAGGTTGGTTCATCACCCCTTGTTGGTGGCGAAGCTCGGGGGCCAGTTGTTGAGGTCGCCCTAATGTGGATAAGACGGCGGAAGGCCCATCACATGTGAAGATGACCGTAGATGGATTTGGTCGTCGCAATGTGGATAAGACGGCGGAAGGCCCATCACATATGAAGATGACCGTAGATGTATCATAGTGAGCGGGCCGTATTGGAGATGAACCCACTATGTGCCTCCCCTGAGCGCGAGATGCTGAGTGTTGTCAACGACGCGGAGCTATCTTAGAGGGTTGTGGGTATGGCGTTATAGGTAACTTCTCCGTTCTTCCGCATGTCATGTACTTGATTTTGATACGTACTAACTTGTGTGTATGTGTATGTATTCTTCTCTTTTTTTAGACCCTGGTTTTGGAAGTAGAGAGAAGGCGCCGCAAGGAGAAGAAAGCGACCATTTTTTATAAGATGGTAAATGTCACACCTCCTTTTGGCGTGCCTACCCCGAAGGATAATGCATAAGGGAGTTTTTCCAATTTAAGTGACAATATTCGAAATGGGATTATTTATTTATTTCAGAGTCGCCACTTGGAATAAAATTATGGTGTCCCAAGTCACCGATTTATTTAAATCCCAAATCGAGGAAATTTCCGACTTTCATAATGAAGTCTGCGAACCAGAATTTCTAAGTAAGGAATTCTGTTGATCCGAGGGAAGGTGTTAGGCACCATCGGATCCCGTGGTTCTAGCACGGTCGCTTAAATTATTATAAATGGCTAAAATATAATTTTACACATGCTCCAATCTATAGTGCAATGTTAAGATTACTTACCGCTTTTAGTTAAAAAATTTAAGAAAGTGAACGTCGTTTAAAAACTTGTTTCTGGATCACGTTACATAAAGTGCACCCGGATCCTCGACACATTCTTATTCAACGTTTTTGGATTTGGATTTGGGTCGCATGAAATTCACATCCGAATTTAGGAAGGTAATTTTATTAAACACGTGCCTAAATCAACTAACGCATTAGTAATTTGCGAGGGCCATGAAAATTCACTAAATGCAGCGTGCCTCGATTTCTAAAAATTAAAGGATTGATTAAACAAGGAGTAGTTCATTTGTATTTTTTATCTAAAACTGGTGACAAGTAAGCAGAAGCTTCCAAAATAAGTTCAGAAATGAAAATACACAATCTACTTTCAAATTCCATCATTTCACAGATAAGCATCACAAAACTATTATAGAGAGAAAGATAGGCCTTTAAGAGTGAAGCTACAATGAAATAGAGTCTCCAAGCAAACTTTGTACAGCAATCACGGATGAATCACAAGAGAAAATTGCTTACCGAATTCGAAGCCAAAAATTAATTCAAGACAAGAATCGCGAGTAAGTCCACGACTGAACCCAGAACTCGGAAACCTCGAACAGACCCAAACCCACACGATTTTGGATGATGATTTCGGGCCTGATTTTGGTGGGTTTTCGTGGCATCACAACTGTTGGTTTTTTGGGTGATTAATGGTGATTTTTGTGGAAGAAGATGTATTTTTCCAGCCCATTTTCAAAGGTTTGGGGGCTGTTTTATGGTGTGGCTGGTTGGTCCTGAAGGGTATGAGCTGTATTCCATATGGTGGAGGAAATCATGGGAGTTAAAGTGTAAAGGTAGAATGTGGGGCAAGGAATGAGGAACAAATAGAAGTGGGTTACATGAGTGGGGAAAGTGGGTAGTGAGTGGAGAAAGTGGGTAAAGTGGGAACAAATTCAAATATGGTAAAGAATTAGGTGTTAACAGCTGCCCCTCTTTGCTCGGAAACACGAAGAGTTTTTGGGCAAAGATAAAGTTAACCATGTGACTAATTTTTTGACCATATCAGTATTCAAAAAAGAAAAGAAGAAAACAAAGAAAGGCGCAACAGAGTCCTGTTTTGGACAGCCTACTTATCCCGGGTTATAAGGGAATCAGATCGCGTATAGTTCAGAAGTGGATGAGGTGATGGAGTGATGATTTCGAGAGTCGAGTGAGGTGCCGTTCCGCTGAGGTTCCAGTCCCCGGTCCCGTTATTACATAAAAAAATGAAAAGACTAGCTAAGCCTATCAGCTAGTAGTTACAAGATTCCTATCTATAAATTCATTGAAGCTTGATCTTGAGTCTTGGCTAGCACTTGCTGCAGACCCTGATCTGAATCTTGATGCTTGTCAACTGCATGTGTTGGTTCTTTCCGCCGCATTGGCTGAAATAGGATTGGCGGGACTCGTGACTTCAATCAGATTTTGAACAATCCGCGCCTCTGTTTACTCCAACATTTGAGCTCATCTTCTTTTTGGCTCTTTTCTTCTTTTCTTCATTCTGGATCAAGACTTACTCGCAGGTTATCTCGATCCTTGCGTCCCGAGGTCAAACCTATTTAGACAACAAAACAAACAAACGAACGAAATTTTTCTGCCCCAGTTTTGCTAGGAAAATTTTGTCAGTTAGTTGTGACACAGAAAGTGATTAAAAAGACTCTTTGGTATTGGGTAAGAAAATCACAGCTTCACAAATAAACGCTCCACGGCTTTCTGGCCGGGATTTTGAAGAAGAGTTTCACGGCTTTCTGGCCAGAATTCAAACAATGTCTAACGGTTTTTGGCCGCTAGACCCTCGGCTTTTTGGCCGGGGTTAAAATAAATGGCTCCGTAGTTTTCTGACTGGGAGATCCTCGGTTTTCTGACCGGAGATAAAAGTTTTACGGCTTTCTGGCCGGAATTCAAACAATGTCTAACAGTTTTTTGGCCGCCAGACCCTCGGTTTTTTTGGCCGAGGTTAAAATAAATGGCTCCGCAGCTTTCTGACTGGGAGATCCTCGGTTTTCCGACCGGGGATAAAAGTTTCACGGCTTTCCGGCCGGAATTCAAACAATGTCTAACGGTTTTTTGGTCGCCAGACCCTCGGTTTTTGGCCGAGGTTAAAATAAATGGCTCCGCAGTTTTTTGACTGGGAGATCCTCGGTTTTTGACCGGGATAAAAGTTTCACGGCTTTCTGGCCGGAATTCAAACAATATCTAACGGTTTTTTGGCCGCCAGACCCTCGGTTTTTTGGCCGGGGTAAAAGTAAATGGCTCCGCAGTTTTTTGACCGGGAGATCCTCGGTTTTCTAACCGGGGATAAAAGTTTCACGGCTTTCTGGCCGGAATTCAAACAATGTCTAACGGTTTTTTGGCCGCCGGACCCTCGATTTTTGGCCGGGGTTAAAATAAATGGCTCCGCAGTTTTCTGACTGGGAGATCCTCGGTTTTCTGACCGGGGATAAAAGTTTCACGGCTTTCTGGCCGGAATTCAAACAATGTCTAACGGTTTTTTGACCGCAAGACCCTCGGTTTTTTGGCCGGGGTAAAAGTAAATGGCTCCGCAGTTTCTGACTGGGAGATCCTCGGTTTTCTGACCGGGGATAAAAGTTTCACGGCTTTCTGGCCGGAATTCAAACAATGTCTAACGATTTTTTGGCCGTCAGACCCTCGGTTTTTTGGCCGGGGTAAAAGTAAATGGCTCCGCAGTTTTCTGACTGGGAGATCCTCAGTTTTCTGACCGGGGATAAAAGTTTCACGGCTTTCTGGCCGGAATTCAAACAATGTCTAACGGTTTTTTGGCCGTCAGACCCTCGGTTTTTTGGCCGGGGTTAAAGTAAATGGCTCCGCAGTTTTCTGACTGGGGAGATCCTCGGTTTTCTGACCGGGGATAAAAGTTTCACGGCTTTCGTCGGAATTCAAACAATGTCTAACGGTTTTTTGGCCGTCGGACCTTAGTTTTTTGGCCGGGGTTAAAATAAATGGCTCCGCAGTTTTCTGACTGGGAGATCCTCGCTTTTCTGACCGGGGATAAAAGTTTCACGGCTTTCTGGCCGGAATTCAAACAATGTCTAACGGTTTTTTTTGGCCGCAAGACCCTCGGTTTTTTGGCCGAAGAGACCCTCGGTTTTCTGACCGGGGTCCAAACGGATACTGGACTAACATGATTTGATTCTCTTTTTTTGGAGTTTTCATTTTCTTTTCTTTTATTCTTCCTTTTGGGCCTTTTTTTAGGTATTTGTTTTTTTTACCCGTCAACAAATGTATAAGATAAAGCTTTCGAAAAGAAACTTCCCTTTTTATGCGTTTCCTTTGTTCCAAAGCCATTTCAATGCTTGCGTACGTCACTTCTTTGGGTTGTACCTTCTTCTTGCACAATAGACCTGTTTTCAACAAAGAACATTTTATTAGTTGAAAAAGTGGTTGACTTTGTGGCCTTGATTATCTTCATTGCTTGATCCTTGCCCCATTTCCATTGAGAACTTTGCTACCAATTGTCTTTGGGGTGACTTCTTTTCAAACTGACCGGGTTCATCCTCGGGATTCCACGAGGATTTTC
The DNA here is from genome assembly GCA_032618575.1 of Nicotiana noctiflora. Lineage (NCBI taxonomy): Eukaryota > Viridiplantae > Streptophyta > Magnoliopsida > Solanales > Solanaceae > Nicotiana > Nicotiana noctiflora. The sequence goes on from JASVEL010000704.1 coordinate 513,830, forward strand.
TGTGTGGGTTCTGTCCTTCTGCCTCATTCCGTTTCTTCTAAGACCTTAGCCTTTGATTTCCATTTTTCTTCCTAACATCCGTTCCTTTGGAAGTGATCGACCATCATGATCAGTTGGGATTGGATCAATACACCACTGAGGCTGGGTATCTTTCTTCAACTTTTTTTTTTACCAGACGGAGTCCTGTAAAACCGGTCTTGCCGCCTTTCTTTGTAATAGTTTCAGAATTAAAATTAAACCGAAAGGGATTCAAAGAATAACTATACAAAAAGCAAGAAAATGAGTTTAAAGAGAAGCGTCCCTTTCGGGGAAAAGAAGGACTTATCTGGGATGCATGCTGACTCCAAATAATCATGACATGCTTCTTGGACTGGACGCCTCACCCACATAAACTTTCCGACCACTTATGAACCCATTGATTCGCAATTTCAAAACCAGGGAACTTTGCCAAAATTCTTTTAGTGAAGGGATGTCTTCTTTTTGGTCGGTGGCGCCCTTTGCGGGTTTTCGCCAATCGACCCCTCTCATTTCTCTTCTCACTGTCGCCTGATAGTGCTCTTTGCGAGTTTTTACTAAACGGACTCTCTCATTTTTAGCTTCTCCAATCGCCATCGCCTTATGGTGCCCGAAGGTTTTCACCGATAAGACTCTCTTATTTTGTTTCTCTCAATTCAGGCTATGTCGGATTTCCGTCAATGACATTTCTCACTTCCTTGCCTTTGCCAATTGATCTGAAGGACTTGAACAAGGTTTTTGGGTAAAAGGGGATTTGAATGGAATTACAACTCTGGAATCATCTTGACGGATCTAAACTGAACCGTCATATCATCTGCCCCAGTTTCAATTTTTGGGGAAATTGGGATTTTTGTTTTGGTGTGACTGAACCTCAGGGAGAGGTTGCCTACGTATCCTTTCGGAATCAAGTCAGAATGTAGTTCAGGTGGTGATAATTTTTGTTTTTATTTTATTTTATTTTATTTTTCTTTCATATATATATATATATATATTTTTTTCTTTTCTTTTTTTTTTCTTTTTTTTAATTTTTTATTTATTTCGGGTTCCAAAGAGGGTAGCCAAAGAAAGGTAACCGGCTCAAAGGGTTTTACAAAGGATTCATAGTGTTTGGGGTAGCAAGAAAGAAAGTCTTCGTCATCTCAATTATACAAAAGCCAACGTCGCAGGAAGTCCCGACATAGTAACTTTATGCTGTATCTGTATTGACTGCCATTTCAAGATCATTTCCTTCAATGTCTGCCAGATACAGTGTCCCTCTCAGTGATATTTTCCGGATGATGCATGGATTTTTCCAATTAGGAGCGAAATTTTCTTTTTGTTTCTTGGTAATGAGGAGGAATGTGCCTTAACGTCGGTTGTCCTATTTCGAGATTCCTGGGCCGCACTTTCTTGTTATAAGCATGAGCCATTCTTGTTGGGATAACTACTCGGGTATTCTCTGAGTACAACACACCCCTTTTGTATGCGAACCAAATTTCCTTCGGTTATTCCAATTCATTGTTTCATTTCCTCAAAATAAACTTTTGTGCATTTCAACTCTCGATTCATTATTCTGAAGTCTGACAGCGTTTTGGGATCTAAGCATGAAGTCCGCAAGCATGTCATGTTATTTAAAGCTGCATGATTTGAACTAAAGAGAAGAGAAAAAGAAAACTAAAAGAAAACTAAAACAAATCTAAAAAATAACAAAAGAAAAGGAAACGGACGATGAAATATTAATTTCATTTCTTGGAATTGAAAGGATAAACAGGGTTCACATTCGGAAATTTAAAGACAAAAACTAAAAGAAACATCCAATTTACACCTTGAAATAACTTTGGACGCAGAAAAATGCGGCAGGACAAGTTTACTGGGCTTCCGCCTGATCGGGAATGGCCTAGCCTTTCGGTTTGGGAGTTTAGTGTCTGTTCCCATCTCAACGGTGATAGTCCCTTTCCCTGGCTCGACCATGTGGGCATCGCAGAGATTTGCCTCATGTTTTCCTTCACTCTCTCCAGTCATGGAATCCTCATTATCTTTCTCTTGACGGTCCGTAAGCTTTTGCGGTACGCGTCCAACAAACACTGGCTCATTCAGCCGTGGTGTCTTAATTGTCCCCCATTCCACATGGGCTTGCTTAGGTGCACCAATTTCCTTTTCTGGTTCTAACTCGGTGATTTTACTCTTCTTTTCCCTTTTCTCTTGTTTCGGGGCCGCCTTGGGCTTCCTTTCCACGTCAGTAATAGAAATTATGGCCTTAAGCGCTGGATCGAATTCTTCGTCTTCACAAATCATCCCAACTATCGGCCCGTTATTGTGAGCAGGCAGCGGATTATTGGTCACATTTGGGACATCCTCATCCTTCAACACAATCTTCCCTTGCTCTATTAAATTCTCCACCGCTTGTTTCAAAGTCCAACAGTCATTAGTATGGTGGCCCTCTGCCTCTGAATGATATGCACACCTGACACCAGCTTTGTAGGAAGGCGATGCCGGGTTTTGTCTATTCTGAGGAACCGGCTGCAGTAGACCCATTTGGACAAGTTTCGGGAATAGATTAGAGTAAGATTCACCAATTGGGGTAAAGTTTGATTTCTTTGGATGTTCCCAAGGACGGAAGTTATTCTGCGGAGGTCGAGGATTATAGTGGTTCTGGTGGGGAGGCTGATTTCTTGGAAATAGAGCTTGGTTTCTACTGACATGCTGTTGCGGTTGCGCAAAAGGTTGAGCATTCATGACCGCGTATGGTTGAGGGATATAGGACATTTCCTGAGCAGAGTAATAATGCTGGGGGGTTCTTTCCGAAAAGAAAGGTCTAGGAGCGTGGTGTCTTCTATCACCCGAAGTTGCCATGGATGTTTCCTCTTTCATCCTACCCTTTGCTATTCCTCTGGACCCTCCTTGGATTGCTTGGGAGGTCGCTCGAATGGCTGCCTGACTCAAAATCCTTCCTGTCTTTAAACCGTTTTCTACCATTTCCCCAATCTTGATCGCCTCTGCGAAAGGCTTTCCCATTGCTGAGAGCATGTTCTGGAAATAGTCTGGTTCCTGAGCCCGGAGGAAAGTAGTGACCATTTCTATTTCGTCCATAGGGGGTTTCACCCTGGATGCTTGCTCTCGCCATTTAATAGCATATTCTCTGAAGCTTTCTGAGGGTTTCTTTTTTAAGTTCGACAAAGAATTCCTGTCTGGCGCGATGTCAATGTTGTACTGGAATTGTTTCACAAAATCTCTAGCCAAATCGTCCCAGATGTGCCATCGAGATATGTCTTGATCCATGTACCATTCTGATGCTATCCCGATCAAGCTTTCTTCGAAATATGCCATCGGCAATTCTTCCATGCCGCCGGCACCTCGCAATTGATTGCAGTATTTCTTTAGATGAGCAATAGGGTCGCCGTGCCCATCATACTTTTCGAACTTCGGCGTCTTAAAGCCTGAGGGCAAATGGACATGTGGGAACATGCACAAATCTGCGTAAGAAACACTCTTCTGTCCCGCCTAGACCTTGCATGTTTTTCAAACTCTGTTCCAAGCTGCTCATTCTTTTTGACATTTCATCCCGTTCGGGAGCTTTTGGATTTTGGCTTGGCACGAGCTGAGGATAGACATTGGCGGCAAACTGGGTAGGATCCCGTGGAAGGGTGGTGCCGGGAATGTAAAAGAAGAGGAATCAAAGAAAGGAGTATGTGTGCTGGGATGCGCCGTGATTGGAACAGGCAAACCAACATATGTTCTTGTAGATGTATCTAATGCTGTCACCCGAGGATAGGAAGTGGAGGGTGATTCGGAGAGGGTTGTAACATTAGAATATCCAAACAGAGTAGGTGAGTAATCGGTGGGAGTATTAGAAATCCCACTTGACCTCAGGAATAGTTCGGGGAACCCAAGGATCAGACTTGGGGGCTCTTTCCCGTTATTCCAGTCATCTCACATCTCCAGCATGCGACAGCGCAAAATTCTGTTTTCTGCAGCAGCTGCTGACTCAGTAGCCGGAATGGCTGACACGGAGCTCTCTTCCAAAACGGGAACGGTTGGTAGAGGGATTTCTGAAGACATGTTGGCACTTCTTTTGGACCTTGTGAAATAAGGATGGGTACTTTCTTTTGATTTAGCAACGGGTTGCTGAACTTTTCCTTTGGACCTCGCGAAGTATGAATGTGAGGCTAGAGTACCACAAAATCAACCACCCTTTTCTAAAACCCGGAGTTTGGCAAACAAACGGTTAGTCTGAGACAACATAACAGATAAGTAATCTCACGTTGGGTGTGATGCACTTATACAGTTGATCGTGTTGCTACTTGTATTCGATTGTAATGCGTTACTCCGGCTTATACTTTCCTTTGCTTTCATCTTCTTCCTCTCTTTATCAATTTTCTCTCTTTTTTTTTTGGTGATGGTCGAATCTTATGTGGATTGCCTACGTATCATGTCCCCGCATGAATCAGATCGGGCGTAGTTCGAATAATAAGGAATGGAGTGAATCAACTAATTCTTGAAAGAAATGCTTTAAAAGAAGGAAGGAAAATATATTTATATTTTTGCTTATTTTTTATTTTATTTTTTTGCTTTTTGTTTTGCTTTTTTTTTTTTTAAAGAAAGACTTATAAAAAAAAATTTATTTGCTTTGGAGTAAAAGAATATTTTTGTTTGAATTTTTACTTATTGTCTCTTTTTCTAAGGAAGAAGGAAAATATTTTTTTTTTGGATTTTGGATGTTGCCTCTTTATTTTCGAAAGAGGGACTTTTAAGAAAATATTTGAATTTTTTTTTTGATTTTTTGTTTATTTACAAAATATCTTATAAAGAAAAACAAAAATATTTCTGGACTTCAAAATTTTAAAAAAAAAAAAAATATTTATGGACGTTTACAAAAGAAAGACATCTAAGGAGTATTTTTTTTTCTTTTGGATTTTTGTTTCTGATTTTTTTTTTTTAGAAAAATACTTCAAAAACGAAGGAAATCCATTTTTTCAATTTTGATTTTTATTGATTTTTCTTTTTATTTCATTAAAAGCAGTAGAAAGAACTAAACCATTTTTTTTTAGTTTTTTAAACTACTTTTACTTTTTTTTTTGAATTTTCTAAAGAAAGATTTTAATGAAGGAACTAAACGAAAATATTTTTTTTTTGATTTTTTTTTTTAAATTGGGGTCGGAACCGATGAGGTTTTCCTACGTATCTCACATCCGGTGAGAATCAGACCCGCGTAGTTCGGAAATAAAAGAACTAAATCATTTTAAGAAAAGAAAACAAACTATTTTTAAACAGCATTTCTAAAACAAATTATTTTGAGAGAAACTAACCTATCTTTAATAAAATCAATTTTTTTTTTGTTTTTTGCATTTTTCAAAATTATTTTCTAATTTATTTGGAATTTTTTTTATTTTTTGCATTTTTCAAAAATTATTTTCTAAGGAACTAAGAAAATTTATTTGGAATTTTTTTTTTGCATTTTTCAAAAGGAAACATTTTAAAGAAACTAACTATTTAAAATTAACAAAATTTATTCGGAGATTTTTTCTTTTCATTTTGTTTTTTTTTTCATTTTCAAAAATTATTTTCCAAGAAAAGCATCTCGTTTTCCATTCGATTGACATCTTCCACTTCTTACCCTTTTTTTTTAACAAACCGGTCGGCATGTAAGATCGAAACAGATAAATGCACACATAAAGATGAAACAAGTTGGTCTTTTTATTTCTGGTGCACCTGTCCTAGACAGGCCCAACCCCTGTGTTGAGCCTCCTAAGTCAAATATGCACATGATGCAAATAAACGTTCCTATCGGGGATCCGGCATAAGGTTTTGTTATTCTAAGTCATTATCCTGTTGGAAAAAGTGTCTAGACTGGCTTTAACTCGAGCGGACAACTCGAGCCGAAGAGTGTCGGTGCACCGGTAGCATGGCTTTCCGGCTTAATTGACAAAACTCTCCGCCTAAACATGTGTGACTACAAAATCCTTCACCGGGTGCCAAGCACCACAGCTATCTTGAGAAAAATGGGCTATGTCCAGCAAATGCCCGATATTATATTTCAAAAGACTCAGAAGATGAAAAATGGGTATCGGCACAATTTATATACAATTCACAAAATATCAAAGCGGTAAAAGCAACATTTAGCACATTAAATACAAACATGTAATAAAATAAGATAATAAGCCAAATACAACAATTATTCAAAGCTCGAATTCTTAAACCCTGAACCGGTGGTTCTGGGTTTGTGTCCCCAGTAGAGTCGTCAGAGCTGTCACACCTCCTTTTGGCGCGCCTACCCCGAAAGGGATAGGTATATAAGGGAGTTTTTCCAATTTAAGTGACAATATTCGAAATGGGATTATTTATTTATTTCAGAGTCGCCACTTGGAATAAAATTATGGTGTCCCAAGTCACCGATTTATTTAAATCCCAAATCGAGGAAATTTCCGACTTTCATAATGAAGTCTGCGAACCAGAATTTCTAAGTAAGGAATTCTGTTGATCCGAGGGAAGGTGTTAGGCACCATCGGATCCCGTGGTTCTAGCACGGTCGCTTAAATTATTATAAATGGCTAAAATATAATTTTACACATGCTCCAATCTATAGTGCAATTTTAAGATTACTTACCGCTTTTAGTTAAAAAATTTAAGAAAGTGAACGTCGTTTAAAAACGTGTTTCTGGATCACATTACATAAAGTGCACCCGGATCCTCGACACATTCTTATTCAACGTTTTTGGATTTGGATTTGGGTCGCATGAAATTCACATCCGAATTTAGGAAGGTAATTTTATTAAACACGTGCCTAAATCAACTAACGCATTAGTAATTTGCGAGGGCCATGAAAATTCACTAAATGGCGTGCCTCGATTTCTAAAAATTAAAGGATTGATTAAACGAGGAGTAGTTCATTTGTATTTTTTATCTAAAACTAGTGACAAATAAGCAGAAGCTTCCAAAATAAGTTCAGAAATGAAAATACACAATCTACTTTCAGATAAGCATCACAAAACCATCACAAAACTATTATAGAGAGAAAGATAGGCCTTTAAGAGTGAAGCTACAATGAGAACAATATACCTTATTTTTTGTTACATAGACATATATAGGGGTGTACAAAGGAAACCGACAAACCGCACCAACCCGATAATCCGAATCAAACCGAGAAAAAAAAACCGATTATGGTTTGGTTTGATTTGGTTTGGTGTGGGGAAACAAAACCCGACCATAATTGGTTTGGTTTGGTTTTGACTAAAGAAAGTCAAACCGAAACCAAACCAACCCGACATTACATATATAGAAATATTAGATATATTTAATATATAAATATACTTATTGTGATGTAATTTATAAATATTTCTTATAAAAATTTATAATTTTATCTTTTAAGATTGGATTTAGAACTTTTGAATGTTCCAATAAGTTTTATAGCTATTAACATTAGTAAACTAAATAATGCTAACAAAAGCCTAAACTTATATCAAATCAATATTAATACTAACAAAAGACATTCAATTCAATACTATGAACGAGAATGTATTGAATATTTATATTTTATTTTACAATAATTTAGATAAAAATGCATAACATATTTTTATTTTTTCTTTATTAGCGTTTAGTCATGTAATTGACACTCCCTTATTAGTCTACTTATTTTATCATGACTTATTACTTTTAAATTATATTTATTTTTATTATAGCTTTTTAATTAGCAATATTTATATTACATAATTTTATTGTCTTTATCGTTGAATATTTTAGGATAATGTCATGATACTTCTCATATTTTGTATTATTTTCTTGAAAAATACGTTTGTATAGTTGTATCTTACTAGGATTAAAGAAATATTTTGAGCACAATTTATATGTTTTGTTCTAGGGAGATTTTACCGGAAAAAACCCGAAAAAACCCGAAAACCCGAAAAAACCCGAGAAGTTCAGAAATGAAAATACACAATCTACTTTCAGATAAGCATCACAAAACTATTAAAGAGAGAAAGATAGGCCTTTAAGAGTGAAGCTACAATGAAATAGAGTCTCCAAGCATACTTTGTACAACAATCACGGATAAATCACAAGACAAAATTGCTTACCGAATTCGAAGCCAAAAATTAATTCAATACAAGAATCGCGAGTAAGTCCACGACTGAACCCAGAACTCGGAAACCTCGAATAGACCCAAACCCACACGATTTTGGATGATGATTTCGGGCCTGATTTTGGTGGGTTTTCATGGCATCACAACTGTTGGTTTTTTGGGTGATTAATGGTGATTTTTGTGGAAGAAGATGTATTTTTCCAGCCCATTTTCAAAGGTTTGGGGGGGGGGGGCTATTTTATGGTGTGGCTGGTTGGTCCTGAAGGGTATGAGCTGTATTCCATATGGTGGAGGAAATCATGGGAGTTAAAGTGTAAAGGTAGAATGTGGGGCAAGGAATGAGGAACAAATAGAAGTGGGTTACATGAGTGGGGAAATTGGGTAGTGAGTGGAGAAAGTGGGTAAAGTGGGAACAAATTCAAATATGGTAAAGAATTAGGTGTTAAGAGTGAAGAGGTATAAATGGTATCGCTCACAACATTAAGCGGCGGCAGATCTTTTCCGGCAAGATCCACAATTCCAAGTTTTCGGGAGGGCCTCGAACAGAGGGAGGCATAACTAAGCCGCAGGGCGGCGGAGCTGGAGAAAGTAGACGAGGAGTTGATGAGGGTTGTGTCTTGCAATAGTGATCTGGAATCACTCCTTAAGCTGACGGAGGAAGAGTTAGAGCTCAGCTGCAGAGTGGCGGCGGAGGTAAATGATCTCTATAGTAGGGTGGCGGCTTTGATAACTGCGCTTGCAACTAAGGCGGTTGAGATTGACCCCCTCAAGTGTACTACCCCGCCACGGTTCGGGACGAGGCCCAAGATGCGCACGAGATTTGTATATATGCGGAAGCTAAATTGGACGTGTATAAGAAACTTCTTGTTGCAAAATATGCTTTTGAGGAGGAGGTCCAAGAGCATTGGCGCGAGGCTCGTGCCGCCCGTGCATCCTGTGGGTACAAGTCTGACTCTCCTGACCGGGAGGGTTATACTTCTGAGGACGTCAACCAGCTTGAGTCTGGCTCCTGGTTTAATGAGGCTTACTATGATAAAAGAGAAGGAGGGCGAGCAGATGGCGAGGACAAACCTGGCGAGGCCCCTTAGGACTTGTATAGATTTTGCATTTTTTCTTTTTGAACTGTAATGAGTGTCTACCATGGGACTAAGTGTATATAATTTTTTGTTATAGTAAAAGAGATATACTTGTGTTGTTGTTCTTTTGTGTTGTTTTTTACTTATACGTTGTTCGTCACCGTCGGGCAGGTTCGATGATCGTTGGCGATGGGCTTTGGCCCATAGGATATAACTTCAGCTTTCATTGAAATGTTATCCATCATTGTTGAGTAGGGTCGACGATTGTTGACGATGGCCTTTGGCCCAAAGGATGTAACTTCAACTATTATTGAAGTATCATTCGTCGTCATCGAGCGGGGTCGACGATCATTGGCGATAGGCTTTGGCCAATAGGATGTAGTCGTCGAAGTGTTATCTGTCATCGTCGAGCAGTGTCGACAATTGTTGGCAATGGCCTTTGGCCCATAGGATGTAACTTCAACTGTCGTTGAAGAGTTATCTGTTGTCGTCGAGTAGGGTCGATGATCATTGGCAATGGCCTTTAGCCCATAGGATGTAACTTCAATTATCGTTGAAGTATTATCTGTCATCGTCGAGCGAGGTCAACAATTATTAGCGATGGCCTTTGGCCCATAAGATGTAACTTCAACTGCCATTGAAGTGTTATCCATCATCGTCGAGAGGGGTCGACGATCGTTGGCGATGGGCTTTTGCCTATAGAATGTAACTTCAACTATCGTTGAAGTGTTATTCGTTGTTGTTGAGTGGGGTTGATGATTGTTGGCAATGGCCTTAGGCCCATAGGATGTAACTTCAACTGTTGAAGTTTTATCCATATCGTCGAGCGGGGTCGACGATCGTCGGCAATGGCCTTTGGCCCATAGGATGTAACTTCAACTGTCGTTGAAGTGTTATCCGTCATTGTCGAGCAGGGTCGACGATTGTTGGTGATGACCTTTTTCCCAAAGGATGTAACTTCAACTATCATTGAAATATTGTCTGTTATTGTCGAGCGGGGTCAAAAATCGTTGGAGATGGCCTTTGGCCCATAGGATGTAACTTCAACTGTCATTGAAGTGTTATCCGTTGTCATCGAGCGGGGTCGATGATCATTGGCAATGGCCTTTGGTCATAGGATGTAACTTCAACTGTCATTGAAGTGTTATCTGTCGTCGTCGAGCGGGGTCAACGATCATTGGCAATAGTCGTATCCACTTGCATATTGGAGAAGGTGTCCTTAGCCGCTTATATAATGGAGAAGGTGGCCTTAGCCACTTACATAATGGATAAGGTGGCCGTAGCCGCTTATATAATGAAGAAGGTGGCCTTAGCCGCTTACATAATGGAGAAGGTGGCTGTAGCCGCTTATATAATGGAGAATCAACTAGGCTAGTCCTTTTATTATATCGGACTGGGGAGACGTGTCGAATGGCCGGTACGATAAACCTGTCTCCATGCGCCTCTGGATGTCTCCTTCGCTGCCTTGTTAAAAACCTCCCCGCGAAAACACAATAGGGATAAAACTCGGGTAAGGGAAAAAGATTAAGACTCGAGAGATTCCCTTCAAAAGTGGAAGTATTTGAGGTGGGCGATGTTCCAGTTGTTATAGAGTGTTTTTCCTTTTATTGTTTCCTACTGGAACACTCATTTGCCTGCATCTGCTATGATTTTATATGGCTCGCTCCAATTGGTGCCCGGTTTCCCTTCGATTGGGTCTTTTGACGCTAAAGTTTTAGCTTTGAGCACGTAATATCCTACTTTGAGTGGTCGTATTTTGGCTTTTTTGTTGTAATACCTTTCAACCTATTATTTTTAAGCCGTCATTCTTATGTGGGCCATATCTCTTTGTTCTTTGGCTTCGTCGAAGTCTTGAAGCCTACCCATGTCATTTTCTGGTCTGTTGGTAGCTTAACATGAGTCTCGGTTAAGAACGGCAATGTATGAATATCTTAGGCTCGGTTCTCCAATTTTGACTGGTGTAACCGCATCAGTTTCGTAGACCAGTGAGTACGGTGTTTCTCCTGTGCTGGATTTGGGTGTTGTGCAGTATGCTTAGAGTACCTCTGGTAGTAATTCGGGCCAGAGCCCTTTAGCTTCTTAGAGTTTCTTCTTCAGAATGTTCAATATTATTTTGTTGGATGCTTCTGCTTGGCCGTTGGCGATGGGGTGATATGGCGTAGAGAGTATCCATTTGATATGCCATTTGTCATAGAATTCTGTTACCCTTTTGCCGATAAATTATGGGCTATTGTCACAGATGATTTCTTTGGGATGCCGAAGCAGCATATGATGGTTTTCCATATGAAGGAGATGACTTCATGTCCACGTATTTGGGACTATGCACCGGCTTCTACCCATTTGGAGAAGTAGTCAGTCAAAACTAACAGATATTGTACCTTTTCTTGCCCTGCTCGCAGAGGGCCGATTATGTCCATTTCCTATTTGATGAAGGGCCACGGCGATGTTGCCTAGTGTAGGGGCTGTCCTGGTTGATGTATCATAGGGGCGTACTTTTGGCATTGTTCGCAATTGCGAACATACTTTGCTGCCTCATTTTTTATTGTGGGCCAGTAGTACCCAGCGCACATGATGCAGCGGACAAGAGCGCAATAACCGGTATGTGCACCGTAGTTACCTTCGTTTACCTCTTCGAGTACTTTCTTTGTTTGGTGCAACCCTAAGCACTTAGTGAGGGGTCCGTCGAACGTTCTTTTCTACAGGTCATGATTTATTAGGCAGTATCGGACAGCCTGTACGCGATGCTTTTTGGCGGCCTTTTTGTCCAGTGAGAGTGTCTCATCCTACAGATAGGAGATAAACTAGTTGCGCCAGTCCCAAGTTAGATTTAAAGAGAGTACCTCCGTGTGATCTATGGCTAAATGGAGTAGGGTGACTATGTTTCCTTTGTTGATGTTTTTTGGTGGCTACGGACAACTTGGCTAGGCCGTCTGCTTCGATGTTTTGCGCCCTTTAGATTTGTTCTAGGTGGCACTTGTCAAATTCGGGCATCAATTTGTGAATTTTTGACTGATATTTCTCTAGCCACAATTCCTTGGTCTGATAAGTCCCGATGACCTGATTTACCACGAGTTGAGAATCGCAATGGAGGATGAGTCGTCGAGCCCCATACTTGATGGACAACTTCATACCTGCAATCACAGCGTCGTACTCGGCCTCATTGTTAGTCATCTCGAAGCATCGTACGGACTAGCAAATTATTTTGCCCGTGGGGACCTTGAGCGAGTCCCTGTCCCGATCCCGAGTCAGTAGAAGCACCATCAGTATAGAGGGTCCAAAGGTCAGCACTAGGAGTGGTGCGAACGGCCTCTAGTTCCGCTTCCTACAAAATCTCTGTACTAAAATCGGCGATAAAATCTACAAGTACCTGCAACTTGATGGCATTTCTTGGGTAGTAGGATATGTCGTGCTCACTGAGCTCTATGGCCCATCTGGCGAGCCTACCCGATAACTCGAGTTTGTGTAGGATGCTCCTCAAGGGGAAGGTTGTCACAACTTTTATATGGTGTCACTAAAAGTAATGTCTAAGCTTTCGTGAAGGTACGACCAGTGCTAGGGCGAGCTTCTCGAGGTGTGGATACCGTATTTCGGCGTCCACTAGGCTTTTGCTGATATAGTAAATAGGAGATTATGTACCTTTGTTTTCAAGGAACAGGATTGCACTGACAACGATTTTAAACATTGCCAGGTATACTAGCAAGGGTTCGCCATGGTTTTCCTTGACTAGTAATGGTGGCGAAGATAGATATTCTTTTGATTTTTTCAAAGCCTCAACGCATTCCTCGTTCCATTGTAGTCTGTGATCTTTTCTCAATACGTTAAAACGTTTTATGGCACCTATCAGAGGATCGCGAGATGAACCTGGATGGGGCGTCTATTCACCCTGTCAGCTTTTGTACTTGTTTTTGCTGTTCAAGGTCTCAGGTATTGCATCTATTGCCTTGATCTGGTCTGGGTTGACTTCTATACCTCGTTGTGATACGAGGAACACCAAGAACTTCCTTGATGCTACGTCGAAGATGCATTTTTCTGGGTTCAATTTCATCCCATACTGCCGCAGTATCTCAAAGTCTTCTTTCAGATGGTCGAGGTGATCTTCTTTGTTTGCCGATTTTACCATCATTTCGTCGATGTAGACCTCCATGGTCTTGCCAAGCTATTCCTTGAATATTCTAGTAACCTGTCTCTGATCCGTCACCCCTACATTTTTAAGTCCGAAGGGCATCACCTTATAGCAATATTTCCCCTGGTGGGTGATGAATGTTGTTTTCCCTTGGTCCTCCTCGGCCATCATGATTTGGTTGTAGCCGGAGTAGGCATCCAAGAAGCTTAGCAGCTCATGTCCTACTGTGGCGTCAATCAACTGGTCGATGTGGTGTAATGGGAACGAGTCTTTGGGGCATGCTTTGTTGAGGTTGGTGAAATCAACGCACATCCTCCATTTCCCATTTTTCTTTTTGACCATCATGACATTGGAAACCCATTGGGGATATTTTGATTCCCTTATGGACCTGTTGGCCAGTAGCTTATCTACCTCTTTGCTGATGGTCTCGTTGATTGCGGTGTTGAACTTCCTTCTAACTTGCTGCATGGGTGGATATAATGGGTCAATGTTCAACTTGTAGGCGCCGATGTCTCTTGGTGATGAGAAAAAGCAAAAAGATCTGTGTGGTTAGTTAAGAATTCATGGTACTTACATGGGTCGTAGAGGCTGTGTGATGTAGGAATTCTTCATGTGGTCGGTGCTGTCCAGTTGTACTGGGTCGATATCCTCGACCGTTGCTTTGCAGGCTTTTACGATATCCGGATCTATTATGTCTTCCGTTGTCAGGTTGACTTTAGTCCCTGACACGTCTGATTGTTATGCCTCTACACTTGCTCCTTTCAACTGTTTGGTGTGCGAGTAGTCTTGAGTGATTTGGTAGCATTCTTGTGCTGTGCGCGGCTCGCCCCGAATGCTAAATACAACCCAAGAGGTGGGGAACTTGATCACTTGGTAGAAGTTTGAGGAGACTTCTCGCATGGCGTGTATCCATGGTCATCCTTTGATGGCGTTGTAGGCTGTTTCTTGGTTCATGACATGGAAAGTGGTTTCCAATGTAATTCCCCGTGCTAAAATCGGCAATGATACCTCCCCAGAGGTTCGTTCCGCTGCATTGTTAAATCTGGTTAGTGTTATGTAGCGTGGTATTATCCTATATTTGAGCCTCATTTGAGCGAGGAATCTTGGATAGATAACACAAGTGCTGCTTCCGTCATCAACCGTGATCCTTTTAACGTCAGTGTTAGAATATGTAAAGTTATGACTAAAGCATCGTAATAAAGAAAAGACAAACCGTCAGCATCGGACTTATCGAAGGTGATACTTTCTTCGAAGTCGTCATACCGTTCGTGGGCGATTATTCACTTTAGTTTGTGCAAGGTGGTGAATTTTACATGGTTTATTGCTGAATCGTCACCTCCTCCGACGATCATGTTGATGATACATGCTGGTGAAGGTGGCTTTGGTGGTCCCAGGTTGTTCCTGCCCTCGTACGAAATTTATCTTTCATTTATCGTTGAGAAGCTCCCTCATGTATCCTTGGTTCAGCATTCTGACTACCTCCTACCGCAGGCCTATGCAATCTTTGGTTTTGTGCCCTCATTCCTGGTGGAACTCGCATAGGACATTTGACTTCCTTGTGGCGGGGTCTGATTTTATTTTCTGCGGCCATTGTACTTCGGTGCCCAGCTTCTCCAGTGCGTACACTATTTCTGAGAAAGACACGCAAAAGTTATAGGCAGATAATAAAGGGGGCATACCTCTTACGTTACGAAGTGGAGCAACATGTCACTGTAGTGCTTTCGTGTGTCTGGGTGGTGGTGGATGCGAGGATTTGGTGTTAGGCTGCTGCCTTTCTTTGTTGAAGTGCAAGGATTGTTCCTTCTGGCCCTCGTTGCGCGGAGCTCTTCTTACTTATAATTATGTCGTCGTGAGCAGCTGGATTGGTCCATTGAGGTCATCCTCATCTGCTCGTACCTCCGTGCAGTAGGTGTTTTGAATTTCCTCCCATGTGGTGGGGGGTACTTCATGAGTCGGCTCAGTAGCTTTTTGGTTTCTCTAGAACTATCTCTGCTCAGCCCGTTTTGAAAAGCTGCTACCGCTATGCCTTCCGATACGTTTGGTAGGCTCATCCTTACTCTGTTGAATCTGGCCAGGAAATCCACGAGTCCTTCACTTGCAATTTGTCGAACGGCGAAGATATCGTTGACCCTAGCCTCTGCTTTCTTTGCTCTTACATGGGCGGTGGTAAAATTTATCCGCCATTTCTTCGAATGTTGATATCGTTCTGGCTGGAAGCTGCGAGTACCACATTAACGCCCCTCCCATTAACGTTTCTCCGAACTTTTTCGGCAGTACGGATGGTACTTGTTCCTTTGACAGATTGTTACCCTTCACAACAGTCACATAGTGGATCAGGTGGTCTTTGGGGTCTGTTGTCCCGTCATATATCCTTATGTAAGGAGGCATTTTGAAGGTTTTTGGGATCGGGTGAGGTGAAGCTTCTTTGTTTTATGGCTGTTCGACGAATCTTACCACGTCACGCTTCGGTAATAACTTAGGAGCGCGGGAATTTTGTCCACCATTTCTTGATGCTCTTTCATTTGATCTCGGAGTGCCTTATTTTCACTTTCCATTTCCTCCATTTTTTTAAGGTTGGCATCAAGTGTGCCATAGCTGATCTGGTCATTGGAGTGGTTGTTGTTTGTTCGTACAGTATCGTGTTCACCGGTAGTAGCAATGTCGGTCGTCAGTGGGCTCTTCATGTTATTTTGGGGCAATTTATCAAGTAAGCTCGCTAGGGTGTTCATCAGCCATTCTTCCAATAGCTTCTTGACCACCGAGGGTGGCGTTTCTTTAGCTGCAGACGTGGAAGCTTCTTTTTCGTGCAAGATCATTAGATCTTCAAATGGAGATGTTGAAATTTTTCCCTCTTGAGTACTGCTAGGTGTTGTGCTCAGGATATATTCTATACCGACCTCGTTGAGAGGGCCAATGAGGTTGGTTGTGACACCTGCTATTGCTTTCAATCTTGCGTCATTTTCTACCATTTTTTTTCAATAAGGTGAAGGTGGTTTGTTTTTCAGATTCTAGGTGCAAACTATGATTTTGATTGCCGAAATCCCCACAAACGGCGCCAAATTGTTTGACTCAAAAGTTAACAAATACTTTGTAAGTAAATACAATCAAAAAATAGATCAAAGGTAAATCGTAATAGAAAATAATAAGACTTAGAAAAGTGAATAATATCTTTTATCGCTTTTGATGTATTGAGTATTCTAGAGAGTAAAAAAAAAGCAGAGAGAGAGAGAGAGAGAGAGCTTGTATTAGAAAAGATCTGATCCTCTTAACAACATTGGGATCCCCCATTATATAACAGGGGGACACCCTCGAAATAATAAAATAATACAAAGATAGGTCGCGTGTCCTCGAGGGAACGACGAGACTTAGGAACGCGCTTTTGTTCTGATATTTTGGGGGTGTACCCTTACTACGACCATTGTTTAGTAATGCGTAATTGATACATCAATGGTTAGAATTTGACACTCTACAATATATATAAGGGGGTTTGCTATTAAAATAAAGGAATATGAATTGATTTGTGCTCAATTGTTTTTTTGGCTCTTTTCATTCAAACACAACCATAACTTCAGATCACTCCCACTTTCTTGCAACTTAATATTTTCTTTTCACAAAGTTGACAGGGAAGGACGTCTCTAGGTTATGCCACAAGGTTGAAGTGAATTGTAAATCTTTGTGGATGATGATATTCTGTGTAGGCACACTATCTCATCAATATATATCTGGGCAAGCTTAGATACAACTAAGCTAAAAAAGTGATCAAAATTATTGTAATTTGAACTCGTGATACGCAAATTAAAAAGTTATGAGAATCTTTAAACCTTAATGTATTCCAAATCTTTTAACGATTCTATTATCCATAATCACAATTATGAGACATCTAGCATCTCTGGCTTACACCTACAATAATAATAACCTTGTGAAATTTCACAAGTGAGGTTTAGGGAGGGTAAAATATATGTAGACCTTATCCCTACCCTGAAAGAGTAGAGAAATTATTTTTGAAAAATCCTCGACTCAAAAAGATGAAAAGAGACAATAAATCTGTATTGTCTCTCACTTGCACAAGTAAAATTAAATGATTATACTGCCTTAGGCAATCTAGCAAAAAAGAAAAATAACTTTCAATATACTCATCTTCTATTTATTCTTGTCCTTTAACTTTCTATCTTTATCCAAACCTTGAAGATAAGAAAACCTATGAAGCGTGGTCAAGTAGAAAAATATTTTTTGTTGTCAACGCTTCAGGTCCATGTTAGAAAACAATTCGGGCGTTTCTGCCAGTGCCATCCCGGTGCAGGATTTGTGTGACTCGAAGACGCGGTAGCCATTGCAGCAATAGTCCAACAGAACCATTCTGTTGTTCTGTACTTGTTGTCATTTATTTGTAAAAGAAATTGACACAGCCAAAATTAGTAAGTCGGTGAAGTTTTTATATATTCAAACTGAATACCAACTGTTACACCTCCCTTTTTACTACTTTATTAGATAAGTATACCTTGCTATTTACTAATACACCCCAAGAAGGGATATAATAATAACAACAGGGAAGGAGTTTTTCCACTTTAAGGACAATCAGAACGGGATTTATTTAAATTTCAGAGTCGCCACTTAGGAAGATAATGGTGTCCCATGTCACCGGTTTAATCCCGAATCCGGAGAAATTATGACTCTGTTTTAATAGTCCGCAAAACTAGATATCCGGATAAGGAATTCTATTAACCCGGGAGAAGGTGTTAGGCACTCTCGGATTCCGTGGTTCTAGCACGGTCGCTCAACTGCTGTATTCGTCTTATATGATTTCTTTATATGCTTTTACAAATATTTTTTTTAATGTCCCACTTTGTTATTTCTAAAGACTTGCAACATTACGAAAATGCATTTCGAGTCACACCGTAACCAGTACGCCTCTGACTTTAATGCATTTCAGCTTCGCCGAGATTTGAGATTTGGGTTACATAAAATGTGCACCCGTATTAGGAATGTAATTTTTAATCGCGCCTATATCGTCTACGTCTTATTATCTTTTAGGAAAGACCGTGAAATTTGCTAAACGGTCCTTCTGAGTCTAAGACTTTATATTGAAATCCGTTTGGGGGCCCCGTATATCTTTTTATCTTCAAGACGAGGCTCATCCCTTTTTTTTTTAATGTCCAAACTTAATCGTATACTATGTTTTTCTATTCAGTTTTTTTCTTCCTAATTTTCATATTATTTTTGTGTTATTTTTTAGACTATGATATCAGGGTCTAGGCCATTTATTTACTACTGGGCCTGGACTTTGGACTACATTAACAATCCATCACTGGCACGAATGGGCATCTATAGCCTAATATATGCTACAGTTACTATTTGAAGTTACAAGTACCATGTTGACCAGATCTTGTCCTTTATACACAATTAGGCCCAGATTATATAAACAAAAAAATGAATTGTTATAACAGCACTTGAACAATTATTATTCAGCATTACTACTTAATTAGTTTAGACGATACCAAATGACATTTTGTTCACTGCTAATCATAAAATTTAACAGCTAATTAAAATTCTTGCACGGTAATTTGTATCAATGTTGTTATACTATATGGTATGTTCTGATATTCAGGTAATTACTATAATACTAGCTTGCAGGATTGTTTTGTCACTTATTTAACTAAAAGAAAAACATCATTGTAATTTTCACTAAACATGCTTGAATTGATAACAATAACAAATATTTAAAATCAAATCTGTATATAAATCATTTTGAAGGTAGGCGATAATATAATTTGAACTAATAGACTAATTACTCTTTTTTTAGATTAAATCGATCCTGATTTAAAGTTGTAACTAACAAAAGTAGCTATATTCTAGTTCATGCGTCCAATTTCAGAATTTTATTTATTTATTTAAGTGTATTAGTTTTTATATTAACCCGTTTTAGATTTGAATTAGGTGATAGTCTAATTACTAATTTTGGTTTAACTACCATGTGAACTACTCTACTCTACTCTATCTCGAACTCATAAAGTTGTTAGTTATTACAACCATTCCTAATGAATTACAAAGGAAATCTACAAATTAACTACAACTATGATAGAAGAAACAAAATGACATTATCAAAATTAATCAAAACTTCATTTATTCATCATAATCTCGATTACAATCTCCAGAAGCAGAAGTGTACCTAATTCACAACAAGTCTATAAGTCTAAGGCTTCGGAGAAGAAGAATAACTAGCAACTAATAGCAGCAAAACAGCAACTGCAACGAGACAGATCAATCACAGTAGAACAACTAACAGAAACCCCCAAATATGAAATCCAGCAGATCAACCAAGTAGAATCAAGGAATTCAGCAGAATCAAGAGGAATTGGAGAAGAGTTGACCCCGCAGAAGTTCCCAAATCAACACCCAAGTTAATAAGCTAAGAGCTATATATGTGGAATCCCTGATTTCTGAACTTTGAAAATCTAACCTCAGGTTGTAACCCTCTTTTAAGACTCATTAACAGTCTATTTATAGAGGTATTTTGGGGGGAATTGGGGGGAAATTCAAATAAGTTAATTTCATTTTAATTATTTACAGTGTAGCCTATTAAGTTTGTGTTGAAATGCCTTTGAACCCTTGCTAGAAGGTTCTAGGCAATTCTATAGGGTTCTTTTAGGTGTGTTTTACCTAATTATTCTCACTTGCTAAGGTTTGTTACAGAAACGCCTTTTATTCTGCCCAGTTTGCCCTTTATTTTATAAGTAATTGCAGAAATACTAGGCACTAAAGTCATTTTTAGCCTTATCGGCTCTATTAAATCTTCATGAATGCCATTTACTATTCCTTTTATACCCTTTGTATTTATTCCAAATTACCCGACCTACCTAAGGTCTGGCAGAACTAGGGTTGAAAGTTATTTAATAAGTAACCACTGATTATAGATGTTTTAAGAGTTAACCAATTCAAACCCCAAATCCTTTCATATTTAGCCAACATTTATCAGACCCAATCACTTATTACAATATGCACATTATTTAAAACATAGCCTTTTAGTAGAAGTACAGTCACTCAACAAACAGAGATTGTTTTAAAAAATGACCACTTAATAGAAATACAGCTAATTAATAAGTATAACCACTCAACAATAGAGATAGCCACTTAATAATCAGACTTTATCTTTCAGAAGTAGCCACAAAATAAAAGCACAATTAATTAATCAACAGTATAGCCACTAAACAGACTTAACTTTTAGAAATAACCACAAGAACCTTTATACTCACAACCCAAATCACAAAAAGCATCCAAAGATTCATAATGAACTCACACACGAATCAAGTTACAAATATAGCTAGTTTTATGTTATTTTGCACATATAGCCTTAATCGCAAATTAATTTTCAATCAATCAGAATTCAGAGGAGAAGTTTGATAATGGTTGAATTCCAACTAACCAAAACTCAATTTTAGACAGAGCATGATGAACAAACACATACAACAGGCTTATTAACACATGATTCGTACGTGGTTAACACCAAAAACCCTAAGAACACTTTAACAGACTTAGGCATCTGTAAGATTCACACAAAAAAGATAGATTCTTATTCTTTAAGCATGCACAAGAGACAAGTTCATAAAAAATATCATAGACATGCCAAGAAAACATTTTTCAGAATCAGCAAACAAGAATAGAAAAATAGAGGTGGGAACTTAGCTTTTTTCAGGCTTTTTCCTTTTCTTTTTCTTTCTTTCTTTTCTTCTTTCTTCTTTCTTTCTTTTTATTTTTCAGGACTCTAAAGACGTTTGGTCTGCTGAGTGTTGGACTTTTCAGATGGGGCTTTTGATTTGGGTTTTTGTGTATATGGGGTGGTCTGGGAGCTTAGTATAGTAGTTTTGGGGGTATGGATGTTTTTGGGTACTCGCCGAAGTAGTGTTACGGCGAGTCTTTTTCTTATATTCGAGAAGTTCCTAGGATATTCGAGACTAACCACCCAAATAAGGTGAAAGATCACCTCAAAGTGGTCTTAAGGTGTTAATCTCAGACACCGGTTCATACTTGGTGAGGTCACCTGCTAGGGTTCCGGGGACCGGAGTTTCAAGAAGAGGGGACTTTAGTTTTGGTGGGGTTTTCATGGTGGTTTGAGGAGTTGGTGGGTGAGGGGTGAAGTGTTGGTCTCGCCTGAGCTGGAGATGGTGGCTGAGGCAGGTTTGTCGGCCAGTCTCAATGGGAGACCAGAGGAAAAAGAAGAAGAAGATTAGAGAGGCGGCTAGGGTTTCTATTAGGTTGTATATATGTGTGTGTGTAATGACATTGAATGGGAGATGGGAGTATTTATATCCATCACGTCTCGTGGATTACTGGCCCTTGGATTAGTCAAGATCATCGGCCAGGATCGTTTACTCTCAAAACGGCATCGTTTGGTTAAATGAATAATTTCTTTAGGTCCATTAGATATTAAGCTTGGATGGTTGTTATTGTTTCACTATACTACATCGTTTAGCTTTTAATGAGACCCAGTATCATACGTTTGATCATCCGTTTTGAACGGCCCAGATCAATTCCTTTCACGACATCGTTTAATTTTCAATAGAACCGCCTTATCTGGTCTATTAGATTCAATTCATCAGTGGTTGATAATTGTTTGGCTTATACGGTGTCGTTTGGTCATGAGTCTGGGCAGACCAAGCTTGTCTTTGGGCCTGGTGTTCTTGGGCTTGTTGATAATAGGTGAATTTGACTATAATTATGCCCTAAATAATCACACTTTGTTGTTGAATTGATATTGTTTATGATGACAAAATGCTTTGATTAGTGTTTATTGGTGTGTTATAGGTACACATGAGTCATTGGATGCTAAAGGATCTATTTTGGAGTCACAAGATGATGAGAAGGCCAAGTGAAGAGTTGAAGTGAAGTTAGCTTGAAAAATTGAAGAAGAAATCCGTATTACTGTTCATCCGCGGTTCACTTGTGACCGCGGATGAACCGCGGAAAAAACAAGCTCGCGGAACTTTTTGGAGAATAAGAGAACCATTCTGTTCGCGGTTCGTCCGCGACCGCGGACGAACAGCGGAAGGCGCCGCAATTTTATGTCTAGTTGCGTACAAATTCAGTTTTTAAGCCCTAAAACCTCTATATAAATCTCTAGTTCGCCCAAAAGAGGCAAGCATTGTATTTTTCACTACTTTTGCAAGATTATTAGTAAGAGAGAACTCTGTCAACTTATTCCTTTCTTTTATATCAATTATTTATTTATGAATCAATTATTATTCTTGTTTCTTTGATCATGAGTAGCTAATTCCTTTTCTAAGGTTTTGATTGAACCTATTGGGTGAAGAACTTCTAGTTTATGTGATTACAAATTGTTAGCTAGATTTCTATTTGTTCAACTTCGTTCTTGTTGCAGTTAATTGGTAGACGTCCCAATTAGCTGTGCCTATTTAGTGTGCATAACTTGGAAAAGAGTGCATATTTAGGTATATTGTTGAACAATACCACACCTAGGTTATTGGAGGAATCTATTACTTTAGGCGTAAAGACATGATTAGGAATAACGAAGTCTTGGGTGCAATCTAAAGTGAACTATTCAAATTAAAGCTAGCTAGGGTAGCTCGGGAGAGTGCACTAGTAAATTATTGTAATTGCTTAGGAGAGGGTTACGATACACATAGCGTTCATGATTGATAGAATATATTAACAATTTGTATGAGCATAACGATAAGGATTCCATCAATAGGGGAAATCAATACCTTAGTCTTTCTCCATATTATTTACCCAATATTCAATTCTTTCTTTTCAGTCTTTTAATTCTTGCAAAGTAGTTGTTCCAAAATCTCACAAAACTATATTCGAAATTTGGGGAACTTGATTCGGAAGTGTTCTTGGGTTGTGAAAGTTGCCATTGGTAGGTTAATTCTTTGTGGGATCGATTCTGGACTTATTAGACCAGGTTATATTGACTACGACCGTTGCTTGGATGTGAATCAATTTTGGCGCCGTTGCCGAGGAATTAACTGAATTATCAATTGCCATTGACAGAACTTCAAGATTCTTGTGTAGTCAGGTTCTTTCTACAGTTTACATTGAATATTTTGATGGTTGTTGATTTGGGTACTCAGGTGCATGCCTAGAAAATCTGTAAGAACTGGAGAATTAATTGAAAGACTCTCAGACCCCGAGCAAACTTTCCGGGCACGTAACAGGGCTATCAAACAAATTCAGCAATCTCAACAACCAATCAAACTAGACTTCGACATGGGTGACATTAACGCTCCAAACCAGCAAGATGGGTTAAACATGCAAGAGGCGCAAGAAGGTGAACTATTTGACTGGGCACAACCCACAGCGGATAATTTGGCAACTACCATCGTTGTGCCAGTGATTCAAGCTGAGTCTTTCCAGATTACTAACAACATCCTACACTTGTTGTAAAACAAGGGATTATTCTCTAGGTCTCAGGTTGAAGATCCACAATAGCACCTGAAGAACTTTCTCTCGATATGCAAGACACAGAGGAAACCGAATGTGACTCCGGAAGCCATCAGACTATTGCTCTTTCCGTTCTCAGTTACAGGGGCTGCACAGGTATGGATAAACTCATTCCCCATAAACTCTATAGCAACTTGGGATGAGTTAGCCAAGCAATTCCACAACAAGTTTCATCCACCTAACAAGACATCTCAGCAAATTGATGAGACTGTGAGCTTCAAGCAGAAACCAATGGAGACATTACATGAAACTTGGGGCAGATTCAAGGGAATGCTTGTTATGTGTCCTCACCATGGGATTCCTGAGCAGATGTTGGGTCAAAGGTTCTATATGGGGCTTTCGGATAGTATGAAGAATATTGTCGATGCTTCAGCAGGTGGGGCTTTTCTGAGCAAGACTTGGAGAGAGGGCCAAAATTTGCTAGACAAAATGGCTCAAAATTCCGGGTTGATGACCAGGAATGCTCCTATCAATCCAGTGGTACACTCTGTACCTTTGAATCCATCCAGCACTATGGAGGAGAAAATGGCAACCTTATTGACACAAATGAGCATCCTGACGAAAAAGGTGGAAGAATCTGGGGTCAAGCAGCAGGTTCACATTGTAGATACTACCAATGGTGGTTTATGCACATCTTGCATTAGCCAACCCATAGGTAATCCATGGGCTGCAGACCAAGAACATCATCATCAGCATGAAGACATGAATTATGTGGCTAATTATGGAGGGCAGCGACAGGGTAACCAGAGTTGGCGTCAGCAGGCTCCACTACAGTACAGACCTCCGCAGCCACAATATAATGCAGCAAGTATGAGGCTACCACACAACATGGCTCCATATCCTAGACCTCAGAATTTCAGCAATCAGCAGCACGGATATCATCCACCTCCACCACAGCATGGGGGTAGACATGACGATGGGTTCGCAAGGTTAGAAGCTATGATGCAGCAGGTAATTGGGTCAAATACCAAAACCAATGAGAGGATAGATGAACATAATGCAGCTATCAAGAATATTGAAGTACAGGTGGGCCAGATTGTTATGTCTCTCAACAATCGTCCTCAAGGGACATTACCTGCAGATACACAAACAAACCCAAAAGATCAAGTCCCAAAGCAACTGATAGCAGTGACTCTGAGAAGTGGTAGAGATCTTAATGCTGAGTAGGAATGAGAGAGAAGAAACACACATGCTGAGACACTCACTCCATTGCCCATTGAACTAGATGAGTCCACCGGGTTGACAGAAGTTATAGTCCAGCCAGTTGCTGAAAATAAAGAGATGCATCAGGAAATGTAGAAAGTAGTTGAACAGGTAGAGCATCAGGTTGAAGAGAAAGTGATAGCAAAAGAAAAGTCCCAAGTCATTGGGAAGAAGAGGCCTCCACCACCATTCCCCCAAAAGTTGGCCAAGCATAAAAAAGAAGAGCAATACAAAACGTTCTTTGATATGCTCAAGCAAATCCAGGTAAACATTCTTTTAATTGAAGCTTTGAAAGAAATGCCTGGGTATGCTAA
Source organism: Nicotiana noctiflora (assembly GCA_032618575.1). Taxonomy (NCBI): domain Eukaryota; kingdom Viridiplantae; phylum Streptophyta; class Magnoliopsida; order Solanales; family Solanaceae; genus Nicotiana; species Nicotiana noctiflora. Next base: position 539,069 of record JASVEL010000704.1, read on the forward strand.
GATGATGAAAGACTTGATGTCGCATAAATTTGATTTCCATGCTGTGACTCTTACTCAGACTTGTAGTGTAGTTGTTTCTAGACCTATTGCTGATAAGCTATCTGATCCAGGTAGCTTCACCATTCCATGTACTATGCGAAATTATGCCTTTGCAAAGGAATTATGTGATTTGGGGGCGAGCATTAATCTCTTGCCCTTGGTGATTTATAAGAGGCTAGGCATTGGGAGAGCCAGGCCTACCTCCATGTTATTACAGCTTGCTGACAGGACGGTTAAGCTTCCATTTGGTATATTAGATGATGTGGTTATCCAGGTGGGGAAGTTCGTGTTTCCCGCCGATTTTGTGATTCTTGACTGCAAGGTGGATGAGGAAATTCCTATAATTTTAGGAAGACCATTCCTAGCTATCGGGAGAGCTCTGATTGAGTGTGAGACCGGGGAACTCAAGATGAGGTTGAATGATGAGGAGATCATATTCAATGTGCAAAAATCCATGAGGCGCCCTAGTGAGTTCGCGAATTGCTCTCTTATTGATGCGGTTGATTTGATAGTGGAGATAGACGATGCAGAGTTGACCATTGAAGATCCACTTCAAACATGCCTAATGAACTTAGAAGAGGTAAATGGTGAAAGTCTAGCAGAATGGGTACTATCTCTGGAAGGCAAGGGGTTTTGGGAGAGAGAGCTCGAATTCGAGCCTCTACATTTAGAGAAAAGAGAGACCCCTCCTGCAAAGCCATCCACAGAAGAGCCACCAAAACTTGAGCTTAAACCACTACCATCTCATCTCAGGTATGAATTTCTAGGTCCTAAGTCCACTTTACCTGTTATTATCTCATCTGGTTTATTAGATGTGCACGCTCAAAAGCTTATAAAGGTACTAAAACAATGCAAGAATGCCATTGGGTGGACCATGGAAGACATAAAGGGGATCAGCCCAGCATATTGCATGCATAAGATTCTCCTAGAAGAGGGACACAAACCTTTTAGGGAACATCAAAGAAGGCTGAACCCAAACATGAAGGAAGTAGTGAAGAAAGAGGTAATCAAGTGGCTAGATGCGGGAATCATTTTCCCAATCTCTGATAGTAGGTGGGTTAGCCCAGTTCAATGTGTACCAAAGAAAGGTGGCATGACGGTGGTGAAAAACGAGAATAATGAGTTTATCTCAACTAGAACCGTCACCGGGTGGAGAATATGCATGGACTACAGGAAGCTGAATCTAGCCACCCGCAAAGACCACTTCCCACTTCCCTTCATTGATCATATGCTTGAAAGGTTAGCAGGAAGGTCACGCTTCTGCTTTTTGGATGGATATTCGGGGTACAATCAAATCTCCATAGCCCCCGAGGATAGAGAGAAGACCTCCTTCACATGCCCATATGGCATTTTTGCCTTTAGGAGGATGCCATTTGGACTATGCAATGCACCTGCCACATTCCAAAGGTGCATGATGGCTATTTTCACCGACATGGTGGAAGACATTATGGAGGTGTTCATGGATGATTTCTCAGTGGTAGGGAATTCATTCGATGAATGCCTTGTCAATCTGACAAGAGTGCTGAAACGATGCATGGAGACAAACTTAGTGCTAAACTGGGAGAAGTGCCATTTTATGGTACAAGAAGGTATAGTATTGGGGCACCGGTTTCAATCAAAGGTATTGAGTTAGACCGAGCTAAAGTTGATGTCATTGCAAAGTTTCTTCTATCAACATCCGTCAAGGCCATTAGAAGCTTTCTTCGACATGCCGGTTTTTACCGGAGGTTCATCGAAGACTTCTCCAAAATATCAAACCCTCTCTGTAAGTTAGTTTAAAAAGATCACCCCTTTGTTTTTTCTGATGAATGCAGGATTGCTTTTGAGGAACTGAAGAAAAGGTTGGTCACAGCACCCATCATCATTACCCCTGACTGGGAGCAACCGTTTGAGCTAATGTGCGATACAAGTGATTACGCAGTGGGGGCAGTGCTTGGCCAAAGGAAAAACAAGATGATGCATCCAATATACTATGCTAGTAGGACCTTGAGTGGAGCACAGCTAAACTACACAGTGACGGAAAAGGAGATGCTTGCGGTCGTGTTCGTGTTTGACAAATTCCGATCATATCTCATAGGATCCAATTTAATTGTATACACTGACCATGCAGATTTAAGATACTTAATTGATAAAAAAGACTCTAAGCCGCACCTAATTCATTGGGTTCTGCTTCTCCAAGTGTTCGACCTTGAAATTCGTGATAGAAAGGGCACCGAAAATCAAGTCGCTGATCATTTGTTACGACTTGAAGGAGCTGAAATTATTAAAGAGAGTGGGGAAATTTTGGAAACCTTTCCGGATGGGCAGCTTCTTACCACCACTCTCTCTAAAGCGCCATGGTATACAGATTATGCAAATTACCTGGCCAGCAGTATTGTTCCTCACGACCTCTCGTCGGTCCAGAGGAAAAGATTTTTTCGTGAAAGCCAGCTTTATTATTAAGATGAACCCTATTTGTTTAGGATATGTCTCGATAACATGATCCCGAGATGCGTCCCCAAGATAGAACAATCTTCTGTTTTGCAGGCATGTCATGCTTCAGCATATGGTGGTCACTTTGGAGGAGTGTGAACAGCCGCCAAGATACTTGAGGCCAGTTTCTATTGGCCAACGGTGTTTAAAGATGCACACTTGTGGGTGAAGGGTTGCAACGAATGTCAACGCACCGGGAAAATCTCTCGGCGTCATGAAATGCCAATGAACCCAATCCAGCAAGTAGAAGTGTTCGACGTCTGGGGAATAGACTTCATGGGGCCCTTTGTCAGCTCATACGGTAATAAGTACATACTTGTTGCGGCAAACTATGTGTCCAAATGGGTGGAAGCTGTAGCATTACCCACCAATAATGCTAAGGTGGTGGTGGGATTTCTGAAGATGAACATTTTCACCCGTTTCGGGACTCCAAGAGATATCATCAGTGATGGGGGCACACGCTTTTGCAATCGGGCATTTGAGAAATTGTTGGCCAAATATGATGTGAAGCACCGAGTTGCCACTCCGTATCACCCGCAGACCAGCGGGCAAGTTGAGGTCTCCAACAGGGAGATAAAGAGTGTATTAACAAAAATAGTGAACGCCACGAGGAACGACTGGTCCAGGAAGCTTGATGATGCATCATGGGCTTACAGGACAACATTCAAAACACCAATCGGCATGTCACCATACAAATTGGTGTTTGGGAAAGCTTGTCATCTACCTGTGGAACTAGAGCACAAAGCATGGTGGGCACTGAAGCAATTGAATCTCAGCTAGGATGAAGCGGGGAAATCTAGAATGACCGGGTTGTACGAGTTGGAAGAATTCCGGTATCTGGCTTTTGAGAGCACTAGACTGTATAAAGAGCGGATGAAGCGGATTCATGACAAAAACATCATAGAGCGCAACTTCAAAACTGGGGACAAGGTACTAATATACAATAATAGATTACGGTTGTTTCCGGGCAAATTAAAATCAAGGTGGTCAGGCCCTTTACGGGTAATTGAGGCATTAGAATTGGGTGCTGTGGAAATTCAAACAATTGATGGCTCACGCACATTCAAGGTAAACGGACAGCGGTTGAAACTTTATGCTGGCATGGATGACATCGAGGACAAAGTGGAACTACGGTTAGAGGAACCGCAAAGGTCTAGCAAGCCTTAAAATGCGCTAAGATGTGTCGTGCCGCGATGTTAAATCAGGTGCTACGTGGGAGGCAACCCATGAATATGTTGTAAGTATACTCATTATAGTTAGTCGATATAAAAAAATAAAATAAATTTTTTTTTCTGCCAGCGAACAGAAAATTCAGAGAAGGCCTCTGTTCGCGGTTCATTCGCGGTCGCAGACGAACCGCGAAAAAAGGCCCTCTCTGAAGTTGACTGTTCACGGTTCGTCCGCGACCGTGAATGACAGCGGTCAGTTCCGCGGTCGGCAGAAAATAAAAAAAAATTAATTCTAATCTTTTCCCTCCCCTCTTTAATAACCCTAAACATAACAAACCCCCTCCCCCCCCCCCCTTATTCTTCATACTCCAGCCGCCACCCTCCCCAATTCCCTCTCTCTCTCTCTCTAAAATTCTCTCCTCATTCTCTTTACAATCTCTCTTCTATTCTTCTCTAATCAATCCCTCTACTTCAATCCTATTCTTCTACTACACTCCATAGTAGGTCTTCTCCTTTTATTTTTCTTTCTTTCTTCTTTTAGTTCCTTAATTTTTATTATTTGGTAGATTTAATTAGTTAATTATAGTTTAACTTGGAAAATATGTATTAGGTATTGCTAGTATTAGTAGAATCCATATGTATTACTTGGTTTGTGTAGTAGAATGTTATATGATTTTTTGGAACCTTGTTGCTATTGATGGGATTATGGTAGAGATTGTGTTGTTGGGTCTCCAATTTAGTTAATAATGTTAATTTTGTTGTTTTGGAGACCCAATGTGTTGGTTAATATAATTGTTGTGTGGTTGGCCAAGGTGGGCATTTGTTGTTGTAGTATTTGGTTATTAAACTTTTAGGGGAGATATAGCCCAACTAGCGAGTTGTTTGTTGTTGTATATGATTGGAGATGGTTTAGGTTTAATTGGGTCATGTTAGATTGCCAAAATAAATAAGTGTGGGGTGCTTGAGGTGAGTTAGTGAAATTGTTAGATAAGTGGTTAAGTATAGGAGTTATGGGATGATAGCACTAAAGAGATGATTGTGGTAATCCACGGATGGTGAAGTCTGAGTAGCCAACCGATGTTCTAACATTATGCAAATTTTTGGTTGTTCTCTTTTGTGCGGGATCATGGCCCCTAAAAGATCAAGGCAGGGAGCTAGCTTGTCTAGGCAACCAATATATGACGAGTCGAGGTTCGCCGGTGAAGAGGCGGAAGCTGACTTCCACACCAAGGCGGCTAAGTCCTGGCTCCAGGAAATTGAAATTGACAGGTTAGCCCTTCGGTTTGAAAAGCCCAAGATATATGATGAAATTCGCCGCCGCAAAATGGAGTTCCTATTTGACATACCAGCCCTCGTAAACAAGATGCTGGTTAGGGAGTTTTATGCCAATGCTCCCTACTGGATGGCTAGGAGGGTATTCGTCCGAGGTAAGTACGTCTATGCCCATGAACATGCTATTAGGCGGGCTCTTAGACTGCCAAATCATACTAGTGATGTGGACTACTACCACGATAGGCCTGGTGTCACCCGGGACATGCTAATTCAGGCCTTATGTGTTGATGGCATCCCTGTTTGGATAAGAAACAAAACACTACATTCTAACTGCTTTACACACACTGCTAAATGCTGGTTTTCAATCATATGTAACCGGCTCTTGCCCTCCAACAACACCACTAACGTAAACTTTAATAAGGCACTTCTAACATGGTGTTTTCTCACACAGCGGGACGTGAATATCACCCACTTGATTAGTGGTGAGATGGTGATAAGGGGATCCCTCAAAGCTAAGGGTTTTTAATACCTATTTCTCGTCACTACTTTGTGTCTCGGCCATCAGACTCTGGTCCTTGCCACAGATGGTGATCTCCCACCAAAAGCTCCATTCAGAGCTTCTCAAATCTGGGTGGGCCGAGATAATGGCCCAATTGGCTAGCATGCTGAGGTTGACCCTGTGCCGTTTGCCCGGGCTAGGCATTCCACTGACTCAGCCGGACCTTCCAGGCACGCTCACCATGGAGCGAATATGTCGCGCTTAGCCGCGATGTCACGGAGGCAAGCTCGATCGGAAAGTAGATTCATGGCATGGTTTCGAGCACTTGGTCGAGCATGTCATATCGACCCATCCACCGTCTCTGACTCCGAGTGAGTCTCAGGTAAGTTTTCTCGCCCCTCTTCAGCTATATTTTTATTATTATTATTATTATGTCATGAGGACATGACATGGTTTTAAGTGTGGGGTGTGTAACTTATCTTGTATATGTTGTACATAGTAGTTGTAGTTGTAAATAATAATAGCTGGCTTGGCCCGATGATGGACACTTGGCGACGGGTTTCTTAAGGGTCCAAGTCGGAATAAAAACACAATAAAAAATCATAAAATTTGAAAAATCCAAAAATATGAGTAGAGGACCCTTCCCGATGACGGACTATTTAGGACAAGTACTCTTGAGGGAAGTAGTCCACGTAGGAATGTTTTTTTTCTTTTATTTTCTTTTTCTAGGTAGTGTATCATCTTCCCCTTGGTTTTTCTTTTGACCACGGTTCTTTTCCAAGAGTTTTTATTGAAGCGGGTTAGGTAGATTTTTCTTTTTAGGATTAGAGGGCAAAGGTTAACATGTAACCCCAAGTATGCACATTAGCAAAGCTTAATTGAACTTGAGAATGTATTATCTAAGCTTGATTGTAGATCCTAAATATGCCTTAAATTGCACAATACAACTTGCTAGAAAATTGATAGGACTTTGTAGATGAACCGGATTCTAAATGAGCTGCATGCTATGTGTGTGTGAGATTTTACTTACATTATATGTTTTACATGATACCTAGAATTTGCCCTGTATGTTTGCAAAGCGAAATAGAAGTTGTTTGGTTGTCGAAAGGATAGAGGCATTTCTTTGTGTAACCCCATAAATCAATATATATGAATTCACTCGTACATAATATCCTAGTTAACCCCTTTGAGCTTAAAGCCTATTCTTTGATAACCCTTGAATGTTCATGAAAAAATGAAATCTTACATTGTTCTAATTTACATTGTAGAAGCACTTGTGTTGTAATGAATATGCAAAAGTCTAAGTGTGGGGTGAAGGGAAATGGAAAAAAGTGAAGGTCAAGAATGAATGGTAGAAAATACTGAACTGACCAAAATAATGTAAATGCGTTGCAAAGCAATGAGAAAAAACTATTTTGAGAAAAAGTGCTATATCAATGTATATATGAAAAGTAGAAAGGTCAGTTACACCAACAAAAGAAAAGGGGGGATTAAAAGTAAATAAAGGTGAAGGAATGTTTAGGGGAGACATAAGGAGGAAAACGAAAAGGGAAGTTGTGAAAAGTAAACGAAAAGTGCTTAGGGAGGTTAGCCACTATAACCAAAAGTATCCTACCCGTCCCGTAGCCAACATTACAACCCTTAAAGACCTCTTGATCTATGATTTAATAACTCGATTAGTGGAGTATTACACTAGGGGCAAGCCTATGGTGTGTCTGTATACATATGAATGTTCTTTGTTGAGAGTGAGTGAATTCTTCCGATATTTATAAGTTCTATGTTCTAAATTGTTTATGTGTGGGAACTTCTCTCAATAAATTATGTGAGGACGTGTAACTCAAAAGGAAAATGTGCTGGCATGAGAGTTTACGGTTAGGTAAAGATTGTGCATATCTTAGGTTAATCATGAAAGATAGCTTTTGTGACATATTTTGGGGGAGACATAAATAAAATTGGCCTAAAGTGTGATTAAGGTTGCTCGAGGACGAGCAAAGATTTAAGTGTGGGGTATTGATAATATGTGAATTTGACTATAATTATGCCCTAAATAATCACACTTTGTTGTTGAATTGATATTGTTTATGATGACAAAATGCTTTGATTAGTGTTTATTGGTGTGTTATAGGTACACATGAGCCATTGGATGCTAAAGGAGCTATTTTGGAGTCACAAGATGATGAAAAGGCCAAGTGAAGAGTTGAAGTGAAGTTAGCTTGAAATATTGAAGAAGAAATCCAGATTACTGTTCATCCGCGGTTCACTCGCGACCGCGGATGAACCGCAGAAAAACAAGCTCGCGGAACTTTTTGTAGAATCAGAGAACTGTTCTATTCGCAGTTCGTCCGCGACTGCGGACGAACCGCGGAAGGCGCCGCAAGTTTATTCCTAGTTGCGTACAAATTCAGTTTTTAATCCCTAAAACCTCTATATAAACCACTAGTTCGCCCATAAGAGGCAAGCATTGTATTTTTCACTACTTTTTCAAGATTATTAGTAAGAGAGAACTCTCTCAACTTATTCCTTTCTTTTATATCAATTATTTATTTATGAATTCAATTATTATTCTTGTTTCTTTGATCATGAGTAGCTAATTCCTTTTCTAAGGTTTTGATGGAACCTATTGGGTGATGAACTTCTAGTTTATGTGATTACAAATTGTTAGCTAGATTTCTATTCGTTCAACTTCGTTCTTGTTGTAGTTAATTGGTAGACATCCCAATTAATTGTGCCTATTTAGTGTGCATAACTTGGAAAAGAGTATTTATGTATATTGTTGAACAATACCATACCTAGGTTATTAGAGAAATCTATAACTTTAGGCGTAAAGACGGGAATAGGAATAACGAAGTCTTGGGTGCAATCTAAAGTGAACTATTCAAATTAAAGCTAGTTAGGGTAGCTCGGGAGAGTGCACTAGTAAATTATTGTAATTGCTCGGGAGAGGGTTACGGTACAAATAGTGTTCATGATTGATAAAATATATTGACAATTTGTATGAGCATAAACAGAAGGGATTCCATCAATAGGGGAAATCAATACCTTAGTACTTCTCCATATTATTTACAATATTCAATTCTTTCTTTTCAGTCTTTTAATTCTTGCAAAGTAGTTGTTCGAAAATCTCACAAAACTATATTCGAAATTTGGGGAACTTGATTCGGAAGTGTTCTTGGGTTGTGAAAGTTTCAATTGGTAGGTTAATTCTCTGTGGGATCGATTCTGGACTTATTAGACCAGGTTATATTGACTGCGACCGTTGCTTGGACGTGAATCACTAGTATATTCTTATGTATGTAGCCCAAACTATATTGTATTTTGTATTTTAATTATTTCTTGTATTTTCTTTTTGTATTTTATATTTCTATTTTTGTATTTATTTTCAACTGTTATATTTCTTTTATTTCCTATTTTTCCTGATTTTGCTTAATTTTCTGGTATTTTTGCCATTTTTTCTTTTATTTTTTTCGGTATTTTTGTATTTTCTTGATTTTTCTGAATTTTCACATTTTTTATGATATTTTCTAATTGATTCCTTTTGAAATTTTAATTTTAATTTTATTTTTAACAAAAATACAAGTATTTCAATTAAATCACACAATTGCACACCAAAAATTATTTCTGTATTATTTTTATATTTATATTGGAATTTAATTGCTCAGGGCAAAAATCACGTGCTCACAGCTGCCCCTCTTTGCTCAGGAACACGAAGAGTTTCAGTGCAAAGATAAGTGAGCAGTAATGAAAGATTTTTGCCCACTTGCATATTCCGTAAGAAGCATTTTGAAAAACTTTTGACCGCACCCTGCTTCAGAGGTTGCCTACATATCTTGGGCTAAACAGGAATCAGGTCAGTGTAGTTTGGGAAGGTCTGGTAGTTTGAAACTACTAGGGACTTGCTGTTGCTGCTGTTATTGCTATAATCACTGACTAACTCCTTATTACACCGTGATAAAATGAAATAGAGAAGCTATTCTAAGCTATGATCTATGGATTACAAGAAAATCCTATCTATGTCTTGTCTTCTTGTATTGTCTTGCTTTTCCATATCACATGTTGCTCTTTATTTGCATCCTTCTTTTTTTTTTTGTGAATTTTTGCTTATTTCCTGCTTCTGATATACTGCTTATCCATTTGTGTGACTTCAAAATGCGCTTCTTGCTTCCAGGTCAATACCTGTTTAAAAACAAAAAAAAAAAAAACTTTTTCCTCTGCCCCAGTATAGGGCTTTCCATGTATTATGGTGTTACTCTATTAGAAAAAATTTTAAAAATGCAGAAAGTATTCCCTTGTTATATAGGTGGGCGCCTGAACAGAAATTAAAATGCTGAAAAGTATTCCCTTGTTATACAGGTGGGCGCCTGAACAAAAATTAAAATGCTGAAAGTATTCCCTCGTTATACAGGTGGGCGCCTGAACAGAAATTAAAATTTTGAAGAATATTCCCTTGTTATAAAGGTGGGCGCCTGAACAGAAATTAAAATGCTGAAAAGTATTCCCTCGTTATCCAGGTGGGCGCCGCCTGATGCATGAAAATAAAAATGCAGAAAAATATTCCCTCGTTATCCAGGTGGGCGCCTGATGCATGAAAATGAAAATGCAAAAAAATATTCCCTCGTTACCTAGGTGGGCGTCTGATGCATGAAAATGAAAATGCAGAAAAATATTCCCTCGTTATCCAGGTGGACGCCTGATGCATGAAAATAAAAATGCAAAAACATATTCCCTCGTTATCCGGGTGGGCGCCTGATGCATGAAAATGAAAATGCAGAAAAATATTCCTTCATTATCCAGGTGGGCGCCTGATGCATGAAAATGAAAATGCAGAAAAATATTCCCTCAGCTTGATAACTGGGGTGTGAATTTTGAAAAGACAATACCTCCCTTGTTGTTCGGGTAGGTTCCTGATTACTGAGTGAGTCTTCCTTTGTGGATTCTCCCCTTTTATTGTTATTTTCTTTTTGATGTTTTCTCCCACATTGGTCACATTCACTTTGAAGTGATTAGTGAGAATTTGAATCTTTTGACTCTGTCTAAATCAGTGAACAACTTTATTAGTTATAAAGTGATGGTTAGCAACTGGCATGCTCGTTGGCCTTGCCTCCATCGTCTGCCTCTTTTTGTTTCATTCTGCTTTGCAATTTTATCATCAGATTTTCTCAACTTTCTCTTGCAATTCCCTTTTGTTTTTATCTTTTTGTTTCTTTTCCTTTTATTTCTTTTCGGCATTATGATCGCCATTTTTTATTTTCTCTTTTCTTTTGACCCAGTGTTATTACGCCATCTAACATGAGAAGCTGGTAGTTAGCTTTCAACTGGCAACTGGTTTTGAACAATGAAATGCAAAGATTTTAATTTGATGGGGTGAGGGTATTTTGAAGAAGAGACAGAACTTATCTGGGTATGAAGGCTGATTCTTTTGACCATGCCATGTATTTGAATATCCGACCCAGTCTGTCCAATCGAATCGTTGTTGTCTTAATTTCATCTTTCCTTCAACCCAAACCTTTCTTATCTAGTTGTTTCCCAATCAGAACATTCCTCACTTTCGCCTTATGGTGCCTGTGAAGGTTTTCACCAATAAGACTCTCTCATTTTATTCTCTCTCATCTCACATTCGCCTTATGTTACCTGTGAAGGTTTTCACCAATAAGACTCTCTCATTTTATTCTCTCTCATCTCACATTCGCCTTATGGTGCCCGTTAGGGTTTTCACCAATAAGAGTCTCTCATTTATTCTTCTCTCACCTTACATTCGCCTTATGGTGCCCGTTAGGATTTTCACCAATAAGACTCTCTCATTTTATTTTTCTTTATTTTTCTGTTTCCAAACTTCCGGGTATTATCCATGACATGTTTCTCCTTATTCTTATTGTATCATCATTTTCTTGAAATTAATCAGAAGGTCTTTCTTTGGACTGTAATGTGGCTTTTGGATGGGTTTAGAAAGAAAGGTATAAAGGCTAAAAATTTTAAACAAGGTGTTCAAAAATATTTACAACTCTTGGAATCATAAAACATAACTTCTGCCCCAGTTTCAATATTTGGGGGATCTTGGACTTTATTTTTTTTATCATGACTGAACCTCATTGAGGCTTCCTACGTACCCTTTTAGGATCATTTCAAAACGTAGTTCGGAACATAAAATTGTTCGTCATTTGACTTTTCCCGATTTTTCTTTTGTATATTTTTCTTCTCTTTTTTTCTTTTTTTTTCTTTTCATCATCATTTTTCTTCATTTTCATTTTTCTTCATCCTCTTTTTCTTTTTCTTTTCATTTTCTTATCCATAATTGATTACGAGAGAATGATATTAAAGAATAATGCAATAAGGCTCAAAAAGGGGTAGCAATGGGTAAAGTGTTTGGATAGAAAATAAAATGCCTTCATCATTTCAATTTCAAAATTATGACAAATACAATTGTACATATGAAAAAAGAAATCATACATAATATCTCTTGACTCCATCTGAGTTGATAGCAGTCTCTACAAATTTTCCTTCAATGTCTGCTAAATATAAAGCGACGTTGGACAATGCCCGGGATACCATGAATGGCCCTTGCCAATTAGGTGCAAACTTTCCTTTTGCTTTGGCCCAGTGTGGTAAAATACGTCTTAGCACCAATTGTCCAACTTCGAATTTCCGTGGACGTACTTTCTTGTTGTATGCTCTAGCTATCCTTCACTGATCTAACTGTCCATGACAGACTGCTGCTAGCCTTTTCTCATCGATCAAGCTCAATTTCTCCAGCCGAGATTTTACCCATTCATCATCGTCAATTTCAGCCTCAGCTATAATTTGGAGGGAAGATATTTCAACTTCTGTAGGTATGACTGCCTCCGTTCTGTACACCAATGAGTAAGGTGTTGCGCCAATTGAAGTACGTATAGTTGTACGATCATGAGAGCAAATGGTAGTTTTCCATGCCACTATCTTGACTCTTCTACCATCTTCCTGAGAATCTTCTTAATATTCTTGTTTGCAGCCTCAACTGCTCCATTTTCTTTAGGCCGATAAGGTGTAGAGTTACGGTGCAGGATTTTGAACTTTTGACATGCCTCTGCCATGAGGTGACTGTTCAGGTTTGCTCCATTATTCGTGATAATCACCTTAGGAATTCCAAAGCGACAAATAATATTTGTGTGTACGAAATCCACTACCGCCTTCTTTGTCACGGCTTTAAATGTCTTCGCCTCCACCCATTTAGTGAAATAATAAATTGCTACCAAGATAAACCTGTGCCCATTAGATGCTGCGGGCTCTATTGGGTCTATGACATCCACGCCCCAGGCAACAAATGGCCACGGTGCTGACATTGTATGCAACGCATAGGGTGAGAAATGGATCAAATCTCCGTGTATCTGACATTGGTGGCATTTCTGTACATATCTATTGCAATCACGCTCCATTGTGAGTCAATAATATCCTGCTCTTAGTATTTTCTTGGCCAAAACATATCTACTCATATGAGGTCTGCAAGTTCCCGCATGTATGTCAGCCATGATTGTGTCGGCTTGATGTGCATCTATACATCTCAATAGACCCAAATCTGGGGTTTTTTTGTATACAACTCCTCCGCTGAAGAAAAATCCATTTGCTAGTCGCATTATTGCCTTTTTCTGGTCTCTCGTGGATTGCGCTGGGTACACTTCTGTCCTCAAATATTCTTTATTATCATGATACCACGGCTCACCGTCAAGTTCTTCTTCTACAGCAAAACAATAAGCATTTTGATCTTGAACTTGTATCTGTAGTATATCTATATAAGCTTTGTCGGGATGGTGCAACATGGACGATAATGTGGCTAAGGCATCTTCTACTTCGTTGTGCATTCTTGGGATATGCTTGAACTCTATGGATTAAAACCTCTGAGATAGTTCATGCAGACACTATCGATAAGGTATAAGTTTCAAATCCCTTGTCTCCCATTCTCCTTGAATCTGATATATCAAGAGATCCGAGTCACCCATGACCAAAATCTATTGAATACCCATGTCTAAGTCCATTCTCAATCCCAATATACATGCTTCATACTCGGCCATATTATTAGTACAGAAAAATCGAAGCTGAGCGGTAACGGGATAATGCTGACCCGTTTCCGATATGAGTACTGCTCCAATTCCGACCCCTTTGCTGTTGACGGCCCCATCAAAGTACATTCTCCAGCTTGGCTTATCGTCATGTTCCACTTCTTCAATATTCATTGTCTCCTCATCAGGAAAATATGTCTTTAATGGTTCATACTCATCATCGATCGGATTTTCTGCCAAATGGTCAGCGACTGCTTGTGCCTTCATTGCAGTGCAAGTTACATAAATGATATCAAACTCTATAAGTAGAATTTGCCATTTAGTGAGTCTTCTTGTGGGCATGGTCTTCTAGAATATATACTTCAGTGGGTCCAGCCGAGATATCAGATAAGTAGTATAAGGCGACAAATAATATTTTAACTTTTGCACAACCCATGTTAAAGCACAACATGTTCTCTCCAACTGAGTGTATTTTACCTTGTAAGATGTAAACTTCTTACTAAGATAATATATTGCTTGCTCTTTCTTCCCTATTTCGTCGTGCTGCCCCAGTACACAGCCAAAAGAATTATCCAATACAGTCAGATAAAGGATCAATGGCCTTCCAGGTTCTGGAGGAACCAATACAAGAGGATTAGCTAGATATTCTTTAATTTTCTCAAATGCCTCTTGACATTCATCAGTCCAATTCATCGCATCATCTTTCTTCAGTAACTTGAAAATGGGCTCACAGGTTGATGTTAACTGAGCAATAAATCTAGTAATATAATTCAACCTGCCCAATAAACTCATCACTTCTTTCTTGTTCTTCGGTAGAGGAAAGTTCTGGATCGCTTTTATCTTTGATGGTTCTAATTCAATACCACGCCGGCTTACTATAAACCCCAATAACTTTCCTGATAGCACTCCAAAAGAACACTTTACTGGATTGAGTTTGAGATTATATCTTCGGAGCCTCTGGAAAAACTTTCTTAAATCCTTGACATGCTCACATTGCTTTTTGGACTTGATAATAACATCATCCACATATACTTCAATCTCTCGATGTATCATGTCATGAAACATAGTGGTCATTGCCCTTATATATATAGCCCTGGCATTCTTCAACCCAAACGGCATCACCCTATAGCAATATGTTCCCCAAGGCGTGATAAAGGCCGTCTTTTCTGCATCTTCTTCGTCCATCAGGATATGATGATAACCCGCATAACAATCCATAAAAGAACCAATCTCATGTTTGGAACAATTGTCGATCAATATATGGATATTTGGCAATGGAAAATCATCTTTTGCACTAGCTTTATTGAGGTCTCGATAATCAACACACACCCTGGTTTTTCCGTCTTTGTTTGGAACAGGCACAACATTAGCTAACCAAGTGGGATATTTAGTGACCCGTATGACCTTCGCCTCGAATTGCTTGTTGGCTTCTTCTTTTATCTTCACACTGATATCCGTTTTAAACTTCCTTAATTTTTGTTTTATCGGCCGACATTCTGGATAGATGGGCAATTTATGTACCACCAGGTCAGTACTGAGCCCGGGCATGTCATCATAAGACCAAGCAAATATCTCCTTGTACTCATGTAACAACCTGATCAAATCTTCTCTGAGTGAAGTCTTTAAATGCACACTAATCTTTGTTTCTCGGAAATTCTCCTCACTTCCCAAATTAATAGACTCTGTTTCATTTAAGTTCGGTTTGGGTTTTTCTTCATAATGACTCAAATCTTTACTAATTTCCTCCAATACTTCCTCATCTTCATATTCCACTTCATGTTCAGTTTCAATTTCCTGTATAACTATTCGATTATCAAGACTGGACCGGGAATCCTTCATGCATGACATATCATTGGAATTAGCAAATATTGAATTGTACAAAGAAACAAAATAAAATAAAAATAAGGCAAAAAATGAAGGAAGAAAGAAATTGCATTTCATTGAATTTTTGAAAGGTAACAAGAGTTGGTTACATTTGACTTGACGGGATATGGGATTACAATTTTAAAACAAGACAGTTTTGGGAATGAAATATTAAAATCTAACTACCACAACTCCCTCCTGATCGGAAGAGGAGTAGCTTCCCAGTTATTTAGCATAGTATGGGGTCCAACAAATTAAACGTCCATTTTGCTTGTTCCTTCGCCCGTCTCCATCACATTCACGTCTTCAAATAACCTTTCAAATCTAGCTAGAAGCTCTTTATCCTATTTTATCTCTACACGGTTTGGCATGACAGTTGCCAGACGTCGCTTTGTACCAGGCTTGACAAAGGAGTTGGACAATTTTAAGATAGGTTTGGGAGGGTCCACCCTTTCTTTTTCAACTTCTTAGCTCTCTGTATATCAGCCATAGTTGGTTTGAAACCCAAGCCAAAAGTATCAATACTGCCTGGAAGGTGAATTGGCTATGTTATACCCTGCAAGGTAACTCCTAAACCCTTTCCTGGAGAAAACCCATTCTTTATCATCTTTTTGGCGACCATAACTACTGCAGGGGCCACCGTGGGTACTAACATATTTTCTCCTTCAGATATTTTGTTCACAGTCACAGTGTCCATTACTTGGTACACCCACGGACCTTTATCTCCTTCAACTTCCTCAAATAGTGTAATAGTATTACAAACATCATCTTCCCCGTGCACTATTATTTCTTGCTGCTCCCACTCAAATTTTACAATTTGATGCAAAGAAGATGGTACTGCTTTCGCAGCGTGGATCCATGGACGTCCCAACAAAAGGTTATATGATATAGCAATATCCAGCACTTGAAACTCCATGGTGAAATCTACTGGTCCGATAGCAAGCTCTAGTATGATATCCCTCACGGTGTTCTTTCCCCCTCAATCCCCTCACACATACACTGTTTCGGTGAATTCTCTCATGACTGACTTTGAACTTCCCTAGAGTTGACAACGGACAGATATTGGCGCTTGATCCGTTTTCCAAAAAAACACGAGTTACTATAGATTCTTCATATTTTACCGTGAGGTATAGTGCTTTATTATGCTCTGTCCCTTCAAGTGGCAACTCTCTATCCGAAAATGTTATTTTATTTGTCTCAAAGATCTTATTTGTGATTTTCTCCAGATGACATACCGAGATTTTCTCCGGTACGTGGGCTTCATTTAATATCTTCATTAGCAGGGATAACAACAATATTTGCGCGGGCGTCTTCCTCAATTGCTCAACTATAGAGTAGTCTTGAGCTTTCATCTTCTTTAGAAATTCCCCAGCTTCTTCCTCAGTGGCTGCTTTCTTCACATAAGCTGGATTTTCTTTTACCGCTTTAGTCTTTCTCAATTCATCCGGGGCAAAGCATCGCCCGGAGTGAGTTAAACCATGAGTTTAACAAATTTCCCCCTTAACTTTTTTCCCTTCATACACCACAGTTACTTTATCATAATTCCACGGTACGGCTTTGGTACTTAAAACCGGCATCTGAACAACTGGTTTAATAACCACTGGCTCTATATAAGCCCCATTTGTAGTCGGCAACGGCTTTACCCCATGTACTATTACTTTCACGGGCTCAGGCTCAATCATCACTGATGGCTGTTTTGCTGGTAACTTAATTGACACTTTCTCACTTTCAACTTTCTCCTCGACCTTGCTATTGGCTTTAATTGTCATTACCGTCTGAGAAGGTTATCTGCAGCTTTCTCCCTACACTAGCTCTATCATATGTGTCTCATGATGCGCTGGCAAAGGATTTTGCATTATGTTGGGAGTCTCTGGAGCTTGCACCTCAATTCTCCTAGAGTCAATGAGTTCTTGTATTGCAGACTTTAAGTGCCAACATTTCTCTGTATCATGTCTCAGTGCCCCAGAACAATATTCATAACGGACAGATTGGTCTAAATTTCTGGGTGGAGGGTTGGGAATTTTAGGTTCACTAGGGTTCAGCATTCCTAGTTCTCTCAAATGGTGAAAGAGAATGGTATATGATTCTCCCAGAGGAGTGAATGTTCTTTTCCTTTGAGCCCTGTCACCTTTTACTTTAGGGTTAGGACGAAAGTTGGGTCGTTTTGGATTTCTGTAGGTTTTTTAAGGTGGATAGGCATTTTGTGCAAGGTAGACATTTTGAGGAGATGGGGTACGCCATGAAGATGGAGTCGGTGGGTAAGGTTAAGCATGTTGGATAGAAAATTGGGGACCAGATGGAGGATAATATGGTGGAGGTGGATTATATGGTGCTGGTGGATATGGTTGGTATGTGCGAGGTTGATGATGATATGGGTTGGGGCCCCGGGACCAAGATTTACCTTCAATACCGCCACTTCATCCTTCTTCTTCTTTCCAATCGACCCTCATGTTACCGTCTGTATTGCTTGGTTTGTAGCCTTGATGGCTGAGTAGCTCATAATCTTATTCGTCTTCAGACCTTCTTCCACAAAACTCCCCATCTTTACTACCTCATTAAAGGTTTTTCCAATCGCAGACACCAAATGATCGTAGTATGTAGGCTCCAAAGCTTGTAAGAAACAATCTACCATTTCTCCTTTATTCATTGATGGATCCACACGTGCCGCCTGTTCCCTCCACCTGAAACCATACTCTCGAAAGCTCTCTCTGGGCTTCTTCTGTATCTTAGTCAATGACAATCTATCAGGGATAATTTCCAAATTATACTGGAAATGGTTTGCAAATGATTGATCTAGATCATCCCAAATGAACCATCGGGTATGATCTTGACGAGTGTACCATTCCAATGCCGAGCCACTGAGGCTTTGACTGAAGTAGGCCATAAGTAGTTCATCCTTTCCTCCTGCTCTGTGCATTTTACTGCAGTATCCTCTTAGGTGGGCCACTGGATCACCATGGCCATCATACATGTCAAATTTTGGTAATTTAAATCTGGTAGGTAGCTGTACCTCAGGAAACAAACATAAATCCTTGTATGCCACACTAACTTGGCCTCTCTGCCCCTGCATATTACGAAACGATTGCTCAAGGCTCTTCATTTTCTGGGCCATCTCCTCCTATTCAGGGTTCCTAGCAGGTTTCTCCTCCTCTGTCATGTTGATGAGTGGGGTGTAAGAATTATGTTGCCTGAAGGTGGGTTCTGGCCGGTAGTAATGATTATCCTGGACATGAAATACATGCTCGCTAGAGGATTTATGTAAAGTGGCTTGTGGCGGTGCCACATACACAGGAGCGGCATGGGGTGGTGGTGGTGGAGCTTGTTTAGGCAGGGGTGCTGGTACTTGTGATGTAGTGGCGTAATAGTACGGGTAAACAAGATATGTGGAAGATGAGTTCATGGTGGGTGGTTCTTGGTTTGGGTTCAAGGGAGGAATATATGTGGGTTTAGCTGGTTAAAAAGGTAAGGGTTGCCCCATTGACCAAGCCTGGTACATTTCTGACATCCGTTGTTTCAATTTATACATTTGTTCCCTCATGCTAGTTATATTTATAACTTCTTCCTCTTGCACAGGATCCATAATTGTAGGCTCAATTTCTTGGGTTACCGCTTTTTTCATGCTTTTAGAACGAGTGTTGTAGTTGTGATGTACCAGAATGCCAGTTGCTAACTGTTTTATCTGATACTCATCAACAACAAAAACTTGTTAATAGTTAGATCATAAGGGATAAACATCACAAGTTTAAAAACACAACTTTTTGCCTAGTAATTATGCATCATCACGGCATTATTCCTCTCTTTGACCCGCCAATTTTCTTTTTCCACTTTTGTTTTTCTTTCTTTTCATTATTTCGTTGCTTTCATTTGTTCCTTTTTCTTCTTTTCCCTTTTTCTTTCCTCTCTCTTTTTCTTTTCTTTTCGTTTTTCGATCCTATATGTTTGCCTATCGCTCAAGCAATTTGCATATATAATGGCAATTTCTTTTGAATTTTCATTGATATTCAAACATTGGTTATAAATGATGTTGTACTACAACTTTTAAAATGCAGAAAGAAAATACAAATACAAAAATGCATGCCCTATAAATACATTAAAGCTCCTAGTGCCCGCGAGACATCGTTCGGTCTTACCGCGGGCCTATATGCTAATCTACTTTGGAGTTTGTCCAGGTCAGTCATTACTTGTTTCACAAAGATCATTGCTGTTGCGGTAAACATTGACTGAGACATATCCTCGCGCAGTTGGCATTTCTGCGTGATGTATTGAGAAATGTTGACAATTCTTTCCCTCATGACCCCTTTTTCTTGAAGCAACCTACCAATCTGTTCGGCACGAGCATCTAAGGTTTGTTGGTTCTTCTTTTGAAGTTGTTGTAGCTCCAATTCTAACCGACCAATGGCCATGTAGCAATGTTCTCTCTCTATATCAAATTCTTTGGTTTGTTTACTACTTTTGACCTCGGCTGTGATGATCTTCTTCCTCAATCGGGCTACTTCAACATTATGTTCATCTTTTAACTGTCGAACCATTCGAGCTCTTTCTTCGGTGTTCTTGGCCAATTGTTTCCAAACCCCAACTAATTCCTTCTCAGCTTTATCTAGATCAAATCTATAGTCGTTCACTTTGCGCCGTAGATTTTCAATTAGCTTCTCATCTCGGGCAAGTCGAACTGGGGTTTCGGTAGTTGTTCTCATTTTCACAATCTGAGCCTTCAGAATTTCATTTTCTTATCTCAGCTGTTTCTTTTCTCCCTCATCGGCTGCTGCTTGTAAGCTACTTTCGAATTTGAGGTCCTGGAATTGTTTCTCCAACATGCTGATTGTGGCTCGATATTCATTTTCCTTGGCCATTCAATCTTTTTATTCCTTAGACTGCTCGGCAAACTCTTGAATATGAGGCCTCTTCATCGATCTCTCATGATCAACATCTCTGCGGTACTATGCGGAATATCCCGGTGATACTTCTCCTCTAGCCCGGTCTCTCACACAAGTGTCTATTCTCAGTCATTGGAATTCATTCTATATTTGCCGAATTTTTGCTTCTGGGAATTGCCCATCAGGACTGATTTCTATTGCTTGAAGGCTGAGGTCCCCATCTTTCGGCACAACCTGATATTTTTTTAGATGCCTTAATACCCGGTATGGCGCATAAGGTTGAATGCTATTAAGACCCATTAACAAAAAATACGACCCTTCTGCTGGCATATATATAACTTCGTTGAGGGGCAACCATCCATATGCCCAATCTATCTAGCTAGCAGTCAGTGATCGCAAATATGTGATCCAACCTTTTAATACTTTTAGCAACTTGGCTTCTTTTGTCCTCACATAGAATTCTTCAATACACGTCTTTTCAGACGATCCATAGCTTGAAAACTGAGGGTGGCGACATAGATGCTCTATCATCCACATTTGAAGAAGTAAATTACACCCCTCGAAGAAATCTTTTCCTGGTTTGCAGGCTGTGAGAGCACGGAAGATATCGGCCACTATCATTGGTGCCAACGTACTATTGTCTTGTACAAGGAGAGTACTGGCAATTTCGGCGACATTAATGTTAATATTTCCATCTTTCCTCGGGAATATGATCAATCCCAAAAAGGCTACCATAAACGCGAAATGCATGTGTTCCTCCCACTTAGCTCGGTTCACTTTGCTGCAGAGTTTGTTTGTTGGATCATTGAATCCCCCGACGTGGCCATATCTGCGGTATATAAAGTTCATAGTACAGAACCCGTGAACCAAGTCTTCATTGCGAACATTTCTAGCAATCTTTAAGGAGTCGAGGAATCTATGCACTGTAATTGCCCTTGGAGCCACCGGATATTTGTCTTTTAGGGGAACCTCGCATTTCCCAATATAATTAGCAATTTCCTCCAATGTCGGAGTGAGCTCAAAATCTGAGAAGTGGAGCACATTATGTGCGAGATCCCAGCAAGCAACTAGAGCTCAGATAATATCACCCCGAGGTACTATGTTTAGCTGCCTAGTAAGATCTTTTAGATATTTATTGACCCAATCCTGTCCATCTTTGCCTAAATCATTCCACCATAATCGCAATTCCAAAGGGATTTTGTTCATTAGTGCAAAGGGTTCATTTTGTATTGTGCTCATCCTGCACATTTATTAAAGGCGATTTATTCAAAAAGGAAAATCATTTTCAAAGAAAATTTTTCATTATTTAGAAAGAGTTAACCTTTCCATATTTCATTTGAAAATTTCAAGGCTATTATTATTATTCAAAAGAAAATGAAATGACTTCAAAGTGGCCATTTTTGCACAAACAGCCTTCCGACATCCTTTCGGAACATTCGGCTATTTTCAAAAACAACATCACTTTGATTTATTGAAAACTAAAATTCAACATTTTTTGGTCATTTTTTTGAAAAGGGTGGTTGGACCCATCATGGGTTGCCTACGTATCTCGCCTAGTGGTGAGAATCAAACCTGCATAGTTCGGTCAAATTGTTTTACGACCAATTATTGCAACAAAAATTGTTCCACCTATTTTCAAACTTTCGACAGCGTTTCGTCAATATTTTGATATTTCCTATTCTAAAATTTTCTATCTTTTTGTTTTCAGGAATTTAGCCGGTCACCATAATAATCTGGGACAAATAAATACAACATATAATATGATCGGTCTTTGATTTCCGGGTCACCTGTCCTAGACGGACCTAACCCCTGTGTTGAGTCCCCTAAGTCAGATATGATAAAAATAAATGTCCTAAATCTAGGCTCAATATCCTGATTTTTTCATGGTACTAGACTGTGTACCCGAGTGGACAACTCAGATCGAGTAGGGGCTACGTACCGGGGACCCGCGGGATCATCCGGCTTTGTAACTTTTCCGACCTCTATTTTCTTATTGGGTACCGACTTAACAGAAAGGGGAGTCTCAACCAATAAGCGCATCCCCAGAGGTAAGAAGAGAAGGGTTCTCGGCACAATTTATATATTCAATTTACATAATATCAAAGCGGTAAACATGTAGCACATTGATCAAAGCATATAATGAAATCAAATAATATCAAAACAGCAATTTAATCGAGCTCGAATTCTTAAACCCTGAACCGAAGTTCTGGGTCGCTTATACCCAGCAGAGTCGCCGGAGCTGTCACACCTCCCTTTTTACTACTTTTTTAGATAATTATACCCCACTATTTACTAATACACCCCAAGAAGAGATATAATAATAACAACAGGGAAGGAGTTTTTCCACTTTAAGGACAATCGGAACGGGATTTATTTAAATTTCTGAGTCGGCACTTGGGAAGATAATGGTGTCCCAAGTCACCGGTTTAATCCGAATCCGAGAAAATTATGACTATGTTTTAATAGTCCGCGAAACTAGAAATTTGGATAAGGAATTCTGTTAATCCGGGAGAAGGTGTTAGGCACTCCCGGATTCCATGGTTCTAGCACGGTCGCTCAACTGCTATATTCGTCTTATATGATTTCTTTATATGCTTTTACAAATGTTTTTTTAATGTCACTGAAAGCATTTAAATTTTATTGGATTTAAATCCATAAAATAATTTGGACCATATAAAATTCAAGACATTAGACCAAATAAATATTGTGGCTAATAAATTGGATTAATTATATATGTGTTGGGCTAGTCCATTTAATTGGACTACAAATTAAAAGATAAGACCACTTCATTAGCCCAAGGTCCAAATGGCTATTAGCCCATCTTAAAGCCCAGGCTCATGCTACGTGTCAAGTGATGTGGCAATCCAAGTCAAAAGAATGAGCCAACAAAATCATGCCATGTGTCAAGCGATGTGGCAATCCAAGACAAGTAAATGAGCCAATGAAATCCTAACATGTGTTAAGTGATGTGGCAATCCAAGACAAATAAATGAGCCAATTAAATCATGCTAAGTGTCTGGATGGTATTGGTTAGTTCAAACGGACCAATCAAATTGCAGAGCCACACCACCCCATACAACTAGAAATATAGGTCTTCATAAATCTAGAAGACACAAAAAGTGATAACAAGAAGCAAGCAGAGAGCTCGTGGATCAAACACCGCAGATTTCTCTACAAGCTACAAGTTCAAGCACTCAAGCTACAAGTTCAAGTTCAAGATCAAGAACGAAACCAAATCAAATACCAAGGCGTTCAAGATCAAATTACTTGTTCGTGATCAAGCACAAATTCAAGTTCAAGGAGGAGATTCAAGATCAAGCTTCACAGGCCCTTGAATCAAATCAAAATCAAATTCATCAATATACTTTACATTCTTGAAGAATCAGAGGAATACCATAGAGACTGTAACACTTTCATTTATTGAAATCAAATACTACATTTTTCACGATTATCCAGTCTTGATTATTTAATTTTCTCGACGCGAAAATTTGTTGTTACAAATTTCTGGCACACCCAGTGCTCCTAAGAAGATCAACTTCAAACTCACTACTACTAAGGCTACGGATTCCAAGTTTTCATCGAATGTGGAAAACTTGTTGGATGCTACTGTGGAAAGCGTAGGACCTCTCACTAGGAACAAAGCAAACTTGCTGGGACAAAAAGCATTTCAAATGTCATCTGCATCCATTCCTATATTTGATCTTCAATCCTCAAAGGGGGCAAGATCCTTTCCAACTAAATTGGAAGAAGGAGCGAACATTGTTGAAATTGTTGAAAAAACATTGGATCTACTTAGCCCTTCTAGATCTAAGAACATTATCACACAGGGTGATGATAATGTCTTGATCACTGGATCTGCTCCAAGAACTCCACTTGAGTTATTCCCCTCAAAGTATGGTATAAGAGAAAATTCGTGTTTTGCTCCACTGTCCACGACGGTTATCCAAGCGATGGTGACTAATACCTCAACTGTTGAAGAACAACTCGCAAATTTAACAAAGGCAATTGAAGGGTTAACAAAGCATATGCAAGATCAAGATAATCAAATTGTCAAACTGACAGATAGGGTTGAAAGCATGATGGAGGGAGATTCAAGCCATGCACCTGGAAAACTCCCAATGATGCAAGATAAGGGAGACTCATCTACAAGGCAGACAACAACTCCTAAAGAATTTCAGATTTCATCCGACGGGGTTATTCCCATTGACCAATTGAAGGACTTCATTATGGGAACCATCAAAGATAAGTACGATGTTGCTGCCAAGTCTTCTCTCACATATGCAAAGCCATATACCGTGAGAATTGATAGTTTGAAAATGCCTGCAGGTTATCAACCCCCAAAGTTTCAAAAATTTGATGGCAAAGGGAATCCAAAGCAACACATTGCACACTTTGTCAAAACTTGTAATAATGTTGGAACCTATGGAGATTATCTTGTCAAGCAGTTTGTTCATTTCTTAAAAGGAAATGCTTTTGATTGGTACACTGATCTTGAGGCTGGTTTCATCGATAGTTGGGAGCAACTTGAACATGAATTTCTCAACCACTTCTATAGCACAAGGCGAACCATAAGCATGATTGAACTCACAAACACATGTCAATAGAAGGATGAACCAATTGTCGATTTCATCAATTGATGGAGGAATGCGAGCCTCAATTGCAAAGACGGACTTAGTGAAGCTTCTGGAATATAAATGTGTATCCAAGGGATGCATTGGGGACTTCGCTACATCCTGCAGGGTATCAAGCCTAAGTCTTTTGAAGAATTGGCTACACGTGCTCATGATATGGAGCTAAGTATGTATTCAAGTGAAAATCAAGGGCCACCTATTTATGAACCCCGCAAAGTGAAGGACAGACAAAAAATAAAGAAAGGAGGCAAGTTTTTGCCAAAGTCTGAGAGCAAGGAATCAATGAATGTTAATTCCTTGCCACTAAAGGTCACTACAAAAGTGAGTAAGAAACAAAGTGTGAAGACAACATACTTACAGGATAAAGTTGGCCGAAAGTTAAATATGAAGGAAATGCAAGCGAAAGAATATCCATTCTTGGACTCCGATGTCCCAGCAATTTTTGAAGAGCTCCTTGAGTTGAAACTCATCGAGTTACCCGAAATGAAATGGCCAGATGAAGTTGGGAAGACTAATGATCCAAATTATTGCAAGTACCATCGGTTGCTTGGCCACCCTATTGAAAAGTGCTTTTTGTTCAAGGAGAAAGTCATGGACTTGGCCGCTGAAGGAAAAGTCTTGCTTGAGTTTGAGAAAGATAGTTCGAATCAAGTCTCTTTCGCTTTTGGTTCACTTGATCCCATTGTCCTTTGCAATTTTGTTGAAGTACATGAATCGGATGAAGTCCAAACTGCATCATTACCAAATATAATTAAATTTGGTGACTTTGAACCTATCGATGTGAGCAAACCATTGCTTCTCCCTATGGCGTATAAACCAATAGTGGAGGAAAGATCTTAAGAGAAAAGTGAATCACGTGATGATCAAACTGATTATGAAGGTTGGATTCTTGTGACTCAGCGGACACGCTGCAAGACAAATTCACAAAAGGAGTCAAATAAGCAGTTAACTAGGGTAAAAATGGTAAAAAGACCCAAGAAGAAAATGATAAAGAAGAAAACAAAAATGGCGGAGAATCACTATCACAGGCTACGTCGTCTAGTGACATTGGAGGAATTCCTGCCAATCCGGTTACACCCGCAAGCTTCTTGTGAATATATCAAGGCCTCATGTTGTAATATAGATAAGGAAGAAACAAATAAAAAGGATCCATCGTTGCTTCCACCTCCCCTGCCTGAAAAAACTCATTGGGAATTATAAAGAAGTGGACGTTTGTGATGCAAAAATCACATTTACTGATGATGATTTTTTGCTTGGTGACACATACCATAATCGCCCCTTATTTATGGTTGGCTTTGTGCGAGAACAGAAAATAAGTAGAATATTGATCGATGATGGTTCTGGTGTCAACATTCTCCCAATTCGTACTGTCAAAGAGCTTGGCATACCGATTGATGAACTATGTGAAAGTCGTTTGATGATTCAAGGATTCAATCAAGGGGGCAAAGAGCTATAAGGGCTATCAAATTGGAAATAAATATGGGAGATTTGCATTCGAGTGCATGGATGCACGTGATCGATGCAAAAACCTCATATCATATCTTGTTAGGAAGGCCATGGCTACACGAGAACAAAGTGGTTTCATCCACCTACCATCAGTTCTTGAAATACTGCAAAGGTGGGGTCGAAAAGAAGATAGTTGCTGATGATAAGCCCTTTACCGAGGCTGAATCATACTTTGCCGATGCAAAATTCTACTTAAAGAATTACGTCTCAAAGGAGGTTAAGGTTGATGATCAGATATTAACTAAAAGTGTTGCAAAGAAGGTTGATACAACAACTAGCAAGGAAAATATTATAGTTGAAGAAGATCGGGTGTTTCATGATAGGAACAAGATAAATTAGGCATCTTCAAGTAAGAAAGTGACTCCTATTCTTCGCTATGTCCCAAAGGCAAGGAAGGTCGAAGAGCCATCTTCTGAACTACAAGGTAAGGTGTTTGGGGACTTGACCTTCCTATCAAGCGAATTGACGCAATCAAATCGTCTACAAAGTTACTCAAAGGGTTTGTCAAATCATCAAGCCACAATTTGCTTCCAAATCTAGCGCTTCCTACAAAGCGCACAAAAGAGGGCTTTGACCCAAATGCCTACAAGTTGTTGGAAAAAGCTGGATATGATCCCAACGAACCATCCAAGTTGGGAAAGCTCCCACCTGAAGCTTCAAACCTTAATCAAAAGACGATGATGGAGAAAGGGTACCCACTGAAGCAATAACGTGAAGGATTGGGTTACAAACAACCCCCGCCAATCCGTATCTCCATCAAAAGGGCAAGTTGTAACTACATTACTGCTAAAGAAGCGTCTACGATGCTTAATAACAAGCCTTCTGTGTTTGACCGACTTACGAAACCAAGGACCTCAGTCTTTGACATGTTGGGACCATTAAAGAAGGAAAACAAGCGCCATTGAAATAATGGAAGGATTGGAGCACGTATCTCCCTTAATAAGGAGATTTTGACCACAGACTACCCAAGCCTGATTCCTTCTAGAATGAGGCTAGAGACAAAACTTGTAGTTTCGTGAGGAGAGGTCCTCAAAACAAAGGCTCATACCATAGTCTACACTAAGGAACGATAGGAAGATGAAGAAAGTGTGGGGTCCTCATATCATATCACCATTCATGATGAAAAAACTGTTTCACCCTATACGGAAATTGAGGAAACGTGCCTTGATATTCATGTATGTCATCATATATCTTTCAATGATGGTTATCCCCAAGAAGATAAAGACACTAAAGATGCACCACCAGAGCTTGAAGAGGGGGTGAAGACAACGGTTGATGCACTAAAATAAGTCTATCTCAGAGTAGTTGAAGATCCAAAGCCCACATATATAAGTGCCTCTCTAACTGGTGATGAAGAGAGAAAATATATTGAGCTACTTAAGGAGTTCAAAGACGTATTTGCTTGGAGCTACAAAGAAATGCCAGGTTTAGACCCCAAGGTGGTTGTTCATCATCTTACTGTCAAATGAGGCGCTCGCCCTGTAAAGCAAGCACAACGTCGCTTCAGACCTGAACTGGTTCCCTTGATTGAAATCGAAGTTAACAAGCTTATTGGGGCTGGTTTTGTTCGTGAAGTTAAATATCCTACATGGATTTCAAGCATCGTCCCTGTAAGAAAGAAAAATGGCCAAATTCGAGTTTGCGTTGACTTTAGGACCTAAATAACGCTTGTCCTAAGGATAAATTTCCTCTTCTTATCCCTGAGACAATGATTGATGCAACAACTGGATACGAGGAAATGTCTTTCATGGATGGTTCATCTGGATATAACCAAATTCGCATGGAACCAAAGGACGAAGAACTTACTGCCTTTCGCACCCTTAAAGGTATATACTGCATCAAGGTAATGCCTTTCGGTTTGAAGAATGCTGGTGCTACATATCAACGTGCCATGCAAAATATTTTTGATGACATGCTTCATAAAAATGTGGAGTGTTCTGTTGATGACTTGGTAGTAAAGTCAAGGAAGAAGTATGATCACTTGCAAGATTTGAGGATGGTATTTGAACAACTTCGGAGATACCAACTCAGAATTAATCCGTTAAAGTGCGCATTTGGAGTTACTTCTGGGAAGTTCCTTGATTTTATTATTTGACATCGAGGTATCGAAATCGATCAAGCTAAGGTGGATGCTATCTTGAAAATGCCCGAGCCTAGAGATATTCATGAATTAAAAAGCTTGCAGGGTAAGTTGCCATATCTTAGAAGATTTATTTCGAATCTGGCTAGAAGGTGCCAACCATTTAGTCGCCTCATAAAGAAAGGGGTTCCTTTTGAATGGGACCAAGTTGCAGAAATGCTTTTGAAAGCATTAAGTCTTATCTGATGAAACCTCCAGTACTGGCAGCCCCCATACCTGGAAAGCCACTAATATTATATATTTCAGCACAGGAAAGGTCAGTAGGAGCGCTTCTCGCTCAAGGAAACAATGAAGGCAAAGAAAATGCACTTTATTACTTGAGTAGGATGATAACGCCAAATGAGCTCAAGTATTCTCCTATTGAGAAGTTATGTTTGGCACTTGTCTTCTCTATTCAAAAGCTGAGGCATTACTTCCAAGTTCACGTTGTGCGACTCATCTCAAGAGCGAACCCTATCAAGTTTGTTATGTCTAAACCAGTCCTTAGTGATCGATTAGCGAGGTGGTACCTCCAGTTTCAACAATTCGAAATTGTGTATATTCCTCAAAGGGCAGTAAAAGGACAAGCATTAGCAGACTTTCTAGCTGACCATCCGATTCTAGATGATTGGGAGTTGTCTGATGAATTGCCTAATGAAGATGCAATGGTCATAGAAATTCAGCCTCCTTGGAATATGTATTTTGATGGCGCTGCACATCATGAAGGAGCTCGTGCTGGAATAGTGTTTATCACTTCTCAAGGAGAAGTTTTTCCCTATTATTTCACTCTAACACAAAGGTGCTCCAACAATGTTGCTGAATATCAAGCACTCATACTTGGGCTTGAAATGGTTGTGGATATCAAACAATTGCAACTACAAGTTTTTGGAGATTTCAAGCTAGTGATCAACCAGATTTTGGGCAGCTATGAGGTCAAGAAGCTAGAGTTGATGCCATATCACAAATATGCTAAAAGATTGATAAGTTGGCTCGGAGAAGTAACTATTCAACATGTGCCGAGAAAGGAAAATAAGAGAGCTGATGCATTAGCAGCCTTAGCTTCTACATTATCTTTGCCTGATCAGACACAAGTCCCTATTTGCCAAAGATGGGTAGTTCCTCCACCAAATGACTATGAGGAAGAAGAAAGCAAAGTTGAGCGTATTGCTTCCGTTCTTGAGGTTGAAATTGAAGATTGGTGATAATCATTAATAGATTATCTTAGTTACGGTATATTGCCAGATAATCCCCAAAGGAAAACAGAAATCCGAAGGAGAGCCCCTCATTTTCTTTATTACAAGAATACACTCTACAGACGATCATTTGATGGAGTGCTCCTACGTTATTTAGGGACTGACGAATCCCGTCAAGCATTACAAGAGGCACACTCTGGAATATGTGGCGTGCATCAATCTAGGCCAAAACTTCATTTCCACATAAAAAGAATGGAGTATTATTGGCCAACCATGATGAAAGATTGTTTGGATTACGCTCGGAGTTGTAAAGCTTGCTAATTTCATGCTAACTTCATACATCAACCACCTGAAGTACTACACCCAATTGTTGCTTCTTGGCCATTTAATGCTTGGGGTTTAGCCGTTGTTGGTCCATTGCCAAAGTCTTCTGGTGGACATCTATACATTTTGGCCGCAACTGACTACTTCTCGAAGTGGGCTGAAGTTGTTTCTCTTAAGGAAGTAAAGAAGGAAAATGTGGCTAACTTCATCCGAGTCAATATTATCTATCGCTTTGGCATTCCTCGATATATATTGACAGACAATGGTAAGCTATTTGATAAAAAGTTGATGAATAAAATATGTGATCTTTTTGGCTTCAAGCAACGCAATTCCTCCATGTATTATGCTGCTTCCAATGGACTTGCTGAAGCATTTAACAAGACGCTCTGCAACTTGTTGAAGAAGGTTGTCTCTAAGTCTAAGAGAGATTGGCATGAAAGGATGGAAGAAGCTCTTTGGGCATATAGGACCACATATCGCACACCAACGCAAGCAACCCCTTATTCGCTTGTTTATGGTGTTGAAGCAGTCCTTCCACTTGAGCGTCAAATCCCATCGTTGCGGCTTGCTATTCAAGAAGGACTCACTGATGAATAAAATGCTCGGTTGTGCCTTAAAGAATTGGAAGCTCTTGATGAAAAGAGGCTAGAATCTCAACAAAGCCTTGAATGTTAGCCTGTCTCGATCTTTTAACAAAAGGGTACGCCTTAGATCTTTCCAAGTGGGTGACCAAGTTCTTGTGGTCAAAAGGCCTATTATTACCTCCCGTCGATCTGGGTGTAAATTCTCTGCTAAGTGGGATGGACCATATATCGTACAAGAGGTACACTCAAGTGGCGCTTACAAGATAGTTGACTCGGAAGGTTTGTGGATTGGCCACATCAACGGGAAATTTATGAAGAAATAATATCCTTGAAGAAAACAAATGCGCTCTTCGATGCATGAGCATAAACTGCATGTCACTCCTGACCCGCAAGAGTATAAACTGTGTACGGTCCAAAAAAAAGTCCGCTAGGTTGAAAACCTCGAAGGAGACGGCTTAGGCAAAAGTTAGGACGCCAAAAAAAAAGTCCGCTAGGTTGAAAACCTCGAAAGAGGCGGCCTAGGAAAAAGTTAGGACACAAAAAAAAACTCACCCATTTCGAACTGCGGAATAACTTGATCCTCTCCACTGGGGTACATAGGCAGCTTAGAGTTTCATTCAAAGTTTAGTCATATGAGTTCAAAAATACATATTACCCAAGGCATTATTCAAATGGGGTATGATAGAATATATTCACTTGATTGACACTTGAAAATTAGGTGTACATGTATTTTTTCGTTGAACTCTCTATCTTATCTTGATGGCTCAATGGGGGCAGGTCCTCCATATCAAATTGAGGTCTTTGATGGAATGATGGTAGCTCCTTTAATAAGAGGCTAAGTGTTCAAGTTAAAGACTTTGATTAAGGTCAAGTTGATTTTTCAAGTTTGTTACATCATCAATTTGAAGTGTTCAAACCGGCTAGCTCTTTAAATTAAGGTCTGCAAGCATGTCCAGGCTTCAAATCCATAAAGCATTAAAAAGGAGGGGTCAACAACAAAGGGGAACATTAATGAGAATATACAATATAAAGTTAAGCAAAAGAAGTTTTATTGTTGATGAGAACATCTACTAAACAATCAAATGCAAGGAGAAAAGGAAAAGGAACAAATAAAGTGGTGTTTATAGCCTAATCTAAGCATAACTTGTAGTTGGCCAAATCTTTGAGCAAATCTTCCAAGCATTTCCTCTTCTTCTCCAAATCAGCCAAGTCATCAGCAGTCAACAAGGCAGTGCATCATGCATCATACTCCTCTCTAGCAGTTGAGGCTCCTAAGTTGGCTTCTTCAACTTCTCTCTCAGCAACTTTTAAAAGGGCTTCTATGTTCTTCTCTTTTTCACGGAGCTTCTCTATCTTCTCTTCACTGTAACTAGGGACTGGCGGATATATGACATTTCTCTAACCTTCTCTTCTTCTTCAATCATGGCATTTGTGAGGTGTACCTCAACATCTGATATTGCGTTCTCTTCAACCTTCTCAGATAAATTTGATCGTGTCTTGTTATATGAAGTAGCAAGCTCAAAAAGGGACCTTAATAGGTTTCTCAAAGGGAAAATATCCACATCATCCCCACCCATTGCCTCAAGGATCACTATAGTATTTTCTTCAAGATCAAAGACATTGTCTACAGTGCTGCCTTTCAGCTTGTGCTGAATCAAAGTCCAAAGCTTCAAGATAAACTCCTTTCGAATATCCAAGACGACCTTCTTTCCATCAAAAACTGAAGCTTCAATTGTTGGTCGTTCATGCAAATCAGATCCCAACTTTGCCCTAATTTTATCATGAGAAATAGAAGTTGCCTCTTGATCTGCCTTAGCTGTGGAAGATGATTTATGTGGGTTTAGCCCTACTACAGACTCACCACTATCTTGTGGCCTTACTCGTTGCAATGCTTCAACGTTATTAGCCTGAAAACAGAAATGTAAGAACATTTTAGCAAAGTCATTGGGCCATGGATTACAAAAAAAAAGTATATGTTTTCTTTTACCTTCTTGTTCTGAGCTGTTAGTGTTCTTGAAGGGCTATCAACGCTTTGGACCGCTATAACCACTTCTGGGTTTGGCCTTTTTCTTTTCCAAAATTGATCTCCTTTGCTGCTATCACTATCCTCTTGGGGCAGGCGCTTGTTGGAGGCATCAACAACCACACCAAATGGAATAAGACTTTCGACAATTGGAGTATGGATCTCTTCTCTTTGAACCTCTTTGTGTAACATGGGTTTGTTGTCTGCACGCATCTCAACTACCTTAGACTGTAAAACAGGAAGCTTATCAATCACCAAGGCATCCTTATTGCAGTCTTGAATGGTATCTACGATTGGCTCAACAGTATTCATCAAAAACTGTAAATGGTCTTCAAGAAGGCTTCCATGCGCCATTGCCCACCAAGATCTATAGTTAGGTGATGTAAACTTCTTCATGTTGGACCCAAAGGGAGGAAATACTGATCTCGACTTAGACCTCATCAACACAGAAATCCGTGCAAGTCTCAACCCTTTTTCTAACGAGGCCTCACAAAAATCGTGCTCCAAGCGGCCAGGGGTATCTTGATAGAAACCAAATTGGTGGCTAAATCGATCAGGGTTGTAGGGTTCAATAATAAAATTGGCTCCATCCCTCCAAGGAAGATAATTCGAGCGAATACTCATAAAGAAATTTAACTCAGACTCATCTGCCTTACCATCATCATAATAGTGGTACGGACTAGATCTGTGGGGCATTGTCGAAGTCCAAATGATATTTTCTCCGTTATGAATACGCTTCCTTGCTTCCTCTTTTCCAAAATATTTGGCAGCACCTTCACCAGAACATGCGGCCATGAGAGGAACAACTGGACCCTTCGCATATGGAAAATGAGTCTTAAAATATTGGGCTAACCAACCATACACATACTGAGCAGGAAAGTGAGTTTGAGC
Organism: Nicotiana noctiflora; assembly: GCA_032618575.1. Classification (NCBI taxonomy): domain Eukaryota; kingdom Viridiplantae; phylum Streptophyta; class Magnoliopsida; order Solanales; family Solanaceae; genus Nicotiana; species Nicotiana noctiflora. The sequence goes on from JASVEL010000704.1 coordinate 572,555, forward strand.
AGGATCAAGCAATGAACACTTTGAAATCTCATTCAAACCCTTATATATTCTGGCTAAGACTGAGACTGCAAGGCTGACTCTTCGTTTACAAGCAAGATGACATGCGACCTTAAAAGTCCCAGGACGAATAAAGTCACCATCTTTTGAAGGGAGCACAAAAATACATAACCAACAAGAAAGAAAAGCAGCCAAGTATGTCTCGTCTTTCTTGTCATCCATAACTCCCAGCTTATGGAATAAAGTTTCTTCGCGACCAATTAACTACATCCTCTATGACCTCAGTAGGATTGTGCATCGATTTCAAACGAGCAGACTTCGTTTCTTTCCTTAAAGGGGGTTGAGCATACTTCATTGTCTTCTTGCACCAGAACTCCACCCATTTTTCGCAGAAACTCTTAGATCGTCGCTACTTCCCTCTCGGAGACGATGGAAGGCATCAAACAAATGCTCACAAGTCTGGGGAAGAAACCTTCTCCCTTTGTCATACGTGCCTGTAAGCTCTTCAGCATTTGGCATAACTTCCTCATAAAGAGATCCTGTTATAGGCAAACCATCGATCTTATACAAATCCCAAAGTGATATGGATAGTTCTCCAACAGAGGTAAGCAATGTGTTAGTGACAGGGCACCATGCCTCACAGAAAGCATGCATAATATTCGTATTATGATCATATGTGAAGACTGAAGCATATACGGCGTCATAAACTCTTGCACCCTCCAATGACAAGCGACACCTACTCAAGACGTCTTCTGCCTATTCCCAGTAGCCGGGAACGTAATGAAAATCATCGCCCCAGTGAGTTTCCTTGTTAATAATTCGACGCCATAGGCATGGTAAAGTACTCACGACATTCCAAGCATGATGAGTAGTAGTGGAAAGCATCCATGTTTTTGGAGGTAGGCTATTGTATTCAAGCGTCCAGTCTGCTAAATAAGGAGGATCCCTCAAAGGTACCCATAAAGCTGCAGCATATTGGCCGACTAGTGACCTATCAACTGGTAACCTTGTCCTATCCTTGCTTCCCTTATGGTCCAAAATAACAAGGCATTACGACTTAGAAGAAGAATTTCTTGAGTCTTTGAAGTAAACCATGTTTAGACTGCAAAAAGAGAGAAAAGTTTTTATTAGCACTTAACTTAGAAATGCGATATTCATGGACTTGAATTCATAATATATTGTGTCATGTCTCAAGATTAATCCTACCAAGCATGGAGAAGGCAAAGAAATCTTTGGCTTTGACGGTGTAATGGTCTATACCTTAGATAAAATGAAGTTAAATCTTCTAACAAGATGAAGTCATTAGCTTAGACGGTGTAATGGTCTTCGCTTCAGACAAAAGAAAATATTTGGCTTAAGATGGTGTAATGGTCTATGCCTTAGATAAAATGAAGTTAAATCTTCAAACAAGATGAGTCATTAGCTTAGACGGTGTAATGGTCTTCGCTTCAGACAAAAGAAATCTTTGGTTTAGACGGTGTAATGGTCTATGCCGTAGATAAAATGAAGTTAAATCTTCAAACAAGATGAAGTCATTAGCTTAGACGGTGTAATGGTCTTCGCTTCAGACAAAAGAAATCTTTGGCTTAGACGGTGTAATGGTCTATGCCGTAGATAAAATAAAGTTAAATCTTCAAACAAGATGAAGTCATTAGCTTAGACGGTGTAATGGTCTTCGCTTCAGACAAAAGAAATCTTTGGCTTAGATGGTGTAATGGTTTATTTAGATAAAATAAAGTTAAATCTTCAAACAAGATGAAGTCTTTAGTTTAGACGGTGTAATGGTCTTTGCTTCAGACAAAAGAAATCTTTGGCTTAGACGGTGTAATGGTCTATGCCTTTGATAAAATGAAGTTAAATCTTCAAACAAGATGAAGTCATTAGCTCAGACGATGTAATGGTCTTTGTTTTAGTCAAAAGAAATCTTTGGCTTAGACGGTGTAATGGTCTATGCCTTAGATTAAAAAAAAACAAGATGAAGTCATTAGCTTGGACGGTGTAATGATCTTCGCTTCAGACAAAATAAATCTTTAACTTAGATGGTGTAATGATCTATGCCTTAGACAAAATAAAGTTAAATCTTCAAAAAAGATGAAGTCATTAACTTAGACGGTGCAATGATCTTCGCTTCAGACAAAATAAATCTTTAACTTAGACGGTTAACAATTAATAAGTACCCATCCCCTCACGTCCCAAGATTGTCTTTTTCATGCATGGATCATCTTATTAAACAAGAACATATCTTTCTAGCTTGGCCTAAAAACAAAAAAAAAACAAAAAAAGCACAAAAAAGAAGAAGAAATTACCTTCACTAATGCTTCCTAATAATGTATGGACAAACTCCACGAGATATGAAGAAGCTGTTGATTGATGCTCGAACTACATGAAATATGGGGTTTATATAGACATTTGAAAGAAGATGTTACAATGATGCTGCCGATGTGGGAATAAGTGCTAAGGCGGTGGAAATAACTTGTATCCAATATGGACTTGGATCACAATTAGACTACAACAACGACTTAATTAGGAGCAATTGTTTCCAGGTCCGTTTAAAAAATAGAGTCCAGTTTGACGAGGAACAACAAATTAAAAGGAATGCCATCAATGCTTACTTTAGCAGCAATGATAAAGGAGATTCCTTTTGAAGTGCTATAAATTATTTTGCATTTCAACATGTAAAAAAGGAAAGAACGGCATATATGTCATCATTATCTCGGGCTAATCATAGTTAGTATTGATATTTTGATCTATGATGATCAATATCAAAATAAACTAATGAAGAACATTTTGATGGAAAAAAAATTAAAAGAAGCGTTTTTCTTTTTACTTCAACCCTAGTCTTCAAAAGTTTAAAAATCTTAACAAGTCTTGAAGTAGGGGGTATTTGTAAACATTTAAATTTTATTGGATTTAAATCCATAAAATAATTTGGACCATATAAAATTCAAGACATTAGTCCAAATAAATATTGTGGCTAATAAATTGGGTTAATTATATATGTGTTGGGCTAGTCCATTTAATTGGACTACAAATTAAAAGATAAGCCCACTTCATTAGCCCAAGGTCCAAATGGCTATTAGCCCATCTTAAAGCCTAGGCTCATTCCACGTGTCAAGTGATGTGGCAATCCAAGTCAAAAGAATGAGCCAACAAAATCATGCCATGTGTCAAGCGTTGTGGCAATCCAAGACAAGTAAATGAGCCAATGAAATCATGACACGTGTTAAGTGATGTGGCAATCCAAGATAAATAAATGAGCCAATTAAATCATGACAGGTGTCTGGATGGTATTGGTCAGTTCAAACGGACCAATCAAATTGCAGAGCCACACCACCCCCTACAACTATAAATAGAGGTCTTCATAAAGCTAGAAGACACAAGAAGTGATAACAAGAAGCAAGCAGAGAGCTCGTGGATCAAACACCGCAGATTTCTCTACAAGCTACAAGTTCAAGCACTCAAGCTACAAGTTCAAGTTCAAGTTCAAGATCAAGAACGAAGCCAAATCAAATACCAAGGCGTTCAAGATCAAATTACTTATTCGTGGTCAAGCACAAATTCAAGTGCAAGGAGGAGATTCAAGATCAAGCTTCACAAGCCCTTGAATCAAATCAAAATCAAATTCATCAATATACTTTACATTCTTGAAGAATGAGAGGAATACCATAGAGATTGTAACACTTTCATTTATTGAAATCAAATACTACATTTGTCACGCAATTGTCCAGTCTTGATTATTTAATTTTCTCGACGCGAAAATTTGTTGTTACAGTCCCACTTTATTATTTTTAAAGACTTGCGACGTTGCGAAAATGCATTTCGAGTCACACTGCAACTAGTACACATGTGACTTTAATGCATTTCAGCTTCACCGAGATTTGGGTCACATAAAATGTGCACCCGTATTAGGAATGTAATTTTTAATCGCGCCTATATCGTCTACGTCTTATTATCTTTTAGGAAAGACCGTAAAATTTGCTAAACGGTCCTTCCGAGTCTAACACTTTATATTGAAATCCGTTTGGGGGCCCCGTATATCTTTTCATCTTCAAGACGAGGCTCATCCCTTATTTTTTTTTAAAGTCCAAACTTAATCGTATACTATGTTTTTCTATTCAGTTTTTTTCTTCCTAATTTGCATATTGTTTTTGTGTTATTTTTTAGACTATGATATCAGGGTCCAGGCCATTTATTTACTAATGGGCCTGGACTTTGGACTACTTTAACAATCCATCACTGGCATGAATGGGCATCTGTAGCCTAATATATGCTACTGTTACTATTTGAAGTTACAGGTACCATGTTGACTAGATCTGGGCCTTTATACACAATTAGGCCCAGATTATATAAATAAAAAAACGAATTGTTATAACAGCACTTGAACAATTATTATTCAGCATTACTACTTAATAATTTTAGACGATACCAAATGACATTTTATTCACTGCTAATCTTAAAATTTAACAGCTAATTTAAATTCTAGCACATTAATTTGTATCAATGTTGTTATACTATATGGTAAGTTCTGATATTCAGGTAATTATTATAATACTAGCTTGCAGGATTGTTTTGTCACTTATTTAACTAAAAGGAAAACATCATTGTAATATTGACTAAACATGCTTGAATTGATAACAATGACAAACATCTAAAAGCAAATCTCTAAATCATTTTTAAGGTAGGCGATAATACAATTTGAACTACTAGACTACTTACTTTTTTTTTTAGATTAAATCGATCCTGATTTAAAGTTTAACTAACAAAAGTAGCTATATTCTAGTTCATGCGTCGAATTTCAAAATTATACCTATTTATTTAAGTGTATTAGTTTTTGTATTAGCCCGTTTTAGATTTGAATTAGGTGATAGTCTAATTACTAATTTTTGTTTAACTACCATGTGAACTACTCTACTCTACTCTATCTCGAACTTATATAGTTGTTAGTTATTACAACCATTCCTAATGAATTACAAAGGAAATCTACAAATTTACTGCAGCTATGATAGAAGAAACAAAATGACATTATCAAAATTAATCAAAACTTCATTTCTTCATCATAATCTCGATTACAATCTCCAGAAGCAGAAGTGTACTTGATTCACAACAAGTCTATGAGTCTAAGGCTTTTGAGAAGAAGAATAATCAGCAACTAATAGCAGCAAAACAGCAACAACAACAAAGAGACAGATCAATCACAGTAGAACAGCTAACAGAAAACCCCAAATATGAAATCCAGCAGATCAACCAAGTAGAATCAAGGAATTCAGCAGAATCAAGAGGAATTGATGAAGAGTTGACCTTGCAGAAGTTCCCAAATCAACACCCAAGTTAATCAGCTAAGAGCTATATATGTGGAATCCCTAATTTCTGAACTTTCAAAATCTAACGTCAGGTTGTAACCCCTTTTTCAGACTCATTAACAGTCTATTTATAGAGGTGTTTTGGGGGGAAATACAAATAAGTTAATTTCATTTCCCTCCCCTTATTATTTTTAATTATTTATAGTGTAGCCTATTAAGCTTGTGTCGAAATGCCTTTGAACCCTTGCTAGAAGGTTCTAGGCAATTCTATAGGGTTCTTTAAGGTGTGTTTTACCTAATTATCCTCACTTGCTAAGGTTTGTTACAAAAATGCCTTTTAATTCTGCCCTGTTTGCCCTTTATTTTGTAAGTAATTGCAGAAATACTAGGCACTAAAGTCATTTTTTGCCTTATCGGCTCTATTAAATCTTCAGGAATGTCATTTACTATTCCTTTTATACCCTTTGTATTTATTCCAAATTACCCGACCTACCTAAGGTCTGGCAGAACTAGGGTTGAAAGTTATTTAATAAGTAACTACTGATTATAGATGTTTTAAGACTTAACCAATTCAGACCCCATACCCTTTCATATTTTGCCAACATTTATCAGACCCAATCACTTATTACAATATGCCCATTATTTAAAACATAGCCTTTTAATACAAGTACAGTCACTCAATAAACAGAGATTGTTTTCAGAAATGGCCACTTAATAGAAATATAGCTAATTAATCAGTATAACCACTCAACAATAGAGATAGCCACTTAATAATTAGACTTTATCTTTCAGAAGTAGCCACAAAATAGAAGCACAGTTAATTAATCAACAGTATAGCCACTAAACAGACTTAACTTTTAGAAATAACCACAAGAACCTTTATACTCATAACCCAAATCACAAAAAGCATCCAAATATTTAAAATGAACTCACACACGAATCAAGTTACAAATATAGCCAGTTTTATGTTATTTTGCACATATAGCCTTAATCGCAAATTAATTTTCAATCAATCAGGATTCAGAGGAGAAGTTTGATAATTGTTGAATTCCAACTAACCAAAACTCAATTTTAGATAGAGCATGATGAACAAACACATACAAAAGGTTTATTAACACATGATTCGTGTGTGGTTAACACCAAAAACCCTAAGAACACTTTAAGAGACTTAGGCATGCGTAAGATTCACACAAACAAAGATAGATTATTATTCTTTAAGCATGCAGAAGAGATAAGTTCATAAAAAATATCATAGACATGCCAAGAATATATTTTTCAGAATCAACAAACAAGAATAGAAAAATAGAGGTGAGAACTTAGCTTTTTTGAGGCTTTTTCCTTTTCTTTTTCTTTTTCTTTCTTTCTTTTCTTCTTTCTTCTTTCTTCCTTTTCTTCTTTCTTTCTTTTCATTTTTCAGGACTCTGAAGACGTTTGGTTTCTGAGTGTTGGACTTTTCAGATGGGGCTTTTGATTTGGGTTTTGGTGTATATGGAGTGGTCTTGGAGCTTAGTATAGTAGTTTGAGGGGTAGGGTTATTTTTTGGTACTAGCAGAAGTAGGGTTCCGGCGAGTCATTTTCTTATATTCGAGAAGTTACGGGGATATTCGAGACTAACCACCCATATAAGGTGAAAGAACACCTCAAAGTGGTCTTAGGGTGTTAATCTCAAACACCGGTTCATACTTGGTGAGGTTGCCGACTAGGGTTCCGGCGACCGGAGTTTCAAGAAGAGGAGACTTTTAGTTTTACTAGGGTATTCATGGTGGTTTGAGGAGTGGGTGGGTGAGGGGTGAAGTGTTGGTGGCTCGCTTGAGCCGGAGATGGTGGCTGAGGCAGGTTTGCCGGCCAGTCTCCATGGGAGACCAGAGGAAGAAGAATAAGATTAGAGAGGCGGCTAGGGTTTCTATTAGGTTGTATGTGTGTGTGTGTGTGTAATGACATTGAACGAGAGATTGGAGTATTTATATTCATCACGTCTCGTGGATTCCTGGCTCTTGGATTAGTCAAGATCAACGGCCAGGATCCTTTACTCTCAAAACGGTATTGTTTGGTTAAATGAATGATTTCTTTAGGTCCGTCAGATATTAAGCTTGGACGGCTGTGATTGTTTCACTATACTACATCGTTTGGCTTTTAATGAGACCTAATATCATCCATATTGAACGACCGAGATCAATTCCTTTCACGACGTCGTTTAATTTTCAATAGAACCGCCTCATCTGGTCTGGTAGATTCAATTCATCAACGATTGATATTTTTTTGGCTTATACGGTGTCGTTTGGTCACGAGCCTGGGCAGACCAGGCTTTTTTTAGGGCCTGGTGTGCTTGGGCTTGTATATTATTATGTATCTAGCCCAAACTATATTGTATTTTGTATTTTTAGTTTGTATTTTAATTATTTCTTGTATTTTCTTTTTGTATTTTATATTTCCCTTTTTGTATTTATTTTCAACTGTTATATTTCTTTTATTTTCTATTTTCCTGATTTTCCTTAATTTTCTAGTATTTTTGCCATTTTTTTTTTATTTTTTTGGTATTTTTGTATTTTCTTGATTTTTTTTTGAATTTTCACATTTTTTTATGATATTTTCCAATTGATTCCTTTTGTAATTTTAATTTCAATTTTATTTTTAACAAAAACACAAGATTTCAATTAAATTACATAGTTGCACACCAAAAATCATTTTTGTATTATTTTTATATTTATATTTAAATTTAATTGCTCGGGGCAAAAATCACTTGCTCACACCAACAATCGAGTAGAAAATCACAAGATTTTAATTTCAGATTGAGTAGAAAGTTAGAAAGATTTTAATCTCAAACTGGAGTAGAAAATTCGAGATTTTAATCTCCAAAACGGGGAGTAGAAAATCGCTTGGATTTTAGTCTCCCAAAGAAGAACTTAAGATGAACACAAAATATAAAAAAAAGGTTAAATTTCTTAATCTTGTTAGTCTTTGTATTCGAAAATATAATTTCTGCAAAATAAAACGAAACGAAAAACCAAAGACAGAAATTGAATGAAATGAATAACGTTTCGAGCCCAACAAAAAACCCGGGTTCCTTAAGGAATTTAATCCCATCACTGTTATCCAAGGTTGGTGTGATTAATCCTCCTATGATAGAACATAACAGCTATTATGTAATACTAGTAATGAAAATTACAGAACTTCGTCGAACTCAACAAGCGATAGTAAATCACATTGATTCTTACGTTTTGCTTTTGGAAAACAAATGCAGAAATGCAGAAGAGAGGGGGAGATTATGCAAATTATAGTGCTCAGAAAATGAGACCAAACTATAGAGTTTATAGCCAAACAATATGTGTATTCAAAACTGACAGTTAGTCATTAAGAAATTATCCACACGAAAATATCAGGAAAAAGAAAAAGAAATAACGAAAAACGAAAAATAAATTTGATCAAACAAATCATCAATCAATCATATCAATTGAACGGAGCCAAGCCGAGCGACAATGGAGGTGGCGCGAGGCATCACTTCTTCCTAACTCTTTAAGAGCTAGAAGATGTGCTTCTCTATATAACCACAACGATTGCCTTTCCTTCTTCCGATGAGGGACAAATGCATTAGTAAAGGAAACTATTTTAAACTTTTTGTTTCCATCCATTTCCCATTCACACCTCTTATCTAATTAGATAGAAAAAAAAATCAATAACAGTAACAACAAATCCAGTAGTTTTCCACAAGTGGAGTCTAGGGAGGGTAAGATGTACGCAACATTATCCCTATCATTGGAATGGCACAGAGACTGTTTCAGATAGACCATCGGCTAGAGAACGGCTGAAAAAGAAAAGGTAATTACAACAAGTAGGAATAACAACAAAACAAAATAAGATTGAATCCAAGAATGCAGTCAAACTCCAGGTATAATAGTCATCTATGAATAAAAGATATCATGCTAACAAATGTTAGCGAACTTAGTAAGACAGGAGAAATGCTCGACTACCTACGAATATTCTATCTTAATCTTTGACCTCCACACCCTCCAGTCTACGGTCGTGTCCTCAGTCAGGTTCATTTGTGTCCAGGGACAGACCCAAGTGGTAAGAAGTGGGTTCAACTGAACCCGCTTCGTCAAAAAATAATACTATATATATGTATAAATTATGGCTAAGCAAGATAAATTTTGTATAGAAATTATTTTTGAACCCACTTATAAAACTTATATCGCTTATGTTAGTTATAGTCTTCTCCGACTGAACCCGTTTGCACAAAATTTTGGGTCCGCCATGAGTTGTATCATATCCCACCTAATAATGTCTCCCCAAGACTTCTTAGCCTACCTCTATCCTTCTTGCTACTGAGACTAACCGCTCGCACCTTCTAGCTAGGGCTATATTTCTCCACTTAACATGATTTTGGGAGTTTTAAATTGAGAAAGTCATAATATAAAATCTATTTTTGACACACATATATATAAATTTTGAAAAATATTAATTTTTAATCAAACTCGCGAATCAATTATTAAATCTGACACCTATTGAGAATGGAGCTAGTGGGATCTAAGGATTAAACTGTATTCAGAATTTATTCTCCCTTTTAATAGAGGCTTTTAATGTCATCACTCATGATCATCTGGATCCTCCTACTTTGATAATAACTTGCAACATATAAACCAACCATTTTAAAATTATTAGTATCTTTTATCTCGCATACCAAACGACCCCTCTAATAAAGTGCTTGTAAACCGAAATAATGTTAAAAAACACAAAAAATACCTAAATAAACCAAAAAAAAAAATACACAATTACCCATTTCGCAGTATAAAACTGCGAAATGTACAAACGTCCGTTTGTACATTTCGCAGTTTTATACTGCGAAATGGATTAAAAATTTTTTTTTTTTTAGAAAAATAGGCCGTTACAGTTAATGAATAAAAAAAAAAATTTTTTAAAAAAATAAGGCATTTCGCAGTTTTATACTGCGAAATGCAATTCGCAAGTTTTGTACTGCGAATTGCATTTCGCAGTATAAAACTGCGAAATGCCTACCATTGTTATATCCGCCCGCCCCTTCCTTCCTCTCCACTCTCACACTTAAAATTTTCTCAAATTCTCCTCGGCCCCCCCTCAAATTCCCTTCAAATGTTTGCCAAAATTTTGATTTCGAAGTCCCACCCGTCCCCTTCAAGTGCAATATAAGTGGGGACCACCCGAAGATACTGTTGGACACGAATTCGGTAACAAAATTTCAGTTTTACAACTTTAATTTGAGGTATTTGAATTAATTTTATTTTATAATTTATTAGAAAATATGTTAATGTTGGTATATTTATTGTTTTAGTATTACATTAATATGTTATTGTATATCATGTTAGCGTAGAGCCTGTTAGCGTAGAGTCTGTTAGCGTAGAGCCTGTTAGCGTAGAGCCTGTTAGCGTAGAGCCTTGTAGCGTAGAGCCTTGTAGCGTAGAGCCTTATTTAATTTTAGCGTAGTCTTTTAGTATGAAAATATTAAAATTGAGATTTAGAATAATTAATCATTATTATGTGGTTCCGGGCCTCAAAAATCAAGCCTGGAACCTTTAAACAACCGTTATATTAAATTATACGTAATTTAATTAATTAAGTTAACAAAATTATGAAAATATTAAAATTGAGATTTAGAATAATTAATCATTAATATGTGGTCCGGGCCTCAAAAATCAAGCAGCCTGGAACCTTTAAAAAACCGTTATATTAAATTATACGTAATTTAATTAATTAAGTTAACAAAATTATGAAAATATTAAAATTGAGATTTAGAATAATTAATCATTAATATGTGGTCCCGGGCCTCAAAAATCAAGCTTGGAACCTTTAAAAAACCGTTATATTAAATTATACGTAATTTAATTAATTAAGTTAACAAAATTATGAAAATATTAAAATTGAGATTTAGAATAATTAATCATTAATATGTGGTCCGGGCCTCAAAAATCAAGCCTGGAACCTTTAAAAAACCGTTATATTAAATTATACGTAATTTAATTAATTAAGTTAACAAAATTATGAAAATATTAAAATTGAGATTTAGAATAATTAATCATTAATATGTGGTCCGGGCCTCAAAAATCAAGCCTGGAACCTTTAAACAACCGTTATATTAAATTATACGTAATTTAATTAATTAAGTTAACAAAATTATGAAAATATTAAAATTGAGATTTAGAATAATTAATCATTAATATGTGGTCCGGGCCTCAAAAATCAAGCCTGGAACCTTTAAACAACCGTTATATTAAATTATACGTAATTTAATTAATTAAGTTAACAAAATTATGAAAATATTAAAATTGAGATTTAGAATAATTAATCATTAATATGTGGTCCGGGCCTCAAAAATCAAGCCCTGGAACCTTTAAAAAACCGTTATATTAAATTATACGTAATTTAATTAATTAAGTTAACAAAATTATGAAAATATTAAAATTGAGATTTAGAATAATTAATCATTAATATGTGGTCTCGGGCCTCAAAAATCAAGCCTGGAACCTTTAAAAAACCGTTATATTAAATTATACGTAATTTAATTAATTAAGTTAACAAAATTATGAAAATATTAAAATTGAGATTTAGAATAATTAATCATTAATATGTGGTCCCGGGCCTCAATAATCAAGCCTTGAACCTTTAAACAACCGCTATATTAAATTATATGTAATTTAATTAAATAAGTTAACAAAATTATGAAAATATAAAATTTTTCTATGTAATAATTAATTTTTCTTATTTATAGTACACGACATGGCATGTCGTCAACCTGCACACCCTGGACCTTTGGCAGCAGGATTATTAGTACTGCAGGGTGACCATAGATCTGAGTCTATTTGGCACGGCCATCTAGCTCTTCAGACTATACGCCCCAGGAGGCCGGACGATCTGTGGGAGTTTTTGGCGCAGCATCCATTTCATCCACGAGTAGTAGACCTTCTACAGTAGACCGGCTTATACAGCATATTTGAGCTGGGACGGATGCAGCTTGACTGGTCGCTCATCACAGCGTTGATAGAGCGGTGGCGACCAGAGACGCATACATTTCACCTGCCTACTGGAGAGGCTACGATCACTCTCCAGGATGTGCAGGTGTTGTATGGATTGCGCATTTAGGGCCGCGCATTGACACTTCCCCAGGAATGGAGACGGATGACCCGCGCACAGCTGGCGGATGCGATGGCACGGATGACAGGTTTGCACCCGGAGGGCAACGTTGGTGGTTGTGGTCTCCAGATATCCGTCATTAGAGATTTCATGGCGGAGTTGCATCCACAGTTCACGCAGGAGACAGAGGAGTTGTGGATTATCCGTTTCACTCGGATGGCATTACTCGTGCTATTTGGGTGTGTCTTGTTTCCCAACACGTCGGGGAACAAGATATCGATGCGGTTTCTCCAGCCTCCGGAGGATATGGAGCAGGTGCATCAGTACAGTTGGGCAGCTGCTGTTCTGGCGTATCTCTACAGGAGCATGTGCCGGGCTAGCATCGGTGCAGCTATTGATATTGGTGGTTTTTTGCCACTACTGCAGGTGAAAAATACTTTCAAAATTAATTAAGCACAAATTATATATTTTAAAATGACTGATAATTTACATCAATATTTTTTGTTAGGTTTGGGCGTGGCAGCGTATCATGCCACTACAGCCACCTCTGCCGGCACAGGACTATCCGCCCCTCCCGCTAGCTGTGAGATGGATTCTCCGGGGGGGAATTACCGAGGAGTGGATGTGCACCACAATCTCCCCCTTATTAGGGATCAGTTGGATATGTTGCATACTAGGTAAACATCTACATAAAGTTGGTTGTTTTAAATGTAGTTGTACCTTGCATACTAATTTATTGTTATTCGTTGTAGTTCATCTGGATGTCGTACACTGATGAGCTACTTGCGCACCTACCTGCTATTTGCTCGGCAGACCGGCTCATATGGAGCATCTCCGTCCCATTGATATTCTGGGAATTTGTTGAGTATCATGCGACGGAGCGTGTGCTTCGTCGGTTTGGTCGTCATCAGCCGGTACCGAGTGATCCCTCCTGGGACCCTACTCATTATCAGCGTGACGACCGTCACAACATGAGCCGGGATTATGCAGCGTGGCTGCGTGACCAGGTAGTCCATTGGGAGGAGCGAGCTCAGCGCATCCCGCCACCGCCGACACCGTACCAGGAGGCTAGTATTGCGATTTATGAGGCCTGGTACAGACGTCACACCCGGAAGTATGTCGGGAACCCCATCCACATGCTTGACGGCCGGTACAGACCGTATGCCGGACGACACGAGTCACTGGTATGTTATTTTGACTTATTAATATCATATAATTATGGCATAGAGTAATTTACTTACTAATTGACTTATTTCACAGGTTAGTTGGTTTCACCGGGTCTACCAGGCTAGTGTCGATACCCAACAGTCTGAAGACAACCCTGGACTGGTTGACTTTGCACAGATGGTTGCCCAGATGTGTCGTATGGGACTGGAAGAGGCGAGGGAGGGCAATAGGTTAGATGATGAGCCCGATTATATGGATGCAGACGCGTACCGGAGGGGTAGGCCAGTCCCCCGTGCAGGGGCTAGGGCTCGCAGGGGACGACGACGACGTGCACGGCGAGGGGGTGTTGAGGAGCCGGTCGACCCACCTGCAGGGTTTGGAGCTGGGGGGTTTGGAGATGAGCAGGAGGGTTATCCAGCTGACCCTTCCAGCAGCATGCAGCGGGATTTTATGACCTATCCAGATGACCCTTCCAGCAGCATGCAGCGGGGTTTTATGACGCATCCAGGTGACCCTTCCAGCAGCATGCCCTCATACGACCCTGGCAGCAGTATGCCCTCATACGACCTTCAGTTGTCATTGCCAGCGACACAGATGACCCCATCCGGACCATTGCAGATTATGGGTACCTTTGACGGGGATGTACATGAGTACTTCGCTGGCACATCTACTGCAGGTGAGCATCGGCCGACCCGTGACGTGGATGGCGGTCGTAGGTTGAGTTATACATCGTCCCCTGCATTTGATGCGGTATGTTTGTATTACTTTTGTTTTTCAATTCTACATTATTTTACTTTCGATGCAATAAATTCATTACATCTGTTTTTATGCAGTCTTCATCTCAGACCATGTTTGACCATACTACATGTGATGATGAGCTGACCATCGATGAATATTCGGAGGACCTCGACGAGACCATTGTGAGAGAAATAATTTGTTAACCATAATAATTTAAATACCTCTCATATTTTATCTAACATTACTTATTTTTTATAGGTTGGTGCCGGCCCAACGGCCTATTCCTCCGACCCTGCAAGTTGTGTTGTAGATGCCGCTGCACATCCTCCCATAAAAAGGCGGCTTGACGATGATGATCCAGATAGTGTGCCAGACCGACAGGGGATGCGGCTTAGGCCAGCAGCAAATTTGAGGCACAAAGCATGCGGCACTCATTGATTTCATTATGTATATACACTTGTGTAAATAATATTTATTCTGAATAAATAAATATTTTTTGATTTCATTAATGTATACATACAAACATAGCATTAATAGTAGAAACAACACTTCCAATTCAAATATAACTAAAGCAATAAATAGAACAATGAGCCAAATATCTATAAACAACACTTCCAATTCAAATATAACTAAAGCAATAAATAGAACAATGAGCCAAATATCTATATATAAAATAGAACACAAACATAACATTCCAATAAAACTTACAACATAATATTCCCATAAAACTTAAAATTGTTCAATACAAACACAAACATACTATTACAGTTAAAATGAAATGACACTTAAACGAGAGTAAAATCAAGTAGACGTTCTATGAGCTTCCATTTATTCTGCGTTCTAGCCACTTAAATTGTTCTAGCAGTCGTTCTTGTTCGTCTTCTAACTCTTTTACTCTCGCTTTAAGCTCCGCAATTTCCTGTTTATTTTTTTGGTTTTCTCCCATAGCTGATGCCAATTTCCACTCTGCTCTTAGTTTTTTGTTTTTTTCTTCCCTCACCTCGTCCCTGAGTTGTATCCTTCTTATATTGCTATTGTAGCTGCTTTCTGCTTGCGTTAACCACATATTATGCAGATTAAGCATTCGTTCTCTGTAGTTTGCTTGGAGACACTGTTCCTCAGCCCATTCATTGAACTCACACATTGGCTCATTCGGATTTTTGTAGCAATCCATCTGGTTCATGCACATCCAGTAGTGGCGTCCAACATCATCACCTTCCCAACATGTTTGTTGCACACATTTTTTCCACAGTAACACACTGGTGTTCCATATTGAGCCATTTAAAATATTGCACAGTAACACACTTTGAAAATATGAAACGTTCGCAAGAAATATTTGCGCTTTGTAAGATTTTAAGCACATGTAATGACGGTAATGAGCCCCGTATTTATAGGCAACATAAACATAAATCGTTATATAATACTACGATTTGCATTTCGTAGTATTAAACTACGATTTGCATTTCGTAGTATTAAACTACGAATTACAAAAAAATGCAGCTTTTTCGTAAGAAGTGACAACTTTTTGTAAAGTACGAATTACAAAAAAATGGAGCTTTTTCGTAAGAAGTGACAACTTTACATTTCGTAGTATTGAACTACGAATTACATTTCGTAGTATTGAACTACAAATTACATTTCGTAGTATTGAACTACGAATTACATTTCGTAGTATTGAACTACGAATTACATTTCGTAGTATTGAACTACGAATTACTAGGACACTAAAAATCACATAATTTTAAGGTTTTTTCAAATAAAAGGACAAATTTATATTTGTAGTATTGATCTACGAATTACATGGATGAAATGACATAGATATGACAATTCACATGCTTTTCAGAACTTCACTTTTCGTATTATTATACACTATTTAAAAGTGCACAACATCACATTAAGAAAATTACAACAACATACGTAATTTGAAGAATAATTTTATTTCAAATGCACAAAAGGTACTACATACATATATTACAACTAATAATACAAAAATAAGGAACTAATGTTATGGTTGATAGTTGGGTACATTGGACGAACTTGCACTTGAAGGACATTTACGGCGGTCATGTCCAGTTTGGGAGCATATGCTACATTTACGTGCATAAACGGACTCACCAACATCCATTTGGTTCGGTATACGTGTTCTCTTTTGCACTCTCAGCTTGCGCAAGTACTCCTTGTTACATACCAACTTAAAAGGTTCCGGCGGCCAATAATGCTCAGCACCTAATGGATGCAACTTCCCACTATACGTGTCTACGTATGCTGCAACACTGTAGTGCCTATCAATGTAGTTTGTTGCCCCATAGCCAACTTGTTGAAAGCACTTCAATGCATGTGGGCACGGCATGTGGTAGATGGTCCATTTCCCACACGAACATAACCTTGTACTTTCATTCACCGTGTGTACATTATTCCCACGGTGTGCACGATTACCTGTCTTAACTTCGAAAACACCTTGTTCATTGTCGTACTGAATATAAGAATGCCACTGTGCTCGCTTCCTGTACTTTTCGAATCTTTCCATGGGTTTTGGCATAAATTCAACACCTCATCCAACAATGACGATGCAGCTGCATGCCTTTCAACAAATCTCTCTGCACTCTGTTTGAAAGTCATGCGGACCATGGCAGTGACAGGCAGTCCACGGGCAGATTTCAACAAGCCATTAAATGACTCAGACACATTCGTGGTGAGGGCTCCCCATCGTATGCCACCATCAGCATGCAATGTCCACATTTGAGTGTCATGTTGCATCAACCAACTATAGGCTCGTGGTTCCAACTGCCGGATTGCTTCCATGCACCTATTGAATTTACATAGTTGGTGCTCAGTTGCAGCCATCCACATTAAGTCATGCAACGCCTTGTCAGGAAATCTCTTTTGAAAATTGGCCTTTAGGTGCCTCACACAGTAACGGTGGTATGCATGCGGTGCCTGCCATTCAGCCAAGTGACGTACAGAACTTAAAATACCACCATGCCGATCAGAAATTAGACAAATACCTAAACGCTGTTTCACAACGTGTTGCTTCAAGTGGTTCAAGAATTGCGTCCACGTCTCTTCACTTTCGTTCGCACAAATGGCAAAAGCAAGTGGAAATATTTGGCCATTGGCATCTATAGCAATTGCAATCAAAAGCTTAATATCATACTTTCCATAGACATGAGTACCGTCTATGGAAATTACAGGACGACAATGCACAAAACCATCTATTCTGGTTTAAATGACCAAAATAGATAGTTGAATATAAATTCCGGCCTGCCAGAACTTCGCTCGCGCCTCCATTCAACAATAGTACCGGGGTTAAATTGTTGCAGTGCAGCCATGTACCTAGGAAGATTTGAAAAGGACTTATCCCAGTCGCCATAAATTAGTTCAAAGGCACGTTTGCGACCGAGATATGCCTTTCTTTTACTTATAGTACAACCATACTCCTTGTGGACAACTGTAATACACTCTTTAATCTTAAATCTAATAGACACTTCCAAAAATGGAACCAAGACAAGAGAAATCAAGTCAACATCCAGGTTGAAGTGGTTCTCATTGAATGTGTCCATTTCACATCTATGATCGCTAATAAATTTACCAACTTTCCACAAACCAGATTTTTTCTTTGTAGCACGAAGCATCCAATGACAGCCCAAGAACCACCTGCGACATACAACCTTGTATTTATCCCTAGTTGACTCAGTTATCGTCATCTCACGAGACTCCCTTATGGTATAGATTTTTACAGCCCTAACTAGGCGAGCTTTGTCAGGGAAATACATGCCCTTTGTAACAACACCTGGTCTACATTCATCCCACATCTTCGATCGTAATTCATCATAACCCCTTGTCAATGCATCAACATTAGGCATGGCAGGCAAATTATCCAGGTATGGAATATTTCTCTCATGAAAAGGCACGTGGGATTCATACACTCTTCGACAGACCGGGGGGGAGGAGGAACATGCTCCCTAGTCAAATCAGGCTCCACATTCACTTCCTCCTCCTCATCGTCATCCTCCACATCATCACCCTCCTCACGGAAGGGTGTCTCATCACCAGACTCATCCGCATTGTTATCGTAATCACTATCATCCTCCTGACTCTACGCATCTGCTAAGTCACGAGTAAAAACATCGTGTACGGGCAACTTTGTTAGTCCAGGAGCTTCTAGAAGCTCGTTTTCACTGCATATAACCAACAAAAATTTAAGTATCCTAATAGTATTTTCTTGAAATTTAAATGTACATATCACTACATCACTATACTTACAACTCGTATTGTCTTGAAGTCTCATGCTGGCTTTCTTGAGGTTGCTGATAACTACCAGAGGGACCACCGTGCTCCAATACTGCAGATTTTTGCAAATTCCAACTAGGGACGTGGTCATAATTTGTCAAATTCAATTTCGGACGATACACCCTATGAAAATTAGAACTATAAATACAAATCCAAATAAAACATAAAGAAAAAGATTTCACTAAATTTAAGTTTACCGATCGTCTTCTTCATTATACGAAGTAGTAACATTATTTTCTGGCTCCTCATTCGCCTGTGGTGACAAATTCAAATCAAGAGAACCTCTTCCATCTCCAACCTGTCCGCCTAATGCTCCTCCAAAATAACCATCCGATGAATGTGGGTTATCACTTATACGCACTCCCTCATTACTACTAAGGTCTTCAACCTTGACATACATTTCTAATAATTTTATTACAATGTATTCTCTATATTCGTCCGGAACCCGCAAAAATCTCTAAGACTTTCATCATCGTCAATGTTAAACTCCGAATAATAAGCAAACCCATGCGGAGTCATTGAATAAGGAAATCTTCCGGTTACTTTAATGCTAACCGAACGCCTCCGCTCACTCATTTTTTTACGTAACAACGATACCAAAGTATTGTATTGCATATTAAGCGGCAATTTAACATGACACTGTGGAGGAGAGCTATACCTCACTGAGTTATTATCCACAATAACCTCACCCCCCCAATACAATGAAACCCTCATTTTGGCAACTTGAGACATTATAAAAAATGGATTGATAAGGAGAAGAGAAAAACCGAAATAATTTGCGTTGATAGAGTTTTGATGAAGTTCAGTCGTCTATAAATAAGAAAATTTTGAGAATCAAATTCGCACTACAAAACTACGAATTATGATTTTTAATTAAAAAGTGGGCCCATTTGCAGCCTATTTCGCAGTTTTGTACTGCGAAATAGCCTATTTCGCAGTACAATACTGCGAAATAGGCCACTTTTGAAAACACGGCCATTTTTAAAAAAATAAAAATAAAAAATCCCATTTCGCAGTATAAAACTGCGAATTGCACTAACGGCCGTTAGTGCAATTCGCAGTTTTATACTGCAAAATGGGTAATTATGTATTTTTTTTTTTTTTGATTTATTTAGGTATTTTTTGTTTTTTTTAACATTATTTCGGTTCTGGACTCTTGCTTTCACTTTCTATCTTTGCGATAGAGCAAAAGTGCATTAAAGTGATAAGTACAAACAAAAAGCTGCACTATTAATCAAGTCCAAGAAAGGTTGGATTGTAAATTCTAAGAAAAAATGTAGGCATCTAATGTCAAATCATTTCTAAAACCATCTTATATACTGCAAAAAGTGACATGTCCTACAAAATCATTTTTAAAATATTTCCTCAAAATTAAAAACATAATAAAATATGTAGGACTTTTTATGTATTGCATATGGACATATTCTTGACAATAGTTAGGGGGTTTTTCTCGCTCTTAAAATGAAGGAATATGAACTGATTGGTGATAAATCTTTTTTTTTTAATTTAAATTTAAATACAACCACAACTTCAAATCACTCCCACTTGATTGCGACTTAATATTTCTTTTTACAAAGTTGACACGAAAGGATGGAAACACAATTAAGCTAAAACGTGATCTAATAGCAAAAGTGAAACATAATTTAAAGCTAATGAGTTTTACTCTTTTTAAGTTACTGAATTCTAAATTAATATTTGAATGTTGGTAATGAAGTTTTTATACAAATACATAATTATTGGGTTCAATCGGCCCTATAACTAACTTGCTAGTTCCGTCTCAATACACATTGTAATTCGAACTTGTGACACATTAATTAAAAAACTTAATAGGA
The DNA here is from genome assembly GCA_032618575.1 of Nicotiana noctiflora. Lineage (NCBI taxonomy): Eukaryota > Viridiplantae > Streptophyta > Magnoliopsida > Solanales > Solanaceae > Nicotiana > Nicotiana noctiflora. The sequence continues at coordinate 592,980 of JASVEL010000704.1, forward strand.
TCTTTTAAACTTAAGTATTCAAAAGCTTTTGCAATTATGTTATCAATAAGTCACAATTATGATAAACTTAAGTATTTAAACTAAAATTAAAGTGCATTTGGCAATCTAACAAAAAAGTAACTTACAATATACTCATCTTTTGTTTATTCTTGTCCTTTTAACTTTCTCATCTTTATCCAAACCTAGAAGATAAGAAAACTTACTTATCTTGCTCTAAATTTTTCTTGCTCTTATTGCTAACAACAAAACAATAATGCAACACCACAAAATCATTTGGTGCAAAAGTAACCACAAAATTCTTGGACTACAACTCTAAAGAAAATTTCAATAAGTGTCCCACAAGCAATAAACTATTTAAACTATAGCCATGTGTTAAATTTCCAATGGTGTAGACCCATTCCTTACCACAAAATTTAACCTTGTCCATATAGTTGCTGACTCATTAATGACCAAACGCTATGATTTCTCATTACTATATTTCCTCGAATATCCCAACTATATGTATCCACCCCTCTTCCCTATCTTTTCTCAAAAATTTTATGTAACGACGGATCTAAAATTCAAATTATATAAGCTCTATTTCGAATGTTTATCATATTCTTATTCTATTTATTGATTTCAAATTTATTATTTACAATGATTTAACGAGTTCTTTTAATATATATACAGAATTTAAATTAAAGTTATTGAATATTTATGAATATATAATATCTTTTTATCACATTTGCGTCATTAAGTAATTCAAATTCAAGTCGAGCAAGTCAAATAAGAATATAAAGTACTACGTATCTAGAAGTTTTTCATTTTTAAAGCTAAACTTATAAGGATGAAGGAATCTTAATCATCATATCACGTAGGACTTGTTTGGTTGGAAGATGTTAGACATGATAAATTATTTAATCTTTTTATATAAAAAAAAATATTACAATTCTAAAATAATTAATTTCCAAATTAATTATATCATAATTTTTTTTAATCAAATATAAAATAAATTTTTCTTAATTATTTAATTTCGAAATTAATTATCCGCACCCAAATGAGCCCATACAGTCTAATCCCAATTTTTTTGTCTTCCTAAATTTTATGCTGCTTTCTGACGTGGCACAGCATTTTCTTATCCTTTATCAAATAACCTTTCGCCACGTCATTTTCAACAACCCCAAAAATAATATTTTATTATCCCCTAGCCTGTTTTCTCCACTAATATATACCCCTCTACTTTCCCTTTTGTAAACCTCTTCTATTCTTGTTCTCTCCAAAAAGAAAAAAAAGATTTCTATCAAAATATTTCATAACATCTCTCTCCTCCTTCTGCTTCTCATTATTTTGAAGGGTCAAAAATCCTAACATGGATTTCCCAGAAATTAACATGATCAGCGATTTTGAAGCAGGTGTGAAATGCCTACAAAACCCTTCTTTAATTTCTCGATTCTTTTCACTTTCAGAAGTAACCCAAATTTACGGTTTCTGGAAATGGGGCGCTTTAATTCTTGCAGTTGTAGCCACTTTTAGCAGCCTAATAAGAAAAATCAAACTTTTGTTCGTTTACGTTTTTACCCTTAAACCTTCCGCTGAACCTCTCCTTCAATACCTCGGCGAAGACTTTGATATCTCAGACTCCGACGATGACGACGATAAATGCTCAACGCCGCCGTCTTCTGACGATGAAGACCTCATCGATCGGCAAATTGATGAAGATTTTAGAGTTTCTGGCTCGAGTTTCTATTTTAAGGAGCAAGGTCAAAATAGTAATTTGAGACTTCGCCGGCAGCGGAATAATTTTGAGCGGTTCCCGTGGACGGAATTTTCTGCCGGGAAAAATGTCGTTAAACTGTGGGATAGTTTAGCGTTAGGTTTAGATTATGAGTATGATGATTTATCTAAAAGTGTAGTGTCGTTATGGGATTTGAATGCGGAGCAGAAAATTAGCGATATTTTTAGCGGTTCTTCTCAGGTTCCAGCGGTAACGACAGCGTCACCGTCGGTGGTTTTGTCATCGGAGGTGAAAAATGATCGTAACGGCGTCATTTTAGCTGCGTACGATACGAGGATGAAGAGTCAGTCACCGGCGATATGTGCTGAGTGGAGGAAAAGTTCAGGGAAGGTCGTCGGAGTCAATGCCGCCGATGCCGGGAAAGTTCACCTGAGAAATGAAGCTGCCGGAATTTTGACAGTTGGTGACATGAGGAACGTTAAGTCACCGTTAGAGATAACGAAGGGTGACGATGACACGTGGTGGGACGCGGACGCCGTTACAATCGAGGAAAAGTATGACGGTTCAAATTGAACTAGTCAAAAATTGAACGAGCTTCACTGACTCGTTGAATGAATGATCTAGAAAGGATAAAATAGTAAATGACAAAGGCGAAATGTGAAGGAACAAACACTCGTCCGTGTTTGTCTGTAAATATGATTATTTCCAATAATTATTGGAAATGAAAATTCAATATTTGGTCAAGCTTACTTTTCTTCTACATTTAGTTTGTTGTCTCTAAATGAATATTTTAATCTGAATTTCTTTATTATTTATTGTTATTTTAAGTGTTAAATTTGTCGCTTTATGGCTTGCTTAGCTGGTGATTCTACCAAAACCCATTTGATTAGTTAGGATGCAGGTGTTCTTTTATCATTTTTAATATTTTTCAAAACTATTATTCAACTAAACAGCTCAACTTATTTAAATAATTGATTGTGTTAATTACACTTTATGACATGGGTGGAGAAACAAATAGTAGCATAAGAATAGCTATAATTATTGGAATTTATTAGGTGATCAGGATATAATGTGGTAGTTGAGGCTACTTTAATCTTTACTAAAGATCCTTACCAGCCGTCTATTTAGTTATAGCTCGTTGCACCGGCGGTTTATATTTCATGTGTGTTGCACCGAACTAGCGGTTTATATTTTATGTGTGTTTTGCGAAAGGACGGTGGTTGTGGATTTCTCGAGAATTTAAAAAAAGAAAAATGAATTTCCAATAATTACAAAAAGTCATGTTGAGTGGGTACACGATTTTCATACAAGAACCAAACACTTTTAGCTGTCATCCATAATTCAACAACATATAAACACTTCAAATGTCTCAACTCACAATAAATACGTAGTATGATAACAAAAATATGAGAATTTAGCGGGCCTTCAACATTTGGTTGAAAAAAGCAAAAGTGCACTTTGATTAATGTCCGTGTCGGATTATTGTTGATTGTTAGTCCATTTTTCTTCTTAAAATTAATTTATAAAACTACTTTCTATTTTTTATCACCATCAATCAAATAAAAATATTCTCTACGTTCTCTAACAACAACAATAACCCATTATTATCTTATTTAGTGGGGTATTGAGAGGATAGTATGTACGCATATATCCCTACCCTGGGGTAAGCGGCTGTTTTCAAACAGATTCCTAGTATCATTCCCTCTAAAAACTTCTCACCTTACTCTTGGGAGACTTGAACTCACAACCTCTTGGTTGGAAGTGAAGGTTGCCTACCATCCGCTCTCTAAGAAATAACAATGTATTTAGTATAATCCCACAACTAAAATTTTGAAGGGTAATGTATACTCAAACTCTATTCCTATCTTGTGAAGGTTAGACTATTTCCTATAGGTCTTCTGGTCAAGAAAAACACTCTTATCAGAAGTACTAATGTAATATTTTTGGGATAGAAAATTATCGAAAAAAATAAAAATAAAAATTACTAGATTCACGATTGATAATTTAAAAATAACCACAGTTTCAAAAATAAATAACATTTAGCAATTTTTTCATGTAAAGATAAATTTTGAATAAAAACACCCTTAAAATCCGAAAATATTCTAGCATATATGTTAGAGTTCGAATTATTTACTAATGATCTTCCGACATAATGTGTTGGAGTTCTAACATAATATGCGAGAAGTTTATATGTAGCAGCTCTATAATACAATATATTTTGCTGGAAATTTTTACTCACATAAGCTCCATAATCTCCTATATTATATTAAAACTTTTCGCCTTTCAACAAAATAATAACTATTTTTCAATAACTTATAAACACTAATTATTTTTTAACTACCAGCCACAAAAAATGACTAGCACGCGTTATTTTTACAAAATTATCCCGTGACCATACATGATCATAACAAGTGACAACCACTTATTTTCTTCTTTGTGTCATGGTTGCATCATGCATGGTTGGGGAGGCGTTTAAAAAAGACTTAGGGGAAGGAAGAATACAAAAAGAAAATGAAAGCAAACAACAATATTTATTTAAAACAATTAATTTAACGAATTGAAAATCTAAAGTAGCTTGGGTTGAACAGACTAAATATTAAATATATTGGAGTGACCAAGGAGCTAATGAAACTAGAATTAGTGTACAACGGAGTAATCAAAACAAAATATTGAACTTGTAGCACTTACCAGATTTTTGTGCAAATTGTCCTTTGATTCTTTAATGAAATTTAAAATAGTGAGAAAACTATCCTCTATAGCCCCTCAAAATTTTAATAGCCTATGTTTTGTCCTACTTACAAAAAATGGTCTTTCGGCCCAAAAATATTACATATTGTAGTAGAGAGGAATGAGTATGACAATATAGGTGCTTGTAGCTTAGTGGATAGGCACCTGCTTCCTAAGCTAAAGGTCGTAGGTTCAACTCCTTCTTGGCACATTATATAAATATTTATTTTGCAATGTATAAATATTGTATCCTAAGTTCGACATTGTATCCTTGGTGTATATTGAGCCTACCTCTTGTGTGCTTGTGTATCTAAGTGTATATATTTTGTATCATGAAAGTATAATCTGTCTGAACAATGTATCAAAATTGTATATAATGTGTATTTTCTAATATGTGAACATAATTATATAAATTACATACAATTTTTATGTGTAATGTGTGCACACTGTGTATTTGAAGTGTATCGTGTATTTTTGTATAATGACATACTTTTTTGTATATATTTTGTATAGTTATATCTATTTTATATATTTTTTGTGTATTGACAGTTTATTTTGTATATTTTTTGTATAGTGACAGTCTATTTGTATATTTTTTGTATAGCGACAGTCTATTTGTATATTTTTGGTATAGTGACATATTATGTTGTATATACATTGCATAAAATTTATATATAAAGTGTATTGTTGTAACGACCCGACCGGTCGTTTTAGAATATTACGCCCTGATCCCCAATTTAACTGTTCCCCTAAGTTCATTTCTGCTATTGTGGTTTGCCGGGAATGTCGGTTCTAGAATTCGGAGTGGTTTGGGACACTTAGTCGCTAAATAGAAGCCTTATAGTTGAAAAATGGCCTGTAGCCGGAACGGTGTTAAGACGACCTCGGAACGAAAATCTGATGGTTCCATTAGCTCCGTTAGGTGATTTCGGGGTTGGGAGCGCATTCGGAATGTATTTTGGAGGTCCGTAGCTCAATTAGGCTTGAAATGTCGAATTTTGAAATTTTGGCGAATTTGAACGATAGGTGAGATTTTGATCCCGGGGTCGGAATGGAATTCCAAATTTCTGTAGCTTCATTATGTGATTTTGGATATGTCAGCAAATTTCAGGTCATTCGGACATTGTTTGGTCGGGTTTTTGATTGAATGTTAGTTTTGAAAATTTAATAAGTTCTTAGGCTTGAATCCATGCATAATTGGTGATTTTTATGATATGTGATGTGATTTGAAGCCTCGAATAAATCTGTGATGTGTTTTCTAACTTGTTAGTGCTTTTAGTTGAGGTCCCGGGGGCTCCAGGTGTATTTCGGGTGAGTACGGACATCCCGAAACATAGGAAATGGAAGGGGCAGTCATTGGGACGCGGACCGCGGTCCTTTTGGCGCGGCCGCGCTGGCTGGGCGCGGACCGCTGTCATTTCTGTGCGGTCCGCATAGGTGAAGGATTCGCAGGTCACTGGTCCTACTTCGGATGCTCATATCTTTTTATCTAGAAGGAATTTTGAGGTGATTCAAAAGCGAAGGATGTAGCCCTTTGTGTCTAGTTTCCAGAAAGCTAAAGAAGTCGTAATCTGGACATCTGTAGTGAAAGTTATGGCCAAAATACTAAAGCCTATCACTGCAGAGCAAAAGCTGCGCGGCCGCGGCCATTTTTGTGCGGCCGCACTTCCTGGGCGCGGACCGTGTTCATTTTTGTGCGGTCAGGACTGTCGGAAATCCGAGGGGTACTCCATAAATACGAGGTTTTGGGTTTTATTTGATATTTTACCCGTATGAGCTTGGATTTTGACGATATTTCGAAGGTTTTTGCAGAAATTCATCGGGGTAAGTGATTCTAACTCAGATTTGGCTAGATTACATGAATATATCACTGAATCCATCTTTTAATTTATGATTTGAGATGGAATTTGGGAAGAAAATTTTGGAATCTTTCAAAAAAAGTAAAATAAAGATTTGAAGGACCAAATAGTGTCGGAATTGGGTAAACTTTATATGCATGGACTCGTGTTGAGATAAGGAACCCGAATATATAACTTTCGTAATTTTTTGAGAAGCGTACCGAAAGTCGGGTTTTGAAAACTTGTGGTTTTTGGTGTATTTTGAATTATTTCGATTGGGTAATGCCCAATAGGCCTATTTTGATGTATTTCTATTGATTTTTGATCAGATACTACACCTGTGGAGGCCGACATTCGCGGCAAGAGAGTTGCCTCATAGCGGTTTTGTACCGGAGTCGAGGTAAGTGGCTTGTCTAACCTCGTGTGGGGGAACCTTCACCCCTAGGATATTATGTGATAGTTTAAATGCCTTGTACGCGAGGTGACGAGCGTGTACATGCGTTGGTTGTTGTAACACACACTTTACTTGAATTGTCCTATTAGTGATATTCCTGTTCTTAGCTGATAAAAGTATTACTTTTACCCGGTATTAGTTAGAAAAGCATGATTAGCTAGGATTCAACATGTCTAATTGCCTAGTTGACTTACTTGAACTTCTTGATAGATTGTTGGAACTAGTTTTGGTGAAGCTGTAGTTAAACATATTATATTCTCTCTGTGTGTTTTCTTTATTTGATGTGTTAGTGGACTGCGGGTTCAATTCCCGGAGATCCCAGGCCTGTGGGTTCGATTCCCATAGACCCAGAGTGATATTGTTGTGGACTGTGGGTTCAATTCCCGGAGATCCGAGTTATTGAGATATGGACTACGGGTTCGATTCCTGGAGATCTGAGTTATTGAGATATGGACTGCGGGTTCGATTCCCGGAGATCCCGAGTTATTGAGATATGGACTACGGGTTCGATTTTCGGAGATCCTGAGTTATTGAGATATGGACTGCGGGTTCGATTCCCGGAGATCCTGAGCTATTGAGATATGGACTGCGGGTTCGATTCCCGGAGATCCTGAGCTATTGATATATTATTGAGATGTGGACTGCGGGTTCTATTCCCGGAGATCCTGAGTTATTGAGATATGGACTGCCGGTTCGATTCCCGGAGATTCTGAGCTATTGATATATTATTGAGATGTGGGTTGCGAGTTCAATTACCGAAGATCCTGAGATTTATTGAGACATGGGCTGCGGGTTCGATTCCCGGAGAACGAGGGGTACTGTTGATGGGACTGTGGGTTTAATTCCCACAGGTCCTGAACTTGTTTATTAAGTTTGTTACTTGTTGTTAGCTTAATTGTAGACGGTTGCAATAATCATTTTATTGTTGTTATTTCGGAATTATTATCATTTAAATTGCTTATCATTGTTATTATCATTTTGTAATTGCTTTCTCTCAGTAGGGCCCTGACCTTCCTCGTCACTACTCCATCGAGGTTAGACTTGGCACTTACTGAGTACCGCCGTGGTGTACTCATGCTACTCTTCTACACACTTTTGTTGTGCGGATCCAGGTACATCAGAGCAGGCTCGTACTAGGTGATTCCGCAGCTTTCTGGGAGACTTCGAGGTATGATCTGCTACGTCCGCGGATCCGGAGGCCCTCCTTCTATTCTGATAGTACTAGTAGATGTTTTCCTTCATTTCGTTGTTAGATACTCTTTACACATAGAGCCACAATTGTATACTCTCTTTTAGTCTGTGTTGCCCGTGGGATTTCGGGTCTTGGTGGTGTTTTATACAGTGTGTTTGACGGGTGTATGTGCCAAGCGGCACAGATTACATTTCCTTTTTATATTATTTTTCCGCTATTTCTTATTTAATGTTCATAAACTTGTATATTCCGCAACGTGTTAGGCTTACCTAGTCGTGGGGACTGGGTGCCGTCATGACATGTTCACGATTGGTGAACTAGGGTCGTGACAATTGTGCATCTTGCAATGTATCCATAATATATCATTTGTATATCGCGAGTGCTTTTATGTATCCAAAGGGTATAGACTGTTTTACAATGTATAACTTTTATATATGTAATGTGTATTCTGTATTTTACTACGTAATGATGTAGTAAAATATATATATATATATATATATATATATATATATATATATATATATATATATATAATAGATTTTCTAGAATTTAATATTGTGTTAAAAATTACAATGACAATAGTTATTGACAATTTATATCTATTATATAGTACTTCCATTAACTAGAGGTCTTGGGCTCGAGCCTTGAGTATGGAAAAATCCTTGATATGGAGTGCTTCCCCCGAAAGGGGCCCTACGCGCGCGAATCCAAATATAGTTAGGTTCCAATACTAGTACCAGATACCGAGTGGAAACCAAAAAAATATACAGTACTTATTTGAATGTACATTTACGTTATTAATTAATTTCTAGCTAAAATAATAACTTTTAAATGGCACACCTAATCTTAAAGCACCAATTTGTAGATCAAACTCTTGGTAATTTTACGTATGTAGCAAAAGAGGAACCACATTGATTTTTACAAGAGGGATTTGCATTCCCACAAATAGTAAGCCACGTAAATATGGCGGTGGCTCTGTACTTTGTGGCCATGTCAAAGGGCATAAGCTCCAAAATAATGAGATCTGGGCTCACACCGGCAAAATCCAACAAGTTTTGATTATTGTAAATATGGTTAAATTATATGATTATTGTAATTAATTTAGTTTTGGCTAGTGGATGTTAAAAGTTTGGCCCGAGCGGCCAACAATGATAATTGCTCTTAAATAGTAGCCTTCAAAAAGGTCATTTGTGCAAATGCCCCAAGATAAAAGTTGTATTTATACAAATAGCCGGTAAAATTTTCTTCTTACTTTTTCTAACCAGTATATTAGATTATACACATATTATACATATAGGGTGTGTTTGGTACGAAGGAAAATGTTTTCCATGGAAAATGTTTTCCATGAAAATATTTTCATGGAAAATGAGTGATTTTATCACTTATTTTCTCTTGTTTGGTTGGTAAGTGGAAAATATTTTCCGGAAAATATTTTCTATGTTTGGTTAGAGAGTAAAAAATAATTTTTTTAGAAAAATATTTTTTTGGCAACTCTCCTACCCCTCCCCCTCCCACCTCCCCCACCCCTCCCCTTCCCGAAGTCTCTAAAAATTGACACAATCTAAAGGAACTAATGTGATGCTTTACTTTTTAACGCAAAAATTGCGTATTTTCGAATCGGTAAATTTATAATTTCTAAACCGTAAACTTTCGAACTCATAATTTTGGAACTTGTAAAATATTGAGCCTTTAAATGATAAATAATAAAATTAAAAACTGAATAATATATTTTAAAATTTTTTCGGGGGGGGGGGGGGGGGGGGGGGGGGGGGGGGGGGGGAGTAAATCGAAAAAAAATAAAAATTTAAATTACAAAAAAAAAGTAATTTTTTTTGTGCGGGGGTGGGGGGGTGGGGGGAGGGGGTAGGGGTGGGGGTGGGTGGTGCAGAAAAATAAGAAAATAGAAATTTAAAATTATAGAAAAAAAATTAAGGTAAAAGAAATTTTTTTTTGCGGGGTGGGGTGGAGGGGTAGTAGGGTGGATGGTAACGGAAAAACTGAAATTTTTCTAAAAAAAAAACTATTTTTTGGAGAGGGGGTGGAGTGGGTTGGTGAGGGTGAGAATAGTTGATAAGGAGCTTTGGAAAATGTTTTCCCTTTTTTTGATAAGGAAAACATTTTCCTCCAATTGGAGGAAAATGAATTGATAAGGAAAATATTTTCAAAACATTTAAGCCAACTAAACATGAGAAAATTGAAAAACATTTTCCAGAAAATGTTTTCCTTCATACCAAACACACCCATACTGTATATTCACTATTTATTTTAAGTCTAAGCACTTGGCTATATTGTTATTTAAGTTAATTCCAGGAAGTCTTATCCCTCGAGGGCAAATGCCTGATTAGAGGATTATTGGGCTTAGACATCCACTTATTTGTGAATAAGACTTATCACATATCCCGAATAGCAAAGAAACATTAATACAAGTAGCCGTCCACCTAAATGATTAAACTAAAAATAGCCGGTGAAAGTTTATTCTATGCATAATTTATGTATTATTTGTATATAATTATGTGTTATTAATGTATAAACTATATATATATATATATATATATATAATTAGAAAAATTAAATAATAAATATGACCGACTATTTGTGTAAAGATAGCAAAGCACATACAATCCACTATTGATAAACCCTGAAACCAGCTCATAGACTTGGCCCAAGGCTGTTAACTATAGCAAAACAGTAGCCCGTATTCCAAAATTAAACTGTGAAGTTTAAAAAATAGCCAATTCTTGGCAAAATCACGGAAAGTAAACTAATCTTGTAACAAGTTGAAATTATCCCCTTATTTTGGATAGTCTTACGTTTCTCCAAAAAATTGTTTTATATATTCACAAGCAATAAGCTACAAAATGCACAACAAATTAAACCGAAAACATAGTTTAATGGAGGTTGATTAGTGGATAATTTCCTAATACTTGATAACTAGGCTAAAATTACTTGGGGAGCAACTCTTTGGGACAGTAGTATATAGGAAAGCTTGTTAATTTCTGTGTACAAGTCTTGCAAACTAAGGTTTCTGCTTCTGAGATAACTGGCAATTTCAGTAATATAATACTGTTAGTGTAAAAATGAGCAATTGATAGCGCAGATAATAATAAATCAACAGTTGCCTAAAAGACTTATAGTATAGCCATAACTTGGTAAAATGATTTATTCCGGTTAATAAAACTGAACTTCCCCTCGTATTTGGCTATAGCGAAAATTAAGGGTTGGACTGAATTTGAATGGGTCAAGATGGATTAGGTCAATAAATGTGTTATTTCCCAACTCAAACTAAAGTGTACTAAGGCCTCACTTGTATTAATATGTGAATATACATCTGAATATGAATATGTGTATTAAGATTGAAACATTTGAATCTGAATACACATATGAATATATTAAGATGTGTATAAAAATTTGATTAGAAATAATTAAGACTGTTTGATTTTTAACATCTGAGTGTATAAAATTTATCTTTATTTGAAAATTAATAAACAAAAAATTCAAATAAAATACTAACTAATCTAATATTCTATCAATAAAATATATAATTTTTTAAAATATGATAGTTGTTGGTGGTGATGACTAATGGGTGAATGCCGACTAAAGGCGGTGGTTGGTGGTAGTTTTGGTTGATGATGATGGTTCATGCTAGTAGTTAGTAGTGATTAGTAGTGGTGGCGATTATGATTGAGGATGGTGGTGGTGGGTGGTAATAGTTAATAATATCGTGTGGTGCAGGAGCGGACCTACGCTTAGGTGTGGGGGGCACGGGCACCCGTTGGCCTCGGTAAAAATATTGTATATATATTCTATATATATAAGTTAATACAAGAAGGACCCCTATCAATATATTAGGCTGCATCCTCAATCACAAAGATTGGATAGAAGAGTTGGTTTGTGGAATAACTGTCTTCTTCAAGGCTCAAGTTCGAATCTCAAGTTTAATAACAAAAATAATATTTTTGATTGAGTCTCATTTGGTAATTTCAAAGGCCTACTAGTAACATTTTCTCTCTCTTTGAGAGAATTTCAACACGCATACTATAGTGTATTTGATTTAGTTTTTTCCAATGGACCCACCCTTTTACTTTTAGTTAAATCCCTACATCAAAAGCTTCTTCTACAATTATCTCTTTCCACACAAAAAACCTCTTCCTTAATTTTCAAAGCCCACATGCAACCACTAGTGTATAATTATTAGTCCGTCTAAAGCCATTGAGTAATATTGTTAAGGTACTGTTACAGTGCACCCGGTACCTTTAAATCCTGGGTCCGCCTCTGGGTGGTGGTAGTAGTTGTGATTGAGTGGTAGGTGGGGTGGTGGTAGGTTATAATAATGGGCAATGCCATCTGTGCTTGTTGATGGTGATGGGGAGGCCAATTGTGATAGTTGATGCGGATGAGTGTTAATTGCGAGTGAGAACGATGGTGGTCGGAGTGGTGGGGATAGTAGGTGGTGATGATCGATAATGGAGGCTATGATTAAAGATAATGTTGACGTGGTGGTGGTGGTGGAGGTGATGGTGGTGGTGGGGGGATATGTGTGGTGGTGGCGGTTGAGTATGATGGTGATGGTGACATGGTGGTAGTTGATAATGGTGGGCGGTGATAGCAGTTAATAATAAACATGTGATAGCATCTTAAGTCTCTGATATAAATCTTAACCATAGAGACCTATTCAGACTCATTAAGTGGTTGTGAATTAAGAAAAACAAACACACTTAATGATTAAGATTTGAATAATTAAGATTCAGACTTTCAAAATAAATACACTTAAATTTGTGGGACTTGAATGATTAAGATTCAGACCTCCATTAAATGCAAACAAATGAGGCCCTAAGATGAGCTAGGTCAAGATGAACTAAACAATGAATCATAATTCAAATCTAGAGCTTATGGCCTTAAATTCCAATCAAGTTCCGACAATGCACTCATCGGCACATTATTGGAAGGGGAAAATTGCTGTATACTAAATAGAACAAGCCCGATTTACAACATTATGCTCAAGAAAAATATAAAAGGAATGAGGAAAGGTAAAATCTAAAATCCACAAATAGGTAATCTTAGTTTACGATCGGAAAATTAAATGCAGAGTTGAGAGCTCGTGTAATAAAAAAAGTTACATTTAATTTGACTCTCCTACACTTAACTATAACTCCAAATTTGTGGATCTACGGAAATAATGTTTCTGCCTTCTTAAAGGTATGGATAAGTACAGACATGTGATTTTTATATATCCCTAAGATTTTTATATTTTTAGCATGTAAATATTTAATTTAAGCCTAATATAACTATTTAATTAATTTGGTTCTTTACTTTATTTTATTGCAAGAAAACAAATATTACAACAAAAAAAAATAGTTTCATTAATATTTTATAATTATTTTTAATTTTAAAAAATACAAAAAGGTAGTTTGTTTTAAAAATATTAGGGCTAACTAATATTTTTTAATATTTCTATATGGATAGATTTTTAATTAATTAAGCTATTTTTTAACATAACTAGTCATAAAGACCCAAGTTTCTAGCCCATTTCTTAACATCAATACCCAATATTCATTAAACTAATTCTAGCGATCCTTCTAGACTATTTTTTTGAAAGGAAAAAATCAAATTAAAAGACCTTAAGGACTAAACACAATAAAACCTAGGGACTAATCGACAAAATACATTAAATATAAACCTAAGTCCTACCAATATATAATAGTACAACAACAACAACAACAACAACCCAGTATATTCCCATAATGTGGGGTCTGGGGAGGATAATATGTAGACAGGCCTTACCTCTACCCGAGAGGGCAGAGAGACTGTTTCCAATCATAATAGTAGTACCTAATGCACAATATAACACCTACACCCTTTACATACCAAAAATCCCAATCAGGCGAACAGTAAAAGAAAGCGGACCCCTATCCGTCCGGAACCGAAATAATGTTAAAAAAAACAAAAAATACCAAAATAAACGGAAAAAAAATAATACGCAATTAGGCATTTCGCAGTGTAAAACTGCGAATTGCACTAACGGCCGTTAGTGCAATTCGCGGTTTTATACTGCGAAATGTGATTTTTTAATTTTTTTAAAAAAATGGCCGTGTTTTAAAAATTGGCCTATTTCGCAGTTTTGTACTGCGAATTAGGCTATTTCGCAGTACAAAACTGTGAAATAGGCTGCAAATGGGCCCACTTTTTAATTAAAAATCATAATTCGTAGTTTTGTAGTGCGAATTTGATTCTCAAAATTTTCTTATTTATAGACGACTGAACTTCATCAAAACTCTATCAACGCAAATTATTTCGGTTTTTCTCTCTTCTCCTTATCAATCTATTTTTTATAATGTCTCGAGTTGCCAAAATGAGGGTTTCATTGTATTGGGGGGTGAGGTTATTGTGGATAATAACTCAGTGAGGTATAGCTCTCCTCCACAGTGTCATGTTAAATTGCCGCTTAATATGCAATACAATACTTTGGTATCGTTGTTACGTAAAAAAATGAGTGAGCGGAGGCGTTCGGTTAGCATTAAAGTAATCGGAAGATTTCCTTATTCAGTGACTCCGCATGGGTTTGCTTATTATTCGGAGTTTAACATTGACGATGATGAAAGTCTTAGAGATTTTTGCGGGTTCCGGACGAATATAGAGAATACATTGTAATAAAATTATTAGAAATGTATGTCAATGTTGAAGACCTTAGTAGTAATGAGGGAGTGCGTATAAGTGATAACCCACATTCATCGGATGGTTATTTTGGAGGAGCATTAGGCGGACAGGTTGGAGATGGAAGAGGTTCTCTTGATTTGAATTTGTCACCACGGGCGAATGAGGAGCCAGAAAATAATGTTACTACTTCGTATAATGAAGAAGACGACCGGTAAACTTAAATTTAGTGAAATCTTTTTCTTTATGTTTTATTTGGATTTGTATTTATAGTTCTAATTTTCATAGGGTGTATCGTCCGGAATTGAATTTGACAAATTATGACCACGTCCCTAGTTGGAATTTGCAAAAATCTGCAGTATTGGAGCACGGTGGTCCCTCTGGTAGTTATCAGCAACCTCAAGAAAGCCAGCATGAGACTTCAAGACAATACGAGTTGTAAGTATAGTGATGTAGTGATATGTACATTTAAATTTCAAGAAAATACGATTAGGATACTTAAATTTTTGTTGGTTATATGCAGTGAAAACGAGCTTCTAGAAGCTCCTGGACTAACAAAGTTGCCCGTACACGATGTTTTTACTCGTGACTTAGCAGATGCGCAGAGTCAGGAGGATGATAGTGATTACGATAACAATGCGGATGAGTCTGGTGATGAGACACCCTTCCGTGAGGAGGGTGATGATGTGGAGGATGACGATGAGGAGGAGGAAGTGAATGTGGAGCCTGATTTGACTAGGGAGCATGTTCCTCCTCCTCCCCCGGTCTGTCGAAGAGTGTATGAATCCCACGTGCCTTTTCATGAGAGAAATATTCCATACCTGGATAATTTGCCTGCCATGCCTAATGTTGATGCATTGACAAGGGGTTATGATGAATTACGATCGAAGATGTGGGATGAATGTAGACCAGGTGTTGTTACAAAGGGCATGTATTTCCCTGACAAAGCTCGCCTAGTTAGGGCTGTAAAAATCTATACCATAAGGGAGTCTCGTGAGATGACGATAACTGAGTCAACTAGGGATAAATACAAGGCTGTATGTCGCAGGTGGTTCTTGGGCTGTCATTGGATGCTTCGTGCTACAAAGAAAAAATCTGGTTTGTGGAAAATTGGTAAATTTATTAGCGATCATAGATGTGAAATGGACACATTCAATGAGAACCACTTCAACCTGGATGTTGACTTGATTTCTCTTGTCTTGGTTCCATTTTTGGAAGTGTCTATTAGATTTAAGATTAAAGAGTGTATTACAGCTGTCCACAAGGAGTATGGTTGTACTATAAGTAAAAGAAAGGCATATCTCGGTCGCAAACGTGCCTTTGAACTAATTTATGGCGACTGGGATAAGTCATTTTCAAATCTTCCCAGGTACATGGCTGCACTGCAACAATTTAACCCCGGTACTATTGTTGAATGGAGGCGCGAGCGAAGTCCTGGCGGTCCGGAATTTATATTCAACTATCTATTTTGGTCATTTAAACCAGGCAATAGATGGTTTTGTGCATTGTCGTCCTGTAATTTCCATAGACGGTACTCATGTCTATGGAAAGTATGATATTAAGCTTTTGATTGCAGTTGCTATAGATGTCAATGGCCAAATATTTCCACTTGCTTTTGCCATTTGTGCGAACGAAAGTGAAGAGACGTGGACGCAATTCTTGAACCACTTGAAGCAACACGTTGTGAAACAGCGTTCAGGTATTTGTCTAATTTCTGATCGGCATGGTGGTATTTTAAGTTATGTACGTCACTTGGCTGAATGGCAGGCACCGCATGCATACCACCGTTACTGTGTGAGGCACCTAAAGGCCAATTTTCAAAAGAGATTTCCTGACAAGGCGTTGCATGACTTAATGTGGATGGTTGCAACTGAGCACCAGCTATGTAAATTCAATAGGTGCATGGAAGCAATCCGGCAGTTGGAACCACGAGCCTATAGTTGGTTGATGCAACATGACACTCAAATGTGGACATTGCATGCTGATGGTGGCATACGATGGGGAGCCCTCACCACGAATGTGTCGGAGTCATTTAATGGCTTGTTGAAATCTGCTCGTGGTCTGCCTGTCACTGCCATAGTCCACATGACTTTCAAACAAAGTGTAGAGAGGTTTGTTGAAAGGCATGCAGCTGCATCGCAATTGTTGGATAGGGTTGTTGAATTTATGCCAAAACCCATGGAAAGATTCGAAAAGTACAGGAAGCGAGCACAGTGGCATTCTTATCTTCAATACGACAATGAACAAGGTGTTTTCGAAGTTAAGACAGGTAATCGTGCACACCGTGGGAATAATGTACACACGGTGAATGAAAGTAGAAGGTTATGTTCGTGTGGGAAATGGACCATCTACCACATGCCGTGCCCACATGCATTGAAGTGCTTTCAACAAGTTGGCTATGGGGCAACAAACTACATTGATAGGCACTACAGTGTTGCAGCATACGTAGACACGTATAGTGGGAAGTTGCATCCTTTAGGTGCTGAGCATTATTGGCCGACGGAACCTTTTAAGTTGGTATGTAACAAGGAGTACTTGCGCAAGTTGAGAGTACAAAAGAGAACACGTATACCAAACCAAATGGGTGTTGGTGAGTCCTGTTTATGCACGTAAATGTAGCATATGCTCCCAAACTGGACATGACCGCCGTAAATGTCCTTCAAGTGCAAGTTCGTCCAATGTACCCAACTATCAACCATAACATTAGTTCCTTATTTTTGTATTATTAGTTGTAATATATGTATGTAGTACCTTTTGTGCATTTGAAATAAAATTATTCTTCAAATTACGTATGTTGTTGTAATTTTCTTAATGTGATGTTGTGCACTTTTAAATAGTGTATAATAATACGAAAAGTGAAGTTATGAAAAGCATGTGAATTGTCATATCTATGTCATTTCGTCCATGTAATTCGTAGATCAATACTACAAATATAAATTTGTCCTTTTATTTGAAAAAACCTTAAAATTATGTGATTTTTAGTGTCCTAGTAATTCGTAGTTCAATACTACGAAATGTAATTCGTAGTTCAATACTACGAAATGTAATTCGTAGTTCAATACTACGAAATGTAAAGTTGTCACTTCTTACGAAAAAGCTGCATTTTTTTGTAATTCGTAGTTTACAAAAAGTTGTCACTTCTTACGAAAAAGCTGCATTTTTTTGTAATTCGTAGTTTAATACTACGAAATGCAAATCGTAGTATTATATAACGATTTATGTTTATGTTGCCTATAAATACGGGGCTCATTACCGTCATTACATGTGCTTAAAATCTTACAAAGCGCAAATATTTCTTGCGAACGTTTCATATTTTCAAAGTGTGTTACTGTGCAATATTTTAAATGGCTCAATATGGAACACCAGTGTGTTATTGTGGAAAAAAATGTGTGCAACAAACATGTTGGGAAGGTGATGATGTTGGACGCCACTACTGGATGTGCATGAACCAGATGGATTGCTACAAAAATCCGAATGAGCCAATGTGTGAGTTCAATGAATTGGCTGAGGAACAGTGTCTCCAAGCAAACTACAGAGAACGAATGCTTAATCTGCATAATATGTGGTTAGCGCAAGCAGAAAGCAGCTACAATAGCAATATAAGAAGGATACAACTCAGGGACGAAGTGAGGGAAGAAAAAAACAAAAAACTAAGAGCAGAATGGAAATTGGCATCAGCTATGGGAGAAAACCAAAAAAATAAACAGGAAATTGCGGAGCTTAAGGCGAGAGTAAAAGAGTTAGAAGACGAACAAGAACGATTGCTAGAACAATTTAAGTGGCTAGAACGCAGAATAAATGGAAGCTCATAGACGAAACAATTTGATTTTACTCTCGTTTAAGTGTCAATTCATTTTAACTGTAATAGTATGTTTGTGTTTGTATTGAACAATTTTAAGTTTTATGGGAATATTATGTTGTAAGTTTTATTGGAATGTTATGTTTTTGTTCTATTTTATATATAGATATTTGGCTCATTGTTCTATTTATTGCTTTAGTTATATTTGAATTGGAAGTGTTGTTTATAAATATTTGGCTCATTGTTCTATTTATTGCTTTAGTTATATTTGAATTGGAAGTGTTGTTTCTACTATTAATGCTATGTTTGTATTTATACATTAATGAAATCAAAAAATATTTATTTATTCAGAATAAATATTATTTACATAAGTGTATATACATAATGAAATCAATGAGTGCCGCATGCTTTGTGCCTCAAATTTGCTGTTGGCCTAAGCCGCATCCCCTGTCGGTCTGGCACACTATCTGGATCATCATCGTCAAGCCGCCTTTTTATGGGAGGATGTGCAGCGGCATCTACAGCACAACTTGCAGGGTCGGAGGAATAGGCCGTTGGGCCGGCACCGACCTATAAAAAATAAGTAATGTTAGATAAAATAAGAGAGGTATTTAAATTATTATGGTTAACAAATTATTTCTCTCACAATGGTCTCGTCGAGGTCCTGCGTATATTCATCGATGGTCAGCTCATCATCGCATGTAGTATGGTCAAACATGGTCTGAGATGAAGACTGCATAAAAATAGATGTAATGAATTTATTGCATCGAAAGTAAAATAATGTAGAATTGAAAAACAAAAGTAATACAAACATACCGCATCAAATGCAGGGGACGATGTATAACTCAACCTACGACCGCCATCCACGTCACGGGTCGGCCGATGCTCAGCTGCAGTAGATGTGCCAGCGAAGTACTCATGTACATCCCCGTCAAAGGTACCCATAATCTGCAATGGTCCGGATGGGGTCATCTGTGTCGCTGGCAATGACAACTGAAGGTCGTATGAGGGCATACTGCTGCCAGGGTCGTATGAGGGCATGCTGTTGGAAGGGTCACCTGGATGCGTCATAAAACCCCGCTGCATGCTGCTGGAAGGGTCAGCTGGATAGGTCAAAAAATCCCGCTGCATGCTGCTGGAAGGGTCAGCTGGATGAGGCACATAACCCTCCTGCTCATCTCCAAACCCCCCCAGCTCCAAACCCTGCAGGTGGGTCGACCGGCTCCTCAACACCCCCTCGCCGTGCACGTCGTCGTCGTCCCCTGCGAGCCCTAGCCCCTGCACGGGGGACTGGCCTACCCCTTCGGTACGCGTCTGCATCCATATAATCGGGCTCATCATCTAACCTATTGCCCTCACTCGCCTCTTCCAGTCCCATACGACACATCTGGGCAACCATCTGTGCAAAGTCAACCAGTCCAGGGTTGTCTTCAGACTGCTGGGTATCTACACTAGCCTGGTAGACCCGGTGAAACCAACTAACCTGTGAAATAAGTCAATTAGTAAGTAAATTACTCTATGCCATAATTATATGATATTAATAAGTCAAAATAACATACCAGTGACTCGTGTCGTCCGACATACGGTCTGTACCGGCCGTCAAGCATGTGGATGGGGTTACCGACATACTTCCGGGTGTGACGTCTGTACCAGGCCTCATAAATCGCAATACTAGCCTCCTGGTACGGTGTCGGCGGTGGCGGGATGCGCTGAGCTCGCTCCTCCCAATGGACTACCTGGTCACGCAGCCACGCTACATAATCCCGGCTCATGTTATGACGGTCGTCACGCTGATAATGAGTAGGGTCCCAGGAGGGATCACTCGGTACCGGCTGATGACGACCAAACTGACGAAGCACACGCTTCGTCGCATGATACTCAACAAATTCCCAGAATATCAATGGGACGGAGCTGCTCCATATGAGCCGGTCTGCCGAGCAAATAGCAGGTAGGTGCGCAAGTAGCTCATCAGTGTACGACATCCAGATGAACTACAACGAATAACAATAAATTAGTATGCAAGGTACAACTACATTTAAAACAACCAACTTTATGTAGATGTTTACTTGTCCAGTATGCAACATATCCAACTGGTCCCTAATAAGGGGGAGATTGTGGTGCACATCCACTCCTCGGTAATTCCCCCGCCGGAGAATCCATCTCACAGCTAGCGGGAGGGGCGGATAGTCCTGTGCCGGCAGAGGTGGCTGTAGTGGCATGATACGCTGCCACGCCCAAACCTAACAAAAAATATTGATGTAAATTATGAGTCATTTTAAAATATATAATTTGTTCTTAATTAATTTTGAAAGTATTTTTCACCTACAGGAGTGGCAAAAAACCACCAATATCAATAGCTGCACCGATGCTAGCCCGGCACATGCTCCTGTAGAGATACGCCAGAACAGCAGCTGCCCAACTGTACTGATGCACCTGCTCCATATCCTCCGGAGGCTGGAGAAACCGCATCGATATCTTGTTCCCCGACGTGTTGGGAAACAAGACACACCCAAATAGCATGAGTAATGCCATCCGAGTGAAACGGATAATCCACAGCTCCCCTGTCTCCTGCGTGAACTGTGGATGCAACTCCGCCATGAAATCTCTAATGACGGATATCTGGAGACCACGACCACCAACGTTGCCCTCCGGGTGCAAACCTGTCGTGCCATCGCATCCGCCAGCTGTGCGCGGGTCGTCCGTCTCCACTCCTGGGGCAGTGTCAATGCGCGGCCCTCGATGCGCAATCCATACAACACCGCACATCACGGAGAGTGATCGTAGCCTGCTCCGGTAGGCGGTGCAGTGTATGCGTCTCTGCAAGTCGTCCCGCGGCTACTATCCGCAGTTGCGAGTGAGCGACCGGTCAGGCACGCTCCGTCCCCGGCTCGAATATGCGTGCGTGTCGCTATCGGTCTCGCTGTAGAAGGGTGCACTCTTTCGTGGATGAAATAGATC